>CM066032.1:812303219-812903219 GCA_033557465.1 Ichthyophis bannanicus | reverse complement strand
ACACAACTAAACGTCTCCCGAATCCCCTGGTCAGACCATCACATGATCAAATTCTCCATAAACACACCCATGATGAGCCAAACAACTGCAACAAACATCAAGGAAAAAAGGAGATTTCAAACCTTTCACAAAGACAACTTCCTGGAAGAGGTACTGCCAGAACTAGAACAAAACTCAACAGACCTTGACAATAACATCACTAAATGGAACAAAACTCTACATAACGCAGCGATTGCACCAAATAAGTTAACCAATAACAACAAAAGAAAACACTACGCCCCCTGGTATTCAAAGGAAATCAACGAACATAAAAAACAACTGAGAAAAATAGAATGTCCATGGAGAAGAACCAAAAGCCACAACATCTTGACAAAATACAACGAGATGCAAGCCACATACTATAACATGATAAACAGTCGCAAGAAGGAATACCACTCAAACCTGATAATGAAATCAATTAATAAAACAAGGGAGCTCTTCACTATAGTAAGCAATCTCACGAAAGATCTGACCAAGAAAGATGACCCAAACCCCATTTCTCCACAAGACCTAGTCAGCTATATACGTACAACACAAATACACACAGGAACCACTCAAGAAACCAACCAAATCTAACATACAGCACATAAACGATGAAACCTGGAGCTCATTCCATATCCCATCAAGACAACAACTCAACTCCATCATAGCCAACATAAATGCAACAACCTCCCCCACTGACCCATGCCCAGTTAACTGGATCAAGCAAACAAAAGAATACCTAACACCCCATCTGCAAATGATCGTCGAATCCTCACTCACACAAGGATACCTCCCCAGCAACTCAAGAAAGCATCCATCAGACCAATCCTTAAGAACAATAATCTTGACAAAAATGAACCAAACTCCTACCGACCAATATCTAGCCTCACCTTCCTAGTTAAGATAATTGAGAAATGTGTACAGCATCAATTACAGGACCATATTGACACCCACGCCCCATTGGGCCCACATCAATACGGCTTTAAACGAAACCACAGCGTAGAAACACTAATTACATCCCTCTTGGACACACTCATAAAAGGCATGGACAACATACACAATGGCTTTGTATTATGTTTCTTAGACATCACTGCTGCCTTTGACTCGGTGAATCACAACACCCTGTTACAGAGACTCAGAGACGTGGGGATAAATGGCACAGTACTGGATTGATTCCTCTCATACCTCTCCCACCGCATACAGAAAGAAAGAAACAATAACCAGCAATCTGAACCCTTCACCCAACACCAAGGCGTCCCACAAGGCTCGGCTCTCTCAGCATTATCATTCAACATCTACATCCAGCTAATATGCAACATCATAAAACAATTCAACATCCATTACAGAATATATGCGGACGACATTATGGTATTCACCCCATAAACATCAAACATCCAGACTATACACAAATCACTTCATGCCTTGAATCAATGTCAGAATGGCTCAACAATCAAAGTCTATTCATAAATTACAGAAAATCTGAACTAATGCACATTACCAGGATTACTACATTCTCACCACCGGACTCAATAAAGATCTTCGACCACACCATAATCAATAATCAGGAAGTCAAATTCCTCAGTGTAATTTTTGATCAGCAACTGAGCTTCCAGCCTCACATTAAAAAGATGACCGGATCAGCCTACCACAAACTCAGAATACTATGCAAACTCAAACCACTACTCCCCGACGGCGACTTCCGATCTGTATGCCAAGCCATAATAATGCCTATACTTGATTTCTGTAACGCAATCCATTATGGCCTCCCGAAGAAAACTACCCTCCCGCTACAGTTGGTGCAAAACACCGCGGACAGAATCATTACTGGAACAGCAAAATACAATCACATAACCTCCATGCTCCATCAACTACACTGGCTCCCGGTCTCCATACGTACCAAATACAAAAACTTAATAATAATCTTCAAAACATTAAACAACCTCTCCCCAGCAACCCTCCAACCACTGATCAGGAAGACACCCCCAACCAAAACAAGAAGAGGAACGGACAACAACAACCTAGAGACCCCACTAAACTTCAGGAAAGCCAATCAATCCACCTGCAAGAGAGCCTTCTCCCTGTTTGCACCCCAGCTATGGAACGACCTCCCCACCTCAACACAAGAAATCAAACACATAGTTGACTTCAGGAAGGCAATAAAAACCTACCTTTTCATAGAACACTATGGAGCCACTCCAGAAGACGATGAACCTTGACGGAACGGACTACATAACACTGCAACAATTTCTTGTATATAATAAACAATACTGTAACAACTTCTTGTATATAGTTAACAATTGTTAGCCAATTGTAATATCCCAATTAACCTCCAAGTTAAATATCCCTGTTCGATGTAAAGCTTGTTGCTGTAACTATTCCATGTAAACCGCTTTGAATGGATGATAAAGCGGTATAGAAGACCTGTTAAATAAATAAAAGTAATAAATGTCTCTGTAACCGCCACTAAATCCAAGTCAGCCTCTTGCATTAAAGCCTGAACATCTAGGATCTTATTTCCCATACTTCAGGCATTAATGCACACTGTTTTCCAGATGTTGCCACTTTTATCCATTTCTACAGAGGTATTTAATGTTTTACTTATCTGAGGGTTTTTACTTACCTGGGGGCTTTCTTCATCGATCCAACGAATCCAGTTTAAAGCTCTCAGTGCCAGTGTGAATTGAACCTTGGTCTCTTAATTATCAGGCCGTTGCTCTAACCACTAGGCGGCTACTCCTTCATCTTTTCTTGTTCATTTGCTATCTAAATCTTTTTGGAAATTTCAATAAAAAAAGACCTCAGTTTTTGGACACCATAAGGGACTTTGTGTTCTCTGGAGTAAATGTAAAATCCCTCCTGCTGCTGCTGGAAATGGATAAGCATTGGAAATTATTTCCAAGGGAGATAAAAAGAAACTTCTTGGTGGTCCACACAAAACCTCACATTAGTGACTGCAAAAAAGGTCTGACCTATGCAATAGTGGTCTTTAATTTGCACTATTGTTGCTGTTGCTAAGTGCCATTGAGTTGATTTTAACTCCTGGCAACCCTGTGGATATTAGTTGTACATGATGGGGCTATCTCCCTGGGTTTTATTGGCAAGATGCAAAAGAAGTACATTGCCAGGCCTTTCTTCTGCACAGTAAGCCTACAGCCCTCGCTATTTCAAGGTGGTCTGCCATCCAAGTACTAACCAGGTCCAACTCTGCTTAGCTTCCTAGATCAGACAGAATTGGGTGAACTCAAGGTGGCATGGGGTAGTTACGCTAAATGGGCCTCTTCCCCAAAGAGATTCTCTCCTTTACAGGGTATATCATCAAAAATGTCCTATACATCAATTTTCTGGTCTGAACGTTTGCAGCCATGAGCACCTGCAAGCTCCAATGGTCAAGGCAAAAACTCTAAATGCCATCTAAAAAGCATTATATGGCAACCTGAGATGCTTTCCACATTCCTTTGCAAAATCTACGAGGTAAACATATTCACCGTATTTATACTGAAGATGAAACCATATATATTCACGTCCCTTTTGCAATTTGGAATATATGAATTGCTCCATAAGGAGTTGGTGTAAAGCTTTGTGGGAACTAGGCATAGCATTCTGACTTTCCCAAGAGGATCAGGGCTCAAATTCCTTCACAGGGAGTGTCAAAAGATGAGCCTTAAGATCTCTATCCTCTTTAGAGCAAATTCAGTCACCATAATTGGTAGTATCTATGACAAATCAAATCTGGGAGCCTTCCGGAGCCAATAGTTCATGTCCAACTTCTTATTAACTAGGGTTAAAGAAAATAGGGTAGCCCACATTCTCATCTGTACCTATTTGAGGATGTCACAAATGAGTACTGCCATAAGATCCTTAGGAACCATAAGGAACTGAAAGAGTCCAAGTCCTGGACTCTTCTTCCATTTCACAATCAAAAGGAAATGGTTTTAGCCATCCTCAAGAAGATCTCAAGAATGGGCAGCACCTCAAATTGCTTTGTTCCTGATACCCATGCATTTGATGCAGCTGAAATGCCACGGCTTCCTGAATTCTTTTGCTAATTTACCCTCAAAGGAGAGGTGGTCTCTTCCTGGATTCTCTGAGTAGTATAAGTGGGCTGAGATTGGACCCTTGTAGAGCAGTGTACCCTTGTTTTTTTTATTGACGTATAAAAATCCTCCTGAAAAGTTGCTTAGGAGGGCATATAGCTGTCACCAAATTATCCCTACTCCCAGTACTGTGCTCTGATGGTGCTTCTTAAAGTCAGGTGCAATGCAGTTAAAGCTTTGGTCTGTATCGGGTAGGGGCAAGAATAGTTTTTACTCTCACGGCCTTGATCATTGCTCCCTCAATGTCAATGCACTACCTTTGGATGATGCAGTTCCTGAATCCTTAGACACAGATGGGTCAGAGTGACATTCCATGGTAGCTCACCATACATTCTCTTCTGGAGTACTGAGGAATGTCTTTGGACATGTGTCACACCTCAAGAGATTATGCCTAATGCTTAAGTATTAAAAGCAGTCAGTGTGAGTCAGTTACTGACATTGCCTGACTGTATCATACATACTTTCTGAAGTTTATGGCATACATCTCAGATGTTATCTGAAAAATTAAGAATGCAAATAAATAATGTTCTCTCAAAAATTTCCTGAATGACAGCACGATACTCTGTGAGGCCTAAAAACAGCCTCAGCCATAGCCATGACAAAAAAAGAGAAATTTGAAGATGACAAAAAATATCTTATTTAGAAACACTACAAGGGAGCAGAAGCAGCATACTAGAATTGCACTTAGGAAGCCCACAAATGTAGATGAAACAGAAAAGTCAAAATTTAAAATAGCTGCTGCTACAAGCAGCAGCACATCCTTTAGGAACTATGGAAAACAAAAAAAAAATGAAGGTGGTCTCATGCCACAATTGGTGACACAAGACAACCCACACATGCTCAACAAAGCCTGAAGGCAGCTTTAGAAAGCTCTCTAGGAGGATTTTGTCCTGGGACTCTGTCGGCAACAGAACTCAGGGATTCAGACTCTGTTTCCTGCTTGCCCTCTGAGAAACATATGAGAGAGCTAGAGTTAAAAAAAAAAAAAGGGACAATGGGGAAAACACAATGGTTACATGGCTCTTACATTTAGGTAAAACAAATAGGGAATATAAACCTGGACCCACCTCTGGTGTCCCATCTGCCTCCGAGGGAAGGCTATTTTCATACTTTGCCACTGCCACTGCAAGTCCAGTCAGAGCCAGTAGAGAGTTTCCTTGTACCACAGGACTGTCCCTAAGGAGAAGCGCACACATTCTCATTCTGCTTTCACTGTACAGAATCTAATTGTGTTAATTTTGTTTTGAACATTGCAACTTCAGTTAATGCACTGTGTAGGCACTGCCCATTGACCACAGAGTAGCCACACACAATGACCTAAACATTTCAGGAGGAGAAGTGACATTATTGGGCAGGATGGCAGCTTGAACTTGTAGGTCTGCCTCGATAGTCCTGAATTTTGAAAAACAAAATAGTCATCCATTGAGCAAGTGAGAGTTGCTCCTTGAATGGCTGGGGTCCTTGAAACTTGCTAGCAGGAAATGGCCACTCGAAAAAAGGTTGCTGACCGTAAACAGTTCATATAACACGGATTTAAAGGAGAGAGCCACAAGGACCCCATAATGGTAGCCATGGGGCCGCAAGCGGGCTCAGGAAAATGAAGGAGGAGACTGAGCAGACTGCAATTTCCAGCTTGCAGGAGCTAAAACAGGAAATTAAAGACTGGTTTACTGAATGGCAGCCTGAGTTTAAGACACTCTGGACAGAGATCACTGACCTGCGTTCAGTGTTGTGGGCCAATCTGCAGGAACTGGGCCAGAGAGTTTGATGAATGCATCAAAAGGTTGCAGGAGATGATGGTTGACATGGACGAGGTGCACAAAAAAATGGATGCTGTCACTACAGAGTGCGATCAGCTGTACTTAAGGTGGAGGATTTAGAAAATGGCCAATGGCACAATAATCTGAGGATAAGGGCATTCCTAAGGTCAGTGAATACGCTGACTGCAATGCAGTGGTCTGTGCAGTGTTCAAGGCTGTGCTGCAGCAAGAGGACAACAAGGTAGAGGTGAGATTAGATCCGAGCTCTGGGTCACCCGAGACATGATCTTCACTGGGATATGGTGGTATGTGTTCAAGCTCAAAGAGAAAATTGCAGCCAAAGTTAGAAATGTTAATGCCTAGTAATCTGTGAACTATTATTAAAATCATCTGTAACACCTGAAGATTGGCGAATGGCCAATGTAATGCCAATTTTTACAAAGGGCTACGGGGTGATCCAGGAAATTACAGACCAGTCAGCCTTACGTTAGTACCGGGCAAAATAGTGGAAACCATTATAAAGAATAAAATTACTGAACATGTAGAGATAGTCATGGTTTAATGGAAGAAAGCCAACATGCCTTTAGCCAAGGAAGGTCTTGTCTTACTAATAATCTGTTATATTTTTTTGAAGGTGTGAATAAACAGGTAGACAAAGGTAAGCCGGTCGATATAGTGTTAACTGGATTTCCAGAAGGCCTTTGACAAGGTCTCTCATGAGAGGCTCTTGGCGAAATTAAAAAGTCATGAGATAGGGATGCAGTATACTATTGTGGATCAGGAATTGGTCAAAAGATAGAAAGCAAAGAGTAGGTCTAAATGGCCAATTTTCCCAATGGAGAAAGGTGAATAGTGGAGTAAACCAGGGATCTGTACTGGGTCTGCTAATTTTTAACATATTCATAAATTACCTGGAAACGGGAATAACAAGTGAGGTAATCAAATTTGCAGATGACACAAAATTATTCAAAGTTGTTAAAACCGAAGAGGGTTGTGAAAAATTGCAAGAGGATCTTGATAAATTGGAAGGCTGGATGTTGAAATGGCAGATGAAATTTAATGTGGACAAGTGCAAAGTTAAGCACCTAGGAAAAAACAACCTAAACTATGGTTACATATTTATTTATTTATTTATTTATTTTACATTTCTTATATACCGCACTATTTGCGATCAGCGCGGTTTACATAAAACAAACAGTATCCGTTTGTTTTACGTAACAGTACATGATGCAAGGTTACACATTAGGAACTACCACCCAGGAAAAAGATTTTGGGGTCATCGTGGATAGCACATTGAAACTCTCCGCCTAGTGTGCGGTGGCGGCCAAGAAAGCAAATAGAATGCTAGGAATCTTAAGGAATGGGAAATTTATTTATTTATTAAAAAAAAGATATTATAATGCCTCTGCATCATTCCATGGTGCGACCGCACCTCAAATATTGTGTGCTATTCTGGTAGCTGTATCTTAAAAAGGATATAGTGGAATTAGAAAAGGTACAGAGAAGAGTCACCAAAATGGTAAAGGGGATGGAAGAATACCCCTATGAGGAGAGGCTTAAAAGGTTAGGGCCCTTCAATCTGGAAAAGACACGGCTGAAGGGAGATATGAAAGAGGATTGTTTATGCCATTAAAAAGTAGAAAGACTAGGGGACATGCAATGAAGCTACAGTGTAACCTGTTTAAGACTAATAAGAGAAAATATTTTTTCACTCAACACATAATCAAACTCTGGACTTTGTTACTGGAGGATGTAGTAAAAGCTGTTAGTGTAGCTGGGTTTAAGAAAGGTTTGGACAAGTTCCTGGAAGAAATGTCCATAAACCATTATTAAAGAGGACCCGGGAAATCCACTGCTTGCTCCAATACAAGCATTGTGGAACCTCTGTGTCTTTTTGGGAAACTGCTAGGTACTTGTGGCCTGGATTGGCCACTGTTTGAAACAGGATACTGGGCTAGATGGACCTTTATCTGACCCAGTATGGCATATCTTATGTTCTTATGGTAGGCAAGGAGTGGGAAATTGAGAAGTTCCTTACAGGGGTGCCCTCTTTGCAATTAGCCCCAGAGGTTGCGGAGGGGTTGGATAGGCCTATTAGTGAGGAGAAGGCGAGGCTGGCAACTGGGTTGTAAACCATTATAAAATTTCAGGCTATATACCCTCATATCTCATCATAATTACATCTAAAAACACATAAATTAATATGATCATGCTGGAAATATAAATTTTACAAGAAGACTAGCACGGAGCACATCAGTACTACAATCTAATCATTACATTACACCCTATATGTGCTTCTTGTAAAATAGTAATAAAGGAAATTAATGTTCCTTAAAATTTAAATTTTATATGTGAAAGTTCTATGGATGAGAAACGGTAAAGTTTTTTTGAAATTGAGAGATGTAGTCTTCTTACTCACTCCTGCTCCTACGTTAGGATTAAGAATATTAGTATAATACATCTACAAAAATGGAGGGCTTATACATATTCTTGCACTTGGTTTTGAAATAAGACTGTGTGAGAATATAATATATTTCTTTCTTTCCTCCATTTAGTATACACAGCTATTGCGTTGAACTTGTCAAACAATTAAGGTATATATATGAAATATATATGGATGGACACCCTTTCACGAATCAACAGTTTTATTTTATTTATTTATGAATTTGTTATTATTTATTTATAAGTTTTTATTTCTTATAATTTATATTTCCAGCATGATCATATTAATTTATGTGTTTTTAGATGTAATTATGATGAGATATGAGGGTATACAGCCTGAAATTTTATAATGGTTTACTTACTATTATATGGTTATTTTTAAATTATTTAATTTATTAAGTAATTTCTTAAGTGTTAATAGCACGCCTAAAGCCCCTGATGAAGTGAAGTTGAAACACGGCCTGTGTCGCGCAATTTGGGCTATTGAGGGTATAATATTCAATAAAAGATTCCTTCCTACTTGAACCACGTGTTCTGGACTGGGTGCCTTATAGTGACGTGGTGTAGTGCTCCTTTGGTGGACCTCTACTGGCAACTGGGATGTTACAGGAGGGAAGGGCAGCAAGGTTAGATGGCCTTATGGTAAAATTATATACAAAGTTCAAGGACATGTTGTCAGGCCCCCTGGTGCACGTATTCAATGCAGTATTGGAAAGGGAGCTTTTGCCGGGGTCCATGGCAGAGGTAGGGGTGACATTAATCCTTAAGCTTTATATGGCATATGCAGCACTGTACACAGATGTAAGAGACAGTCACTGCTCATCAGAGCTTGCAGTCTAATCAAGATGAACATCATAAAACTGAGGACTGTAGTATGGCAAGATATATAAAGTGGTGAACAAGAGAGTGAGGGGCATCAGGATCCAAAAGCAGCATCGAAGAACTGGGTTTTTAGCCTGAATTTGACTAGGGCTAGAGAAGGAGCCTAACATAGTAACTTAGGAAGCTTGTTCCAGCTGGGGAAGGACTCAAATGACTGTGGGTCTTACCTCCTCATTTCTTTAGTACAGGATGCTAAATTGTTGGCGGAAGTACTCTCTGAGACTGCTTTTGGATCCCAATCCCCATAGTCTCCTATGTGTTTCCTTACCATTCCCCTAGATATATCATAGCCCCCAATTGTTTCTTCTGTGTTGACTAGACTTTAAGCTCTTATGAGCAGGGACTGTCTCTTACATGTCTCTGTATAGCGCTGCGTATACCTTGTAGTGCTATACAAATGATTAGTATTAATAGTAGTAGCAGTAGTAGTAGTAGATTGCAGGAGGTGATGGGGGGTTGATACACGAACAGAAAAGCGTAGTTACTCACCTGTAACAGGTGTTCTCCAGGAGCAGCAGGAATCAGTCCTCACATATGGGTGACATCGGCGCCGACGGAGCCCTCGCGGAGCAATTTTCCCCAGCTTTCAAAGAAAGCCTTTGGGAATTGCAGCGCGCATGCGCGGTCCTCTTCCCGCCCAAGGGTGCCATCTTGCTCAGTCAGATGACATAGCTAAAAGACAGCAAAAAAATTAGCAAAAAAAGAAAGCATAGAACTGCAACTCCAAGGGGAGGAGGGAGGGTTGTGAGGACTGATTCCTGCTGCTCCTGGAGAACACCTGTTACAGGTGAGTAACTACGCTTTCTCCAGGACCAAGCAGGAAGTCAGTCCTCACATATGGGACTCCCAAGCTTAAGGCTACCGGAGACCCTAAGCACAAAAAGGAGCTCCCTCAAGCTCAGTAGCCCAGAAGGAAGGAATCTTCTCTGAATACGTCTCCAACCGGTAGCCCAACATTCGGGATGGAGGGTAGGAGTTGCCTATACCTCGAAGAGGTTACGGAGGACTGCCTATCCGAAAGCACTGTCCCTGCGGGACTCCCTCTCCAGGCAGTAATGGGCCGCAAAAGTCTGGCTTGAAGACCAAGTAGCGGCCCGGCAGATGTCTGCCAATGGAACAGAGCGGAGGTAAGCCACTGACGTAGCCTTCGCCCGAACACGATGGGCCGTGACTCGACTTTCCAACGAGAGGCCGGCTGCCTCGTAAGCCCAAGCGATACAGTCAGCAATCCAGATGGACAGAGTACGCTTGGAGACAGGGAGCCCCAACTTATTGGGGTCATAAGAGATGAAGAGCTGAACAGCCCTTCTGTGCTCCCGCGTACGGTCAAGGTAGAAGGTTAACGCCCTTCTACAGTCCAGGGTATGCAGGACCATTTCAGCTCGGCTGGAGTGTGGCCTGGGAAAGTAGGTCGGAAGCACCACCTCCTGGTTGATGTGAAAAGGGGAAAACCACTTTGGGAAGAAACTTAGGGTGAGTCCGTAGGACTACCCGGTTCTTGTAGAACCTAGTGTACGGAGGATCAGACACCAGGGCCTGCAGCTCACTAACGCATCTAGCAGAAGTGAGGGCCACCAAGAACAAGGTTTTCCAAGAAAGAAAACGAAGAGGACAGGTAGCCATAGGTTCAAAAGGCGGACAGGTAATCCGCTGTAAAACCACATTGAGATCCCAGTCCAGGGCAGGTGGGCGCAAAGGTGGTTTAAGGAGAAGGAGGCCTCTGAGAAAACGAGCCACCAGAGGGTGGCCAGAAAGAGGCCTGCCATCCACCGGCATGTGATGCGCAGAAAGAGCACTGAGGTGGACCTTGACCGAGTTGGACTTAAGTCCAAGATTGGAGAGGGAAAGCAAGTACTGCAAGATCACTGATGCTAAACAGGAGAAGGGATCTTGAGACTGCTGAGCACACCAGACGGAGAACCGACGCCACTTAAGAGCGTAGGACTTCCGGGTGGAGGGCCGCCTGGAGGCCAAGACGACCTCCTCCACATCTGGAGGCAGGCGGAGGGGAGCAAGGACTACCCTTTCAGCAGCCAGGCCATCAGATGAAGGGACCAGAGGTTGGGGTGCAGGAGAGTCCCCTGATCCTGTGACAGGAGGTCGGGCTGAAATCCCAGAGGAAGAGGGGTGTCCACTGCCAGCTGCATTAGAAGTGGGAACCAAGGTTGTCTCGGCCACTGGGGAGCCACTAGGATCACCGAGGCTTTGTCTCTGAGAACCTTGAAGAGTGTCCGAAACACCAGTGGCATGGGAGGAAAGGCATATAAGAGGCCTGTGGACCATGGAATTAGAAAAGCATCCGCCGCTACTCTGAGGGGATGCGGTTGTCGAGAGCAGAATCTGGGAAGTTGCCGGTTCAGAGGACTGGCAACAGATCCATGGTGGGGAGGACCCACTTGAGAAAGATCCGCTGAACCACCAGCGGATCCAGCCTCCACTCGTGTGGCTGGAGGATCCTGCTGAGCTTGTCGGCCAGGTAATTTTCTTGACCTGAGAGATAGACAGCCTTGAGGATGATGCCGTGGTGGACTGCCCAAGAGCATAGTTTTGTGCCTCCTGACAGAGAAGGAAGGAGCCTGTTCCGCCCTGTTTGTTCACGTAGAACATTGCAACCTGATTGTCTGTCTGTATCAGCACCGACTGGTGAGAAACCAGGTGAGAGAATGCTTTGAGCGCTAGGCAGATGGCTCTGAGCTCCAGGAAGTTTATCTGCTGAGCAGACTCCCAAGGAGTCCAGAGGCCTTGAGTACACGTCCCTTGGCAATGTGCTCCCCAACCCAGGAGAGAAGCATCGGTCGTCAGGACCTGAGAATGCGTAGAGGGCTGAAAAGTGACTCCTAGTACTAGGTTTGGCAGATGAAGCCACCATTGTAGAGAAGAGACCAGCTGGTTGGAGATCTGTACGGAGTCCGCTAGGCTCCCAGTGGCCTGATGCCATTGAGTGCGAAGGCACCATTGAGCAGGTCGCATGTTCAGGCGGGCATTGGGGGTCACATGGACCGTGGAAGCCATATGGCCGAGCAGTCTCAGAAATTGCCTGGCCGAGACCAGGGCATTGCTGTGAAAGTGGCTGGCGAGATCCATTAGCCGCTTGGCCCTGTCCAGAGGGAGGAAGGCCCGCGCCTGAAGAGTGTCTAACCTGGCGCCGATGAATTCGAGATTTTGAGAGGGGAGCAAAGTGGACTTTGCGAAGTTTATGACAAATCCCAAGTGCTGGAGTAGAGTCACAGTGCGATGAGTGGCCTCTTGTGAAGACTGGGCTCTGATGAGCCAGTCGTCCAGGTATGGGAACACAAAAAGGCCTTGAAGTCTTAGATAGGCCGCCACCACTGCCAGGCATTTGGTGAACACCCTGGGGGCGGAGGATAGGCCAAAGGGCAGTACTCTGTATTGGTAATGATTTCCTCCCACAACAGACCTGAGATATTGTCTGTGGTCTGGATGAATAAGGATATGAGTATACGCATCCTTTAGATCCAAGGAGCATAGCCAGTTGCCCTGCTGGAGGTAGGGCAGCAGGATTCCAAGGGTAAGCATCTTGAACTTTTCCTTTGCAAGGAACTTGTTTAGGTTTCGCAAGTCCAGGATGGGTCTGAGGCCTCCTGTTCTTTTTGGTATCAAAAAGTACCTGGAGTAAAACCCTTGACCCTTCAGGTGGTGGGGCACCGGTTCCACAGCCTGTTCCTGAAGGAGACTTGCTAACTCCTGAAGGAGTAAGTCCTTGTGCAGAGGGAGTCTCGGAGGCTCCCCTGGAAAGTAGGAGGGAGGTACCTGGTGAAAGTGAAGAAGATAGCCTTTTCGAACTATGTGAAGTACCCAGGTATCTGTGGTGATGTTGGACCACCTTTGGGCAAAGTGGACCAGCCGGCCTCCTGTGCTGAGAGAAACCAGCTGAGGGGGAGAGGCTATGCTGATGAAGTCAAAAACACCCACCCTGCTGAGCAGGGGCCGGTGGTGCAGACTTGGGGGCTTGCTGCCTACGGGACCCATTACCCCGTCCCTTGGCCTGCTTACCCTGTGGGGGAGCTGGTGAGGCCTGATACTGAGGGTAGTATTTATAGGCAGCCGCCTTCCTCGGGTAAAAGGGCTTTTTCCCCGAGCCCTTCTTCTTTTGAGAAGGGGCAGAGGTCTTCCTTGAGAGACGAGTCCTGGTGAGAGTCTCGGTCTCGATCTGTGCAGCCTTCTCATCCATGGGCTTGCCAAAGAGGTTTTCACCCCTGCAGAGGACATCGACCAACTTGTCCTGCACCCATGGCTCGAGGTCGGACGTCTGAAGCCAAGCCTGGCGGCGTCCACCGATGCCGGCTGCGGCTACTCGAGCCGATGCCTCAAAACCATCATAGGCTGCTCGAGAGATAAACTTTGAGCACTCCCGAATACCAGTGGACAAGGTTTGGAACCTCTGCAAAGGTTCGTCGGAGAGACCAGCAGAGAACCCGGCTATTTCCTTAGCCAGGTCCCGGAGATACATGCCCATGTAGAGCTGGTAGGTCTGGACTCGACAAGCAAGCATAGAGCCCTGGAAACACTTCCTACCGAGGGCATCCAGGCTTCGGGCCTCCCTACTGGGGGGCACCGAGGAGTGCATTTTTTGACTCTTAAGTCTATGCATGGCCGATTCCACCACCATGGAATGGTGCGGTAGTTGTGCCTTTTGGAAGCCGGGGCTCTTGCGGACTCGATAAATGGAATCGACCCGCTTGCTTAACACCGGCGACGACGCCGGGCTCTCCCACATGCGGAAGAGAAGTCGTTCCAGCATCGGAGGAACCGGTACAATAAAGGCCTCCTTCGGGGGAGAGTCATATTGGAGGGCATCGAGTTCTTCGACTCGAGGCTCCTCCTCGGGATCCGCGGGGAAGGCCAAGGCCTTGGCCATATCCCGCACGAAGTCCGAGAACCGGGTATCCTCCGGGGGGGACCGTCTCCGAGGTTCGGACTCGGGGGAGTCCGATGGGACACACCGAGTCCGAAAGGAACCAGGTGACTCTTCGTCCTCAGATTCCCAGGCCGACTCCTCGGAGGAGGAGTCGAGCGGGCATCGATGCCACTCGCCCCGACGCCGAGGGAGTCAGCGTCGACGACCTCGGTCCCGAACGGGAGGCCGAAGGAGACCGTGACCGAGGATCGACTCGAGCCCTCATGGACTCGAGGATCGGCTCAGTCTCCGGGGTCGACTTGGAGGTCGACGTCCCGGCGGTCAGGGCAGAAGCACCGGCGAGGCCAGCGATCAATGCCCGCTGCTGGTCCATGAAGGCAGTCAGACTGCTCTCCAAGGCTGTCAACCTGAGTCCGAGCTCAGGAGACCCAGCAGCCCCCGACTCGGGCCCCCGACGGCGTCGGGCCCGACGTCGGCTCCTTCGGAGGCGAGTCTACGAGGACAACAGTACTCACGTGAGCGGGCAAGTCCATCTCGAGACGAGGATGTTTGGAAGGCCTCTCCACCTCCGAGGACCTGGGACGGGAATCGGGGCTATGCGACCTGGCCCTCGAGGAACCAGGAGCGTCCACCGATCCCGCCCTCGCGGGTTTCTTCTTCCGATGATGTTCCCGGGTAGGCGACCCCCTTTCAGAGGAACTTCGACGATGCTCAGGACCAGAGTCCCAAGATGTCGAAGCCTCTGATGAGGTCCGAGCCCGGCCGGAGTCAGAGAAGATACGTTCCCGCTGATGCTGCCGACTCCTCGATGCTTTTGAGGATATTTTGCCACACGGACCACAGATCATCGGGTCATGATCGGGTCCGAGGCAGCGGAGGCAGAAGTCGTGTGTGTCTGTAAGAGACATGAGTTTCTTACAGAGGTCACACTTTTTAAACCCGCTGGCAGCCATCGGGGGAAAAAGGGCCCCTGCGAGGTCAAAAGACCGGGCTGCCAGTGAAAAAGTAAAAAGGCGCGAAATCTGTCACAAAGGACAAAAAAACGAAAAATGAAGAACGGACTCGCAACCGGGGTCGCGGGTCCGGGCAGGAAAAGAACCGGCGTCGAAACCGAGAGAAAAAAGAGAAATAAAATCAACTTTTCTGTGGAGATTCACAAACAACGTCTGTAGGGCTCCGCGGAAAAAAGACGACTGAGCAAGATGGCACCCTTGGGCGGGAAGAGGACCGCGCATGCGCGCTGCAATTCCCAAAGGCTTTCTTTGAAAGCTGGGGAAAATTGCTCCGCGAGGGCTCCGTCGGCGCCGACATCACCCATATGTGAGGACTGACTTCCTGCTTGGTCCTGGAGAATCTGAGTTTACCCCAGGGAGACAGGTCAGCAACAATATAAGGAAGATGCTAAATTTGATGTGAAGGGATGAGGGAGTGGAAGGAAGCAAATTAACTGGCTGTAGATGCAAAAAAAGGCATATGATCATGTGGAATGGGATTTTATGTTCACTCTTAGAGAGGGTTGGGCTGGGTAGGAACTTTAGAAAATGGGTGAGGGAGATGTATGAGGGTGAATGAAGAAGCAATAACAATGCAAACGGGACTGGACAGGGATGTCCTCTCTCACCTCTGCTGTTTGCCTTGCTTATACAGTCGTTAGAGCTAGGATTAGGGAGAGGGGGGATGTTAGGGGCATTAGAATGGGGGACAGGGAGAAAAAGATTGCTCTGTTTGCAGATTTGATTTTTATACTCAGAGACCCATTTTGACTCTGCCTATACTTTTGGAAAAGCTCTAGAGGTACAGCGCCGTGTCAAGTCACAAAATGAATATGGGGAAGTCAAAGGTGTTATACTTAACATGGGGAAGGGAGCTGCTATCAAGACTACAGAAGGCCTTTCGCTTTAAATGGGCAAAGAGGTCAATTAGGTAACTTGGGTTGCAGTTGGGGCAAGAGAAGGAGCATTTGGCAGAGCTGAATTATGCCCCAGTAGTTAGTGAGATGGGTAGAGACCTAAGTACATGGATGTGATTACATAAATCATGGTTGGGGTGAGTTGTAGCAGTTAAAATGAATATGCAACCTAGGCATGTCCTTGCTGGTGAAGATAACAGTGTGGATGTTCAAGATGTTACAGCAGAGAATTTTTTCTAAATTTCATCTGGAGGAAGAAGCCCCCCAGAGTTATTCGAGGGATTTTGTGAAGGCAAGGGAAGCAGGAAGGCTGGGAGTGTCAGACCTAAGGGCTTACTATGAGGCTGCTCAGACGAGTACAGTTTTGGACTGGAAGTTGGTTGGGAGGCACAATCAAGAATTATTTAGAGGTGTTAGTGTAGTCAGGAGGGAAAAGTATAATGGGGAGGGAAAGGACAGGGCCCTACTCTTCTCTCTCCCTGACAGTGCGGTACATGAACCGCAAGAAATTATTTAAAGGGAAGAGGGTATTAAGATGTCAGCTAATTCAATATAATCATGACTTTATCTGCATGCACGTTTTCGGACATCCAAATCACATCTACGTCTTTTAAAATGACCCCCATGTGCTCCAGCTAGTTCTACAGAGGTACACAAGAGGTAGTTCAGCTGGAGAGGATAAAATATTGGAGCATTACAATGGCATATGGCCTACTCAAGCTGTCATCTAGGCAAAGCATGAAGATACTAAGAAGGTTTATATTGGATAGGTGTTGTTACATAGACAATCCAGTACGATTATGTAGTTCACATATACAAAAAAAGTTAGAAAGAAATCTGAATAACCTCCTGTTTAAAAAAGAGACATGAATTAAGCATGGACATTTTTAATTTCACATTTTTAATTTCATTAATCTAGACAAGTTCTGAATCCCATTACCTAAGGTACAGATATAGCAGTGGCACTTGAAAAAATACTTGGTGCTTTCCTGGTGGGCACAAAAACTTCAGTTACAATGCTACAGTAAGCAATCTAAATAAAAAATAACTAGATGCATTCTAATTTTTTAATCCATACTTTATCAATTATTTCAAAAGTTGTATGCTCCCTAGCCACTGAAAAGCATTTCTCCTGCTTAGAGAACTCGCCTTTAAAATTGCTACATAAACAAATGAATTGTATGAATAAGGCATCTTCCCTCCCCCCTCCCCCCCATTTCCTCATGTGGTACTTACTTTGAGGCAGACTTTATGACATCAGTCAACATATCTCTGACCCTGTAAAATGGACAGAAAGCTGAGTTAGAGCAACATATCTAGCTTGTCATTATGTGCCTAACCTGAGCTATATTTGTCCAGCCCTCTAACGGGCCGATGTAGAAAAGCTTTAGTGCATCATTTTTCTTGTGCTTTTCCCACGCTAGGCTTGCTCTCTGATGCAGAAAGCAAGCTGGTGCAGGAAAAATGCCAAAAAAACCCATTTCACTAAATTGCAGCACACTTGGCATGCAATTGCACGCGATGTAAAAAACTGCACTGAAACTTAGCACAGTTGTTTACACTGTTTTTTAACGTTGGATCTTTACACCAGCTTTGGGCAGGCATAAAGATCCAGCCAGGAGCAAAAGTATCACCTGAGGTGAAGTCTGACACTTCACCTCAGATGATCTAGACATCGGAGAAAGCCCCCTGTTTCTCCCTCAAACTGCAGCATTAAATGGGCCCCTGATCCAGTGTAAAATGTGGAAAAAGATACCCCTCAGATAGTACTGATGGTGGTGGCAGAGTTCTCCTGATGGCATCAAAATTAACTCGCAAAGAAAGGACAAAGTTGAGCAGCATAACATAGGAACATAAGATATGCCATACTGGGTCAGACCAAGATCCATCAAGCCCAATATCCTGTTTCCAACAGTGGACAATCTAGGTCACAAATATCTAGCAGTTTCCCCAAAAGACACAGGTTCCACAATGCTTGTATTGGGGCAAGCAGTGGATATTCTGGGTCCACTTTAATAATGGTTTATGGACCTTTCCTCCAGGAACTTGTACAAACCTTTTTTAAACCCAGCTACACCAACAGCTTTTACTACATCCTCTGGTAACAAATTCCAGAGTTTGATTACACATTGAGTGAAAAAATATTTTCTCTTATTAGTCTTAAAAAGGTTACCCTGTAGCTTCATTGCATGCCCCCTAGTCTTTCTATATTTTGATGGCATAAACAATCGATCTACGTTTACCCGTTCCACTCCATTCATTAATTTATAGACCTCTATCATATCTCCCCTCAGCCGTCACTTTTCCAGGTTGAAGAGCCCTAACCTTTTTAGCTTCTCTTCATAGGGGTAGCCTTCCATTCCCTTTACCACTTTGGTCGCTCTTCTCTGTACCTTTTCTAATAACGCTATATCCTTTTTTTAGATACGGCAACCAGAATTGCACACAATATTCTAAGTGCGGTCGCTCCATGGAACGATACAGAGGCATTATAATATCCTTTGATTTATTCTCCATTCCTTTCCTTATGATATCTAGCATTCTTTTTGCTCTCTTGGCCACCGCTGCACACTGGGCGGAGGGTTTTAACATGTTATCCATGATGACACCTAAATTTTTTTCCTGGGTGGTAGTTCCAAATTTGGAACCTTGCATCGTGTAACCATAGTTTGGGTTGTTCTTTCCTACGTGCATAACTTTACACTTGTCCACAATAAATTTCATCTGCCATTTGGATGTCCAGTCTTCAAATTTATCAAGATCATTTTGCAATTTTCCACAATCCTCTTGGGTTTTAATAACTTTAAATTGTTTTGTGTCATCTGCAAATTTGATAACCTCACTCATTATTCCCATTTTGAGGTCATTTATGAAAAATGTTAAAAAGCAGGAGGACCAGCACAGATCCCTGGGGTACACTACTCACCTTTCTCCATTGAGAAAATTGTCCATTTCGCCCTACCCTCTGCTTTCTATCTTTTAACCAGTTCCTGATCCACAATAGTACACTGCCTCCTATCCCATGACTTTTTAATTTTGCCAAAGGTCTCTCATCAAAGTCCAGATATACTATATCAACCGACTCACCTTTGTCTATCTGTTTATTCACACTTTCAAAAAAACATAACAGATTAATAAGACAAGAATTTCCATGGCTAAAACCATGTTGGCTGTTTCCCATTAAGCCATGACTATCTACATGGTCAGTAATTTTGTTCTTTGTGATTGTTTCCACCATTTTTCCCAGTACTGATGTCAGGCTCACCGGTCTGAAGTTTCCCGGATCACCCCAGAACCCTTTTTAAAAATTAGCGTTACATTGGCCATCCTCCAATCTTCAGGTATTACAGATGATTTTTATGATAGTTCACAGATTACCAATAATAGACTGCAATCTCATATTTCAGTTCTTTCAACACCCTTGGATGTATACCATACAGTCCAGGTGATTTGCTACTCTTCAGTTTATCAAATAGTTATAATACATCTTCCCAGTGTATCGATATTTCTTTCAATTTTTCTGCAGCATTTCCTTTATATATCATTTCAGTCATGGGTAACATTCCTATATCTTCCTCAGTAAAGACAAAAGCAAAGAATTCATTCAGTCTCTCTGCCATGGTCTTGTCCCCTCTTAATGTCCCTTTTACCCCTCTATCATCTAATGGTCCAACTGACTCTCTCACAGGTTTTTAGCTATGAATGTATTTGGAAAAAGTCTTTATTATGCGTTTTTGCTTCCACAGCAAGCTTCTTCTCAAATTCTCTCTTTGACTGCCTTATCAATGCCTTGCATCTAACTTGCCAGTGCTTGTGTTGTTTCCAGTTCTTGTCATTTGGCTCCTTTTTCTATTTCCTGAAAGATGCTTTTTCTGCAACAGCCTCTCTGACCTCACCTTAAAACCATACTGGCAGTTTTTTGGACTTCATTCTACTTTTCTTAAAGCGTGGAATACAGCTGGTCTGAGCTTCCAAGATAGCGTATTTACTCACCTGTAACAGGTGATCTCCGGGAACAGCAGGAATAAGGCTTCATATATGGGTATCGTCGGTACCGACGGAGCCTGCGTGGGAACACTCCCCAGCGTCCAAAAGGAAAGCGTTTGGGAGTATCCGACAGAGCCTGTGTGCTGCCTTCCCAAGTGGCTGTTCTACAGATGTCTTCAATGGACACAGAACAAAGATTAGCCATTGAGGCTGCCATTGCTCTCACATTGTGAGCTCTGACGTGGCCTTCGAGAGAAAGTCCCTTGACTAGAGAGAGTTCCTTTGGACACTGGACGTCCCAAATGACTAGAATCAAAAGCAACAAAAAGCTGAGAAGATTTTCTATGTTGCTTAGTTCTTTAAAGGTAAAAAGCTAAGGCTCTTTTACAATCTAAGGTATGAAGATTCCTTTCTGCATTAGAGGCATGAGGCCTAGGGAAAAATACAGGAAGGTAAACCACTTGGTTTAAATGAAAAGGCGAAACCACATTTGGCATAAAGTGAGGATGAGTCCTAAGAACTACCTTATCATGGTGAAATTTTGTATAAGGAGGATCCGCCACTAAAGCTTGTAACTCACTGATGCGTCTTGCAGAAGTGAGGGCAATGAGGAAGATGACTTTTGTGACATAGTGGGTCCTTCCAGCCCGTTAGATGAGGCTAAAAAGCCAGGAACAGGAGTAGGGCTGAGTTGTAAACAAAAGCACATGGCTCCTGGTTACCTTAGAAACCAGGCACAGAGGCAAGAGAAACACCGGTGCTACCATTCAGGGAATGAGTCACGAGCTAATGCAGGACACCTGCCAGGGGGTGGAGTTGAGCACTGCCCTAGAACTCACCCTGATAAAGAGAGTTCAGTTGAGCTTATGGAGTTAGAAGAGGTGTTAGAAGAAGAAGGAGAAGTGGATGAGGCATGTGTGCTGGATAAGGAAGCTAATGAGAGCTACGGTGAAGACAGCAGTGCCAGGAAAAAGCCAGAGTCTCTGTGGAAGGGTGAGACAGAGTCTTTCTTCAGGAAAAGAAAAGAAACCCCAAGGGAAGGATATAATAAGGGCAGAGTGGATTACCTGCAGTATCCAGGGGAACAAAGAAGTGAAAGGAAGCCAGGAAGGCAAGTGAAATCTTCTGTGCAAGGCTTAGGTTGGGAACCTACAGCCAGTCCAAAGCCACAAAGAAAACCTCCACCAGCTAGGCTAAAAGGTAAGCCAAAAGGCTGATATAAAAATAGTTTCAGTGACTGTATTTACCCAGAGGGTTGGAACTGGGAAGAGAATACCTGTGCTGATAACGTTTGTGAAAGCCAGTATTTAACTCAAGAATATCAGGTGAAACCTGAAGCAGTTAGAAAGGGCGTGGCATCAGGAGTGCCGTTACAAACATTTCCTTCTAGCCAGGAAGATTTAATGGACTTTGAACCTGAGTGTGTGAATATTGATGAAGATATCATGGACTGTACGATATCGCTTGCTAATGAAATAATCTCATTACGCTGAAGGCATGTTTTGAAAGAGAAAGTACAGCACTACTAGCATTGGGAAGCAGAGAGCTGTGAAGAAACAGCATTGTTATGTTGGAATGCTAGATATCAACCTGTTTATTGCTGAAGTAAGCCTTTTCTGTTAAAGAACCTTTGTTTTGTCCTTATGCCAGTAAATACCTGGTTTGTGTTACTTTGTTCATGGTGAAATCCACCCCGGGAGGGGAAATAAAATCCTTTGGTTGTTTAAACCACTTTTCCACCACTGCTCCTCATTGATTCAGTGAAGGGACTACATTTCCCAAAAAGCCCAGCTTCAGGATTTGTAAAGTAGCTGCTTCAGTGGGGAAGACCCACTCACTTAACCTCTACACACTTATATACGGGGGTTTAAGGAGAGCTGGTGACACTTTCCAAGAAAGAAACTTTAGAGCTGTAGTGGCTTAAGGCTCAAAGGGCGGTTTCATGAGCTGCCCGAGAACAGGATTCAGATCCCATGCCACCGGCGGTGGCTTAATGGGAGGTTTTGTTAAAAGTAAACCTCTTATAAATCTCGTTACGAGTGGATGAGAGGAAATAGGTTGTCCATCCTGAGGTCCGCGAAAAGCAGCAATGGCACTAAAATGGACCCTTACTGAATTGGTCTTAAGACCAGAATCTGATAGATTGAGTAGGTACTCCAGAAGCGATTCGACAGGCACTGTATGGGGGTTAAGTTATTTATTTATATTCTCTTATATACCGCGCTATTCTGCATCAGTGCGGTTTACATTGAACAAACTGAAATTACATTGAACAGGGCATTATAACTTGGAGATAACTATTTTACAGGGAACATGAGCTATGGAGGGTTAAGTGGCTTGCCCAAGACCACAAGGAGCACCTGTGGGACTAGAAACCCCAGTCCTTCCGGCCCAAGGTTGCTGTCCTCTAGTGGGATTTGAACCCCCCGACCTTCCGGCCTGAAGTACCTTGCCCCAACCACTAGGCCACTCCTCCACTCCTTTGAGAACACCATACAGAGAACCTCTTCCACTTAAAGGGGTAGGATCACCTTGTGGAAGGCTTCCTGGAAGCCACAAGGCTATCCTTTACCTGTTGAGATAGGTTGATATCTGGGAATCCTAGGCTTTCAGTAACCAGGCCCTGAGGTGCAGGGACTGGAGAATCGGGTGCTATACCAACCCATTCTCCTGGGAAAGAAGATCTGGAGCACACCCCAATTCCAGAGGTGTGGCTTGAGAGAGACGCAGAAGCAGAGGATACCACGTTTGCCTTGGCCAGTGTGGAGCTATGAGTATCATATGACCTCTGTCTCTCTGAAACTTGAATAACATTTTGGGAATGAGGGGAATGGGTGGGAAGGCATAGAGGAAGTCCCGACCCCAATGGAGGAGGAAAGCATCCCTTCCCTGACAGTACTGAGCCAGAATTCTGGAACAGAATCGGGGAAGTTTGGCATTCTGTGGACTTGCAAAGGGGTCTATATCTGGCGTTCCCCAGATTCGAAACACTCGAGCAAGCTGGTCTGAATACAGAGACCATTTGTGTGGCAGCAGTATTCGACTGAGTTTGCCCAAAGATTTTGAATGCCCGGAAGATATACCACCAGGAGGTGGATTTGAAACTCTCTGGCAAGGGCCCACAGTCGCAAAGCTTTGTTGCATAATGACAGAGCCTGTTCCGCCTTGCTTGTTCACATAGAATATGGCTACTTGATTGTCGGTCTGGACCAGAACTGTCTTGTAGCTGAGATGGGCCTGAAAAACTCGGACAGCATGGAAAATGGCTCTGAGTTCTAGGAAGTTTATGTGAAGACAAGCCTACTGTGGAGTCCAGAGAACCTGAGTTGATAGATCATGCAAGTGAGCCCCCAACCCAACTTGGACGCCTCTGTTGTTAAGATGGTTTGGCATAGAGGCTGCTGGAAAGGAGAGCCCACGAGAAGGTTTTCCAGTGACTGCCACCATTGTAGGGACAAAATGAGACATGTGGAGTTTCTGATTTTGTCCGTTAGCCGACCTGAGGCCTACGTCCACTGAGAAGATAGGGTCCACTGAGCTGCTCGCATATATGAAGGCGAGCATAGGGAACCACATGGACCATGGATGCCATATGTCCCAGAAGCTGAAGCATCTCCTGAGCAGTCAGGAAGACCTTCATAGCTGCTTGGGGGGCCAGCTGTACTATACGAAGACACCGTGGTTGTGGTAGGAAAGCCCTTGCCTGTCTTGTGTCTAGACAAGCCCCTATGAATTCTAGAGACTGAGAAGGGGCGAGATGAGATTTTGGGAGGTTTATGACCAGTCCCAAGTATCGAAGGATTCGCATGGTGCGAGAAAGAGCAAAGCTGGCTTCTGCAGCTGTTGATGCTCGAATGAGCCAATCGTCTAAGTAAGGGAAGAGAAATATTTCTAGAGTTCTCAGGAATGCTGCTATTACTGCCATGCATTTTGTGAAGACTCTTGGGGCAGAAGCCAGACCAAAGGGAAGAACCCTGAATTTCCTGTGATCTGCATGGATGAAAATATGCGTATATGCATCCTTTAGATCTAGAGAACATAGCCAGTCCTGACTCTGAAAGTATGGCAGGAGTGTTCCGAGGGATTTCATTTTGAATTTTTCCCGGAATAGATACTTGTTTAATTCTCTAAGGTCTAGTATAGGCCTGTGTCCTCCTGTTTTCTTTGGTATGAGAAAGTAGGGGGAGTAGAATCCCATTCCCTGTTGGGGTATGGGTACCTCTTCTCTATTGCTCCTTGAGCAAGAAGTGATGCGACCTCCTGACCCAAAGGATTGGTGGCAGGGACCTGAGAATTGAACTGTCTTATCATTGTAGGAGGGGGCATACTGTGGAAATGAAATCTGTACCCTCTCGTACAATGGACAGAGTCCAGTTTTCTGATGTCATTTGTTGCCATCTTCTGGCAAAATGGCATAACCTGCCTGGGATGGTAAGGGGTTCTGGACATTTCAGGGGCAGAAAAACTAAGTTCTCTAGGAAGGAGTCAAAGCCCCTGAGGAGGCCGAGTCTGCTGAGCCAGTTGAGCTCTTGGAACTTGTGGCTTCCTCTGCTGTCTATTCTGTTGTTGTCCCCTTTGGGGAATATGAACTGGACAGTGTCCCTGATGGGTGTAAGATGGGTAAAATTTCTTTTTCTTGTTGAAAAAGGGTTTCTTGACTGACTTTTTCTTTGCTGGGTTGGCTGTAGACTTTGATAGTCCATTCAAAGTAGTATTTTGATCAGATTCAATCTGATTAGCTTTGTCTTGCCAATCCTTGCCAAAGAGATTTTCTCCTGTGCAAGGAATATTTCCCAGTTTATCTTGCACCCATTATTCTAAGTCTGATGCCTGAAGCCAGGCAATATGACGTGCACCAATGGAAATAGCAGATGTTCTGCTAATGCATTCAAAGCAATCAAAGGTTGCACGATTTACAAATTTTGAGACATCCTGGGCATGTTTGACCAGAGTAAGGAATTCTTCCCTTTTTTCCTCAAGGAAAAGAGGGCTCATGAGCTCCAAGTCACTTGTAACGTCTTTGAGAAACATTCCCATATAGAGAATGTAAGAGCTAATCCTGGCTGCCAACATGGAGATTTGGAAACATCGATGCCCAAAGGCATCGAGCGTTCTCGATTCACGGCCCAGAGGGTTGGAAGAATGTGTTTTAGCACTCTTAATCCTACGCATCGCCGATTCCACTACCATTGAATGGTGTGGTAACTGAGTCTTTTGAAAGCCAGGTCAGCTGGGAACTCGCTACATGGTATCGAGTTGTTGAGAGTGTGGAGACACCGTCAAAGGAGTTTCCAACATTCTTAGCATAAGATCATGCAAGATTCTGTGAATAGGCAAAGTAGCTGCCTCTTTAGGAACCTTAGAGTACTGAAGAATTTCTAATTCTTCTGCTCTAGGTTCCTTCTCTGGAGTCACCGTGATTGCAAGACCTCGAGCTAAATTACGTATAAAATCCTGGAAGGACATGTCTTCTGGAGGAGACATTCTTCATTGAGGAGAAGGAGATGGATCCTCCAGGAGGATAGCTCTAGTATCGGCAGAGTCATCCAAGTCATCGGAATCGGATGATTCGAAGTATCTCTGCGCCGGATGTTCTTGCAAGGCACGGTACCGGTATCGCTCGAAGTCGGTATGGGGATGTCTCGGTACCGATCCGTCGATACCTGAGATAGACTCAAGGCTCGGCATGGGGGAAAGCATACCCGCCAAGGCACTCGGTAGCGGTACCTGTGTCGGTAACGATACCTGTGGAACCATCTGTAGCAGTCTTAGCAGTACCAAAGCTGCTAAGAGGGTCGCTAGACTGCGTTCGATAGCGAGGATTCTGTGATCCATTGCTCCTGCCGATGCCTGGGTGTTGGTACCGGTGAAAGCGGCTACGACCCCAAAACATGGCACCAGTAGTTCTGCAGAGGTGGAAGCCTCTGGAACATTCTGGAGCCCTGTTAATGCTTTGGATTTCGAGGCCTCCCGCCAGGGCTGTTTTGCTGGTGAACTTTCCTCGAGGGCAACGCCAGTGGCATCTCGATACTTAGGAAATCTACCCTTTGAGGACCGGTCAGTCTTAGAAAACTTAAGTTTAGTTACCTGAGATCCATGGGAGGAAGATGAAGCCCTGGAAGACGTTGATGCAACTGACATTGTATCTGCGGCAAAAAGGGTACAGAGTTTTGCAGCTCTATTCTGCAGGCCCATCTTGGTCATATTTCTGCAGGAGAAACACTCCAATGGAGAATGGTCAGGACCTAAACATTTAAGACACCATTCATGGGTGTCGGTGACAGAAATGGTGCTGCCACATTTAGAACATTTCTTAAAACTACTAGCTGGTTTTTCCATGTTTGAAGAAAAATGGGCCTAGTATCCAAAATGGCGCCTAGTCCTGAGAGGGGAAAGGGCCCTGAAAGAAAATCTTTAGAAACTAGGTTTTTTTTTTAAAGAATAAAAGAGAATTGGCAGTACCGGTAGGCATCGAAGGAAGGCAGATGTGACCACAAAAAAACAAAAGAATAAGGATAAATTTTTCTGCGGTGACAGGGTATGCGTCCTGTCGGCTCCGCGGAAAACAAAAAACTGAAGAGGGAGAGTTGGAAATTTATTTTTATTTATTTATTTACATTCTCTTATATACCGCGCTATTCTGCATCAGTGCGGTTTACATTGAACAAACTGAAATTACATTGAACAGGGCATTGAATTTGGAGATAACTATTTTACAGGGAACATGGGCTATGGAGGAAAGGCGGGAAGGCAGCACGCAGGCACTGTGGGATGCTCCCAAAAGCTTTCCTATTGGACGCTGGGGAGCGTTCCTGTGCAGGCTCCGTCGGTACCGACGATACCCATATGTGAAGACAACATTCCTGCTTGTTCCTGGAGATAATATTTTTAAACAATGCCCAAGCTTGATATAAATCTTTAATCTTTGCAAATGCTCCTTTTAGTTTTTTCTTAACTATTTTCCTCATTTTATCATAGTCTCCCTTTTGAAAGTTAAAAGGTAGTACTGTGGATTTTCTTCCCGTCCTTCCTTCATTTACTACATCAAACACGATCATGCTATGATCACTATTGCCAAGTGGCCCCAACACCTTTATCTCTTGTACCAGATCTTCTATTCCACTAAGGACTAGGTCCAAAATGGCTTCCCCTCTGGTTGGTTCATGAACCATCTGCTCTAAGAAGCAGTCATTTATTTCATCTAGAAACTTTATCTTACTAGTATGTCCTGCCGTGACAGTAACCCAGTCGATACCAGGGTAATTGAAATCACCCATTATTATTACTGTGCTGTAACCTTTGCTAGGTTC
The DNA here is from genome assembly GCA_033557465.1 of Ichthyophis bannanicus. Taxonomy (NCBI): domain Eukaryota; kingdom Metazoa; phylum Chordata; class Amphibia; order Gymnophiona; family Ichthyophiidae; genus Ichthyophis; species Ichthyophis bannanicus. The sequence goes on along the minus strand of CM066032.1, from coordinate 812,875,935 downwards.
CCTGATTTCTTTGAGAATTTCATCATCCATTTGTTCATTCTGGCCAGGCGATCGAAAGTACACCCCCACTGCCATCGCCTTCCCCTTCCCCTTTTTACATGGAATTTCAATCCATAGAGATTCTACATTGAATTTTGTTTCCTGCAAAACTTTAATCCTTTCTGACTCAATGCCCTCTCTAACATAGAGCGCAACCCTTCCACCAATTTGATCTTCTCTATCATTACAATATAGTTTGTACCCAGGTATCACAGTGTCTCACTGGTTATCCTCCTCCTACCATGTCTCTGAGATACCAATCATATCTAATCTCTCATTTAGTGCTATATATTCTCCCATCTTATTTTTTAGAATTCTAGCATTTGCATACAAGCATTTATAGGCTGTACTTTATTCATATTAATCTGGCTATAGGTAGGCAGGGGTAATTTGGAATCTTTAAGCTTTGTCTGCTCTGTACTCAAGGGCATTTGGGCTACTTTTTGTCTTTAGTGGAACCTCTCTACCGATATGCCCTAACTTCAGTCTTTTGCTAGTATCCTTCAAGAATACATTGTTCCGAACCATGCACTCCTGGGCGACTGTCAGCTTTCCCCTATTATCTAGTTTAAAAGCTGCTCTATCTCCTTTTTAAAGGTTAATGCCAGCAGCATGGTTCCATTCAGGTTAAGGTGTAGCCCATCCCTTCGGAAGAGCCCCTCCTTTCCCAAGAATGTTCCCCAGTTCTTAACAAATCCAAAACCCTCATCCTTGTACCACTGTCTCATCCACGCATTGAGACTCCGGAGCTCTGCCTGCCTTTTGGGTCCTGCATGTGGAACGGGAAGCATTTTGGAGAATGCTACCCTGGAAGTTCTGGATTTCAACTTCCTACCTAAAAGTCTAAATCTAACCTCCAGAACCTCCCTACCACACTTTCCTATGTCATTTGTACCGACATGTACCAAGACAGCAGACTCCTCCGCAGCACTATCTAAGACCTTGTCTAGGTGGCGCATGAGGTCCGCTACCTTTGCACCAGGCAGGCATGTTACCAGGCGATCCTCACGTCCACCAGCCACCCAGCTATCTACATGCCTAATACTCTAATCGCCAACCAGAGGCGGCTCAAGGCAATCTGCTGCCTGAGGCAAGGGATGAGATGGCGTCGCCACCCCCCCCCCCCCCCCCAGCCGTGCCCCCTCCTCCCCCCCGGTGGGGATCTTTCCCAAAACTCCAGTCAGGGACTGAACCAAATCAAAAAATCAATTAGATAATGTGGAACAAATGCAAAATATTCACACATCAAGGAACTAAAAGAAAGAGCGATAACCTCAGCAGTTTATAACTACAAATTATAATTCATCTGTATTTTGTTATAAACTGTGTTATGACGCTTGCTTTTTCTTTTTGAACATACATTTTGCATTCACAGAACCCCCTCCTCAACAATGGGTGCAGAGCAGAGGTAGGACATTCACCCACAGAACTCAATATATATTAAAAAAAAAACCTGATTCTGCTCATCTCACCGACAAGAAGCATTCTCCAGTACCAGGCATATTGGGAACTAATATAAAACCCTACTAAAGTCACTAAGATCTGCAAAGCCAAATCTACCATACTACATACCAGCATACACTTCCAAAACTCATACAATAAGGGGCCTACCAAGATAAAAGCAGCACTATAAACACTGCCATGGGCCCCAAAACATCCATACACCTATTTGAAAAGCTGAACAAGTCAAATTACTACAGTACAGATCCCTACGAACAAACTCCATGTTAACAGAACACCTGGCCTTGATCGCACACTCAGAACACAGACCCTCACCAAGTACAGAATAAGTGACCACAACCTAAAGCAAAAATAAAAATATGTAGACAAAAATTAAAATGAAACCCCAAGAAGCCAGACTCCGCATGCGGTGCCACATCAGAATAGAGATGCAGTTCCCTATACTGTGTGAAATATAGATAGCACAAAGTCCAATCACTAAATTGAAAATAAAATTATTTTTTCTACCTTTGTTGTCTGATGATTTTTGATCATGCTGGTCCTGATCTGAGGTTTCCATTTTCCTCTGTCTTCTCTTAGCTCTTTTTCTATGGTCTGTAGTCCATCTGCCATTTCTTGTCTCTCCTTTTGCTTTCTTCATTTCTTCCATCAGCCTTTTTTCAGCCCCAGTAACTCTCCCTAGTATCAGCCCCCTTTACAGCCTCCCCTCCCAGTACCAATCCTCTTGCCTTTCCAGTACCGCCACTGGTGTCTATTCTCTTCCAGTTCCCCTCCTTCCCTATTGTCCAGCCCCTTCTAGTTAAAATACCATACCAGGTATCAGCGAACTTCCAGTCCCAGTGTCCCCTCCCATGTCAGCTCCCCCTCTCCCCTGTCCATCCGCCTTCCAATGCCATCCCCGGGTGTCAGCTCCCTTCCAGCTTCCCCCCCCCCCCATGTCTGCTTCCTTCCAGGTCCCCCCACTTGTCTGCTCTCCTCCAGGCACCCCCGTCTGCTCCCCTCCAGGCACCCCCGTCTGCTCCCTTCCCGGCCCCCCCTTGTCTGCTCCCTTCCCCCTCCTCCCCCTCACCTCACCGATTCATCCATTAAAATCAAATGAAAGCAGCTGCGGAAACATTTCTCCGTTCCCATGGCTCTGCTTTCAAACTGCTGGGTCGCGTCCATCTTCCTGGAGATGGCGGGGTGGGGGGGGCCCCCCCCCCCAAGGTCATCGCTTCCACCGTCCTTCCGCTTCCACTCTTGCTGCTTCCTCCAAAATGAAAGCAGCTCTGTTCCTGCAACTGCTTTTGTTTTGGAGGAAGCAGCAGCGGCAGCGGAAGTGATGACCTCAGCCCCCCCCCCACCCCGCCAGCTCCAGGAAGATGGACGCGACCCAGCAGTTTGAAAGCAGAGCTGCGGGAATGGAGAAATGTTCCTGCGGCTGCTTTCATTTGATTTTAATGGATGAATCTGGCTGAACGGCATCGGCGGTTCTATCATAGGCAGTTTCTAGGGAGCGGCAAATCAGTGCCACCCCCTAGAAACTGCCGTCTGAGGCCACCGCCTCAGTTGGCCTAATGATAGAACCGCCCCTGTCGCCAACTATAACAGCTGTCCTAACCCTTCCCTTGTGGGGACATATGGCTCTGGAGAAACCTCCTCAGTGCGAGAGGATTTTACATCACCTGGAGAACAGGTCCTAGCTACAGGATCACTTCCTGCCGTACCAAGGTGATACTCTCCTGTCACGTGACCTCTCTCCTCCATGGCAACAGGGATGCTGCCAGTACTATATCCCTGTAGGTCTCGTCTATGTACCTTTCTGTCTTCCTTATGTCCTCCAAGTCTGCCACAGCAATATGGTGGATTCTCCAGTCGCAGGCCCAGGTTCTCCAATTAGGGTCAATAAATAAAACAAGATTTGGAAACACAATTGGTTATAAAGCAGCAGATTTATGGGCCAAGCTTCTATACACATTGAAGGGGGATTTCATCTTTTCCTATACTTCAAAAACAGCTTAAAGCCTGGCTATTTCCTTAGCATTATTTGGCTTTTTGGGCATTTGGACGTATTGTAATTCTGTATTTCCATTCAGTTAGGGGAAATAAATATTGAAAGAATTGGATATTATAAAGTAATAGACTTATGGGGTAAGCTTCTGTCTATATAGGAGGGAAGCATTTTACTATTACAAATAATCAAGGAATTGGATTAATAATTGGATACAAAGTAATAGAATTAAGGAATAAGTTTCGGTCTACATAGGAAGGTGCTATTATGGTGCTAATTTAATTCTTCGCCATTCTTCTAATATTTACTGGATTTATGGGGACCTCTGGGCTATAATGATTTTGTATGTTGATTGTAATTTTAAATCCTTTTAGTAAATTATGTGGTACCTTCCTGACTTTTTAGAAATTTTTGGTTTTATGTATATTTTCTGCAACTTCCCGTTACCTTAGGGTTCAAAATGTGATTATGCATTCTTTTGTAAACTGTGCTGATCTGATTAATTAGGATAGCTGTGGTATGATCTGATGCAGGTAATGGAAGGACTTGAAGTGGCTTATGAAGGATGAGCAGTGAGTGTCGCTGAAACGAAAGAGATAGTGGCAAGGCAACACTAAAGACTGATGATTTGGAGAACCAAGATCATTGCAATAATCTGCACTTTATTGGCATCCCTGAGTCTATTAAGGATACAGAGTTGAAGGGATTTCTAGAGCTTGGCTTCCTGCGACTCTGGCTTTAGGGTCAGATTGTGGCAAACTATATGTGGAACAGGCTCACAGTTTGGGCATACCGCAGGAAAATGGTGGATGGCTCAAAGTAGTAATAGCCCGATTCTATGCCCCGAAGGAGAGAATTCTGCAAGTGGCAAGACAGTATCAGTGTGTCATGCACGAGGGTCAGCAGGATCCTAGTCTTCCAAGATTATTTGACACAGTTGGTGAGAAAGCAGAAAGAATTCACAGCACTGTGCCAGCAGATTTTTGCAGGGCATCAGAAGTTTATGCTTCACTACCAATCGCAGCAGCATCTAGTACATAATGGCACAACCCATATGCTCATTGAATTGGAGATGAGACAAGTTTTTGTGGACAAACTGCTTACCTCTGTCAGCTAAACTTAGATAGAGCTACTTTTCTTAGACCGGAGGTGAGTGCTGATCTGCTTTGGAAGTGATGCTAAGTGAAGAGACAGCATTAACTACTGCAGCCCTTTCAGTGTTCGTGTTTTTTGCTGCATAAAACTCTCGGACTTAGCCTGTTTATTTTTGGATTGGTGGCCATTGCTGTTTGTTCTATCAGATTTGCCACACTTGAGAAGCCTGATGGGAATTGAACCTGTAGGAAGCATAGTATTTCGAGGCAGAGTGTGCTGCTCAATTGAAGAGTTGTTAGGCTTTGCACGCTTCCCTGCTACAGGACTTTCGCTGGTTCAACCTGCGACTTAATGAAGGGCTCAGTAGTATGGAGGATGTAGCAGTTGCTGTGGAGGTTCTTTAAAAATATTATGTTCAGTGAGCTACTGAACATGGGGTAACCCACATTGTTACTGTTTGCTTATATATTAAGGGCTGTGAATTATCGCGAGGCACAGATGAAGTGCTGTGTTTAAGGGGAGGTATGAGTGAGTTTGAGTATCAATTTTTGTTGCTATCTGCCCTGCTCTTTACAAGGGAAGAAGATACTACCAGTGGTTCCATATGAGATTTCTGATCATGCTTTAATTTGCATTAAAACATAGAAACGTCAGAAAAAGACCATATGGCCTAACTAGTCTGCCCTTCCATATCAAATATGGTACTATAGTCCTTTTTTTCCCCTTTAGAGATCTTGAGTATCCCATGCTTTCTTCAATTCAGATACTGTCCTCGTCTCTACTACCCCCACTGGGAGACTATTCCATGCATCTACCACTCTTTCTGTAAAGAAATATTTCTGCACATTACTCCTAGGTCTATTCCCTTTCACCCTCGTCCCATGCTCCCTCAATGCAGAGCCTATTCTCCTCTTGTGCATTTATGTCATGGAAGTATTTAAATGTCTCTATCATATCACCTCTATTCCGCCTTTCCTCTAAGGTGTACATATTAAGATCTTTAAGTCTGTCCCCATATGGTTTATAACGAAGACCACTGACCATTTTAGTAGCCACCCTCTGCACCGACTACCATTCCTGTTTATATCCTTTTGAAGGTGTGGTCTCTAGAATTGCATATAATACTCCAAATGAGGTCACACTAGAGAATTATACGGAGGCACTATCACCTCCTTTTTTCTGTTTGCCATTCCTCTCCCTATGCACCCAAGCATCCTTCGGCTTTCACTGTCGCCTTTTCTACCTGTTTAGCCACTTTAAGATCATCAGAAACAATCATGCCCAGGTCCCACTCTTCTTTCATGGACAGAAGTACTTCACCCCTTACATTGTACCACTTCCTTGGATTTTTGCAGCCCAAATCCACTAAAGAAGATCTAAGCACATACATACAAAAAATAGTAAGCACCTCTCTCAAACAGGGCTACATGCCCAAAGCACTCAAACAATCTACTATACGCCCTATTCGTAAAACCACATCAACTAGCAACACTGACCCAGCAAACTACCGCCCAATATCAAGCCTTCCATTCCTAGCAAAAATAACCAAAAAAAATGTTCAGAGACAACTTCAAGAACATATTGATCAATACGCCCCACTGGACCCTCACCAGCACGGATTCTGCCCAAACCATGGTGTTGAGACACTGCTCATTCATCTATTTGATAACATACTAAAAGGAATAGACAAAGAAAGGCTTCCTATTTGTCGACATATCATCCGCATTCGATACAGTTTCTCATCACATCCTTCTGAAGCACCTAATGGAAATTGGCCTCCAAGACACTACCATAAAATGGTTTCAATCATACCTTGATGACAGACAACAAAAAGTAGCATCCGATAACCTTACCTCAGCACCCTTCCACACAACACAAGGAGTTCCCCAAGGCTCCTCATTATCCGCACTCCTCTTTAACATCTATATCCAACCTATTTGCAAAATATTCAATAAATACAAGATCCAATATGCCATATATGCCGACGATATCATGGCATATACTCCAATCCACCTAGATGTCCCAGACTATACAGATATATCAACCTGCTTTCACGAAATAACGGCATGGCTTACAAACAACAATTTAAAAATCAACATAAAAAAATCTGAAGCAATCTTCATCACAAGGGATTTCACATTCACTCCTCCTACTACCATCAACATATCAAATACACCAATTAATGTAAAAGATGAAGTTCAGTATCTTGGAGTGATACTGGACAATTTACTCTTCAGGCACACATTAACAAAACATCCAAAACAGCCTTCTTCAAACTAGCAATGCTCCGAAGACTAAAACCTCTGCTCAGCAAAGAACACTTCCGTACGGTATGCCAGGCAATCATCACACCTGTGCTAGACTACTGTAATCTCCTCTTCAAGGCCTAACCAAACAATCCACTTGACCCCTTCAAATAGTCCAAAACACTGCTGCCCGCATTATTGCTGGCGCTTCAACTACAAGACCATATAACTCCTATACTACAAGATCTGCAATGGCTACCAATCTCCTCACGAGCAAAATATAAATCAGCGCTCACAATCTTCAAGATCAAAAACATGTCAGCAGGAAAACTTCAAGAGCTCATCGGAACCAAAACAATAAAAAGACCGGACAGGAACAGCATTAAAAACACAATACCAACTCCTAGTTTATTCACAAGAACCAATAAATCCACATCCATGCAGGTTTTCTCCCTATTTGGAATGCACTTCCGGAAAAGCTACGACCCACAAATGATTTAAAAGACTTCCACAAGTTACTCAAGACCACCTTATTCATTGAACATTATAATGAAGACCACCAATCCCAATCGTACTGAAGGAAAATGCAAGATAGTTTATGACTTTGAAATGCAATGTTTCAATTTACAATTGAATGTTCCGTGTAAAATGAATATGAAGTTACAAGTCTGTTTAAGTTGTTAAAACATGATGTTACCTTCCCTGTATATAACCCCTTGTACATAGCTCATCCTGTAAACAGCACACCAAGAAATCATCCCCGACACTCACACAAATACCCACACATGTTAATACTGCATGCTTCCCCCTACTGACACTGACCAATGATTGTTTGAAGTGTAAACCGCTTTGATTTCAGGACAAAGCGGTATATAAATCCTTTTAAATAACAATAAATAAATGCATGGCCCTGCATTTTTTAGCATTAAATCTCAGCTGCCAAATTCTTGATCACTCTTCAAGCTTAACTAGATCCCTCCTCATGTTATCTACTCCTTCCTGGGTGCCTAACTCTATTGCATTGGATTGGGTGCCTGAAGCTCAAAGCTATAGGTCTTGGCCTTTCCCACTGGAGCTGTATAGGTATGAGCAATTTGTGCCTTATTTGAAAGCAAAGGTGGGAAGAGTTTGCTGAGAATAATCATGAAAATGTGGATAACTAATGTTCTTTTGAGAAACAGCCAAAGTAACCTTGGGGGTGGGGGGGGGGGGGGAGACATCATAGTTAACTCAGAGAGACGGCGGTGGGAACTAAATGCTCAGGCTTTGCAAATATGTCACCCCTCTTCTCATTTGCCTCTACTGGCTCCCACTCCAATTCAGAATCTAAAACAAGATCCTCACCCTTGTCCACAAAACCATTCATACCTCTACCCCACAGTACTTAGCTAACCTTATCCACCTACTCCACTCCCCCCGCCTCCTTCGTTCAGTCCATGCTAACCATTTATTCTTCCCATCCACTTCCCGTGCCCATCTGGAATGCACCCGTAACTGAACCATCTTTTCAAAGATTCAAAGCAATGTTAAAAACCCACCTCTTCCACTTGGTTTTCGACCTCCTTTCTCTTCATAACTGACTACTCTGCTCCCTTTTCTCCTTTTACCCCATCTGTTGTACTTTTCTCCTCTTTCTATTTGCATGACTATTCACTCTCTATTCTGTCAAACAATGGTGCTCCTTTCACCCTCTATTGTCTTGCAGTGCTATTATTATTGTACACTGCCATGATGCTACCACCTGGACAGTATATCTAGTGCATGAATAAAGATAAAGATAAAGGGAGCAGAGTCCCTAGAGGAATTTCTCTCATACCAGCTAGGTGTTGAGGTCTCTGAGGTCAGGATGGGCCACCCCACCCCCTGCTGCTTTGGGCTATCTGCCGTACCCACGCGTCCAAGGTAATAATCTGTGGGTGAAGAGGACAAGCTGCCCCTCTCACCAGAGGGTTCTCCCCTGCAGACACTGGTAGACTGACTATGCTCCACAGGAACCAGTGAAAATCCCACCCCAGGTTTGGGTTGCATTGTAGGCTGGGCCTTCTGAGACTTCTTGGCATTGCTGACAAGGACACTGCGTCTTTGGCTGAGAGCTCTGGGGGCTTGGGAGGTACTGGAGCTTATACTGGTAGTAGGTCTTCTTGCCCTGACACTTCTTACAAGAAGGGTCGGCAGTCATCCTTGAAAGCCTAGGGAGGGTGACATTCTGCATCTCAATTTCACCAGCTTTAACCTCCACCTGTTTTCCAAAGAGGATGTCCCCCTGGCAAGGCATGTCCTCCAGCTTATCCTGCACCCATTGCTCCAGGTCAGAGGACTGGAGCCAGGCGAGCCACCAGGCCCCATTTGCCACCACTGCAGCCCTGCAGGCTGACTCGAAGGCATCATAAGTCACCCGGGCATTGGAACATTCCTTACCATGGCCCACCACAGTGCAAAAGGAGTCCAGGCACTCAAGGAGGATGAGCGAGCCAAACTTGGCTAGATCTAGAATGTATAGCTGGTACAAAAGGACTCTGGCCACCAGCATGGTGCTCTGGAAGCTCTGCCTGCCAAAGGAGTCCAAGTTTCTCGCCTCCCTACCCGGGAGTAACGAGAAATAAGTCTTACTGTTCTTGATCCTCTTCATGGCAGACTCTACCACCAGAGAGTGGTGTGGGAACTGAGGCTTCTCAAAACCCAGGACCTTCTGGACATGGTACATCAAGCCACCTGGCTGATCAATGGCACCATGAGGATGGTTCTTCCACATCCTTATCTACAGCCTCTGCAGAATCTGGTGTACTGGCACCGACAGAGCCTCCTTGGGGGCTGAAGGGTACTGGAGAATCTCCAGTTCCTCTGTTCTAGTCACGTCCTTTGACTGCAGGGAGAAGTAAATGGCCTTGGCTATATCCCTCATGAAGTCCAGGAAGGACATGTCCTCATACAGAGGAGAGGGAGTTCAGGGGATCTGCTCTCTGACACCTCCAAAATTACAACTTCAGACAGAGACTACGGCACCTCTGTTGAGGAATCCCTGATAGTAGGGACATTGGGGGATACCTGTCATCCCTCCAGTTCCCTGGGAGAAGATTCCTCCCATCGGGGCACTTTAGTGGGCCATTCCTGGCTATCACGCTCCATATCGCATCAGGAAGGGCTCCGATGTCTATGCATGTGGGTCTTGGCCCGGTGCTCGGATATCTCCTTCGATGTCAATGGGATCCATCCTCAAAGAATGAAGAGTCCATCCTCAATTCCAGGCTAAGGTTGATGGAAAGCCTTCACTCCAGGCCACCACAGCCCCTCAGTTCTGGGTGCACCTGGGCACCCCTTGATGACTATGCCTCTGTGGAGCCATGCAAGGATAGCACAATGTCGGGGCCGAAGATGCTGAATCCAATGGCTTGAAGAGGGACTCCCTCTGCTTCTCCCAACCCTTCAGGCCTCTCCTTGTAATCTGTGCCTACAGATAAGAAGCGGGCTGGTGGTCCGGACACAAGCACTGAAGGCTCCAATTGTTCCGATCAGTGACTGAGATGGTCTTGGCACATTTGGTGCATTTCTTAAAACCACTGGCTGGTTTCTGGGCCATGTCCATAAACATGGCAGTGGCAAGGTCAAATGGCTCAATGCTGCCAGCTGCAAGGAAAAAATATATATAAAAAGACAAAAAAAGACCCCAACAAAAAACAGGGCATCGGCACCAGGGATATGCTATCAACGATAGGTAGCGAAATTAGATGAAAAAAAAACCTGCAGGGGGCAAAAGGCAAAAAAGTTTTCTGATGGAAGCAGGGACGTGTCCTTGGGGCTCTGTGGCAAAAGAAGACTGGAGAAGATGGTGCCAGAACAGGTGGGAAGGCAGATGCGCATGCGTGATGGAGTCTCCCAAAAACTTCCAATGGAAGCTGGGGAATGTTCCCAGACAGGGCTCTATTGGTGACATCACCTATACGTGAGGACTTACTTCCTGTTTGTCCATGGAGAATCCCAAGGTCTTTGGAGATGGCCTTGTACCCCCTTTGAAGTTTGATGTTTGGTGATAATTACTTTTCTGACAGTCTCAAGCATCTCTCTTATCTTCACTATTGTGAAAATGGAACAGGGAGTGAATGTGGCCAGTTTAAACATTAGAGCCATCATTCATTGGTTGATTCAAGTCATGTGAGTACTGACAATTGCTCACAGGTACGTCTAATTTGACTGCAATGGGAATGTGGCTCTTCTGTTCAAACTGATTTGAATTGTTTATAAAGGTGCCAATAGGCATATCCTGACAATGTCCCAATTTTTAGACTATTTTGTACTATTTCCTTTTTTAATTGGTTTTGTTTTATTTGATTCTTTTATGTGCCAAATAAGTGTGCATATGTAGTCCAAAGTCATTTCACTGGCCACTTTTTTTAATGGACATTAAGGGGTTGAACTGCAAGGGTGCCAATAATGTTGACCACAACTGTATTTCCCACTGACAGAAATAAAGCTCTGGGCCAGGCAGGCCCCCATGAAGATATGGGCTGCAGGCCAATGGGGACCCCATCCCTCACCAGCAGAAGTGAAAAGAGAGGCACAGTGTAAAAAAGATGAAAGATTACTCCTGCAGGGGCAAAAAGAAGATAAACAGACTATCCATCAGCTCCAGATGGCCCAGAATGTTGCAGCCCGTATAATTTACAAAGTCCACAGCACTGAACACTTAACACCCCATCTTGCACAAGCTACATTGGTTACCGGTTCTAAGTAGGATAGAATATAAAGCTCTAATGATAATTTTCAAACTAATCATGAATATAGCCCCTCTTACTCTCTCCTTATTAAACATACCAATGATAGAGTTCAAAGAGGTTGCACCCAGAATACAATAGCAGCCCCTAGTGTCTTTTGAAAGACTAATTGCTCTACAAGTAATAGAGTGTTTTCATACTTCACTCCTACCCTCTGGAACTCCCTTCCAGAAAAATTAAGATCCATCAAGGATTTACAAACATTCCAGAAGAAAACTGAGACATTTATATTCCACGAACACATTGGGGACCCACTGGAAAGGAGTAAAACATTGTCAACATAATAACTGCGTCTCAGAGCCCCCTCTTCCCACAATACATAATCATGCCCTTCCTTTAACTAGCCATGAATATAAAACTCTATCTGCAAATACAAGCTCTCTCTGTAAAAATGTTATCTGTAAATAGGTTAATTGTAAATGAGTTACAAACAACCCTAATGTAAATTCAATGTTCAAAGTCTACTTCCTGACTTTGATGCTGTTTCTAATTATTATCATCATTATGTTCAATGTATGAGGTTATGTTCACTGTAAACCGCCTTTGATCTCTGGAAAGGATGGTATAGAAAAAAAATCATAAATAAATGAGGAGGAGGATGGGATAAAAGGAAGAGAGAAGAGAGCAACAGGGGCTTGTGAAGATGGAAAAGGGGGGAATAGAAGGGAAGAGCAGAGGAAAGAGTTTGAAGATGATGGAAAAAGAGGAAGAGAATAAGGAGGGGGGAATAGAGAAAAAAAGAGGCAGACGGAATGTGGGAGAGGGGGTGGAAGGAAAGAGTGCAAGTGTAGAACTCGATTGCATGGAGGGAAGGGGGCCAAAATGCCTGAATGTCTGAAGTCACACTGCCTACACAGAGCAAACCCTACACCTCACTCTACCCTCCCACCTCATTCATGCAGACATACACATGCAGAGCCCCTCACCTCATGCTCCCCGCCTCACACACACACGTTCAGTCCATTACCCTACCCTCCTACATCGCATGCGCGCACACAGACACACATTCTGTCATTCCACCCTCCCACCTCAAGCACAAACACACAAATGCATAGACAGCTGCTCACCTACCCCTTACCCTCACGGGCATGCATGTAGAGATACACACAGGTCCTCACCTCACTTCACCCCACCTCATTCCAGGCCCTCTCATACACATACATCCCCACATATACCAAAAGCCTCTATCCCACCCCCCACGTGTACTCATGCATGCACACACACACCCCGAACCCCCACTCTCTCATACATGCACATATTCACCCAGCCTCTCACTCTACACATGGAAGAGCAGAAGCCTATATAAGTCCCATAGCTGAATTCTGCCCTCATCCCACCCTATGCCACTCTGTCAATACTTGTGTGCACACACCCACCCCCATCCAGAGCCTGCCCCAGAATTTGTTCAAGGTATTGGTGCCCTAGGCAAATCTTAAGCCTTAACCCCTCCCCCCTCCCCCAGCTGACAAAATCTAGCTGGGAGGGGGTGGGGTTGAATGCCCTGCTCTTTGCCACCACTCAGAAACTGTCACCCTAGACAGCTGCCTAGTTTGCCTAATGGTTGGGCCCACCCTGCATCTAGCCCTTCAACTTACTGCTCATGCGTGCTCACACACACACGCAGCCCTTCACTTCGTTCTCCCCAAGCACAAACCTGCACCCACATGCTGAAAATAGAGACAAATATACAACAAAACTACCCACAAAAGAGCTCCATAGCTCCTGCTATCCTAGTGAGACAGACTTTGTGTCTCTTCATACCCTGTTCATCCATAGATATGCACGAGTTTGCAAATGACAGGGAAAATGTGCTATTTTGTCACACTACATGCATGCACTTTTCAACTTGTTTTGTCTCTCTGTAATTTATTGTACTTGCTCTTAGCCGGATGTAGCCAATCCAGAAAGACATGGCAGTATTATGCAACATAAAAAAGTAAGAACAAAGTCTATTAATAAATTACTGGATTTTAAACTATTTTTCATTGATCTCTAAAGAGGATCTTTATTTTTCCATCACTCCCCTCGTGAGATGAAGACTTTCAGCTGATTTTTGCCTCTATTGTCCTCTATGTACTGCATATATAAACAGCAGTATTCTAACATTCAATGTCCCTCACTTTTGTTAAACCATTGATCATGAATCTGTTTTTTCTCACAGTCGCTCATAGAGAAGTTATGATTTGCTGTAATGGTCCTTTGATGTCCTTTCTTTCCACCCAACCTTTATAAATGATAAGGAACAGAAGTCCTTCTCTTACCAGAGCCAGGCTGTAAATTTCTTGTACTGCACTTCTCTAGGATCCTCTTTCCCATGTTTCAGCTGCATCTCCAGCTCTGCCTGTCTCCCCTGCAGAAATCACAGCACAATTCAGTGGTGTTACCTTTGTGATAATCCCAAAATTCCATGTGAAATGCTTATGTAATTGATGGAACCACTATCAAGAGTCCCCAGTTTGACAGTGTGGTTTAATTGTCCCTGACATTCCATTAGAATATATAGCAGACTATAACTGTGTTAAACTTTTATTTATCCCATAAAGAGCTACACACACTTTTTGTTAAAAATAAAAGATGTTAAGAATACCTGTGGCTCAAGCTGCCGCAGTAGTATTGTCAGATTACCACTAGAGGTCAGAGGCACCATTTTGAACCAGGGCGCAGATGAGGCAGAAGAATTTAGGGATGACTCCTGTTTCCCCCTTCCCCCTAACCACCAGGGATAACCTCTAGTAAGTGTTTATTTATTTATTTATTTATTACAGTTGCTTATATACCGCACTATTCGGCATCAGCGCGGTTCACAGTATAACAAAATGACCAAAACACACTTCTGTTTGGTTTTACATCGAACAGGGGTATAAACTTGGATGATGGCCAGAGAGGCATTTGGGGGAAGTGGAAAAATATATCTCCCTACACAGTCCACGGTAAATGCACTGATAGCATGGATGCATTCATGTTACTAGCAATGCACTTAACATGTAGTAACTGCATGGGAAATGCTGGGCACATCCCCAGCTCCTCCTATACAGTCTTTGGTTGTAACATGCAGTAAATACAATTGTTTATCACATTTTAGTAAAAAGGTGCAGAATTCAGCTATGGGCTTATACAGGCTTCTGGCCCTTCCATGTATCATGAAAGTACGTATACTATTTGTAATACACACTGCCTTAACTAACATTATAGTTTTTTCATTTTTCATCCAGTCATAGAACAAAGTAAACAAAAGCATAAAATATTACTAAGGGAATTCCACAAAATTTAGAGGAATGCAAAAAAAACAAAAAATCTGCACTGATAAACAGATGTGGGTTAGCACATGCTGTACTTAACCCACATCACACACCTATCCTTAACTCAAGGCCTCATGCCCAATGTTTTCAAGAGTGCCTCTTTTCGCCCCATACTGAAAAAAGCAGCAACCCAGACAACAACCCAGCTTCATACAGACCCATCTCTAGCCTTCCTTTTTTGGCAAAGATTATAGGAAAGGTAGTAGAGCATCAATTTCCAGATTACACCGATTCACACGCAGCACTGGACCAACACCAGCGCAGCTTCAAACAATACAATAGAGTCAAAACATTACTAACATCACTCCTTGACAAATACATAAAAAGAATGGAAAAACTTAAACAAGTTTTTATCCTAATAGTCTTGACATAACATCGGCATACGACACAATCTGCTATAACACCTTATTGACAAAACTGCAGTCAACAGGTATACAAAACATAGCACTGAACTGGTTCCAATCATACCTAAAAGACGCCAGCAACAAGTAAAAATAGGGCCACATAAATCCACCCCTTATGTGCAACAAGAAATTCCACAAGACTCAGCACTATCCTCACTATTCAACATATACTTGCAGGCAATCTGATCATTTATACAGGCTCATGTCATCTTCGATCAGATCAAGACAGATTACATCATGCTCTATCTGCCCTTCTCCACAAACAAGCCGACTTACACTAATGCAATAGACAGTTTCAACGCAATCTCACACTGGCACCTCAAACACAACTTTGAAGTAAACTACAAGAAAACAGAAGTCCTTTACATAACTAGAAATGAGACATTCATCCCACTGACCACCCTAAAGTAAAGGGCCCAGAACTGCAAGTAGAGTCTGAGGTCCGTTACCTTGGAATCATCCTCAACCAACAACTAACCATGCAACCACACATTAACAAAACCACCAACGTGGTGTACAACAAGATATGGATGCTACATCATATGCGCCCACTCCTCAATACCTAGGACTATCATACAGTTTTTCAGCCATGGTCCTTCTGCACCTTGACTATTGCATCATCATCTTCCAAGGCTTACCAAAATATGCTCTACATCTACTGCAGATGGCACAAAACACCGCCGCCCAAATCTTGCATGGAACATCAAGATTCGAACACAGAACACCCATACTAAGGCAACTGCAATGGCTACCTATAGCGAGCCGTATCAAATACAACATCCTTCTAATGATATTCAAGTTATCAAACAACCTTTCTTCGATCCACCTTCAAGTCACCTTGAACAACACATCTGATAAAAGATGAAGAATACACTGTACACAGAATACATTCATCACCCCCATCCATGAGAACAAGAAGCAGCCAAACAGCCTGCTCCTGAGCATTCTCACTTTATGCACAAAGCCTCTGGAATGCACTCTCGGAAAAGATAGGAGCCAGATCTCAAAAGTTTTCACAAAAAACTAAAAACTTACCTATTTCCAGTAATGCTTCCGAAACATAATTTAGCCACAAAGAGATTACTATTGGTCGTTTTAGGAATGCATCTACTAACACAGTCCCACACAGTTACCATGTTAACTACCTTCATGCCCTCTACACTAGTTTTCCTGGGAGCTTGTTGAATCACACATGCTCCAACATATTCTATGTAACTGTATAACTAAAGTTTGTTACTTCTAATATGCTACAATGAATCGTACATGTTCTAATCTAACATATTCTATGTAGTAACTGTACGACCAATGTTTGCTACCTGTAAACCACTCTGAATTAAGGCAGAGCAGTATATAAAAATAGTTAAATAAAATAAATAAAAAATAAAACATTAGGTTTACATCAAAATGATATACAACCAACCTATTGTTAACTCATATTGCTGATAGCAAATTTTAATTCAACTATACAAAACCAAAATCAGCAGGCACATAACATACTCAGTATTTATCCAGGGATCTCATTGTATATTTATCCCCATGTTAAACCCCTGTTCTATGTAAACGACGGTCAATGTATCTGACCAAGTGTTATATTAACCGCACTGATGACAAATAGCGCGGTATATAAGAAATGTTAAATAAATAAATAAATAAATAAAATATTACACCATCGCCCTTAAACTGAATGCCTTCTGTTAACATTAATTAGCAGTAAGCCAATTGGAACAAATGTTTCTTCAAGTCAACTGAACCATAAATTTTGTTTCCATTCTCAACTTTTTTGGTACATAGTTCCAAAGGATCAGAACTACACAGGAAAAGAAATCTAGGCCTCTGTTTAGCTAGCATGCATTGTTTTAGTGATGGCATATAAATAAGGCTATCTGAACCAGATCTTATCTACCTAGAACATAGATCTGTAACTCTTTGGAAGAGGTGAGAAGAGCCCTTAAAGCATAGTTACTCACCTGTAACAGGTGATCTCCAGGAACAGCAGGAATTTAGTCTTCACACATGGGTACCGACGGAGCCTGCGTGGGAACACTCCTCAGCGTCCAATAGGAAAGCTTTTGGGAGCATCCCACTGCGCCTGCGCCGCTGCCTTCCCACCTTTTCAACTCTCACTATTCAGTTGCGTTTATAGCTGAGACAAAGGAGAGAAGGAGAGCTAGAGAGAGAGAGACAACTCCCAGGGGAGGTGGGTGAGTTGTGAATTCCTGCTGTTCCCGGAGATCACCTGTTACAGGTGAGTAACTAGGCTATCTCCAGGAAGAAGCAGGAATGTTGTCTTCACACATGGGGACTCCCCAGCTGACAGATGCCAGGGAGATGACCCCAGAAAACTGCAAAACCCAGGTTGAGATGGGTCATGCTTCCTCCCATGGATCTCTGGCATTGAAACCCGGGACGGCGGGTAGGAGTTGTCCTAAGAATGAAAGAGATGCTGGAGAACAGCTTGACCAAACGAGGCATCCCGACGGGAGTCCATGTCTAGGCAGTAGTAGGCTGCAAAGGTATGTACCGAAGCCCAAGTTGCTGCTCTGCAAATGTCGTCAATGGACACTGAGCGAAGGTTAGCCATGGAGACTGCCATTGCTCTGACAATGTGAGCTGTGACATGACTTTCGAGAGAAAGTCCCTTACTCTCATATGCAAAGGATATGCAATTTGCAATCCATTTAGACAAAGTTCTCTTGGAAACTGGTAGTCCAAGATGACTAGGGTCAAAAGCAACAAAAAGCTGGGAAGATTTTCGATTTTGCTTAGTTCTCTGAAGGTAAAAAGCTAAGGCTCTTTTACAATCTAGAGTGTGTAAATTCCTTTCTGAATTTGAGGCGTGAGGACTAGGAAAAAATACAGGAAGGTAAATTGACTGGTTTAAATGAAAAGGCAAAACCACCTTTGGCATAAAGTGAGGATGATTCCTAAGAACTACTTTATCATGGTGGAACCTTGTATAAGGAGGATCAGCCACTAAAGCCTGTAGCTCACTCATGCGTCTTGCAGAAGTGAAGGCAATCAGGAAGATTACTTTCCAAGAAAGAAATTTCAGGGATGTAGTGGCTAAGGGTTCGAAGGGCAGGGCTGTTTTGCCGGTATGTTTTCCTCGAGAGCAACGCTAATAGCATCTCGATGCTTCGAAGGAGATCTACCCTTTGAGGACTGGCCAGTCTTGGAAGATCTGGGTTTAGTTACCTGAGATCCATGGGAGGAAGATGAAGCCCTGGAAGACGATGACGCAACGGACATCGCATTTGCAGCAAAGAGGGTGTCGAGTTTTGCAGCTCTGTTCTGCAGGCCTCTCTTGGTCATCTTTCTACAGAGGAGACACTCCGATGGTAAATTACCCAATGTTGCTAATCCATGTTGGAACAAATGATACTGCCAGGTATACCTCGCAACGTATCAAAAGTGACTTCATGGCTCTGGGACAGAGGGTGAAGCAGTTAGGTTCACAGGTAGTGTTCTCGTCAATCCTCCCTGTTGAGAGTAAAGGCCAAGGCAGAGAGGCTCGCATCCTGGAGATGAATGCATGGCTGCGTGGATGGTGTCATCAAGAGCGTTTTGGTTTCCTAGATCATGGGATGCTGTTCCAAGGGTTGCAGAGCAGAGATGGCATCCATCTGTCCAAGAAAGGTCAACGCATCTTCGGTAGTAGACTGGCTAATCTACTGAAGAGGGCTTTAAACTAGATTCGTTGGGGATGGGTGAAGAAAGCCCCCAGGTAGGTGATACATTAAATACCTTTATGGAAATGGGTAACAGGGGTAACATATGGAAAGCAGTGTGTATAAATGCCCGTAGCATGGGAAATAAGATCCCTGATGTTGAAGCTTTGGTGGGAGTGGGTGACTTGGATTTAGTGGCAGTTACAGAAACATGGTTCACAGAAAACCATGATTGGGATGTAACTATACCTGGCTATACTTTATTCAGAAAGGATAGGGTAGGAAGAAGGGGAGGATGAGTGGCACTATATGTAAAAACTACTATTAAAGCTTTGGAATTACAGAGCTTAAAAGGGAGAGAGGAGGCATTGTGGGTTAAACTAGAAAGAGGGAAAGAGAAATCTATTTGCATTGGTGTGATATACAGACCTCCCTCACAAGAGGAAGAGGTGGACAGAGAGTTAATTGAAGACATACGCAGCATTGCTAGGAAAGGGGAAGTGCTACTGATAGGAGATTTCAATATGCCAGATGTTGATTGGCACATTCCTGCTGCAGTATCATCTAGAAGTAAGGAGATCCTGGATTCTCTACAGGGAGAACTATTCAGGCAATTGGTAACAGACCCCACACGTGAAGGGGCCATACTGGACTTGGTGCTTACCAATGGTGAAAGTGTTTCTGATGTTGTAGTGGGAGATCATTTTGCATCCAGTGATCACCAGATGGTGTGGTTCAGTATTAGGACTAGGGCTGTTAGAATCCATTCCAAGGTGAGGATCTTAGACTTTAGGAAGACTAACTTTGCGAAGATGGGCCAATACCTCAGGGAGTCGTTAGTGGGATGGGAACAGCTGGGGGATGTAGAAAAAAGTGGGAAAAACTGAAAGGGGGTATTTTAAAGGCAACCAACCTTTTTGTTAAAATGGTAA
Source organism: Ichthyophis bannanicus (assembly GCA_033557465.1). Lineage (NCBI taxonomy): Eukaryota > Metazoa > Chordata > Amphibia > Gymnophiona > Ichthyophiidae > Ichthyophis > Ichthyophis bannanicus. The sequence continues at coordinate 812,856,032 of CM066032.1, read as the reverse complement.
ATAAAGGCAAAAGGAAAAGGAGACCGCTATGGTTTTCGAAGGAAGTAGCTGAAAAAGTGAAGAAAAAGAGGGAGGCCTTCATGAACTACAAGAGATCACAGAGAGAGGAAGACAGGCATCTGTATCTGGAAAAACTTAGAGAAGCTAGCAAAGTAGTCAAGAAGGCAAAGATTCAAAAGGAGGAGGAAATAGCCAATGCAATAAAATGGGGGGATAAGACATTTTTCAGATATATTAGTGAGAAGAGGAAGGGCAAAAGTGGTATTGTCAGACTCAAGGGTGCAGGGGGGGAATATGCAGAAGCTGATAAGGATAAAGCGGAATTGCTTAACAAATATTTTTGTTCTGTGTTCACAGATGAAGAACCAGGAGCAGGACCTCAGAAAACACCCACAAATAGGAACAGAAGCGAGGGACATCTTGAACAAATTTCAGAAGACTGTGTTCGTGAGAATCTAGCTCAACTTAAAGTAGAGAAAGCGATGGGACCGGATGGGATACACCCTAGAATACTGAGGGAACTTGGGGACGTTCTAGCAACTGCACTGACTGACCTTTTCAATGCCTCGTTGGAGTCGGGTGTGGTGCCAAAGGACTGGAGAGAGGCTCATGTGGTACCTTTACACAAAAGCGGAAGTAAGGATGTGGTTGAAAACTACAGGCCAGTTAGTTTAACTTCAGCGGTGAGTAAATTATTGGAAACGCTGCTGAAAGAGAAAATAGTGAGGCTTCTGGAGTACAGCGGATTACAGGATCCGAGGCAGCATGGATTCACCAGAGGCAGGTCTTGACAGACAAATCTGATTGATTTCTTTGACTGGGTGACCAGGGAGTTGGACCGAGGGAGAGCTCTAGATGTGGTGTATTTAAATTTCACTAAAGCCTTTGACACTGTTCCTCACAGGCGCTATATAAACAAACTGAGCACCCTAGGGATGGACCCTAAAGTTACTGCTTGGGTTAGAAATTGGTTGGGTGGGAGGCGACAAAGAGTACAAGTAAATGGAGCTCACTCTGAGGAGAAGGATGTTACCAGTGGTGTGCCCAGGGATCTGTCCTTGGTCTGATTCTTTTTAACATCTTTGTTAGTGATATAGCCGAAGGGCTGTCGGGTAAGGTTAGCCTCTTTGCGGATGATACCAAAATCTGCCATAGAGTAGACACCCAGGAAGGTGTAGATAACATGAGGAGGGATCTAGCTAAGCTTGAAGAATGGTCTAGAATTTGACAGCTGGGATTTAATGTTAAAAAATGTAAGGTCATGCATTTGGGCTGCAGCAATCCAAGGGAGCAATACAGTATAGGAGGTGAAGTACTTTTGTCCACTAAAGAAGAACGGGACCTAGGCGTGGTTGTGTCTGATGATCTTAAAGTAGCTTAACAGGTGGAAAAGGCGATGGCAAAAGCTAGAAGGATGCTTGGGTGCATATGGAGAGGAATGGCTAGCAGAAAAAAGGAGGTGATAATGCCTCTGTATAAGTCTTTGGTGCGACCTCATTTGGAGTATAGTGTGCAATTCTGGAGACCGCACCTTCAAAAGGATGTGAACAGGATGGAGTCGGTGCAGAGGGTGGCTACTAAAATGATTAGTGGGCTTCATTATAAAGCATATGAGGATAGACTTAAGGATCTTAATATGTACACCTTAGAGGAAAGGCGGGATAGAGGTGATATGATTGAGATGTTTAAATACCTCCGTTGCATAAATGTTCAGGGAGAGAGTTTCAATTGAAAGCAAGTTCTGCTACGAGGGGACATGGGATGAGGGTGAAGGGAGATAGATTCAGGAGTGATATGCGGAAATATTTCTTTACGGAAAGGGCCCCTTTGGCCCTTCTTTCTCTTTATTTCAATGGAGTTCCTTTCTTTTAACGCCAGCATTTATATTTTATTGTAAACCGCCCTCATGTTTCGACAATGGGCGGTATATAAAATGTTCAATAAAGATAAAGATAAAGTAGTGGATCCATAGAATAGTCTCCCAGTGGAGGTGGTAGAGATGAGGACAGTAACTGAATTCAAAAAAGCATGGGACCAACACAGAGGATCTCTAAAGGTAAAAAGTGGACTGTTGTAGTTGTTGATATGGAAGGACAGACTAGATATGCCATGTGGTCTTTTTCTGTCATCATGTTTCTATGTTTCTATGAAAATGGTCAGGACCTAAATATTTAAGTCACCAGTCATGGGTGTCTGTAGCAGAAATGGTACCACTACACTTTGAACATTTTTTGAAACCACTAGTTGGTTTCTCCATTTTAGAAGAAAAGAGGGCCTAGTGCCCAAAATGGTGCCTGGCACCTAGAGAGGACAGATCCTCAAAAAAGAAGGATTCCTTTTCTTTTTTTCTTAGAAAAGAAGGAAGAAAATGAAGAAAAGACCGGTGGAACCGATACAGGCCTGACGTCGACAGTGAAGGCAGACGCAACCACAAAAAGAGAATTTTCTGCAGTGACAGGGTTTGCTGCCTGTGATAGAGGGCCACCTGTGTGCAAAGTAGACCAGTTATCCCCCTGTAAACCTTGGGAAGATTACCTCCTGAGTGAGAAAGGCTATAACCATGGAGTCAACAATTCCCTCCAGGCTTCAGTTGGGGCACTGTTTGGGGTTTGGGAGCCTTAGGCTTATGGGGTCCGTGTCGCTCACTCTTGGCCTGCTGCCCCTGAGGGGTAGCTGGGTAGGCCTGGAACTTGGGGTAGTTTCCATAGGTTTTCTTGGACTTCGGGTGGAAGGACTTTTTACCCAAAACCTTCCAACAGGAAGGATCCGATACGTTCTTGGACAGACTGTTTCCTGGTCATGAATTCCTACTCCAACTCATCAGCCTTCTGCGTCACGGGTTTGCTGAAGAGGTTGTCTCCCTGGCATGGGACGTTGGCTAACTTCTCCTGAACCCATTGCTTTAAGTCAGAGGACTGTAGCCAGGCCAGGCAGCAGACACCAATGCCTACCCAAGCCACCGACTCAAAGCTGTCGAAGGCTGCCTGAGTCAGAAACTTGGAACATTCTTTGACCAAAGATACCTGGATCTAAAAGCGCTTAAGGGGCTCATCTGATAGATCAAATGAGAACCCGGCAAGTTCCTTCACCGGGTCTCTCAGGTACATGCCCATGTACAGCTGGGTAAGCCTGGATCTGGGCTGTGAGCATAGAGCCCTAAAAACACTTCCTGCCAAATGCACCCATGGTATGAGCCTCCCTACCAGGGGGCACTGAGGAGTGCATCTTTTGGCTCTTGAAACGACACATAGCCGAGTCCACCACCATGGAATTTTGTGGAAGTTGCGTTTTTTGGAGCCTGGGGCTCTTGCCGACTCAATACTGTGAATCGAATCGATGGTTCACAATCAGCACTGTCACTGGGGTCTCCCACATCCTGAACAGCAGATGCTCCAGGATGGTGGGCACAGGGACCATTAGCACCTCCCGAGGAGAGGCGTCATACTGGAGGATCTCCAGATCCTCAGCACACAGGTTGTCTTCAAGGATTGCCACAAAGGCGAGTGCCTGGGACATCGCCCTCACAAACTCCAAGAATGCAAGATACTCTGGAAGGGACCTCTGCTGGTGGTGTGGCGGAGAGATGTCAGAGGGGATGTCTCGATGGAGCATGGTGTCAAAGGGACTCTTTGTCCATCTCCCACACCGACTCAGAATCAGAGGAGTCTGTGAGCACCCCACGGTAATCGAACCGACCCAGCGTCGACTCCTTCCAACATCGGAGATCCGACAGCCTCGATACTGACCGTGCCAACTGCTCAATATGGGTGGAACATCCTCCTGGGAGGTCCTTGTTGAGGAAGTCCCATGTGGGGCACTGATGACCCGGAGTGACCGGGAGTTGGGCCCCTCTGCACCTCCAGAAACGCAGAGAAACTGTGTTTGAGGGCCGCCATCCTAGCCTCGATGCCAGAGGTCGTGACAGGGAAGAAGTGACAAACTACAGGCCCGTGAGCCTTACCTCGGTGGCGGGAAAAGTAATGGAGGTGCTTCTGAAAGAGCGAATATTGGACTTTCTCAAAACCAACAGATTGCATGATCCGAGGCAACATGGTTTTACCAAAGGACGGTCTTGCCAAACAAATCTGATTGAGTTCTTTGACTGGGTGACCAGAGAACTAGATCAGGGGCATGCGATGGATGTCATCTACCTGGATTTCAGCAAAGCCTTTGATACTGTTCCTCATAGGAGGCTTATCAATAAACTCAGTAGTTTGGGGATGTGTCCCAAGGTGGTGAGAACTGGATCAGAAATTGGTTGACTAACAGATGACAGAAGGTGATGGTAAATGGAGCTCACTCGGATGAAAGGAGGGTGATTAGTGGGGTGCCCCAGGGTTCGGTCCTGGGCCCAGCACTGTTCAATGTATTCATGAGTGATATTACTGAAGGACTGCATGGAAAAGTTTGTCTTTTTGCAGATGACACAAAAATTTGCAACAAAGTGGACTCCCCTGACGGAGTGGATAACATGAGGAAAGATCTACAAAAGCTGGAAGAATGCTCTAATGCTTGGCAGTAATGCGAAGAAATGCAGTGTCATGAATTTGGGAAGCAGAAATCCAGGGGAAATGTACGCGATAGGGGGCAAGAGGTTGGTGTGCACGGACCAGAAGAAGGACCTTGGTGTGATTATTTCTGAGGATCTCAAGGTGGCAAAACAGTGTGACAAGGCAGTGGCAAAAGCAAGGAGGATATTGGGTTGCATACAAAGAGGAATTACCAGCAGAAAGGAAGAGATACTAATGCCACTGCATAAGTCACTGGTGAGGCCTCACTTGGACTACTGTGTTCAGTTTTGGAGAACATATCTTGCAAACCATGTAAAAAGACTGGAAACTGTTCAGAGGAAGGCAACCAAAATGATTTGGAGCCTGAGTCAGAAGCCTTATGAGAAGAGACTTGAAGGCCTAAATATGTATACTCTGGAGGAGAGGAGGGACAGGGGAGATATGATACAGACCTTTAAATACTTAAAGAGAAATAATGAACAAACAAACCTCTTCCAAAGACGGGGAAGCTGTAAAATTAGAGAGCATAACATGAAGCTGCAAGGGGGGTAAATTGAAAGGCAATGTCAGGAAATACTTTTTCACTGAGAGGGTGGTGGATGCTTGGAATGCCCTCCCGATGGAAGTGGTGGGGGCAAATACAGTGACAGAATTTAAAGTGGCATGGGACAGACACAGTGGATCCCTTTACAGCAACAGGATAAAATCAAAATAAACTTAACTATCTAATTTCTCAACGTACAGGGGTGTCCTACACGAAGCGGTGAGTTCATCCCTAAAACAAAGACATGGGGGGGGGGCATGCACGGAGTGGCAGGTGCACCTACTCTTGCCATCTTGCTGGGCAGACTGGATGGACCATATTGGTCTTTATCTGCCATCATTTACTATGTTACTATGAGGACATTGAGGCCAGCATATGGTCCCTCACCGGGGAGTCCCGGATCGTAATGGAATCAGAGGCGCCACGTCGATCCTTCGACGCCTTAGGCGACTCGTCTCTCCGGGGCTGCTTTGACGGGCACTTCTGCCTGTCATCCCCCATGTTGAGTCAAGGACTCCAGGGCCGGGTCGCAACAGACTTACCACTCGATCCTGGGTCGGTCCTCGACATCAGCTTTGAGGAAGACTCCGACATCCGGGGGAGATCCTCAGAGGACAACTCTGATGCCTGTTGACCTCTGGGCTCCAACTAAGCCTGGGCATGCAACGCTGTGTCACCCGCTGCTGGTGTCGAAGGCAGGGATTCCACCCCTGTTGCCAAGCCTGAGCCAGACCTATCAAACAGCTGCCCCTGCCGCCTTTCACGTTTCTTTCAGGTTTTAGACAACATGAGGAGGCAAAGCAGGCGGGAAGACCCATCATGGTCTGCCCCGAGGCACTTAATGCAGGTACTGTGGCGGTCTGTATGGGACATAGTGCGGTTGCACTTGCCACGCTGCTTGAAACTGCTGGTTGAGGACAGAAGCGGGAAAAACAAGACCCGTGAAATCAAACTCAGATGTCTCGACCAGCTTGACCACAAGAAAAAACCCCAAGGGCTAAAAAGACAAAAATAAGGAAAAGTAGCTGAGCAAAAGACTATGACGCCGAGTTGGGAGACTTGGGCGGCGGAAAGGTGATTGAATTGAGCACTCGAGAAAAAGGACAAAACACAATAGGTCAGAAAAATCTACTTTGTCCGGGGTGCACAGACACACGTCTGCAGGCCTCCACAGAAAAAGACAGTGAGGCAAGATGGCACCTTTGGGCAGGAAGGAGGCCGCGCATGTGCAGTATATCTCCCAAAGGCTTTCTTTGAAAGCTGGGGAGTGGATCCGCACGGGCTCCATCAGCGCAGACGTCACCCATATGTAAGGAATGACTTCCTGCTTGTTCCCGGAGAATGTTATATTGCCTTATTTTCCACACTCAAATATGCCTTGGTGATCCATTTCACACCACCTGTAGCCCCTGAAGCTTTTCAAAAGAAGCCCTATAAAGCATTACCAGCAATCTACTGCAGCCAATGCTAAGAATAGGCTACCATTTGAAATTACTGAATAGGTATTCCAAATTACTCTCAGATTTATTGCCTGGCTTCCTATAGATAAAACATGCTCATCTAAAATTATCTAAATTTCAGCAATATGCACTCCAGCCTTGTTTTCGAGATACGCAATGAGAGACTGTTTGGTCACATCCATTCCAACACCTCCCAGACAGGTGTTAATAAATGTATATGAAGTCAGTCTATTCCTTATCAAATGGACATTAAATATTTGCAGATCATAGGTGTAACATTGCACTAGAAAATCATAAGGTTTAATTTATATCTAGTACTGGGCATAAACAGACAGGCATAATTGTTGGGGATAAATAACTCACTGAGGAATGCACATTTCAGTAGGTCCAGGAAGGAGCTCTTACCCCACTATACAACTGATGCTGTATGATTTGACAGAAAAAGATTTAATGGGAACATAGAAAATGTTAGCAGATAAACATCACACAGCCTATTCAGTCTGCTCATCCATACGAACTATTAAGTTCTACAGTCCCTTCCTTTCCCACAGAGATATTCTGTATTTGCCCCGTGTTTTCTAGAATTCAGATACAGTTCTAGTCTCCACCACCTTCATTGGGGTGCTGTTCCATGCATCCATTGCCCTTTCTGTAAAAAGAAAAAACACATCTCCTCAAATTACTCCTGAGTCTATCCCCCTTTCACCTTCATTCTATTACTCCTTATCCCACAGCTTCCTTTCAATTGAAAGAGGACCATCTCCTGTGCATTTATTCTATGGAGGTATTTAAATGTCTTTATCATAAAATCCCTCTCCTGCCTTTCTTCTAACACTGAATTACTTCATGCCCCAAAATGTATCATTCCCTTGGTTTTTTTCAGAATTTCAATTGCATGACCTTGAATTTTTAGCATTAAATCTTAGCTGACAAATTTTCAACCAATTCTTCAGGCTTTGCTAGATCCTCCCTCCCTCAGTCTATTTACCCTGTTGCAGATTTTGGTATCATCTGCAAAGGGGCATACCTTTCCTGACAGACCTTCTGCAATATCACAAAAATTTCAAAAAGAACGGTACCAAGAACTGATCCCTGAGGTACGCCACTGGTAACGCCCCTATCTTCAGCATGAACTTCATTCACTGCTACTCTCTGGCACCTCCCATTCAACCAGTTTCTTACCCAGTTAGTCACTGTTGCCAATGTGGAATGGTGTCAAAGGTCTTGCTAAAATCAATTCAATCAGATTTGTATGACAAGACCTAATCTCTAGTAAAGTAATGCTATCTCAGATCCTGTAATCCCTTGGATTCCAGAATCCACACCATCCTCTGTTTTAGCAGTATTTCCATTAATTTACTCACCACAGAGGTCAGACTAACTGGTAGGTAGTTACCAACCTCTTCCTTACTTCCACTTCTGAAGAAAGAACTACATTCCCCTATTTCCAGTCCTCCAGAATCACTCCAAACTCTAAAGAAATCTTGGAATATCAGCCAGAGGAGCTGCCAAAGATGAGGACAGTATCTGAATTCAAAGAAGCATGGGACAAACACAGAGGATCTCTAAAGGAAAAAAGGGGACTGTTGTAGTGGTTTATATGGAAGGGCAGACTAGATAGGCCATGTAGTCTTTTGCTGTCATCATGTTTCTATATTGGTTAGGGCTGTTCCCCTACTAAATTTGTCCCTTAAGTCTATCAAAGATCCAAGCAATGAGCCGATAAAAAAACAGCTCTTTCCAACAATTTGACAAGGAAGGGTAAAGTTTGTGACCTGTAGCTGTCCACTTGAGTGGTATCTAATGTCATCTTTTTCAACAATATTAAATCAATGCAGGTTTCATAGTAATGCCTTTAAGGTCCCCTAGGATGATTAAAATTACAGGCATACAAGAAAATTTTAAACACATAAGATAGCAAGTAGCTCATACCTGTAAAACAGCATGATATGTTCTGTTCATGAATGCTAGCCAAGACTGAGGGAGCACAATGGAGCGGTGCCAGTCTGAAGGCTGGATGCTAACCTGCATAGGATAGAGCATCCATGAGTCAAAACCAAAGTACATTGAGAGATTCACGTTCTACAGTGGATTTAGTTTATTTTTTTTAAATGTACAAGTTAAATCATCTTTCTTGTACCTTTGAACTCTGACACAAATGAGAATGAAGTAATGAAGTAAAAATAATAAAAATCTGAAAAAATAAAATAAAAACATTTAAAATACATTATGTTGTTAATATTTATGAATAGGTATTAGTATATATATGTGTGTGAGAGCTTCATATTCTGCTAACTTGACATTTTTCTGTGTGTGCTATCATGTGTCCAAGATTCATGTATGTCTTTCTATATTTCTTCTTCTTTTTTTATGTCCCGTGTGTGTGTATATATAAGCATGGAGGAGTTTTCTTGTTTGTACATCCAATTTTTCAAGATCTTTATGAGGCCAGTCTACAGTCCCAAAGCTGATACTGCCAGGTACTGGCAGCTGATATATATACATACACACACACACAGGGGACAAAAAAGAAGAAGAAATAAAGTTCTCCAGGAACAAGCAGGAATATAGTCTTCACATATGGGTATCGTCGGTACCGACGGAGCCTGCATGGGAACGCTCCCCAGCGTCCAATACGAAAGCTTTTGGGAGCATCCCACTGCGCATGCGTTGCTGCCTTCCAGTCTTTCCAACTCTCCCTCTTCAGTTTTACATTTTCTGCGGAGCCAACAGGCAGCAAACCCTGTCACCGCAGAAAATTTTCTTTTTGTGGTCGCGTCTGCCTTCTCTATCGATGCCTATAGCGGTACCACCGGTCTTTTATTCATTTTTTTTACTTCTTTTCCTTAAAAAAAAAAAAAGGAGAAAAAAGAATTCTTCTTTTTGGAGTGTCTGTCCCCTCGAGGTGCCAGGCGCCATTTTGGGCACTAGGCTGTCTTTTCCTCTAAAATGGAGAAACCAAACTAGTGGTTTCAAAAAATTTTCAAAGTGTAGTGGTACCATTTCTGCTACCGACACCCATGACTGGTGTCTTAAATGTTTAGATCCTGACCATTCACCATCGGAGTGTCTCCTCTGTAGAAAGATGACCAAGAGAGGCCTGCAGAACAGAGCTGCAAAACTCGGCACCCTCTTTACTGCAGATGCGATGTCCGTTGCATTGACATCTTCCAGGGCTTCATCTTCCTCCCATGGATCTCAGTTAACTAAACCCAGGTCTTCCAAGACTGGCCAGTCCTCAAAAGGTAGATCGCCTTCGAAGCATCAAGATGCTACTAGCGTTGCCCTCAAGGAAAACATACCGGCAAAACAGCCCTGGCTGGATGTTCCCGAAGCTTCCACATCGGGAGAACTCCTGGTGCCGTGGCCTGTTCCACCGGTATCGACATCCAGGCATCGGCAGGGGCTATGGATCAGTGCATCCTGGCCATCGAACACAGTCTCGCAGTCTTCGGTACCGCTAACACCGCTTCAGACGGTTCCGCAGTCATCGGTACCGGTACCGACCGAGCCTGCTTTAACTGATGTGCTTCCCCCCATGCCGGCTCTTGACTCATTATTCGGTATGGAGGGACTGGTATCAAGACTGTCCGATGCCGACTTCGATTGATACCGGCGTCAAGCAATGCAAGAACACCCGGCACGGAGATACTTCGAGTCCTCCGATTCCAATGACTCTGATGACTCCGCCGATACCGGAGTGAATCTACCAGAGGATTCCTCTCCTTCTCCAGGATATGTCATTTCAGGATTTCATACGTGATGTAGCCAAAGGACTTTCAATCACGGTGACTCCTGAGAAAGAACTGAGAGCAGAAGAATTAGAGATTCTTCAATACCCGGCAGCTCCTAAAGAAGCTGCAACTCTTCCCATTCACCAGATCTTGCATGATCTCATGCTAAGAATGCGGGAAGCTCCTTTAACAATGTCTCCATGCTCTCGGAGACTCGATACCATATACGGAGTTCCACAATGCCCTGGGTTTCAAAAGACTCAACTACCACACCATTCAATGGTAGTGGAATCGGCGATGCATAGGATCAAGAGTGCTAAAACACATTCTTCAAATCCTCCAGGTCGAGAATCGAGGACACTCGATGCCTTTGGGCGTCGATGCTTTCAATCCTCGATGCTATCAGCCAGGATCAGCTCTTACATTCTCTACATGGGAATGTTTCTTAAAGACGTTACAAGGGATTTAGAGCTCATGGCTCCATGTCTCCCCGATGACGAAAGAACAGACTTCCTCACTCTAGTCAAACATGCCCAAAATGTGTCTAAGTTCATGAATCATGCAACTTTTGATTGCTTTGAGTGCATTAGCAGAATCTCTGCTATTTCCATCGGTGCACGTTGCGTTGCATGGCTTCAGGCATCAGATTTAGAACAATTGGTGCAAGATAAGTTAGGGAATATTCCTTGTACAGGAGAAAATCTATTTGGCAAGGACTGGCAAGACAAGGCTAATCAGATTGAATCTGAAAATACCACCTTGAACAGATTGTCAAGGGCTACAGCAAACCCGGCAAAAAAATAAGGCATTTAAGAAACCCTTTTCAACAAGAAAAATAAATTCTACCCATCTTACACCCAGGTTGGCCACTGTCCAGTTCATGCTCCCCAAAATGGGCAACAGCAACCCAGACAGCAAAGAAAGGCCCAAGTCCCCAGAGCTCAACCAGCTCAGCAGACTCAGCCTCCTCAAGGGCTTTGACTCCTCATAGAGAACTTGGTCAACTTGCCCCTGAAAGGTCCAGAACCTTTCACTATCCCTGGCAGACTTTGTCATTTTGCCAAAAGATGGCAACAAATAACATCAGAAAACTGGACACTTTCCATTGTACGAGAGGGGTACAAACTTCATTTTCACAGTATGCCCCCTCCCACCATAACAAGACAGTTCAATTCTCAGGGCCTCTCCACCACTCTCTTGTCTCAAGAGGTCACCTCACTACTGCTCAGGGAGCAATAGAAGAGGTACCCATATCCCAACAGGGCAGGGTTTCTACTCCCCCTACTTCCTCATTCCAAAGAAAACAGGGGGATACAGACCCATACTGGACCTCAGAGAGTTAAACAGGTATCTGTTCCGAGAAAAATTCAAAATAATCTCCCTCGGAACATCTCTCCCTTACATTCAGAGCCAGGATTGGCTATGCTCTCTAGATCTAAAGGATGCATACACGCATATCCTCATTCACACAGATCACAGGTGGTTTCTTCAATTCCCTTTTCAAGGAGGGCATTACCAGTACAGGGTTATTCCTTTCGGACTGGCTTCTGCCCCAAGAGTCTTTACAAAATGCATGGCAGTAGTAGCAGCATTCCTGAGAACTTTGGGAATATTCGCCTTCCCCTACTTGGACTGGCTCATTCGAGCATCAACAGCTCCAGAAGCCAGCTTCGCTCTCTCCCCGCACAATGCAGATTCTGCAGTACTTGGGACTGGTTATAAACCTCCCAAAATCTCAACTCATTCCATCTCAGTCCCTAGAGCTCATAGGAGCTTGTCTAGACACAAGGCAGTCAAAGGCTTTCCTGCCACAGCCACGTTGTCTTCGAATACTTCAGCTGACATCTCAAACAGCAGTAAAAACCATGTTAACTGCTCGAGAAATGCTTCAGTTGCTTTTGGCATATGGCATCCACTGTACATGTGGTTCCCTATATTTGACTCCACATGCGAGCAGCCCAGTGGACCCTAACTTTTCAGTGGACACAGGCTTCGGGTCGCCTGACGGACAAAATCAGAAATTTGACGTCTCATTTTGTCCCTACAGTGGTGGCAGTCACTGGAAAACCTTCTCGTAGGCTTTCCTTTCCAGCAGCCACTGCACCAAGCCACCTTGACGACAGATGCCAAGTTAGGCTGGAGGGCTCACTTGGACAATCTCTCCACACAGGGTCGTTGGAACCAGCAGGAGGCTTGTCTTCATATAAACATCCTGGAACTCAGAGCCATCTTCTATGCTCTTCAGGTTTTTCAGGCCCACCTCAGCTACAAGATGGTTCTGGTCCAGACCAACAATCAGGTAGCCATGTTCTACATGAACAAGCAGGGTGGAACAGGTTCTCAAGCGTTGTGCAACGAAGCTTTACACCTCTGGGCCTTTGCCAGGAATCTTCAAATCCACCTTACAGGCACGCAAAATCTTTTAGCAAACAAGCTCAGTTGAGTACTGCTGCCATACGAGTAGTCTCTTCATCAACAGCAAGTTGTTCGAATTTTTCACATCTGGGGAACTCCAAAGATAGACCCCTTTGCAAGTCCTCAGAATGCCAAACTTCCCTGATTCTGTACCAGAATTCTGGCTCAGAACTGTCAGGCAAGGGATGCTTTCCACCTCCACTGGGGTCAAGACTTCCTCTATGCCTTCCCCCCCATTCCCCTCGTTCCCAAAACTCTGTTCAAGCTTCAGAGGGACAGGGGCCATATGATCCTCATAGCCCTATGTTGGCCACGACAAACGTGGTATCCTCTGCTTCTACGTCTCTCTCAAGCCAGACTCTGAAGTTGGGATATGCTCCAGATCTGCTTTCCCAGGAGAATGGGAAGCTACTGCACCTAAATCCTCAGTCTCTACACCTCAGGGCATGGCTCCTGAGAGCCTAGAATTAAACCTTTCTCAACAGGTAAAGGCTATCCTTCTGGCTTCGAGAAAACCTTCCACAAGGCGAGCCTATGCCTTCAAATGGAAAACGTTTTCTATTTGGTGTTCTAAAAAGGAGTTTAACCCCTTTTCAATGCCAGTGGAGAAGTTACTTGAGTATCTGCATCATTTATCATCCTCTGGTCTTAAGAGTCCACCTGAGTGCCATTGCTGCTTTTCACAAGCCCTTAAATGGACAACCTGTTTCCTCGCAACCTCTTGTAGCAAGGTTTATGAGAGGACTACTCTTAACTAAACCTCCCATTAAACCACCACCCATGGCATGGGATTTAAATCTTGTCCTTGGGTAGCTCATGAAACCGCCCTTCGAACCACTGGCCACTACATCCCTTAAGTTTTTTTCTTGGAAAGTAATCTTTCTAATTGCGCTCACGTCTGCGAGACGCATCAGAGAACTCCAGGCTTTAGTGGCTGATCCTCCTTATACAAGGTTCCACCATGATAAGGTAATTCTTAGAACTCACCCACATTTATGCCAAAGGTGGTTTCACTCTTTCATTTAAACCAGTCGGTTTACATTCCTGTATTTTTCCCTAAGCCTCACTCTTCCAATGCAGAAAAGAATCTACACACTTTAGATTGTAAAAGATCTTTGGCATTTTACCTGCAGAGAACTAAGCAACATCTAAAATCTTCTCAGCTCTTTGTTGCTTTTGACTATAGTCATCTTGGACTACCAGTTTCCAAACGAACTCTGTCCAAATGGATTGCAAATTGCATATCCTTTTCTTACGACAGCAAAGGACTTTCTCTTGAAGGTCATGTCACAGCTCACAATGTGAGAGCAATGGCAGCCTCTATGGCTAACCTTCGCTCAGTTTCCATTGACGACATCTGTAGAGCAGCCACTTGGGCTTCAGTACACACCTTTACAGTCCACTACTGCTTAGACAAGGACTTCCACCAGGATGCCTCGTTTGGTCAAGCTGTTCTCCAGCATCTCTTTCAGACTTAGAACTCCTCCTACCCACCGTCCCGGGTTTTGATACCAGAGATGCATGGGAGGAAGCATGACCCATCTCAACTTGGGTTTCGTAGCTTCTGGGGTCATCTCCCTGGCATCTATCAGATGGGGAGTCCCAATATGTGAAGACTACATTTCTGCTTGTTCCTGGAGATAGCGTAGTTACTCACCTGTAACAGGTGATCTTTGGGAACAGCAGGAATTAAGTCTTCATAACCCACCCACCTCCCCTAGGAGTTGTCTCTCTCTACTTCTCTCCTTTGTCTCAGCTATAAACTCAATTGAAGAGGGAGAGTTGGAAAGGCAGGAAAGCAGCAACGCAGGCGCAGTGGGATGCTCCCAAAAGCTTTCCTATTGGACGCTGGGGAACATTCCCGTGCAGGCTCCGTCGGTACCGATACCCATACGTGAAGACTTAATTCCTGCTGTTTCCGGAAATCACCTGTTACAGGTGAGTAACTACGCTTTATACACACATATAAGACACATGGTAGCACAAACAGAAAAAATATCAGTTTAGCAAGAGTTTGAAACTCATGAGTGGCAGCATCAATGGTTTCAACCACTTACACACTAAGGAGAGGAACTTCAATCAGGTACTGTTTCAAAGCACACACAGTAGTTTACATCAGTGGTGCTACCACTAATTTTATTTTATTTTTTAGCACAACTAAGAGCATGTATTAACATGCGGGAGATTTAGCACTGTATTTCCATTATAGCATGCACTATTTTGCTAGTGAGATTTAAATGCAAATAAGGTTCGTATTTTTTCTAAGGAAAATTTGGCAAAAATTGTATTTATGCTTAATGCAGCTTCACTCATAGTTTAGCTAGGCTTTTAAGATTAATGAGCTGTTTTACATAATTTTGCATCAAAACAGCTGTATGTAATAGAGGGGACCAACCTCAGGATGATAATATCTGATGATCTGAAGGTAGCGGAACAGTGTGATAAGGCAGTAACCAAAGCCAGAGGGGTACTATTGATATACTCAACAGAAACAAGTTGGAAAGTGCATACTTACAGTACATCACAATGGTATGTTTATGTTTTCTATGCTAGGAAAGTCAGACAAGTCTGTGGGGGATTTGTGTCAACAGGCATGGTAAAGTATTTCTCAGTAGACTGGCAGTGGTGTGTGGGTGGAGGCTGTTGTGGTGCGGTGTGCATATCTCTCTCTGTAAAGAAGGTTCAGGTTTGTGCATGAGAAGACGTGTGTATCTCCTGAAGGCAATTTCTCCAAGTGGATACGTTTAGTGCATACTATGACAGTAATGAACCTCACTCCTTCGCCAGGGTATGTAGAATATGATCTCAGTCTCTCAAATTTATTTCTAACACTCGGCGTGGTGCTTGTATTGTGCCAAAGAGAGCTTCCTTCTGAAGTTCATAAGATGTAACATGTATAGGTAATTTGTCATAATGTAATTGGAAATTCCTGTTAATCCTGCCTATAGCTCCCAATATGATGGATAAAATGTATAACTTCACAATGAACTAGTCTTGCTAAAGCATGTGATGATATAAACCAGCTCTTATCCAAAAACCATTCAATGTAATAGAGAGAGAAAGGAGGAAAGATACTTCAGTGGTATGCAAAAACCAGCTGCAAAAATGGCTCTCCTAAATCTTACAGCCATACAAAGGCTCAGTTAGATGCATCCACTTTCCCACCATTGGTCATAAAAACCACCTTCTCCATATATCATATATATGATAAGCATTCACAATGCTTCAATTACTTCAATACTTCAGTTTTAGCACAATACTTAGACTGGCAGGTTAAATACATACTCATAAGAACATAAGACATGCCATACTGGGTCAGACCGAGGTCCATCAAGCCCAGTATCCTGTTTCCAACAGTGGCCAATCTAGGTTATACGTACCTAGCAATATCCCCAAAGACACAGGTTCCACAATGCTTGTACTGGGTCAAGCATTGATATCCTGGGTCCCTTTTTAATAGTGGTTTATGGACCTTTCCTCCAGGAACTTGTCCAAACCTTTTTTAAACCCAGCTATACTAACAGCCCTTACTACATCCTCCGGTAACAGATTCCAGAGTTTGATTACACGTTGAGTGAAAAAATATTTTCTCTTATTTGTCTTACTTTACCCTGTAGCTTCATTACATGTCCCCTAGTCTTTCTATACTCTGATAGCGTAAACAATTGATCCACGTTTATCTGTTCCACTCCATTCATTAATTTATAGACCTCTATCATATCTCCCCTCAGCCGTCTCTTCTCCAGGCTAAAGAGCCCTAACCTTCTTAGCCTCTCTTCATAGGAGTAGCCTTCCATCCCCTTCACCAATTTGGTGGCTCTTCTCTGTACTTTTTCTAATAATGCTATGTCCTTTTTAAGATACGGTGACCAGAATTGCACACAATATTCAAGGTGCGGTTGTACCATGGAGCGATACAGAGGCATTATAATATCCTTTGTTTTGTTCTCCATCCCTTTCCTTATGATACCTAGCATTCTATTTGCTTTCTTGGCCGCCGCTGCACACTGGGCGGAGGGTTTTAACATGTTATCCACAATGACTCCTAAATCTTTTTCCTGGGTGGTGGTTTCTAATGTGGAGCCTTGCATCGTGTAACTATAGTGTGGGTTGTTCTTTCCTAGGTGCATAACTTTGCACTTGTCCACATTAAATTTCATCTGCCATTTGGATGCCCAGTCTTCCAATTTATCCAGATCCTCCTGCAGTTTTCCACAATCCTCTTTCCCACTCCAACACCAGCCATTTCACTATTCGCTTCGTCAGGGAGTAGGACCACAGACAAACCCTTGCCAGCTCAATATGATGCTACATATTTCTGTATCTTTCTGCTATATTTTCTTAGCCTCTGACTAAATTTCTTGGTACTTCTCCATCTCCACACTATTCACAGAATAATTGCTTGGAACTGACACCTCTATTATCAGTGCCATTCTGTTTTTTTTCTTTAGCACTATGTTGGATTTCCTTATATCCCTGCTTCTTATCTGTCAGAAAGGGGAACATCTCAGGTGATCATAACATCTTCATTCTTTGTAATTCTCTTAGTGTCGAGATCCAGTGCTTTTCTGTTACAGCAATGTTGTGTTTATAGAGTTTCCAGTGGATATGTGCCACTTTATTCTGTCCTTCTCTATAGAAATTTTCTGTCATCCGATCTTCGCAGCCAGCTATGAATTACTGTTTCCAGCTCTTTCTTACACACTCTACATAGGTCTGATTCACCATTTTATATATGCTTGTTGTAAACTATCGCATCCATAATTCACTATCCTTGACTGAAACTATCAATCTCTCATCTTTCAGTTTACCTCTCCTTAGCTACTCATATGTCTGGTTTTGATCGGCAATAGCTCCTGGACTAACCCTTTATGTTTCTCCACTATATTTCTGTATTTGCCACTTATTTTTCCCTGTTTGCTGATCTTATTCTTTGAAGAGTGCTTTTCTCTTTTTTTTGCAAATTCTATTGCTTCCTTCCCTATGAGGGTTATTTTAGAAACTTTATTCATGATTTACATGGATAGTTACGACTACTTAGTTGTTAGTTGGATCTAATAACTTTGTTAAGTAAGCCTGGAGACCTATGAAAGTAGCTCTATATGTATAATAGATTTCTATGGAGCCCAATCCTCCTCCAGCTCTAGGGATGTATAGTCTCGGCATACATTGTTTTTTATAAATTATCTCATGGGCATGGAGGAGTTTTCTTGTTCATACATTAAATTATTCATGATATTTAAAAGGCTAATCTCCAGTCCCAAAGCTTTATGAGAGTACAAGAATTACCAGCTGGTTAATGTCTTGTATCTTATTCCAGAAAGTTAAAGCACTTTTCATTAACGATTTCAATCTCCTGTAATATTCTTTACTGAGTAATTTTTGCTCAATTGCTACTCCTTCTACTTCTAGTTATTTATATACACCTTCCTGTTCAAGTTCCTTGATGTCACAGTCCTCAGTCAGGCAAATGTTTTCCATTTTGCTCAATTCTCCTCGAATGAAGGTACATCTGTGGAAGGGTAGATGTGTGCATGCACGGACTGTGTGCACATAAGGGCAGGGTGTCTAGGTCAGTGGGTTGAAGCATGCATATATGCCTGAGTATCTGGGGTGTATGTGGGATGTTTTGTGTGTGGCTGAGTGAGGCAGTGAAAGGGGCATGGGGCAATAAGGGAAATGGTTGTTTGGGGTGTAGAGGTGTCTGGTACATGAGGTATATCAATCAGATGGTGTGTGTGGGAAGGTGTTCGGGGGACATCTGAGGTATGTGAGATATGCCTTGTAGTTTATGGTTTATTTAGCTTACTATGCCACCTTTTGCCAAGTATGCAAAGTGGTTTACAAACATACCAAAAAATGGACGAGATGAGAGAAAGGAAAAAAGGAACTCCATCAATTTACAAAACAGTGTACGCAAAGAGAAAAGAGTGAAAGGGAAAACATGCAGCAGAATCAGACACTAAAGAAAAGGACAATCATTAAATATAACAAGCAAACTCGAGTTCTTTCAGGCAGGGACAACACATGGCTTTCCCCCACTAAAGCGTTGCTTATTCCTAAAGATCAAACATTTGTCTGTAAAAGTGACTTTTCAAATCTGCCTTAAAGTGGTTGAGGAAGGACTGTAGATGGAGGTCAGCTGGGAGGGCATTCCATGCTGACAGAGCAAGGAAGGAAAAGGTGGAATGCCTCGCAGTCTCATACCTGGTCCGGGCTGGAGTGGGAAAGGCATAAGCTGTTGCCATGCATAGAATAGAGGGAACGAGCATGACAGTACGGTAGCCAATGATGCTGACTAAGAAGTGGTGTTGCAAGATTGTATTTGCGGGCTTGTGTAGGCATGTGGATGGCAGTAGTCTGCACTGACTGGAGTCTCTTAATTTCTAGAGAACAAACCAGTAAGAGCAGAATTGCAGCAATTTAATCTAGAGATTACTGTACTATGGATGATGGTAAACTGTGCTGGCATTTCTAGAAAAGGTTGGATTGCCTGAAAATGGTGCAGGGAATTAAATGAGGACTTGACTACTTAATTGATATGGTGTTGAAAAGATAGATCAGAGTCCAGAAAGACATTAAGTATCTGACGGAGGAGATGAGGGCAGTGGGGAAGTCCTGGATTGCTGGGTCTCTGTCAGGAGCAGGAGTACCCCCTGTTAACTACATGGCTGTGCATTTATCGGGATTTAACTGTAGGCAGTTGACGTTTAGCCAGTCCAAGATCAGGCTTAATACAAAGTATATTTAGATGTCACTTTCCAGAGCTTTATACTAATAGTCAAAAAATATGTGATAAGCTCTACTCATTCACCTTAGACCAGCTTCTTATGTTTGCCTATTGCATATACTGATTTTCTTCTCAAAAAAACGCCGCGCATGCGGAATAGAATTGGGTCTACAATTTAAATCCTTTGAACCTTCTCGATGACGTAATGCCGTGATGAGTAAATCTCATTAGCATACTCCCTATTCAACTGCGATGTTTAAACCCTTGGGGCTTACGGTGTCTAAACGAAATATCCATTCTTGTTCACGTCTTAGTAACACCTGAGCTTGAGATTTACCTCCTGTGCCCTGAATAACTTGATCTAAACAGAAACATTTTACTGCCTTAAATGAATGATGGTGTTCAATACAATGAGATACTATCGGGGCTTGTAAATTTTTGCAATGTAGTCTACTTCTGTGTTCTTTCATCCTAATATGAAATTTACGAATTGTTTTGCCTATATACAACAAAGGACATGGGCACATAATAACATACACTACATACGTGGAACTGCATGTGGTGCGATATCGTAAATGATAAACTTTCCCTTGATGTGTGAATTGATTCAGTTCTAACGTTATTTCACATATGTCACAGCTTCCACAACTATGGTGGCCCCTATCTTCTAATTCATATGTTTGAAGCGGTGTTCTCAAGATTGATGGGCTGAGAATATCTTTTAAATTTTTTTGGCATTGCCATACACATTGTATCTTTTGATTCTCCAGCTCTGGGGTGCTTTGTAGAACATTACTATGTTTCTTAAGAATTCTCTGAATCTGGTAGCTACATGGGGAGTATTTTGTTATTAAATGCACCTTGTCGGAACTAATGGTATCTTTTTTCTGTGGCTGTAGTAACAGCTCCCGATTCGCAAATTTCGCTCTTTTGTATGCTTTATTTACCACATGATCAGGATAGCCTCTAGCTCTAAATTTCTGTTTCAATATTTTCGCTTGCTGTTTATATTCCCTCAGGTCAGAGCAATTTCTCCGATAGCGAAAAAATTGAGAAATTGGGAGGCTATCTCTAAGGTTATTAGGATGAGCACTGGGGTAATAGTAGGGGTAAGTCATAACTGTTCAAACTTTGCCATATATAGATTGGCAATTGAAGGGGCGCATGTTGCGCCCATGGCCACTCCAGCAATCTGCAAATAGATTTTTTGTTCAAACAAAAAATAGTTATGAAACAGTATTAATTTAAGTAAATCTTTCAGAAACTGTAACTGAATCTCTGATAAATCACCTCTGTCTTGTAAGGCCTCATTTACTACTTCAAATGCTGCTTGTTGGGGTATGCAGTTATGGCTTACCCCTACTATTTATTCTCCCCACATAAAACTTTGGCGTCGATACATAGATGACGTCTTTATGTTGTGGGAGGGGAGCGATCAGGAACTAAAAAATTTCGTCAGATGGCTAAACAGCTGCGATAGCAATATTCAATTTTCCTATGAACATGACGTCTCTACCATCACGTATTTAGACGTGAGGGTCAATAAGAAAGATTCCGAATGGCAAACATCAGTATTCCGAAAATCCACCGATCGAAATAGTCTTCTACACTATACCAGTGCTCATCCTAATAACCTTAGAGATAGCCTCCCAATTTCTCAATTTTTTCGCTATCGGAGAAATTGCTCTGACCTGAGGGAATATAAACAGCAAGCGAAAATATTGAAACAGAAATTTAGAGCTAGAGGCTATCCTGATCATGTGGTAAATAAAGCATACAAAAGAGCGAAATTTGCGAATCGGGAGCTGTTACTACAGCCACAGAAAAAAGATACCATTAGTTCCGACAAGGTGCATTTAATAACAAAATACTCCCCATTTAGCTACCAGATTCAGAGAATTCTTAAGAAACATAGTAATGTTCTACAAAGCACCCCAGGGCTGGAGAATCAAAAGATACAATGTGTATGGCAACGCCAAAAAAATTTAAAAGATTTTCTCAGCCCATCAATCTTGAGAACACCGCTTCAAACATATGAATTAGAAGATAGGGGCCACCATCGTTGTGGAAGCTGTGACATATGTGAAATAATGTTAGAACTGAATCAATTCACACATCAAGGGAAAGTTTATCATTTACGATATCGCACCACATGCAGTTCCACCTATGCAGTATATGTTATTATGTGCCCATGTCCTTTGTTGTATATAGGCAAAACAATTCGTAAATTTCATATTAGGATGAAAGAACACAGAAGTAGACTACATTGCAAAATTTACAAGCCCCGATAGTATCTCATTGTATTGAACACCATCATTCATTTAAGGCATTAAAATGTTTCTGTTTAGATCAAGTTATTCAGGGCACAGGAGGTAAATCTCAAGCTCAGGTGTTACTAAGACGTGAACAAGAATGGATATTTCGTTTAGACACCGTAAGCCCCAAGGGTTTACACATCGCAGTTGAATGGGGAGTATGCTAATGAGATTTACTCATCACGGCATTACGTCATCGAGAAGGTTCAAAGGATTTAAATTGTAGACCCAATTCTATTCCGCATGCGCGGCTTTTTTTTGAAAAGAAAATCAGTATACACAAGGCCGTATTTCCCAGCATACACAGACCAACTTCCTTCTCAGTTCTTGCAATGCTTATTGAATTAAGGTAAATGTTTTAACTTTCTTAGGTTAAAGAGTATCAATATACAAGAAGCTGTTATCCCCTGAAGAAACGCTACATGTGAAACGCTGAGGCGCCTAACTAATGCGTTGGGAACTGACAAAGAAGAACTAATAACACTGCTGAAAACATTCTAGGTCAAGTATTTAGCCTGCGGAAAAAATGGAAGGCACTGTTGGGGACACTTTAAAACATGAATTCAGTTAGATAACACAACATTGGGAGCTCTGAAAAATTAGAAAACCAATATATGGTGGAAAAGTACTTCACGAGAAAAGAGAGCTGTAAAATATCCAATGCTGTAGTTAATATGGCAGTAAGCACGGAAGATGAAAGACAACAGGTTTTAAAAGCAGTGTCGTTTTTTATTTAAAACATCACAAAAGAAAAAGATAAAGAAAGAAAAAATCACTTAAAAATTAGCGAAGATACAGATCATTGATGTATTGAAGGCAGTTCACTGCATCCTTTAAGTGAATGCAGTGTGTAGCCATATTCGATTCTGAGATCTGCTCGCTAGCAATAAAAAATAAACAATAATATATGCAATAGGCAAACATAAGAAGCTGGTCTAAGGTGAATGAGTAGAGCTTATCACAAGATCAGGCTTAAACAATGATTAATGGCAGTCAAGTTGAGGGTGATGCTATCAATGACTGTGATGAGGACGACATCATTTGTGTAGATATATGTTGTGACCCCCGTGCTCTGTATCAGGGTGAATAATGAACTTAGAAAGACATTAAAGAGTACGGGGGCAAGAAGAAAGCCCCGAGGAACTCCCCACAAAAGGGGAAGTGACTGAGAGAACTATCAGAGGTCTATACAGAGAAAGAACGACCCGATTGAAAGGACAAACTACTGGTGCACTTTTCCAAGGATACTGATTGAACAAAGGTGTGAGAGCAAGAGATGGTGGCTGACTAGACCGAAGGCACATGAGAGATCTAATGACACCACTAGAGCCAGGTTACCTGAATCCAGAGCACTCTAGACGTCACTTAAGAGAGACACAATAATTGTCTCAGTGCTGTGGTCCTCCGGGAAACCCGATTTCTGGGGATGCAGAGTGTTTGCATGCTCAACATGACTAGACAGCAGATAGAATACAATTTGCTTTGCTACTTTTGTTAGAAATGGAAGATTAGAAATGAGCCAGTAATTAGTTGAATCCTAAGGGTCGAGGTTGGGCTTTTTCAACACAGGTCTTATAAAGGCAAGTATCCAATTAACAGGGATGTAGCCAGTCACAAAACTGCTGTTGAGGATCATACGTGTAATGGGAAGGAGGCCTAGAGAACTTTCCCTGACCCAAGGGGATGCAATTGGATCAGAAGCGCAAGTGGTTTTCTGAGTAGATGAGAAGGCTTTCTGTAGCGTCCAGTCTGTCACTTATGTAAATATGCCCAGGTATGAATTGGAAATGCAGGAGGAGTGCATGGAGATGATGGCAGGGAGAGTGAAGCTGGCACAGGCAGCAGGGTATGATATTTCTCCACCTTGTCCTGGAAATGTCTGGCCAACACATCCAGAGATGGGCCTGCACAATTCCAGTGCTGATGGAGTGAGGTGCACATGGATGACAACTTAGAAACAACTGAAAAAAGAGCTTTGGATGAGTAATCAGTAACAGCAGAGACGTAGGCTTTTTGGAGGAGATCACTTATGAACGTTAGTAGGTGTGGAGACTTCCATATTTAACTAGATTGGATGGTGAGGTATTCTTATCACAGGATCTCTCAGCCTTCCTCAACTGACGTCTTGTCAAAGTTAGACTTGAATGAAACTAAGGATGATGAACTTTAAATTTCAAGGGTGTTGAAAGAACTGAAACATGAGATTGCAGACCTGCTATTAGTAATCTGTGAACTATCATTAAAATCATCTATAATACCGGAAGATTGGAGAATGGACAACGTAACGCCAATTTTTAAAAAGGGTTCCAGGGGTGATCCGGGAAACTACAGACCGATGAGCCTGACGTCAGTACCGGGAAAAACTGGTAGAAACCATCATAAAGAACAAAATTGCTGAACATGTAGATAGTCATGGCTTAATGGGAGACAGCCAACATGGCTTTAGACAAGGAAGATCTTGTCTTACTAATCTGTTATGTTTTTTTTTGAAGGTGTGCATAAACAGGTAGACAAAGGTGAGTCGGTTGATACAGTGTATTTGGACTTTCAGAAAGACTTTGACAAGGTCCCTCATCAGAGACATTTGGCAAAACTAAAGAGTCATGGGATAGGAGGCAGTGTACTATTGTGCATCAGGAACTGGTTAAAAGATAGAAAGCAGAGGGTAGGGCTAAATGGCCAATTTTCCCAATGGAGAAAGGTGAATAGTGGTGTACCCCAGGGATCCGTGCTGTGTCTGCTGCTTTTTGAAATATTCATAAATGGCCTGGAAAAGGGAATAACGAGTGAGGTTATCAAATTTGCAGATGACACAAAACAATTTAAAGTTGTTAAAACCCATGAGGATTGTGGAAAATTGCAAGAGGATTTTG
The DNA here is from genome assembly GCA_033557465.1 of Ichthyophis bannanicus. NCBI lineage: Eukaryota > Metazoa > Chordata > Amphibia > Gymnophiona > Ichthyophiidae > Ichthyophis > Ichthyophis bannanicus. The sequence goes on along the minus strand of CM066032.1, from coordinate 812,831,450 downwards.
ATAAATTGGAAGACTGGGCATCAAAATGACAGATGAAATTTAATGTGGACAAGTGCAAAGTTATGCACCTAAGGAAGAACAACCCAAACTATGGTTACACGATGCAAGGTTACACATTAAGAACCACCACCCAGGAAAAAGATTTAGGCATCATTGTGGATAACATGTTAAAACCCTCCGCCCAGTGTGCAGCAGCGGCCAAGAGAGCAAATAGAATGCTAGGTATCATAAGGAAAGGAATGGAGAATAAAACAAAGGATATTATAATGCCTCTGTATCGTTACATGGGGCGACCTCACCTTGAATATTGCGTGCAATTCTCGTCACCATATCTTAAAAAGGATACAGCATTATTAGAAAAGGTTCAGAGAAGAGCCACCAACATGGTAAAGGGGATGGAAGGATACTCCTTTGAAGAAAGGCTAAAAAGGTTAGGGCTCTTTAACATGCAAAAGAGACGGCGGAGGGGAGATATGATAGACGTCTATAAATTAGTGAACGGAGTAGAACAGGTAAACGTAGATCGATTGTTTACGTTATCAGTATATAGAAAGACTAAGGGACATGCAATGAAGCTACAGGGTAAACTATTTAAGACAAATAAGAGAAAATATTTTTTCACTCAACGTGTAATCAAACTCTGGAATTTGTTACCGGAGGATGTAGTAAAGGCTGTTAGTGTAGCTGGGTTTAAAAAAAGGTTTGGATAAGTTCCTGGAGGAAAGTTCCATAAACCATTATTAAAAAGGGACCCAGGATATCAATGCTTGACCCAATACAAGCATTGTGGAACCTGTTTCTTTTGGGGAAACTGCTAGGTACGTATGACCTAGACTGGCCATTGTTGTAAACAGGATACTGGGATTGATACACCTTGATCTGACCCAGTATGGCATATCTTATGTTCTTATGAAATATAGATAGCTTGTGAAAGCTGCCCATCCCAGAGTACTGCCTGCTGTTCCACTGGAAGAGTAATAAAATCCATGCATAAGAGGGAATCGGCAGATGGGAAATTAAATAATGTATGGGGGGGGGGGGGTGTCAACCTTCTGCAGTAGACAACTGGTCTAGCCGTGGATGGGGGTGTAGGAGGTATCACTGAGGGAAAAGAACATCAAAGTAGATAAGAGAATAGTCAGTCCAGGGAAGGGTCAGATGCTGCAAATGAATTGAATTGAATGGAGAACTGACAGGTGTTGAAAACCACCAGGCAAGAGCAAAGTGTGATACAACCTTTATTTCCATTGCTTCAACCCAGGGGGCTGCTAAAGGACCTCCCAACACAGCTGTGTTTCAGCACTGCCTTCATCAGGGGATTGGCCTACACGGAAATTATAACTACACATGCAAATACATTAAAATGAATGGAGTGGAGGAGTGGCGTAGTGGTTGGGGCAAGGTACTTCAGGCCGGAAGTTCAAATCCCACTAGAGGACAGCAACCTTGGACCGGAAGGACTGGGGTTTCTAGTCCCACAGGTGCTCCTTGTGGTCTTGGGCAAGCCACTTAACCCTCCATAGCCCATGTTCCCTGTAAAATAGCTATCTCCAAGTTATAATGCCCTGTTCAATGTAATTTCAGTTTGTTCGATGTAAACCGCACTGATGCAGAATAGCGCGGTATATAAGAGAATGTAAATAAATAAAATAAATAAATAAAACACTTATAAATAACACTGGTCAACAAATTTTTACAAAAGTCATTTTACTGAAATAAAAATAGCCATTTCTTATCAATTTTTATATGCTGAACACGAATATGACAGTGAAATTGCAAAGTTGGCTCTAGTTTTTTTGTAATCTACAAGAATTAATGTTTACATCATGAAATACATGTCAATAGTAAATATAATAGGCCTTCGGTTAATAACTGTAAAAAAACAAGTCAGACTACGCCTTAGATTTTTTCGCCTGTCTCTTGTACAGCTGTTCGGGAGCTTCTCTGGGGAGTGTCCAGCAGTAGTCAGCCAGCATTGTAGTGGACCATTTTCCCTGGTATCTTTGCCCCATCGTTGCGATATCCTGGTGAAAACGTTCACCCTGTTCATCACTAACTATACCACAGTTGTCAGGAAAGAAATCGAGATGGGAATCAAGGAAATGGATCTTTAGAGACATATTGCAGCCAAGTTTCTGATACTGCATCAGCATGTCTTCGACTACTTCCTTGTAGTTTTCTGCCCTAACATTCCCAAGAACGTTTGTTGACACTAGGCGAAAAGCATTCCATGCTTGTTTCGCATCACCCTGCAGCAAGTTGTTGAACCGGTCATCTTTGAAGAGCTCTCGAATCTGAGGACCCACAAAAACTCCCTCTTTAATCTTTGCTTCGCTGAGTCGAGGGAATTTTTCATGCAGGTATCGGAAAGCTGGCAAAGTGCGATCCATGGCTTTCACGAAGTTTTTCATCAAACCTAGTTTGATGTGAAGGGGTGGTAGCAGGATTTTGTGAGCCTCAACCAGAGCTGGGTGCTAGATATTCTTCTCTCCAACTGTTACATTTTGTCTGCGACTCCATTCCTTCCGCAAGTAGTGCCAATCCCTTGCTCGGCTATCCCACTCTGTGATAAGGAAGCTTATCATAGCTCAGGTAGGAGCTATAGAAAAGATGATGTGACTCTGAACAAGCAACCTGTCAGTTTTGGTAGAAGTAAGAAAACAGAGTTTTCACATAAAAGACTACCAGTCCCAGAATGCACCAGGTTTCCAGCAGCCATGAGAGGGGCTGAAGTGAGAAAACGTGTGTGCAATCAAGAGAGCTATGAGGTAATCCCTAAGCACTCATCTCAAAGGGCAGGGCCTGTTTCAACACAGCTGCGCTGTGTTAGGGAGGAGCACACATTAGAACAGAATAAGAATAGAGCTTATTCTACAGACAACAGCTTCAGGGGGAGCGACAGCAACGGCTACAAGCTCCAGCCCAGCTTCAGACACAGATACAGCAACAGCTTCAAGCTCAAGCACCAACATCATCTCGAGAAGCAGAAGCCAAGCCAAGCGGATAGAGAGAGAAGGAAACTCTCTGGAAGGAAGAGAAGAAAGGCCATTGGCAGGTCTGGGAGAGTCCAAGGCAGTACCAATACTGGGAGGTATTCCAAGTGCCAGCAGAGTCCATTGGACTGGAGTCAGCCAGAGGAATGGAAAGGCAGAGATAGGAATCACCAGTGGCTACCTGGGAGAGAGAAGACTGCATGTGGAAAGGACTTTCAGACCTATGCCAGAAGGTATGTGAGAGGAGATCCAGTGTCCAGGGATCAAGATTGGAAGGCTGGACATCAGAATTGGATTACATACTGGCCAGGCTATACAGAGAGGAATTATGATAGCAGGAGAGGCTCAGGTATGAACACTGATCCAGACCCTATCTATAATAGTGAATGGCAGCAAGGGAATAAGCATTCTCATGATAGTGCCTTATGGAAAGACTCGTCTGTGCCAATGTATGATAGTGACCCTATGCTGATTGATGAAGGGGGAGATACAGCAGATGAAACTATTAATTACATGGACTGTTCTCTATCTAAATGCTATTGCTAGCTTTCTGTGAGCAAACACATCAGCCATCACAAAGAAACCTAACTTTGTTCCTTATTCCACTGCAAACAGCTCCTAAAGCAGGATTTTGGGTTCACACAGTAGCAGCCAGCCAGCTAAAGGGTTTCAGCTGGACAATTGATAGTAATTAAAGCTGCACCTGATTGTGTGTGAGCAAGGGAGAATCACTGCTGGGATCTGCGTGGAAAATAAGCAGAAGTTAACCTAACAAGCAAAGTTCATTTATTTCTTTGTGCCTTTTTATTTGGTAATTATTTGCTAAGAAAACATTAGCTAATTGCCTGACAAGCTGAAGGTTGTTTTCTGATTTGCTTTGTGACTTTATGTTATCCATTTAAACACTGCAAGCAAGTATCCTCATTTATATTGCTACCAAGCATACTTGTGCTGGGTGAATTAAACCCCATCAATAAAAGAATTATTTTATTGGCTTTACCACTGGTTACACAACTCAATTATTGTCTTCAGCTGTGTTTGGGAGTGAATGAACTACATTACCCACAATACCTTGCAAGAATCATATGAATATATGCATCGTCAAGATTGTGTAAGTTCTCACCCTAGGCAGCCGTCTGACAACTCACATAAGAAACACATGTATTTTATATATCCCTGCTGCAGTCCCATTAAAAGGGCAACTACCTTCAAGTCACCACAGAGGTGCCAGCTGTACTTGTTATAGTTAATGGAAGTCAGTAGATGTTTTAAGTTATCGTATGTCTCTTTCATGTGGACGGCATGCACTACTGGACTAGATGGAAGACGGTATCCATTGTTAAAAAGCACAGCCTTCAGACTTAGTTTTGAAGAGTCTATAAATAGTCTCCAGTCTTGTGGGTCATGAGTGATTTTTAAGGCATTCATGAGGCTTTCAATATCGGAACAGAATACCAGATTACTTTCCTTTCGGAAGAAAGGCTCCAACTGCTGGTGGCGCTTTCTATATGGAGTAATGTTGATATTTTCTAGAAGATTCCATTGCTGGAGTCTTGATCCTAGCAATTCTGCCTTGTTCTTGGATAAGTCCAAATCACGAACCAGGTCATTTAGTTCTTCCTGTGTTATTCTGTGTGGAGTTGATAATGCATCCCAGTGAAAATCTGGGTCACTGCATGCTGACGGACCAGGAGAAATATAGGTCGGCTCACCCTTGTCCTCATCAGATGAATCAAGAGACTATTCTGATGGAGGTTCTGGAATAGGAAGTCCCTCACCATGTGGAACTGGTCTCAATGCAAACGGAATGTTTGGGTAAACTATGCTCGACTTCTTTTTCTTCGTTATTCCTCTGGAAAGAGGAGGAACCAAACATAAGTAACAGTCATTTATGTGGTTGCTTGGCTCTCTCCACACCATGGGGACTGCAAACGGCATTGATGGTTTTTTGCAATTCAACCACTGTGAAAGCTGTGTTGTACATGTAGCGCAGCATATAGGCGGAGCCCAAGGCTTGTCTTGGTCACCAAGCTTGCATCCGAAGTAAAGATGATATGCCTTCTTCAGTTGAGAAGTGATACTTTTCTTCTGGTTGGCAAATGTCACTTCCCCACAAATGTAGCAGAAATTGTCAACGGTATTAATGCACTTTCGCGGCATTACTGTTCTGTATTGTACCTAAATGGCTAAAATTATATGATTAATAAAAGTTACATATAACAGTAGCTTAAACTGTCTCGCACACATTCTGAAATATTTTAAATGCTCAACCTTTCCGACTGCGTATAGTACACTGCTGACGTCAGATGGCTTCAGCAGCCTTCTGGCAGTAGCATTGCATTGCATCAGAAAATGATGCAATCAACTCTGGTTGATATGTGCATGCTGGTATTATGCAATGTGATGCAATATTACATAATTCAAGGCTTATTTGGGATGTTGTTGATGTCCTACTGGATAAATTTACATGGTGAAAAGTCAAAAATGAACTACATGCAATATCTTCATAACGAGAGCCAATAAAAATTTTTTAATGTTGTATTCGTGTTCAGCTCACCAAGATACTAGAGATTAGGGCCTTTTAAAGTCAGTAACGATTTCAATGTTGACCAGTGAAATATGTCCAACACTATAAATTCATAAAAAAAGATGTAAAAACACAATAAACAAAAAGAAACGTCATCCCAAATAAAAATATGATAAACATGAAAAATACATTACAAACGGAAGAAAAGAGGAACATATGTGGTCTTACCAGTAAAGGCACTTTATGCTTCTTGGCCTAAAGGAAATTGTATTCAAAAATTGCAAAACTAAATGAAAATAGGTAAAATGAAACAGGATAAATTATGTTGTAATGCAAAGAAGGGGGAGGGGGCGCAGGGTAGGGAAAACATAATCAATCTCAAACCGGTGACTAAAGGAGGAAACACTACAAACAGAAGGGAATTGAAGGAAATCCGCATAGTCACTCTGGGATTTGCCCTGAGGAGCTCATCTGAGGAGCACGACCTGTTCCTCTGGTGCATTCCTCTGGCATGTATGTGTGTTGCATGAGTGGAGTGGAGGCTGGTGTGTGAGGTGAAGCTTGCAGTGAGGTGGGGGAATTTGGGGATGCCTGCCATGTGGAGCAATAAGTGGGATAGGTGGTGATGTCTGGGGAGTATATGAAGGTGGCTGGTGTTGTATGTAGAGGTATCTGCTGCACGAGAGGGTATCTGAGGAGAGGAAGTGTGTGGGATGGGTTCACACTTTCTCCCACCCCATGTTCTTTCATATTCTATCTGCATTCACCCCTTCTCCACTTAATTCCTCAGTATGCACGATATTAGCACCAGAGATTGCCAACATGTACATGTTCAGGAAAAGGCAAGGAACGAGATTCATCATTACTGATGTGAGATGGATCCTTGAAAAGACAAAAGAATACCAAAAGTATATCTATATGAGTTTTATTGACTACAGCAAGGCTTTTGACTGTGTAACCATGAGAAACTGGGCTACATTAAGAAGCATGGGCATACCAGAACACCTGATCGTTCTCTTGCACAACCTTTACATTGATCAAGAAGCAACAATTTAAACAGAACAAGGGAAAACACAATGGTTTAAAATCTGAAAAGGTATACAACAAAGCTGCATACTTTCCCCCTAACTGTTTAATTTATATGCAGAACAAATCACCAGAGAAGCAGGACTGTATGAAGACAACAGAGGTGTGAAGATTGGTGGGAGACTCATCAGCAACCTTTGCTATGCTAATGATAGCACATTACTGGCTAAAAGTATAGACAATCTAAAATCTAATGATGCATTGTTCTTGGCAGAATGGCTATGAAGGACCTATACAAGATTCTTAACCCTTTGAAGGCCTACTTTAAAATTTTAATCCACATTCTGCAGCCGGGTTAATTTTTGCATATTTCAGGAAAATTGTACCCGTCTTATTCAATATGTTCTAATAGTGATTTTCCTTCTGCTATGGTCATGTATTATATACCATTTGATAGGAATATTTAGTCAGAATTTTGGATCCTGAGAGTTTTGGGCTCGGCCTGGAAAGGGTTAAGAGTAGAGATGTCTCTCCATACGTTAAAGATTTGATTTGTCCAAAGCATTGTATAACGTCTTAGGGATGTGAAATTTGGACAGTGAAAAAGATAGACAGGAAGAAAATCGATGCCTTTAAACTATGGTGCTGGTGAAGAATTCTGTGTATACCATGGGCTATCGAGAAGAACAAACCAGTCAAGTACTAGAGGAGATCAAACCAAAGCCTTCTTTAGAAACTCAGATGACAAGACTTTGACTGTCATACTTTGGACACATCCAGCGAAGACAGAGATCATTAGAGAAAGATGTGCATAGCAAGGTTGAAGGTCAACTCAAAAGAGGAAGGCTAGCAACAAGATGGATTGATACAATAACAGCAGCTACAAGTGGCACTTTATTAACAATGAGTCACCTGACTACAGATTGAACAGAGTTTAGGACAGCTATCCAGATGGTCACCATGAGTCGACACAGACTAGATGGCACTTAACAGCATCATCATGCATAAAATTATTCTTAACTTGGAGCCAGTGCTAACTCTGTGCAGCAGCTTTCAGAAGGCTATTTTACAAAGGCACCTAGGTACATATGCATTAATATGTCTTCCCTGACTTAATGCTCAGGTACAAATTACATTCAATGGGGTAATTTAAAAGGCATTTCCACAGGTAAAACAGTATTTTACATGCAGAAATAAACTCTTCGAAAATAACCTGGACTATAAGCATGAAACTTTATATACATACAACATGTAGGTAATTAGGTTTATCCCACCCGAGCGAAGGCATTCCAGGGAATGGGGTTGGGGAGAGGGCAATGTTATTACACATTCTTTATAGAAATAGCTGCAAGCACATAAAATATGCCTGGAAATCTGTGCAGGTATAAATGTGCACACATATTCTTTGTAGTGTAATTTTCAAAGGAAAAACGTGTGCATAATCTCGTTTAACAGGCTACCAGAGACGTTAGGCAGCCTGCTATAAAAGGTGGCATTTTACTTACCAGATAATGTCCTTTCCTTTAGACTTACTAGATAAGTCCAGACAAGTGGGTTGTATCCCCCTACCAGCAGATGTGGAAACAAAGAAAACATTCTAGAGGCTTCTTATGACATCACTGTGACATTTTCAGCCTGAGCCTCTAGGGGTATGATTCAATATCCAAACCCAAGCATATGGCAAGGAATCTCTGACCTCACACAACCTCAGAGAAATTATCAATCAACAGAACAAGAAACATAACTATGTACAAAATCGGCTTCAAAAGAAGGCTTTTCGGAAGATTATGAGTCCACAAGTCCAACCACTGACAGTAAAGCAGACCAATATAAGTTCCAGGGGCGGGTCCTGGACTGGTCCAGTGGGACTCAAGGAAAGGACATTATCTGGTAAGTAAAATTTCATGCCCCATATCATCCTTCTAGACCAGTTCAGACAAGTGGGACATACCAAAGCTATGCCTCCACTGGGCAGAAGGAAGGCACAGAAGTCCTTAGTGGAACACACGATCTGGTGCAATAGATAAGGATGTTGAGGCCACTTCGCAATAGTGATCATAGCATGATCACGTTTGATTTAATTAATGGAGGAGGGATGGTAAGGAAATCCACAGTACTACCTTTTAACTTTCAAAATGGAGACTATGATAAAATGAGGAAAATAGTTAACAAAAAACTAAAAGGAGCAATTGCAAGGGTTAAAGATTTACATCAAGCATGGGTGTTTAAAAATACTATTTTGGAAGCCCAGACCAGCTGTATTCCACGTTTTAAGAAAAGTGGAAGGAAGTCCAAAAAACTGCCAGCATGGTTTAAAGGTGATGTCAAAGAGGCTGCCGTTGCCAAAAAAGCATCTTTCAGGAAATGGATAAAGGCGCCAAATGAATAAAATTGGAATCAACATAAGCACTGGCAAGTTAGATGCAAGGCATTGATAGGGCAGGCAAAGAAAGAATTTGAAGAAAAACTTGCTGCGGAAGCAAAAACACATATCAAAAAGTTTTTCAAGTACATTTGTAGCAAAAAACCTGTGAGAGAGTCAGTTGGACCATTAGATGATAGAGGAGTAAAAGGGGCACTAAGAGGGAAAAAGGCCATAGAGAAGAAACTGAATGAATTCTTTGCTTCGGTCTTTACTAAGGAAGATGAAGGGATGCTCCCATGACTGAAATGATATTTAAAGGTGATGCCACAGAAGAATTGAAAGAAATATTGATGAACTAGAAAGATGTATTACAACTATTTGCTATACTGAAGAGTACTAAATCACCTGGAATGGATGGTATACATCCAAGGGTGTTGAAAGAACTGAAATATGAGATTGCAAACCTACTATTAGTAATCTGAGCTATCATTAAAATCATCTGTAATACCTGAAAATTGGAAGATGGCCAACGTAACGCCAATTTTTAAAAAGGGTTCCAGGGTGATCTGGGAAACTACAGACAGGTGAGAGCCTGATGTCAGTACCGGGAAAAATGGTACAAACCATTATAAAGAACAAAATTACTGAACATGTTGATAGTCAAGGCTTAATGCAAGACAGCCAACATGGCTTTAGTCAAGGAAAGTCTTGTCTTACTATCTCTTATGTTTTTTTGAAGGTGTGAATAAACAGGTAGACGAAGATTAGTCGGTTGATATAGTGTATCTGGATTTTCAGAAAGCCTTTGACAAGGTCCCTCAGAGACTTGGTGAAATTAAAAAATCATAGGATAGGAGGCAGTGTATTATTGTGGATCAGGAACTGGTTAAAAGATGGAAAGCACAGGGCTAAATGGTCAATTTTCCCAATGGAGAAAGGTGAATAGTGGAGTACCTCAGGGATATGTGCTGGGTCCGCTGCTTTTTAACATATTCGTAAATGACCTGGAAATAGGAATAATGAGTCATGTAATCAAATTTGCAGATGACACAAAATTATTCAAAGTTGTTAAAACCCAATAAGATTGTGAAAAATTGCATGAGGACCTTGATAAATTGGAAGAATGGACGTTCAAATGGCAGATTAAATTTAATGTGGACAAGTGCAAAGTTATGCACCTAGGAAAGAACAACCCAAACTATGATTACACGATGCAAGGTTCCCCATTAGGAACCACCACCCAGGAAAAAGATTTAGGCATCACTGTGGATAATACGTTGAAACCCTCCACCCAATATGCGGTACAGCCAAGAAAGCAAATAGAATGCTAGGAATCATAAGGAAAGGAATGGAGAATAAAACAAAGGATATTATAATGCCTCTGTATTGTTCCATGATGCGACCACACCTTGAATATTGTGAGCAATTCTGGTAGCCTTATCTTAAGAAGGATATAGTAGAATTAGAAAAGGTACAGAGAAGGGGCACCAAAATGGTAAAGAGGATGGGAGGATACCCCTATAAGAGACTAAAAGGTTTAGGGCTATTCAACCTGGAAAAGAGATGGCCGAGGGGAGATATGATAGAGGTCTATAAATTAATGAATGGAGTAGAATGGGTAAACGTAGATTGATTGTTTATGCCATCAAAATATAGAAAGACTAGGGGACATCAATGAAGCTAGTGTAACCTGTTGAAGACTAATAAGATAAAATAATTTTTCACTCAGTGCCTAATCAAACTCTGGAATTTGTTACCAGAGGATCTAGTAAAAGCTGTTAGTGTAGCTGGGTTTAAAAAAGGTTTGGACAAGTTCCTGGAGGAAAGGTCCATAAACCATTATTAAAAGGACCCAGGAAATCCACTGCTTGCCCCAATACAAGCATTGAGGAACCTGTGTATCTTTTGGAAAAACGGATAGGTTGGAAAAACGGATAGGTATTTGTGACCTAGATTGGCCACTGTTGGAAACAGGATACTGGGCTTGATGGACCTTGGTCTGACCCAGTATGGCATATCTTATGTTCTTATGTTAAGACCTCTGAGTCAAAGATTGTGTTCACACAAGTGTGGATATCCAAGGAGTAATCCTTGACGAAGATGGAATGTGATGACCATGTTTACCGCCCAAAAAATGTCTGAGAAGGGTACTGAATTAAATTCTGCCCACAAAGACACTTGTGCCAGAGTGAAATGCATACACAAACACTCCGGAACCAGTTGGCTCTTCAACAGATATCCTGAGGCAATGGCCTCCTTAATCTAGCATCCCAAGGTAGACTTAGCTGCCATGTCACCCTTACGTGTAACCGCATACAGCACAAATAGATGGTCAGACTTGTGAAAGAAGTTAGTAACCTTCAAATACCTGAGAAGTACTCTCCAGACATCCACCAGGCAAAGGCCTTGTTCTTCCCATGTCATTGCTCCTTAGAAAAGGAGGACAGACAAACCACTTGATTTACATGGAAGGAAGAGACTACACCTTTGGCAAAAAGAAAGAGCAGGCTGCATGTATATGGCCTCCTCCAAAAAGGATCAATAAGGATCCTTGTATATCATCGCCTGTAGCCCGGAAATATGTCTCACCGAGCAGACTGTAACTAGGAAGATAGTCTTAAGAGTCAGATCTTCAAGTGTAGCCCACTCAAAGGGCTCTGACATCAAGGCCTGGAGCACCAAGCAGAGTTCCTACGATGGAACAACTGAACACAGGAGAGGATGCAGGTCTTGGCCAAAATACAGTGGATCCGAATCGCCAGATTCCAACCTTCACTGAGGATGTTTAGAAGGTGGCATCCAAGCTGAGCTTCAACTCACTGCCTTCTCCTCTTCTGAATAAGCACAAAGAGATCAAGAGGACCCCGAGGACCATGATCTGAGTTACACCACCAGAAAAACCAAGCTTGCTGCAGAAACAAGAAATCTGGGGAGGACAATCCAGAGACTGCTGGAAACAGCAATCGCCAGTCCCTTACAAGAAGGGAAGCAGCCAAAGGAATACATGCTGGAGCTCAAAGTTTGTCGGTCATCCTTTTCGTGGCACCATCTGCAGCCAGGCCGATAAAGCAGGGTCACCCATGTACCTTCAGTGGGAGAGGGAGGGCAGACCCTCCAAGGATGCATCAGAAACCTCTATGCAAGAAGCAGAGAAACTGGAATCTGGCAACAAGGCTCTCCACTTTTCACAGACCAGACAATGCTTCTCAAAAGTCAGCATATGAATCTCCACTGCTGGTACAATATAAATTCAAGGTGCATCCAAATGGCATAATGTACCATGCGCTAAGGCCATGCAAACAGAACCTGCATGTGCTAGAGCCATGTGGGCAGAACGCACGCTAGAGCCGCACAGGCAGAATGATGCACACTAGAGCCACACGGGCAGAAGAGTATACCCTAGGATCGCACAGACAAGACATGGCGCACTATGAACGCGCACCAGGGCAGGCATGTAAGCAGTATAGCAATGTACAGGAAGAGCAATCAGCATTGCAGAAAGTGGGCAAGGTAGGAAACACTGATGCCATACCAATATATGCACGTGGCCCAATCCAACACGCCCCAGCAATGGACGAGGTCAGGAGCCCTACAAAAGCAGTCAGACAGGCAGATACTCAGTCTCTTTATTCACCATGGGGGGCTCCAAGGCAAGAAAAAAAAACATGCCAGGTTCTGTGTTTCTCCCCTGTTGCTGGACCTGCAATCACATACCTCCAAAGAGCCATCTTCTATCTATGGCGGAGAGCATGGGGAAGAAAGAGGGAGGGGGCACTGAGGTAGTCAAGAATTTTTTCCAAACTTCTTTTCCAATTTTCTGGCTGCTAAACAGGTCCTTAACAGGATAAGGATGTGGAGCTGAACCAATTTCCCTCTTCCTTATGGCTTCCGAAAAGAGCACCGGTTTGATGGGTGTCTAGTGGAGCCTCCCATGTCACGTTCAAGTGAGAGAGTGACACAAGGGTGGTCGTTCACCAACAGATGTAATCTTTCCTTCTTCAAATTTCCTTTGCTTGTTCAGATTTCACCAGAGCTGAAAAACTTGCATCCATCATCTGCTAGAGACCGAGAATTACTGAATCATGTCCCTAGAGGTTCAGGCTGATAATAGAACAGTAATAACATAATAAACCTCTGGAATGTTTTCTCTGTCTTTACATCTGCTGGTAGAGGGACACTACCCACTTGTCTGGACTGATCTAACAGAATGATATGTAATTACCCTCTAAAAGAGTAATTTTAGAGGGTAATACATCTCCCTCAAAGCTAGCACAACTAATACAAGGGTACTTTAAAGAAAGGACTTATCCTAAAGGTCAGATGCCCACTTTCATACAGTATACATTTGATGTCTTAAAGAAAGGCTTCAGGACCCATCAAGTTGTGAGCCACCAATAAAAAGTGTGTATATTTCCAGTCAGATACACAGTGGAGACAGCTGAAAAGACTGAGATTTCTGTGAATAAGATAGCTTGACCTCCATGTGAGTCCACCTGGATAGGTAGAAACATAGATAAACAGACTGCAGGTGATAACATCCCTGCTAGAAGACAGTGTTTTTCACATCCACATTCATGGCCCTTTGTGGCGCTTCTGCCCATGTGAGATGGGATCCCCGCAGGAAGACAATGCTGGACTTGGCCACAATCGCAGCCATGTGCTGCCCCTCTGCCCACAAGTGCTGTGAACCCCAGGAGACTGATCCAATTTTTTGGTCACTATGGCGACTTGGCGCCTGGGGTTTATCGAGTCCTGCCCTAGTCTATCTTTATATACCTATTCAACAATAAAATTATAGTCATTCCTTGGTAGGCCTGCTACCCCAGCTACTTTGGCCCCCTTCCTCTCTGAATTACAGTACTTCTCTCTTTCACATCCCCTCAGTGTCAGCAATCATTCATCTTTAGCCCACAAATGCATTTCTTGCAGGATTACTACTATCCTTTGTACTCTGGATTTCCTTTGCAATCATTCGCCTCTTTTTGGGGTTATTTAGGCCATTCACATTTGGTGGACATGCCCTGCCATCCAGACTTTTTGGTTAGAAGTTTTTATCTTGGATCTACTCCATTATAACAAGTTCAGCATCCCCTTTATCCTGCTTCTATATTATTAGGTCATAACAACTTTTGTCCAAAACATATCAAGGAATTCAGCTAATCGACTTCCTTTTAGCAACTATTAGAAGGCTGATTGCCTGTTCTTGGAAACAATCTACTAGATCCTCTAAAGAATACTGGTTACAAGTGTAGTATATTTATTCAATGGAACGTTTGTTTTTATTAAAAGATCACTATCCAGATGTTGATCGTATTTGGAAACTTTTTCTTTCATTTACTGAAGGTAGTTGCTTATTCTTATTCTTATATTATTCCCTATATAATTGATCTCTTTGCATACTGTTGAGATAATGCTGAATAATTTCTTCTTGACACGATGCTTCTTTATTTTTAATCATTTTCTCTTTCCTTGTATTGCACAGGTTTTCTCCTTCATATTCATTGTTTGTTTTTTAGCATTATAACAGAGATTACCTTCTTGTATATCTGATTACCATGTTCTATTATTTATTTTTGTATTCGACTTAATGGAGAAAGTCTTTAACATCTGTTAATGTTATATATATATAAAAAAGTTTTGTACTGAAGCATGTTATTCTAATAAAAGTTTGTTTATTTAAAAAATTCCACGAACCTATAATCCAAATGTTCCCATTCATTCCCAGACTCCCTCACTATCCTTTCCCCCCTCGTCCAGGTGTGTTCCCCCCACCCACCTCCCTTTCCTGCACAAAATATCCTTCCCACCCACTCACTCATTCCCTACCAATTCACTCCCCCCTCCCCCAGCACCCCCAGTCATCCCATAGTTCTCCCCATTGTGCCACCCCAGCTAGGGGAATTAATCAAAGGAGATGAACAGGCCTCCCCTATAATTCCATCATTCACATTAAACTCTCTTCCCTCCTAAGCCCCTTTTACGCCCCAAACATTCTATGCACCATCCATCACTCAAACATTTGCCCTGTCCATCTCACATGCTCCCTGCATTCACACTAACTATATCTGCCCTTTAATGTCCAGTCAATAAAGTCCCTTTAGAACTATTAAAGTCTCCAGTCTATGACATCAATTGTTGTTTCACACCAAGCCAGTTTCCTTTACTTCTCCTTAACTGACAGCTCACTGGACTACCTCCTCATCTGGAATACTTGTCTCCTCATGGCTTTTCAATTTGCGTCACAGCGTTATCTCCTTCTCAAAAATTCTCTGCCATTTGAGGGTTCTTGCACTTGAATTTCCTCATTTTGCCCTCTTTTTTCATTATCTCCTCTTTACCTGCAAAAGAGGCAGGACATGAATATGCCTGTTCCACTTTTATCTCCAGGCTGGCTGGCTCTCGGCTTCTCACTCTGCATTACCGTAGTTCATACTGCCTGAACCACTTGTTTACAGTTCTGGTATTGCTTGTTCTCTGGGATCTCCCTAATTCTGATGATGACCCTTCTCGAGTCTTCCAATTTTTCTTTTATTGCCTCCTGATCAGTCGCCATTGATACTGCCTCTCTGGATTTCTGCCAGGGCTGCCTCCTGTTGCCCCATATGTAACTTCAGCTGCTCCTCGCGGCTTCCAAGATCATCTCCTCCTGTATAAAAAATAGTCATTTCCCTTTAGCTCCAGCTTTACTGAGGCTTTTTTTTTTTTTTAAAGTTGGCAAACTAATGTCTCATCTCACTGCGTGAACTAGCCATGCCACTTGCATTCATCTCCAATTCTGCATCGGAGCCGTTGCTGCCGTCAGTCACCATTTTGTCTTCCATGGATCTCAACTGCGCCCTTCCTGCTGCTTTTGCAACTGGGTTCGAGGGGTAAGTCGCTATACACAACTACTACTGAACATTTGTATAGCGCTACAAGACAAATGCAGTGCTGCACAGACACATGTAAAAGACAGTCCCTGCTCATCAGAGCTTACAGTCTCAAGACAGACAACATAGTAGCTATAGACATGGGATACATCTAGGGAGAATGATAAGGAAACACAAAGGAGATCAGGTGAGTCAAGATCCAAAAGAGGCAGTGAAGAGGTGAGTTTTCAACCTGGATTTGAAAAGGGTCAGAGAAGGCGCCTGACGTACAGATTCAGGTAGTTTGTTCCAGGAGCAGCAAGGTGAAAGGAGTGAAGTCTGGAGTTAGCAATAGGAAAGAAGGGCACAGATAGAGGCGATTTACCAGAACAGGTAGGGAGAGATAAGAGAGGAAAGCTCTATTTACACTGAAACAACCTGCACTCCACCAGAGCACCTATTGTAGGCATTCTTTCTCCTCCCCTAATATGACTTCCTCCTAGGTGATAGCTCTTTAACTAACAATACAATTCATCACTAGCTTTTGCAAGCTTTCAGGCCGATGCAGAAAGCCAGCACTGAAATCGCGCTTTATCAACCTTTTATGCCTAGTTACAGCACACCAATAGTGCACGACTTCAGCGCGGGCATGCAGAAAGGGATGAGCATGCAAATTAGCCATGCGTTAAACTGCGTGCATGCGAATGATTCACCCGTTAAACTGTGTGCAAAATGACAGCATTAAACTGGGAGAGCAAGCCAAACACATGCGCGCAAGAAGTCTACACAAGTTTGGCACGCTCTCCCAGGGAATCTGGCGCTGCGTGGTTAATTTGCATAGGGAGCCCTGAGAGTATTTTGATGACATCAGGGGCTTTTCTCTGATGCCTAGATCATCTGATGGGAAATGTCAAACTCCCCTCAGATGATCCAGACATCGGGGAAAGCCCCCAATGTCATCAAAATACTGTCAGGGACCAGTGCCCCCGACAGAAATCAAGTCTCTGGTGGTCCAGCAGCCCCGATCGTGATCAAACACTAGTCCAATGAATTGACTTAGTTCAATAAAAAGGCATTCCCCAAAACTTATTTGATCTTTACTTTTACCCATGTGAAAATCTAGGCAAATATGGGGTTTTATGTGTATGTGTGTGGCTCCTTGTCAAGAAATAGGAGATGAGTTTCTTATAGGTGTCCTCATTGTGTTAGTGAAAGCCTTTACATTAGTGGTCCTGCACTGTGACTTTGCTTACTCATACTTGCCTGCATGCCTCTAGCAGTAGCCTTTGAAATCAAGGCCCTTTGATGTCCCTCAAAAACAGTCTATTTAATCCTAGTGGTGCCTATGGTACTATAATTTTTCTAGATGGAAGGCCATGAGTTGGTTTCAGGGAGACACAATATTGAAAACACCAGGCACAATTCTCACAACTAAGTATTCATTTCAGAGCTTTCATACTCTGTTTAATGTATGTTTACCTTTCAAGACATTTTAGCATGACTACGGCACTGTTTTTGCAGAAGTTAATGCAATTAGTTTGCTTTCTGGCCATGGACTCCAGCTGGGATAGTAAAGGTGAAATAAGAAACGACAACTGTTTGTTTTCTAGCTCTTAACTTTTTCTTCAGATTCATTTTCCAGCTGCTAGAACTCAGCGCCAGACTCATTAAAATTTATCTATGTGTGGAGGGACCAATGTTAAAGCATATTTAAAACAAAATGAGAAGCATGCTTTTTAAGTTGTATATACAAGGGAGGTTCCCCTCCTTTCTCTATGTAATAAAAAGGCAAATGAAATTTTGCCTTCCCCAATATTAGTTACAGCTATTATAGCATCAGAGAGGTAGTCACTGAAAATAGTAAGTTCTACATAGAAATAATGGAATCTACTTTCTGGGACGTGCGCACACACAAACGCACATTCATCACAAGAAAATATACACTGCTCAGAATCCTGGGCCCCTGACATGCATGGAAAATCTGCTGTGCATAACATATTAAACAGAAACGTTATTGAGGGAGGGGAGAAGCACAGACATATGGTGAATATATAAGCCTTTGACCCTTCAGAAAGTAGGCTTAGAATCAGCATTAGTATAATGCTATAGGTATCAGAGACATAAAGTGCTATGAATTCTGAACTAGAAGTGCCACAGAATCTATAATCCAAACCTTGAACCTGGATTGTATCTTTCTTTCTGCACATTTTCAACAAGTACACTGTGGATTTGAGATTTAGTCACTCGCCTTTCCAAAGCAAGTTATAGACAGGTACACAAGTTATTTCACATTCCAAATAGACTTACAATCTATGTTGTACCCAAGGTAGTAGAGTAAATAAGCAGATGATGTGGACTTCGAAGGAAGAAAAGAAGTGAGACTGAGGTGGAAGAAAGGGATGAAACCTACAGGAAGGAGAGAGTAGCAACCAAACACCGCCACCGTGGCTAACTGGGAAGGGTATATGGGAGAAAAGGTAGCCTCCACAAAATGAGCAACAACTGAAGCAGAGTCTTCAGGGAGAAGCCAAGTCTCAATTCAAGCAAGAAGATGCGGAGCATTAGAGATAAAGAGGAGTCCACAACCCCTCTAATCTTATTCATATCCCTCTTCTTTCTCCCTCTTCTGTTCCTTTCTCATAAACCCTATGAATGTCCATTCTTCCTCCAACAAACTTATCTACCTTCACACCTCTATTTCCTTTGAAGTCTACTCCATCCACTTATTTACTTCACTACCTCTCAGGAAAGCTGTCATTCATTTACCCCCTAACAAGTTCACCTCTCCCTTTCTTACTACCTTTGACTCCTGGTTTGCCTTCTTTTCTTGAGCCCACTTTCTCTTCCCTCATTCATGGGGATTTTAATATTCAAATTGATGACCCCTGGAACTCTTAAACCTCAAAGCTCCTTGCCTTAACCTTATTATTCAACCTCCAGATATGTTCTACTACTCCTACTCATCATCCTGGCCACTGTCTCAACTAGCCTTTTTCTCCAGCTGCTCACCCTCAAGCTTCTCCACCTCAGTTCTTCTCTTATCTAACCATCATCTGCCAACTTTCACTTTAGTAGAAACTGTAGCAGGATGTAGGTTAATCTCCACTAACATATTTAAGAATCTTCAGGCTATAGACCCTTCAGCTTCCTCTTTTGCTGCCTCATCTCCTCTTTCAACCACTATGTCATCTGAGTCTGTTGATCAGGCAATCTCTTCCCATAACATTATTCACCTTTCTGCCTTGGATGCTTTTGTTCCTCTCATTTCACTCCTGTGCTCATTCCGCTGAGTTCCTGTCATTTAAATCCCACGCTGGCTTCATACATTTCAAATTCATGCCAACCTCCTTCTAGTCTACCATAGTACCCGCCAAACAAAAATACTATGCCCATCTGACAAACTCTTGCCTATGACCCTCACCATCTTTTTGCAACACTCATCTCTCTCCTCAAAATGCCTCCGCCCCATGCCTCCTTTGCTTTTGGCCAGTTATTTCCATGACAAAGTTCACAAGATTAGTCTTGAGTTCTCCACTGGGTCATCTCGATCTTCCCTTCTCCCAATTCATTTTCAGATCCTTCCTTCAACTTGTCACCCTTTCTTCCTTTATTAAAATATCCAAGGAGAAAACTGCATATCTTTTCTCATCCTCTAATGCCATACCGACCCCATCGACTAAGCTATTTCTCCCACTGTCACAACCCTTCCCATCTGTCATATCCTCAACCTTCTCTCTTTCCACTGCAACTGTTTCCGCAGCCTTCAAATATGCTGTGGTTACACTGCTCTTCAAAAATTTTTTCACTTTTTCCTACCTGCCCTTCCAATTATTGGTCCAACTCACTCCTTCCTTTTTGCATCTGAACTACTCAAACATGCAGTTCACCACCATTTCTTGACCCACTGCAATCTGGCTTTCATCCTCCACAGTCTACAGAAACAACCTCTGCCAAAGTCTCCAGTGATCTGTTCTGGGCCAAATCAAAGAGTCTTTACTTGATTTATACCCTTTCGTGACCTATCTATTGTTTTTGAAATTCACTATTGATCACCACCTTCTTCACGAGACCCTACGCTTGCTTGGATTTCATGCCTGTGTTCTCTACTGGTTTTCTTCTTATCTCTCCCATCGCACTTTCAGTGTATGCTCTGATGGATTCTCCTCCACAGCTATTCCATTTTTAATCAACATATCTCAGAACTCTGTCTTGGGACCTCTTCCATGCATAGAACACATATGTTTTTCCTGACCTATCGCCTAGAACTCAGAATTGTAGGGAAAATTTTCTCTTGCTACCCAGGGCCTTAGCTTTGGGCATGACTTTTTTCTTGAAGTAGTCTAGGAAATATCTAAAGTTTCAAGACAAAAGTATGGGGGACATATTCAGTGGCGGCAGCCAGTATAATTAAAGCAGCTAGCCACCACCGCTTTAAATAATGCCTGTATTTTTCATTGCTGGGCCATATCTGGCCAGCAACATGGAATATCCAGTTTGCCCGAATAGCGATTTACTGTAGCTGTCTGGTCAGCAACAATATTCAACTGCTGGCTGGACAGCTAAATCAACTAAAGTTAGGACAGCTTTGTTTCTGCCTAACTTTAGCCAGTTTAGGTTAGCAGCACAATATTGCTGCTGACTGGCTAACCATGGGTGCCGCCCCATTCCGCCATGACACTAAGCGGTTATCGTTGGGGCATTCAGATGCTTTAGGAGGTGATATTCGCAGCACAAACAGCTGACTATCCTGCTCAGCAGGATTAATGCAGTTTGCCAACATGCAAATCGCGCTAATCCCTTTGAATGCACTCCCCTATATTGTTACTGATCCCCAACATTCAGAATCATTGTTAAGCACCCAAGAAAGGAATAAACAAGATCAAACGGCTCCAAAAGAGAGAGAGAGTTCCCAAATTGATTGTGTGCGTGACACCAGCCATTTGTGTGCAGGTTTACTCCTACCCGATTTTCTTATACTGTATAGTATTTCCTGTGTCCCCTCCCCCATTTCTTTTTCTTATTAGGATTATTGTAAAGCATTGTGCTTTTGTTTGCTGTTTTATTTATTTTATTTATTTATTTACATTCTCTTATATACCGCGCTATTCTGCATCAGTGCGGTTTACATTGAACAAACTGAAATTACATTGAACAGGGCATTATAACTTTTTGGGAATTTATTTACTTATTAGCTTTCTTAGACAATTATTTATTTTTCTTATGTGTAACTCAGTTTTCAGTTTTTGCTTATGTTTTTATTTTTTGGAAAATTCAATAAATATAAAATAAAAAAAACAGTCAGTCAGTCATTATTTGGTGGGTTTTCAGGTGTACAAAAATTGAGGCTGTACAAGCTAGTTTTTTTGGGTCAGGGTGAGTAATCATGCTAGGCAGTCATAGGGGCAAAATAACATCTCTCTCATAAGGGTGGGGAAGAGCCTCCCAGTATGTCCAGAAAGAGTTTGGATTATTTATATGTGCCAGAGATTCAAATTGTTAAAAAAAATAAATATATATATATAGCTACGGGCTCATGTTATTTCACCCATATCCCTCCTGGCTATTAAAGCATGAGGGTTGACCCAACATTAGAGGTTCTTATGGATTTGACAGGGACTTCATTTAGAAGATGCTCTCAAGCAAGCTCAAATAACAGCAGTGTTCAAAACAGAAGGCTTGGATGTCAGTTATGCCCAAGGTTATAGACCAGTATCAATGCTTCTAATTTCAACAAAGATAGTTATACAGTGCAATGGTATTCACTCCCAGTCCCTGAAGGCTGCTGATGGGTCAGGTTTTCAGGATATCTCCAATGAATATACAGTACATGAGAGAGATTTGCATGCCTCTATCTCAATTGTATGCAAATTTATATTATGCATATTTATTAGGGATATCTTGAAACTCTAACCCATTGGCAGTACTTGAACATTGGGCGTGAAGACCACTAATGATTTTCAGTAGACTGTGTTCATGAGGAACTAGCTAAACTAAAAGTAGAAAAAGCGATGGGACCACATGGGATACATCCAAGAGCACTGCAGGAACTTGGGGAAGTTCTAGCAGCTCTACTGAGCTTTTCAATGCTTCTTTAGAGTCTGAAGTAGTCCCAGAGTGACTGGAGAAAGGTGCTTGAGGTCCCTTTACACAAAAGCGGAAGTAAGGATGAGGTTGGGAACTACAGGTCAGTTAGTCTGGCCTATGTGGTGAATAAATTAATGGAAACGCTGCTAAAACAGAGGACAGTGAAGTTTCGCGAGTCCAGTGGATTTCAGGATGTGAGGGCAGCATGGTCTTAATAGAGGCAGGCATGTCAGACAAATCAAATTAATTTCTTTGACTGGGTGACTAGAGAGTTGGATCGAGGGAGAGCCCTAGATTTCAGTTAAGCCTTTGACAATGTTCCACATAGGTGACTTATAAATAAATAAGGCACCCTAGGGATGGATCCTAAAATCACTGGCTGGATTAGAAACTGGTAGAGTGGGAGGCAACAAAGGGTGCTCACTCTGAGAAGAAGGATGTTACTAGTGGTGTGGTACAGGGGTCTATCCTTGATCCAAATCTTTTTAACATTTTTGCTAGTAATAATGCGGAAGGGGCTGTCGAGTAAAGTTTGTCTCTCTGTATACTTTGGAGGATAGAGGAGATATTACAGAAAGGTTTTAGTATCTCTGTGGCATAAATGCACAGGAGAGGCTCTTTCAATTGAAAGAAAGCTCTGCAATCAGAGGGCATAGGATGAAGATGAAAGGGGACAGACTCGGGAGTAATGTGGAAATATTTCTTTACAGAAAGAGTGCTAGATACATGGAATAGTTTCCCAGTGGAGGTAGTAGAGACGAGGACTATCTGAATTCAAGAAAGCATGAGACAAACACAAAAGATATCTAAAGGAAAAACAGGGACTATAGTAGTTGGTATGGACAGACAAACCAGATAAGCTGTATGGTCCTTTTTGCAGTCATGTTTCTGTATTTCTTCAGATGCCCCAAGCTTCCTATAGAAAACAGGAGTTATAAAGGGAAATTTTCCTGCAAGAGGTTCGCTCGGCTATTTCCAGTTTAAGCTAAAGGAAAACACTAAACTCTGATGGACTTTCGATAAAGTTTTATCAAGAATCTGTGAACCTCTTGGTTCTCAGTTGTTGAACCTATTTACTAATAACATTATCAAGGACTCAATAGTGCATTTGCTGAAATTATCATAATACTTCTGAAACCTTAGAAGGATACTCTATGTGCCTGTAGCTATAGAGCTATATCTGTGATTAATGTTGATTAGAAAATTTACACAAAAATCCTAGCCGTGCATCTCAGTAAAATGAGGAGCTCAATTATTCATGAGAATCAGACTTCTACTTTTCTGACAATCGTAGGTTGGTATGTCAAATCTTACAGTTAGCCAAAAAATTCTTGGAAGACACTGTAGCTCTTTCATTAGACACCGAAAAAGCTTTTGACAGAGTGTGTGAACTTTTCTAATGAAAGTCATGAGGTGCACTTTACTAGGACAGTCCAGATCCTATATACTTACTAGTAAAAAATCTGGGCCACAGGCCTAACAATGTTTTGTCCTTACTTTTCCACTCTACTAGAAAGACGAGGCAGGGCTATCTTCTGTGTCCCTTACTCTCCAACCTAGCCTTTGGCAAAAGCACTTTGGCAGAATACTGAAGTTAAGGATTTTGATACAAAGCAGTGGAATATAAAACAGTCATGTACAATATGCAAATGATGTGCTGCTATTAGTTCAAGCCCGTTCAATCCTGAAAACAACGGAAGTAATTTAGGATTTCTCTAACATACTGGGATATCATATTAACTTGGCTAAAAACTGAAATCGCATACTTACCTTGTCCCAAAATTTGAAGTAGTTTGGTCCAACATCCTTTCAAAAGGGTGCTAGTTCATTAAGTATTTGGGGATATAGCGTAGTTACTCACCTGTAACAGGTGATCTCCGGGAACAGCAGGAATTTCGTCTTCACATAAGGGTATCGTCGGTACCGACTGAGCCTGCGCGGGAACGCTCCCCAGTGTCCAATAGGAACGCTTTTCGGAGCATCCCTCAGCACATGCGCACTGCCTTTCCAACTGTCCCTCTTCAGTTAAGTTTGTAGCTGAGTGAAAGGATAGAGGGAGAGAGGAAAGAAACAGAGAGATAGAGAGACAACTCCTAGGGGAAGTGGGTGGGTTGTGAAGACTAAATTCCTGCTGTTCCCAGAGATCACCTGTTACAGGTGAGTACGCTATCTCCAGGAACAAGCAGGAATGTAGTCTTCACATATGGGGATTCCCTAGCTGAAGATGCCAGGGAGATAGCCCCAGGAAGCTGCCACCTATAGTAAGGTGGGCCATGCTTCCTCCCATGGATCTCTGGCATCCTACCAGGGTTGGTGGGTAGGAGCTGAATTAGGTCTGAATGAGATTTTGAAGAACAGCTTGACCAAAGAAGGCATCCCGATGGGAGGCTTTATCTAGACAGTAGTGGGCTGTAAAGGTGTGTACCGAAGCCCAGGTGGCTGCTCCACAAATGTCATCAATATACACAGAGTGAAGGTTAGCCATAGAGGCTGCCATGGCTCTCACATTGTAAGCTGCGACATGGCCTTGAAGAGGAAGACCCTTACTCTCATAAGCAAAGGATATGCATTGTGCAATCCATTTGGATAGATTTCTCTTGGAGACTGGAAGTCCCAAATGACTAGAATCAAAAGCAATAAAAAGTTGAGAAGACTTTCTATGCTGCTGTGTTCTTTGTAGGTAAAAAGCCAAGGCTCTTTTACAATCCAAAGTATGAAGGTTCCTTTCTGTATTAGAGGCATGAGGCCTCGGAAAGAATACAGGTGATTGCAATTAGGAAGATGACCTTCCAGGACAAAAGCGTTAGGGTTATAGTGGCTAAAGGTTCAAAAGACAGTTTCATGAGCTGCTCGAGAAATAGGTTTAAATCCCATGCCACCGGTGGTGGCCTGATGGGAGGCTTTGTTAATAGAAGACCTCTCATAAATCTTGATATGAGTGGATGAGAGGAAATTGGTTGTCCATTTAGAGGCTTATAGGAAGCTGCAATAGCACTAAGATGGACTCTTACTGAATTGGTCTTTAGACCAGAATTTGATAAATGAAGTAGATACTCTTTATCGATTCCAAAGATATCATAAGGGGGTTTAACCCCTTCTGTGAACACCATATAGTAAAACGTTTCCACTTGAAGGCGTAAAAGCGTCTTGTGGAAGGTTTTCTAGAAGCCTGAAGGATATCCTTTACCTGTTGGGAAAGGTTAAGATCCTGAAGGTCTAAGCTTTCAGCAACCAGGCCCTGAGATGCAGGGACTGGGGATTCTGGTGCCATAGCATCCCATTCTCTTGGGAGAGGAGATATGGAGCATAGCCTAACTCCAGAGGTGTAGCTTGAGAGAGATGTAGAAGCAGGGGATACCACGTTTGGCGTGGCCACCGTGGCGCTATGAGGATTATACGACCTCTGTCTCTCTGAAGCTTGAAGAGTGTTTTGGGTATGAGGGGAATGGGTGGGAAGGCATAGAGGAAGTCATGACCCCAGTGAAGAAGGAAAGCGTCCCTCGCCTGGCAATTATGAGCCGGAATTCTGGAACAGAAACGGGGAAGTTTGGCATTCAGTGGACTTGCAAATAGGTCTATGTCTGGGGTTCCCGAGATCTGAAATATCTTGGCCACCTGGTCTAGATGGAGAGACCATTCGTGAGTCAGCAGTACTCGGCTGAGTTTGTCTGCCCAAAGGTTTTGAATGCCAGGAAGATATACCACGAGAAGGTGAATTTGATGCTCTCTGGAGAGGGCCCATAGTCGTAATACTTCATTGTATAACGACAGAGAGCCTGTTCCCCCCTGCTAGTTCACGTAGAACATAGCTACTTGATTGTCCGCTTGGACTAGGACTGTCTTGTAGCTGAGCTGGGCATGGAATACTCGAAGAGCTAGATAGATTGCTCTGAGTTTCAGGAGGTTTATGTGGAGACAAGCCTCCTGTGGAGTCCAGGTGCCCTGGGTAGAGAGATGATGCAGGTGTGCTCCCCATCCCACCTGTGATGCATCTGTTGTTAGGGTGGCCTGGAATAGGGGTTGCTGGAAAGGAGACCCCACTATAAGATTTTCCAATGATTGCCACCATTGTAGGTACAAGATCAGTCATTGTGAGTTTGATATCTTGTCCGATAGACGTCCTGTGGCCCGTGTCCACTGTGTGGATAGGGTCCACTGGGCTGCTTGCATATGAAGGTGAGCGTAAATTGGCGTTCCTTTCTTTTTCCTGCAGCATTAATTTTTAAATTTTTAACAAAGAACCTGAATAATGTTTTTATTGTGAACCGCTCAGATGCCTGTGGCGTTGGGCGGTATATCAAGTTTTATTAAACATAAACATAAACCGTGGATGCCATATGTCCCAATAGTTGTAGTAGTTCTCGAGCAGTTAGGGAGGACTTCACCGCTGCTTGAGAAGCCAGCTGCATTATATGAAGACAGCGGGGTTGTGGGAGAAAAGCCCTTGACTGTCTGGTATCTAGACGAACTCCTATGAACTCCAGGGACTGAGACGGAGCAAATTGGAATTTTGGGAGGTTTATGACCAATCCCAAGTATTGAAGGTTTCGAATTGTGCGAAACAGTGCAGAGCTGGCTTCTGGAACCGTGGGGGCTCGAATGAGCCAGTCATCCAAGTAAGGGAAGACGAATATCCCCAGGGTCCGCAGAAATGCAGCTACTACTGCCATGCATTTCGTGAATACTCTTGGTGCCGAAGCCAGACCAAAGGGAAAAACCCTGTATTGGAAATGTTTTCCCTTGAAAAGGAATCGTAAGAATTTTCTGTGATCTGGATGGATGAGAATGTGAGTATATGCATCCTTTAGATCTATTTATTTATTTTATTTATTTAAATTCTCTTATACACCGCGCTATTCTGCATCAGTGCGGTTTACATTGAACAAACTGAAATTACATTGAACAGGGCATTATAACTTGGAGATAACTATTTTACAGGGAACATGGGCTATGGAGGGTTAAGTGGCTTGCCCAAGACCACAAGGAGCACCTGTGGGACTAGAAACCCCAGTCCTTCCGGCCCAAGGTTGCTGTCCTCTAGTGGGATTTGAACCCCCGACCTTCCGGCCTGAAGTACCTTGCCCCAACCACTACGCCACTTCTCCACTAGAGAACATCTAGAGAACAAAGCCAATCCTGACTTTGAAGGTATGGCAGAAGAGTTCCCAGAGAAATCATTTTGAACTTTTCTCGGAACAGATATTTGTTCAATTCTCTGAGTTCTAGAATGGGTCTGTCCCCTCCTGTTTTCTTTGGAATAAGAAAATAGGGGGAGTAGAACCCTGCACCCTGCTGAATAATGGGCACCTCCTCTATTGCTCCTTGAGCAAGGAGTGTTGAGACCTCTTGATCCAGTAGATTGCCTTTAGAGGTTTGGGAATTGAACTTTAGGAGGGGGCATACTGTGAAAATGAAGCTTGTACCCCTCTCCCACAATGGACAGAGTCCAGTTTTCTTTTGTTATTTGGTGCCATCTGTTGGCAAAATGACACAACCTGCCTGGAATGTTTAGGGGTTCTGGACCTTCCAGAGGCAGGAAGGCTAAGTTCTCTATGAAGGAGTCAAAGCCCTTGAGGGGGCTGGGCCTGTGGAGATGGTTGAGCTCTAAGGCCTTTTGGCTTCTTTTGACTGGATTGTTGTTGTTGACCCTTCTGGGCAACTTGACCCTGAGCTTGCCCTTGCTGGGTATAGGACGGATAAAACCTCCTCTTTTTGCTGAAAAAGGTTTTTTTAAATTTTATTTATTTTATTTTATTTAAAGTTTCTTATATACCGCGCTCTTTAGCATCAGCGCGGTTTACATGGAACAAAACAATCTCAGTACATTTGAAAACACGTATGAGTTACAGATAACAGGGCAATAAACTTGGGTAAAGGGTTTCTTTTTGGCTGGAGTGGCTGTAGATTTTGACAATCTATCTAAAGTGATATTGTCAGCATCTATCTCATTAGCCTTCTCCTGCCAATTCTTGCCAAAGAGGTTTTCTCCTATGCAAGGGATGTTTCCCAATTTATCCTGTATCCAAATCTCCAAGTCTGATGCCTGAAGCCAGGCAATCCGACGTGCACCAATGGCAATAGCAGAGGTTCTGCTGATGCATTCAAAGCAGTCAAAGGCTGCACGGTTTACAAACTTGGAGACATCTTGAGCATGCTTGACAAGAGTAAGAAAGTCCTGTCGTTTGTCCTCAAGGAGAAGGGGGCTCATAAGCTCCAAATCTCCTGTGACCTCTTTGAGGAACATTCCCATATATAAAATATATGAGCTGATCCTAGCTGAAAGCATGGAAGCTTGAAACATTAGATGCCCAAAAGCGTCACAAGTCCTGCATTCACGACCTGGAAGATTGGATGCATGTCTCTTTGCACTTTTCATCCTACGCATGGCTGACTCCACTACCACTGAATCGTGCGGCAGCTGAGTCTTTTGAAAAACAGGACATGGTGGAACTCGATACATGATATCGAGTCTCCTAGAATGAGGAGATGTGGTCAAAGGTGTCTCCCACATTCTGAGCATCAAATCATGAAGAATATCATGAATGGGCAAAGTAGCTGCCTCCTTGGGAGCCTTAGGGTATTGGAGAATCTCCAATTCCTTTGCTCTAGGTTCTTTTTCAGGAGCTACCGTGATTGAAAGGCCTCGGGCCACATCACGAATAAAATCCTGAAAGACATGTCTTCCGGAGGAGACATTCTGCGTTGGGGAGAAGAGGAGTCTTCCGGGAGAAACACTCTGGTACCGGCAGAATTATTAGAGTCATCGGAATTGGAGGATTCGAAGTATCCCTGATCCCGATGTTCATGCAAAGCACGGTCTCGGTATCGATCGAAGTCGGTACCAAATTGGTCCGGTACCGATCTGTCGATGCCAAAAGAAGTCGGCATGGGAAGGATTCCCACCGGGGCCGGTACTGTCGGTGCTGGTACCAGTATCTGTACCGGTGCTGGTAGCGGCATCAGTACCGGTGCCCACTGAACCGTCAGTAGCGGTGTCAATGGTACCGCAGCTATAAGGAGAGCTGCAAGACTGCGTTCGATAGCAAGGAATCTCTGGTCTATCGATGCTGCCGATGCCTGGGTATCGGTATCGGTAAAAGCGCCCGGAACCCCTGAGCATGGCACCAGTAGTTCTGCCGAGGGCAAAGCCTCGAGAACATCCTGGAACCCCGTTGATGCTTTGGAGGCCGAAGCCTCCCGCCAGGGCTGTTTTGCCGGTGTAGTTTCCTCAAGGGCAATGCCAATGGCCTCTCGATGCTTTGAAGGAGAGCTACCCTTTGAGGACTGGCTCTTATGTTTAGTTACCTGAGATCCATGGGAGAAAGACAAGGCTCTTGAAGATGTCGATGGAATGGACCTGGTATCTGAAGAAAAGAGGGTACCGAGCTTTGCAGCTCGGTTCTGTCTTCCTCTTTTAGTCATCCCCATACAGGAGGAACACTCAGACGGAGAATGGTCAGGACCTAAGCATTTTAGACACCAGTCATGGGTGTCGGTGACGGAGATGGTACAGCCACATTTAGTACATTTTTTAAAACCACTAGCTGGTTTTTCTATCTTTTGGGAAAAATGGGGCCTAATGCGCAAAATGGCGCCTAGCACCAAAAGAAAATGTTTCTGAAGAGAAACAGTTAAAAAAAAAAAAATATATATATATATATATATAGTCATGGTGTGGATCTAGCAGAGCCTATGGAAATAGGTAGAAATGCAGAAAGTGGATCTGACACTGACAGCTCAGAGAAACACATGGCCCAGAGTTGCTATAGGCAACACACAAAATAGGTCACAAGGTGTGAGAACACGCCCAAGCAGCAGGAAGGCTCAGGGTTCATTAAGTAATGAAGAGCAGCTGAGAGGGGGCGGAGTTGAGGCACACACACATAAACCTAACTCACCTGAAGTTCGGGGAGTTCGGGAAGTTCAGGTGGAAGTTCGGGTTGGAGTTCAGCCAGCGTGAGAGCCGGAGAGAGAATTACCAAGAGAGCTGGAAAAGCTGAGACATTTAGTTCCAGAGCTGAAAGAGACAACCCAGGAGACTGCTTCAGAGAGCAGTGCACAGACACGTCTAAGCTCAGTGACGTTTATCCCGAAGGTAACAGAGGATACAGTTTGGAAGCCAGGCTTAGAAAGGCTGAGAGAGCTAATTACCCAAGCAACAGGCACAGAAGGGAAAAGGAGTTCTGGCCTGAGGATATTTTTATATCTGGAGAAAAGCTAAAGGGAAAAGGCCGTAGGAAGCTTCCGTCCTGTTCCACTTCTGTGATCTCAGCTGTACCGAGAAACCCCAGTTTGAGGGAGCAAGAAGGTAAGCTGATTGGCTCTAATAGAGGGAAAGCTGAATGCAGTAACTTTCCATGTAATTGTCAAAGTTGGTGGGGCTCTCAAGAAAAACTCCAGTGAATGTGGTAATTTTCCCTCACACACTCTCACGGAGGAAGAAAGGAAGTCTCTGTGCAATGGGGAGAGACTGCCAAACAATAATACTTCTGGCTATCTGAAGGAAAGACAGTTTGAAGGAGAAAGTGAAGAAATGCAGTGTGATATTCAAGGGGAACAGCCCTCAGATGAATGCATGGACTGTACACTGATTATTGCCAATGATATCTCCTCTTTATGTTAAAGAGGCTGTGGAAACTTTCTAGTCACTGAAGTGAAGGAGAAAGGTTTTTCTGTTTGCTTGGAAAAGGACTGTTTAAGATACCTTTTTATTTGGGTAAAGAAGATGAAGATAGAAGCAATTTTGGTTCATATTTGTTTCCTTTATTTTGTACCAGAAGATGGTCTGTTTGCCTTTGTTTTCATTGCTATAAAAGAATCCACCCGGAAGGGGAATAAAAATCCTGTCTTAAAGCCTTACCACCCGACTGCAACTCATTTCTTGGCTAGCCTGTGAAAACTACAATACCCAGAGGGGATTGCAAGGCTCTCTGCACCACTTCCTGGCTGGTTAAAGATAAGGCCCCAGTGTAATACCCTGCTTTAACCTGTGGGGATCCTCGCTGGATGACAATATATATATTTTTTAGAAAAGAAGAAAAAAAGAACCGGCGGTACCGGTAAGTGTCGTGCGGAGGCAGGCGCGACCACAAGAAAACAAGTTTAAAGAAGAAATTTTCTGCGGTGACAGGGTATGTGTACTGTCGGCTCCGTGGAAAACGAAGAACTGAAGAGGGACAGTTGGAGAGGCGGGAAGGCAGTGCGCATGTGCTGAGGGATGCTCCCAAAAGTGTTCCTATTGGACGCTGGGGAGTGTTCCCGCGCAGGCTCCATCGGTACCAACGATACCCATATGTGAAGACTACATTCCTGCTTGTTCCTGGAGATTACTGAGTACAGAGTTGGATGATACTTTACTACTAAATATTCAGCCTTGTATCTATCCTGGTGAGGGAGACTTGATGCTATTAAAATGGTTATTATGCCTAAAGTGATTAGTAATGGGAGGACGCCCAATATATATTTTCATACTTTATAATACCCTTAGTAGGAAACTCCCAACATTTTCATAGAAGGAAAAGAAACCTCGCATTGCACTGGCCAAAATGATTCTAAGTAAAGAAAAATGTGGGGCTAATTTCCCAGATGTTTTGGCATGTCAGAGCTAGCCCAACCATAAGGCAAACTAGGAGGTCGACTAGGGCTGTAGCTTCTTGGGTGTAGCAAAGAGCAGGGCACTCAAAGTTAAGCAATAGATTCTGTCAGCCAGGGGAACCATAAAGCTTAAAGTATGCCTAGGGTGCCAACACCATGAACAAATTCAGGGGCCAGCCCTGCATAACATAGAGCATATATAGGAGTAGCCTAGAGGTTAGAGCACTGGCTTGGTAACCAAGAAACAAGAGTTCAATTCTGATTAGCATTCCTTGTGGCCTGGGGCAAGTCACTAAACCCTCCATTGTCTCAGAAAAAGGCCTAGCAATCTACTTCCGCTCACACTGCCAAGAAAACCCAGGAGCTGCTGGGTCACCAGGAGTCAGCATTGACTCGAAGGCACAAAATAAATAAATGTTACATATATATTACCACAAGCCACTAACTGGCACCGGACTGAGCCTGATAGTACATTCCAAAATGGTTAAAGCTTGAGAGACAGAGATGCCTGCTGATTCCCATTTATTTGGTACTAGGGATGATACTGATGAAAAATATGTTGCAATGCTCTTGGTAAGTGCGTGACAAATACTTCAGTATTTTAGTGAATTGGTGGGAAACATCTGGCAGCAAGTCCAAAGCCTTTATGCCACAACCCCATGTTTAAAATTCAGGGGCAGAAGATTAACTGGCCAGAATGGCAAAGGAAAGGCATCTGGTCTCTCGGTCAAGTCTTGGGGGCAGGGAAGCTGTGAACCTTTCCAAAACTGTCAGCACGGTATGTGCTGGATAAGAATTAATTAGACTTATCTGCTAATTGTTGTTCCTTAAGGAACTCTAGTCCAGTCCCGGAACCATAGAGTTTAGAATCTCCTCCAGCAGCCTTGGAGACTGAATGACATCACAGCTCTTCTCTCTCTGGTATAAATAGGCAAGGACCGCCCCCTTCCACCAGTACCTACTGACAAAGCAACTCAGCAGAGCAACAAATAAGTAGATAAAGAACAAGATAAACTAAATAAACTTTGGCTAGAATCTAAAAACCTGTGCATATTCTAACCTTCTCTTCGACGAAGGACCTTGTAGAAATGCCAAAAACATAGAAACAAAACCACGCGGGGGCGGAGCCTGATGTCCAGCGGGATGGTCGCATAACGCTGAGGCTCCCGAGAGGCCTACTCAGAATCCTGAATTAACACCTCACATTTTGGAACTTTTACTCTGATCTTGCCGGGGCACATTGGTGAGATGGCGGGGACCAAACCTACGCGCCTGGAATTTGGGTCTCCAGCGGCTTCTCACGGCAAACGTTCCAAAACTGAACCTCCGTCCCCGCAGAAGGGGCCGGCCTTGTGCGAGGGCCCCGAAATGCAGCAGGAAATCCTCGTAGAGATCAGAGGGGTCAAAAACCTTGTGCAGGCAAACGGTGAAGCACTTCGAGCGCTGCAGGACGACTTTGGTGTGCTGCAAAGCAAGCTAGAAGGGCTTTCTTCGCGTCAGGACAAAATGGAGGGCATATTGGACTCCCATGCGGCCCGGTTGTCCAAACTCGACAAAGTTGAACGACAGGTGCGGGCATTGCAGAAAGAGGTGGAAGATGGCAATAATAGAGCGCGCCGCAACAACATACGACTCGTGGGCATACCGGAGGGAGCGGAATCGGGAGACATGAAAGAGTTTTTATGCAAAATCCTCCCTTCCTTGCTCCAAATCACCTTTACCAAAGATTTAGAGATTGATCGCGCTCATCGTGTACCCACAAGCATAACGCTCAACAGGAAGACCCCGCGGCCTATCATTTTTCGACTATTGAGATATCAACACGTGGAGCAAATTCTAAGTGCCTCTCGGGCAAAGGGCCATATGGAGTTTGAGAGCCACAAGATCTCCTTCTATCCTGACTTGTCTAAACCCACAGTCGACCGCCGAAAGCGCTTTCTGGAATTCCGGCCGAGGCTTCAACAACTACAAGCACGCTATGGTCTGATGTACCCGGCCAAGCTCCGAGTCACGCTTCACAATCAGACAAGAACATTCGAGGACCCTGATCTACTAGCGGAGTTTTTGGATTCCAAAGAAGCCGACTTGATGCGCTGACTTCCAGAATATTCTTGCAAGTCTCCTTATATCCGCTGTATCTGCCATATTGGATCTGCCGCAGCCTAGCAAAGAGTCTGGCGTGGGCAGTCTGTTGCCTTACTCTTGATGGTATCTGTGACCCGACTCCATCTACCCACAGTAGCCTCGATGAGTATCAGAGACAGTGTTATTATGGACTCTGGTGTTTCTTTTCTTTTTTACATGTCTTCTATTTCCTCTCCAGGGCCTCCTCCCGCAGACATATGGTCGCCATATTCTTTGGGGGTTTTGCTTCTTCTCTAAGATACGTTGGTACATACTTTTCAATATGGGGTGTATTAGCCAGAATACTCGGTGATTATGACATTGTTGTACAGATTCTGCTTATGTTCTATGTTATCAAGCGCCCTTACTTAAAATGTTTACTACCGATTGATGGCACCATGTAAGATTTTTTCATTGAACGTAAAAGGCATCAATAATCCGATAAAACGGAAGAAAATCCTAAGCTACCTCAATCAGGAAGCAGCGGATCTGATTTTTCTCCAAGAAACGCATTTAAATTCGAAGGAAACTCTTAAACTCAATATTAAACCTTACATGGTGGCCGCTTATTCCCCAGCCGTTTCTAAGAAATGTGGGGTTGCCATACTGGTTAGGAAATCTCTGCATGCTACTGTTATTGCGACTAGCTCAGATACAGAAGGTAGATGGTCTAGAGTTCACCTTAAGATAGGTAGCCTAGAAGTTACATGTATATGCCTTTACGCTCCTAATGTTGATGACCCTGCCTTTTTTGCTACCATTGCTCAGGTTGCGCAGGCTTCTGCTAATACTTCATTGATCATTGGGGGGGATTTCAATCTAGTCCTTGATCCCCTGATTGACAAACAGCCGCCTAGGACGAGTGGTCCCCCCAAGAGTCACGCCACGCTTACCTCCCTGATCAGGGATCTTGCTTTAGTTGATCTATGGAGATTACTACAGCCTAATGAGCTTGACTTCACCTTCTTCTCCTCCCCTCATAAATCTCAGTCTCGCATAGACTTCTTTCTAATCTCAAAACTGTTAGTTCCTCAGGTGGACACTGCAAAGATTCACTCCCAACATATTTCAGATCATGCTGCCATTTCCTTTCAATTACACACTACTGCACCCCAGGGTAACTCGGGAGCCTGGTTCTTTGATAGAGCCCTGTTAACTCAGCCAGAATTCCAGTCAGAAATTCGACTAGCCATACAGGATTACTTCCATTTTAATCTACCTCAAGATACTGCGAATTGGGCTTGGTGGGAGGGCTTCAAAGCGGCCATTCGGGCAACGATCACTAGCTATCAAATCCGCTTGCGGAAACAACGTAAACAGCAGCTGCTCATACTAGACCAACAAATAAAAGCAGGCGAACGAGTTCTAACTTCACGTACTGACCCATGTGTATTAATTCGATTACAGCGTCTCCGTTTTCAATATAATTCAATCCTCTCAACTGCAGCTTCTAAGAGTATTGAGCTTCAGCGAGGGACATATTATCGTGAAAATAACCGAGCCGGTCGACTCTTAGCCAATGCCTTGAAAGGTCAAAAAGAAGCCAAACGCGTTGCGGCCCTTCGAGCTCCACAGGGAGGGGGCATAGTGACCACAGACTCCGATATTGTAGAGCTCTTTCGGGATTTCTATACCCGCCTATATCAATCTGAATGTGAGTTCTCGTCAGAGACATTCGAGCGATTGCTCTCTGGCATTCAGCGGCCGACCCTCTCTGAAGATGATAGAGATGCGATGGATGCACCCTTCTCTACTTCAGAGATCCAATCTGCCCTAAAACGAACAGCCTCGGGCCGTGCCGCAGGGCCCGATGGTCTCCCGACCGAATTCTACAGAACGTTCAGTGCAGATTTAGTTCCCTACTTAAAACTCTATTTTACTGCCCTCGCGGTAGATACATCCTCTTTGGGATCCTTTTCGGCAGCTAATGTGGTTGTATTTGAGAAAGAAGGCAGAGACCCGCTACTGACCGCCAACTACCGTCCAATCTCCCTACTTAATGCCGACTATAAGATCTTCGCAACGATCTTGGCCACCCGGCTATCTGGCATGATGGCTACCCTAATTCACCCCGACCAATGTGGTTTTATACCCGGCAGATCAACTGCTGACAATGCTCGGACCCTGTGCCATGTGTTATCTAGTGCTGCCAATCTCGACCATCCATGGGTGGGTCTTTCCCTGGATGCCGAAAAAGCCTTTGATCGTCTAGAATGGCCCTTCTTATTCGCAGTTCTCCGATGGTATGGCTTTGGAGAGGGCTTCCTCCGATATCTCCAAGTCATGTACACTCAACCCGTCGCCAGTATTTGTGTAAACGCCATCAAATCTCAGCCATTTAACCTCCAAAGAGGCACGCGTCAAGGTTGCCCCCTATCACCAATGCTTTTTGATCTCGCTCTTGAACCCCTAGCCCTCCTTATCAGACAGTCTGCACGTATTCGAGGTGTCCCCTTTAGTCATAGGGAGATTAAACTCTCTGCATATGCAGATGACCTTATGCTCTTCGTTTCCCTCGATTCGGTTCCAGCTGTCCTAGATCTGATTGACGGATACTCACAATTATCGGGCTATAAAATTAACTGGACCAAATCTGTAGCATTCCCACTGAACCGCTGGGTACATGAGGCTGACATGCAGGCCTTTCCCTTCCTTTGGCAATCCCGCATGGTGAAGTATCTCGGGGTCCATTACTGTTCTCCTTTAGAAGACACTATCAGTTTTAATGCCAAAGAGGTAGTCTCCAAAGTCCGTGAACTCACAAATCGTTGGTCTCCCTTATCTCTCACATGGTGGGGCCGCTTAGACACTGTGAAGATGATGATAGTCCCCAAAGTGAACTACATTTTAGAAATGCTGCCATGCTTACTTCCGCTACATACTTATAAAGATATTGAGGGCCTTCTCGTCCGTTATCTCTGGCAGGGCAAGCCACCAAGGATAGCTAAACATAAACTGCAGTCTGCAAAGGAACGAGGGGGTACCAGATTTCCTGATTTTCTTAGATATCATCAAGCCTTTTTACTTAAGCAAGGTGCCCGATGGCTAGATACCTCAACAGACCGCCGACCAGTTTGGCTGGACATAGAAGAGGAGCTCAGTAGCCCAATTCCGTTGACCCATCTCCCCGGTATGTCTTATCAAGTAGACACCCGCCATCCACCAATGATTATCGATACTCTTGCGGCCTTTAACACTCTCATTCTATCACTGGGCCCGAATGTATGTCCTCTGGACGGACTCCCGCTATGGAATAACCCCAGAATTCAAGTCCTAAATAGAACAATAGCCTGGAAACCCTGGTACTCCAGGGGGATCTGGACACCCCAACAGCTTTTCTCTGCAGCTCGTTGGAAAACCTTTTCGGATTTACAAAAGGAATTTGCGTTACCAGCGAAACACTACTTTCAATTGATGCAGCTTCAACACTGCCTCAAAAGTGCTCGAATCATGCCGCCCTCTGCCCCTACTGAGGATGGGCTATTAGAGATAGTTCACTCCATTAGTAGTACACATGGGGTAGCCTCTAATTTTTATAAAATACTTTGTCAGGGTACAGATACGGACACTTTTAGAGCCCAACAAGCCTGGGAGCGCGAACTGCAAACCACTATAACCCCTGTGCAATGGAGCGTTTTTTGGAGTAAAGTAGTGCGGGTTTCCCAGTCTGCCTCTGTTACCCAAACTCTTTTCTTCTTTGCACACAGATGCTTTTATACCCCAGAAAAAATAGCCAAATGGAACCCAAATGCTAGGGACCTGTGTTGGTCTTGCCATACTGCTGTGGGATCCTTCGCTCATGTTATTTTTGAATGTCCTCAACTGCAGGTCTATTGGGGGCGGGTCTGGGGTCGTATTCAATCTATCTTACACTTTCATGAACCTCTTTCTTGGAAGGTCGTGGGACTCCGCTCTGTGGCGGAGGTCCCCTCTCTTCCTAAGAAGGGTCGCTTTCTCCTTGATTTCATGCTAGGTATAGCCATATGCTTAATCACGAGGAATTGGAAGGATAGCTCTCGACTTACTGTCAATGAATGGTGGAACCTTGTCTGCTTATATAGTAAATATGAGCAGATACCTCGGAGAGCTATTCCCCATGTCCAAACTCACTCCTGCTTGTCTAAATGGCAGATGCTTAATGATTATGTACAATCTGCTCATTGCTCTAACATGCCTGTATAATGTGCACTCATCATGTTTTAGATCACCGTTAGGTTTTGTAATACAATAATGTCAGTACACGCCCGCTTCGGGAATGCTTAGTTTTCTAGAGAAGAAGCAGGGGGGAGGGGGGTGGTAGGGGTTTACTTTGGTGTATGTATTACACGTTATGTATTTGTCTTTTAGTTGTATGTCTTCCTTTCCTTTGTTGTTATAAAACGAAAATAAAGAATTTAAAAAAAAGAAACAAAACCACGCTTCTGCGGGGTTCCCATTGTGGCTCCACTCCGCGTCCTCCGGAACCCCACTCCTCTTCCGGAGACATCCTCTCCAATTTGACCCCTTTTACTAAGATACAACGGACAACAGCTTCAGGCTGCATACCCTGGGAGGGGTCCGGGACTGGACTAGAGTTCCTTAAGGAACAACAATTAGCAGGTAAGTCTAATTAATTCTTCCTTTTCGTCCCTCTAGTCCAGTCCCGGAACCATAGAGGATGTAACAGAGCAGTGCACATCAACGGGAGGGACCAGAAAACCCAGCCTGAAGCACCGCTGAGCCAAAACGAACGTCATCGGCCGCCTGCACATCTAACCGATAGTGCTTCGAGAATGAATGCAACGATGATGAAGTCGCCGCTCTACAAATGTCCGCGACCGAAACCGAACTGTACTCCGCCCACGACGCCGCTTGCGCCCTGGTCGAGTGCGCTCTGAGACCTTCTGGAACTACCCTACCTTTCGAAAGGTAAGCCGACGCTATAGCCGCCTTTAACCATCTAGAAATGGACGCTTTCGCTGCCGCTTCACCCTTCCATGGCCCCCCGAAAGCCCCAAACAATCTGTAAGTCTTCCGAAACGGCTGCGTCCGCCGAAGA
Source organism: Ichthyophis bannanicus (assembly GCA_033557465.1). NCBI lineage: Eukaryota > Metazoa > Chordata > Amphibia > Gymnophiona > Ichthyophiidae > Ichthyophis > Ichthyophis bannanicus. The sequence continues at coordinate 812,792,851 of CM066032.1, read as the reverse complement.
TACATCCGAAGAACCCGACGAACATCTAGGGGATGTAACCTGCCTTCCGATTTCTCCTTTTGCTGCTTAGAGAATACTGGAAGCGACACCACATGATTGACATGAAAGGCCGAGACCACCTTCGGCTGAAAGTCTGGCACTGAGCGTAGCACGACCTTATCATGGAAGAAAGACAAATAAGGTGCCCTACAGGATAAAGCCTGTAACTCCGAAATCCTCCTTGCGGAACAAATAGCTACCAGAAATACCTTCTTTAACGCGAGATCCTTCAGGGTGGCGATGCTTTGCGGCTCAAACGGTAGCTCAAGCAAAGCCTCCAATACCAGATTCAGCTTCCATGTCGGCACCGAACAGCGTACCAACGGACGAAGAAGCAAGACAGCTCTCAGAAAAAGCCTGTCACTGTGAGATCCTACCGGCTGACCGAGCACTTTCCCCCTATAACAGGAAATCGTCGCCCACTGCACTCGCAAGGAACTGGCCGCCAATCCCTTCCGCACTCCATCCTGCAAAAAGGAAAGGACCTGCGAAATCTAAGCCCTCAACGGCTGAATATTAAGCTCCACATACCAAGCTGCAAAGATCCTCCAGACCCGGACATATGCCAGCGAGGTGGAACACCTGCGTGCCTTTAGCAAGGTAGAAATGACCGCCGCCAAATAACCCTTAGCTGTCATCCTAGCCCGTTCAAGAGCCAAGCCGTAAGCAAGAACCGACTCACCTAGGGCATGCGCAACGGACCCTGCCGTAGGAGCTCCTCCCGCTGTGGTAACTACCACGGATCGTCCACTAACAGCCGTAACAAATCTTCATACCACGGCCTTCAGGGCCAATCGGGCGCAATCAGAATCACCCGACCGCGTTGTCTCCCAACGCGCTGCACCACCCTGCCCATGAGGGCCCAAGGTGGAAAAAACAAAGGAGAACTCTCTCTGGCCACCTTTTTGCTAATGCATCTAGCCCCTCTGACATCCATTCCCAGCGCCTGCTGAAAAACCTTGCTACCTGCGGTGACTCGAAGCTCACCATGAGAGCCATTCCCGGAACTCCCCAGCGCCTCACCAGAAGAGCAAACACCCCCGGATGTAGCACCCACTCCTCGGTGTTTACTCTGCGACGACTGAGGAAATCCGCTTCGAGATTGTCTACGCTGGCCACCGCGAGAGCCTGGAGATTGTGTTCAGCCCACACCCACAGCTGACCCACTTCGGCTTCCAGTGTAGCACTTCCTGTGCCCCCCTGCCGATTGATGTAGGCCACCGTTGTCGCATTGTCTGACAAGACTCGGACCGCCTCCCGATTGAGAGTGTCCTGAAACTCCGGTAGCGCCAGAAACACCACTCTCATCTCCAACCTGTTGATGGACCGATACTTCTCCTCCTGAGATCAACGACCCTGGGCAAACCTGCCTTCGCAATGAGCCCCCCCCCAACCCAGGAGGCTCGCGTCTGTCGTGAGCAGTCCCCAGGACGGCGGACCAGTGGCATGCCGGCTTCCATATTCTCCATTCTTAACCACCATCGCAGCTCGTGACGCACATTCTGAGGGCAAACTAACCTCTGCGATAGGACCGCCGACTGATGCGACCAATGACGGAGAAGCGCCGCCTGTAACGGCCGCACGTGCGCTCGGGCCCACGGAACCACTTCTATCGTGACTGCCATTGTTCCCAACAACTGCAGGTACTGCCATGCTGTTGGAGCCGGACTCGAAAGCAGACCTAGAGCCCGGTCCCTGGGCAGGAACACCTTCCCCTGCTTTGCTTCGAAGCGCGCCACAAGGTACTGCAGGGATTGCGATGGTACCAACCTGCTCTTTGCAAAGTTGACTACCCAGCCCAGGCCTTCGAACATCTGGACCACCCGGGCCGTCGCTGCCGAGCTGTCCTCTCTCGACTTCGCTCGGATCAACCAATCGTCCAAATATGGGTGCACCAGTACTCCCTCTTTGCAGAGCGCCGCCGCCACCACCACCACATGACCTTGGGAAACGTCCGTGGTGCCGTTGCCAGCCCAAAGGGCAGCGCTTGAAATTGGAAATGTCCCATGGGTACCGCAAACCTCAGCCACTTCTGTTGCTCTTGCCGAATCGGGAAGTGCAGGTAAGCATCCGTGAGATCTAACGATGTCAGGAACTCCCCGGGTCTGGACCGCTGCCAGCACGGAACGCAAGGTCTCCATCCGAAAATGGGTAATCCGGAGACAACGGTTCACCCTTGTCAGAGCCAGGATCCGGCGAAATGTGCCCTCTTTCTTTGGCACTACGAAATAGATGGAGTAGTGACCGGAACCGCACTGCTCGGTGGGCACTGGCAGCACCGCCGCAAGCTGCAGCAGCCGCTGTAGCGTGTTCTGGACCACCTGCCTGTGCCCAGGGCTGAGCAGGGAGAACAGACAAAGGAACCTATGACGGGTCGATGGAGTTCTAATACGTACCCCTCTCGCATGACCTCCAGGACATACCAATCTGACTTAATTCAGACCCAGGCAGGGTAAAACTCCCGCAACCGACCTCCCCTGGGAACTACCATCTCCTGAGCCCACCTTATCTCATTGTGTCTGTTTTGTGGCCGAGGACTGGAAAGGAGCGAACCCCCGGCCTGCTCCCCTGAATCCTCGAAACCCCTGACCCCTAAGCGGGAACTTCCCCCACTGGGACTGTCCATAACGGGGAGAACGAAAACTACGAAAGTCTCTCGGGACCTCCCTGAATCCTGCAGAACTGCGGCCCTGCTTCGGCTTGTCCTCTGGGAGACGTCCCCCCTGGGACTTCCTGAGGCCCTGGACCAACTTATCTAAATCCTCCCCAAATAGAAGCGTACCCCCAAAGGGTAACTTGCTAAGCCGAGCCTTAGACGAACTGTCCGCCGACCAGGTTCTCAAACAGAGATACCTCTGAGCTGCTACTACGGAGACCATCCCCTTAGCCAAGCCGCGGAGGAGATCAGAATGAAAATCCGCCAAGTACGCGGATCCCGACTCCAGTCGCGTAGCATCTTCAAGCTGCCCTTCCAGATGGTCTCCTGCAACCTCTGGGACCATCTCCAACAGCCACGTGCCACCGAAGCCGGTCTGCATTGACAGCGCGCAAACATCAAACACCTGCTTCAACAGAGTGTCTAACCTCCTGTACTGAACATCCTTCAGCGCTGTGGTCCCCCCTCCACGGGAATTGTGGTTTTCTGAGTGACTGCCGATACCGCCGCAACTACCTTTGGAGAACGAAACAGCTCCCTATCGCGGTTCGCGAGTGGATAAAGGCGAGCCAACGCTCTAGCCCCCTTCAGGGCCGCCTCTGGCAAATCCCATTCTTCCTGTATCATATTCCGAAATACCCTATGGAGGAGAAACACTCTATGGGATGTCCGCACCGCCTGCAACAGCGGATCTTCTAATGTCTCCTCCGCTGCTTCCTCGCTGGAAGGCAGGTTTAGTGTCTTTAGCGTCTCTGAAACCAGGGCTGGAAGCCCTTCACACCGAAAGACTCTGACTACCCAGCACTGCTCTGCCGAGTAAGGCAAATCTCCGTCTTCCAGCTCATCTTCCGAGAACTCTTCCCTTTTTGGCGTTCCCCTCGCTCAGGTCATCAGCGAGGTAAGGCGTGGGACCCTCTGAAGTGGCCCTACACCTTTTAGCCACCGGAGCACCGTTCCCCGAATCGACCAGAGAGGCCGAGCGCTTCTGACTCTGGGGTCCATGAGGAAGAGCCGACATCGCGGGCTGAAGGAAGGCAAAAGCCTGCTGCATCAAGGCAACGAAGTTCGGCATAATCCTGGTCGCCTCCCCCGCCTGTCCCTGCTCCTGTGACCCGGCGGAGCCACCGCCCGAGGAGGGCCCCGGCACTGGCTCCTCAGGATCTAGAGATGGAGATAACAGGGCCTCAGCGCCTGTACGAATAGCCTTCCGGCCTGCTAGGGGCTGTCCCGGCTCTCCGTCCATATGCTGCGCCTCTAGGGAGCAAGGGACACAGACTCCTGATTCCAGCACTGAACTTTTCCTCCTGCCGCAAACTAGACAGCGTGGAATTGCAGGCATAGCAGCCGCCTCAAAGAACTGCTCTAAACCACCCCGGGAACTCCCCCTCCCCCCCCCGCTGGCCCTGACCGCCAGCCCCAGAAGGAAGGGCTCTCTCCGGGTTGGAGCCCTGCAAAAAACAGCCTAGATACACCTGCTCAATATTTCAATAAGGGAAAAGCACAGCATAGCTCATTTCCCTTTGAACTTCTCTTTTTTTTTTTCCAACAGGCCAACGCTCTGTAAGCGCCTGATGAGCCTATAGCAGGTCTGCCGCAAACGAGGCTTAAAACGCTTCCAAAAAGCCACTATAAAAAAACGCGGTTTTCAAAATGGCCGCCGGGACTTTTCTCGCGCAGCAAAAAAGTGTCCAGAGGGCAAAGAACTCCTTTATGAGATACCCCGCTGAGGCAGGGAATTCCCTCTCAACTCCTCTCCAAGAAACAAGTAAAAGAAAATTCAAAAAGAAAGAAAAAACGTCGTTGAAGTCGGCGAGATCTACTTACAGTTCCCTGCTTCAACCTGAGGTGCTGCAATGAGGCAGACACGCGCCGGAGCTCAGCCTGCTCGTGGCTTCGGCTCCGACGGTGCTCCCAACACCAATCCCACTGTCCCTTAGAGATGGCTGGGGCTAAGCCTTCCACCTGCTCCTCACCCTTGCTTGCGGGTTCGGGAGCAGGGAGGCTACTTCTTCTGCTTTGTAAAGCTGCTCCTTCTCACCAAGGGGCAGCCCCCCTCCCCCCACGAGAGGGAAAATTGAGAGAGAAAGGAGGAAGCAGGACTGGAGCCAGAGGGAAGAAAAAAGTGGCTATTTATTTTAGAAAGGCAACCAAACAAAAACCATCAAGAATTAGAAAAGGAAAACAAAGAAAAAATTCCTAGCTCTGCCTATTTGTGCTGGGCCTATCCCCTAGGCCCAGAATCTCCTCAGCTGCTTGGAGACTGAAGTACTGGTGGAAGGGGGCGGTCCTTGCCTATTTATACAAGAGAGAGAAGAGCTGTGATGTCATTCAGTCTCCAAGGCTGCTGGAGAAGATGTATTACAACTATTAGATAAACTGAAGAGTAGCAAATCACCTGGGCTGGATGGTATACATCCAAGGATGTTGAAAGAACTGAAATTTATTATTATTATTTTTATTTTATTAGAGTCTCTTTTATACCGCGCTATTCAGCATCAGTGCGGTTTACAATGAACAATAAAATACGAGATTGTTCTCTAATACCTGAAGATTGGAGGATCGCCAATGTAACACCAATTTTTAAAAAGGGTTCCAGGGGTGATCCGGGAAACTACAGACCGGTGAGCCTGACATCAGTACCGGGAAAAATGGTAGAAACCATCATAAAGAATAAAATTACTCAGCATGTAGATAGTCATGACCTAAGGGGAGACAGCCAACATGGCTTTAGACAAGGAAGATCTTGTCTTACTAATCTGTTATGTTTTTTTGAAGGAGTGAATAATCAGGTGGACAAAGGTGAGCCGGTTGATATTGTGTATCTGGACTTTCAGAAAGCCTTTGACAAGGTCCCTCATCAGAGACATTTGGCAAAACTAAAGAGTCATGGGATAGGAGGCAGTGTACTATTGTGGATCAGGAACGGGTTAAAAGATAGAAAGCAGAGGGTAGGGCTAAATGGCCAATTTTCCCAATGGAGAAAGGTGAATAGTGGTGTACCCCAGGGATCTGTGCTGGGTCCGCTGCTTTTTGATATATTCATAAATGACCTGGAAAGTGGAATAACGAGTGAGGTTATCAAATTTGCAGATGACACAAAACTATTTAAAGTTGTTAAAACCCAAGAGGATTGTGGAAAATTGCAAGAGGATCTTGATAAATTGGAAGACTGGGCATCAAAATGGCAGATGAAATTTAATGTGGACAAGTGCAAGGTTATGCACCTAGGGAAGAACAACCCAAACTATGGTTACACGATGCAAGGTTCCACATTAGGAACCACCACCCAGGAAAAAGATTTAGGCGTCATTGTGGCTACCATGTTAAAACCCTCGGCCCAGTGTGCAGCGGCGGCCAAGAGAGCAAACAGAATGCTAGGTATGATACGGAAAGGAATGGAAAATAAAACAAAAGATATTATAATGCCTCTATACCGTTCCATGGTGAGACTGCACCTTGAAGAATATTGTGTGCAATTCTGGTCGCCGTATCTTAAAAAGGATATAGCGATTTTAGAAAAGGTTCAGAGAAGAGCCACCAAAATGGTAAAGGGGATGGAAATGTGATAGGCGATGGCCTACTTCATCTTGTAAATGTAAGAATGTCTCTGCCTGCCTGTCAGCTCTGCGTGAGTCCTTCCCCCCTCCACCTCAGAGTATTATAACTGACTCTGGAATATTACAGAAATTACCAGTAGCTGTTAGAAACACTTCTCAGCTTTGCTTTGCCTTGATAAGAATGTCTTCTGATAAGAACGTAAAACTCTTCCACTGTTTTTGTTATGTTTTAAGCACAGATGTCTGTCTCAGTATTTCTCAGTATTATTGCTTGCACACTGTATCCTTGCTAATACACTGACCTTGTAGAGAGAAGCAGATTGAAATTCAGCAGAATATATATTATGTCTGAAGTTTTGAGCCATGGCGAGAGAGATGTGCACGGGGGGAACAAGGGGGTAAGCCCAGTCACAGATGGCTATTGGATGAAAGTAGCTGGGCCACCAAGACCAATGAGGAGGTTGACCTGTATTAGATTGGGGAAGAAAGGTATATAAACTGTCATTTCTCTGAGCTCTGGGCTCAGCCATTTTGTATGTATCATTGTCTGAGTCTGTGCACATTAAACTGGCTTGAATTCTAGTCAATAGACTCCGGGTTTTATTGGTTGCGGACACATCGCTATTACATATTCTTGGTGCGTTGGCCGGGAATGGCGTAATACGCGAATGGTACGCAAGTGATACTACCACGTATTACCGCCTCCAGGTTTGGTCCGGCTGGGACCACAGCCGACCGACGTGGAGAGGATCCCAGGTGCCGACCGGTCCCTTGCATCGGAGGGTTCCGCCCTGCCTCGGAGGCCTGCTGGGTCCAGCTGGCCAACACCTCGAACCCAGGGGAGTCCAGGATTCAACCCAAGGTGGAACTGGTTGCGCAGCGCATTAGCTACCGAATCCGGTGAGTATTGATTTTTCTGGTTCTTAGTCAGATAGCTTTGGGAAAGTCTCAAGACAAATTTGGTACAGTAACAGGTAAAGGAAGTCTGATCAACTTCCAGGGCGGCACTACTACCCCTGCATGAGTATGCGTGGGGCGAAGCTGCTGACCCTTTTGGTTTGGTAATTTTGGTTTAGTCAGTTAGCCCGGGAGTTTTGGAATTTGGGAAATGCTAGCATGTTTGGTTGTGTGACGTGTGCTTGAGAGGTCTTGCAATACAGGCCAAGAGAGAGTGGTCTCCTAAGTAGCGCAGTTCCTGGCAGGGCGACCTCGCCCAGGTCGCGAACAGGAGGAAGTGTTTGTTGTTTGTCCCCCTCATTGTTTTGTGGGCTACGCGGACCCCTTACCCGTAGCCATCCTACCTACCCTTTCTGTTTGCTGTCTTGTACGTTATACGTTATAATGGGAGGGGCGGAGTCCGTACAAACTCCGCTGAACTGTATGATCACGAATTTTAAGAAAGGTTTTAGTGGTGATTATGGGATAAAATTGACAGCGACCCACCTAGAAATATTGTGTAGTAGGGTGTGGCCGGTGCTGGACGCCGGGTGGCCACCAGAAGGTACTTTTGATATCCAAATTGTGTCCCGTGTGCACAAGGTAGTGCGCAGCTATAGTTCCGAACAGTTTTACTATATAGATTCCTGGTTAGGTATCTGTGAGAAGCAGCCCTCCTGGATGAAGAGTTGCAGTGAGGGACAGAGAAAGATTATGTTAACAACTGCCACGAGAGTCCCTGCCAAGAAAGAACAACCCCCTATTTATGTAGCCCAAGAGTTTCCAGAGATCCCAAAATATCCACCCGCCTTTCTGTATACTCCAGTCCCGTCAGCACCACCCCAAGTACCCCCATTAGTACCCCGAGTAGAGCCGGAGGTAGCGAGCGTACCTCCAGCCAAGGTGCCTCCACCCGAGCAACCACCTCCAAAACTTGAAGAGCAGACCCTTCCCCGCAGAAGTCGGAGCTCTAGTCCTGAGCAGCGCTCTGATGAGGAACAATCATCCCCCGAAGAATCCGCTAGTGGAGGGTCAGATGCCGTTCCAGGGCCATCCACTAGTTCAGACACCGGTAGTGGAGCCACCCCCAGGTCCGCTAATCTGCGTTACGTCCTTAGAAGCAGAAAAGCGGGCCCGCAAGAAGTCCGCCAAGTGCCACTGCGGCAGGTCCCAGGATTACCCATTCAAAATGAAGAGGGTCAGGTTGTGCCCAGACCTACCAGTCTAGTTTATGTGCCTTTCTCCACAACAGATTTATTGAATTGGAAAACGCATTATGCCTCCTATACTAATAAGCCCCAAGATTTGACAGAGTTAATGACTAGTATTATGCAAACTCATCAGCCCACTTGGTCTGACTGTCGCCAGCTCTTGGCTACCCTCTTTACTACTGAAGAGCGGGCACGGATAGTGCGTGCAGCCACTAAATGGTTGGAAGAGAACCCTGAAGTTGGGAGAAACCTAAATCTAGATCCCCGACAGGCAGCAGCCGCAGATTTCCCCAATGAAGATCCCGGATGGGACCCGAATAGTGATGAAGGAGAAAAGGCCCTCACCCGGTTCCGCCAGGCTCTACTGCAGGGCCTAAAGAAGGGAAGCCAGAAAGCTATGAATATTGGAAAAGTAGCGGACGTTCTTCAGCACCCAGATGAGAGTCCAGCTGCTTTCTATGAACGATTAACTGAAGCCTATAGACTTTACACCCCCTATGATCCAGCAGCCCAGGAGAATTTACACATGGTAAATGCTGCTTTTGTGAGTCAGTCCCAGGGAGACATAAAACGAAAACTGCAGAAATTAGAAGGATTTGCAGGCATGAACTCAGCACAGCTAATGGAAGTCGCACAAAAGGTATATGTGAATCGTGATCAAGAAAGCAAACGGGAAAGTGAAAGGAGGATGAGGAAGAAAGTGGATTTGCTCGCTGCAGCACTAGTGGAAGGACGCGGAGGAGGATATCCTAACCGAAGAGCTAGAGGACGGGGAAGGGGCCGAGGGAGCTCTCAGCCCCCCTTAGGTGCAAATCAGTGCGCTTATTGTAAAGAGGAAGGACACTGGAAGGATACATGCCCGAACATGAACTCCGCCCCCTCGAGGGGATGCGGAAGCGCCAGGAGAGCGGGGGGGGGGGGGGGGGCGATTCCAGCAGCAAGGGGGGATGCAGTGCACACAGTTTCAACAGTTCCAGCAAAACGAGACTGCCATGCAGGGAGTGGCAGTCACCGAAGCAGATTTCATGGATGATGAGGAATAGGCCAGACCGGGCTCCAAATTCTTCTTAGGTCTCCAGGAGCCTATGGTCAATGTAAAAATTGGAGACCAGCATATGGACTTTATGGTAGACACAGGGGCTGAGCATTCAGTAGTAGCCAAGCCTGTGGCCCCTGTGTCCTCTCGATCAGTTACAATCGTGGGAGCTACAGGAACAAGAACCACGAGACCTTTCCTGCAGAACCGCGCCTGTGAACTAGGGGGGCAGCAAATAACACACCAGTTCTTGTACATGCCTGAATGCCCAGTTCCCCTTTTGGGCCGAGATATGCTTGCAAAGCTCCAAGCACAGATATCCTTTGTTGAAGGGGGAAAAATGGAAATGACTATAAACTCAAAAGCCGCTGGCTTGATGGTGTTAACTGTCCCCCGAGAAGAAGAATGGCGGTTCTATTCACCTACATCCAAAGCAGCAAGTTCCTGTATACTTACCAGCATTGCAGCCCAACCTGGAGTATGGGCAGAGAATAATCCACCTGGCCTAGCAAAGAATATAGCTCCTGTACTTTTTACCCTTAAGCCCGGAGCAGAACCAGTGCATGTGCGTCAGTATCCCCTCCCACGACCAGCAATTGAAGGTATTCATCGTCACCTGAATAAATTACTGCAGTATGGACTTCTTAGAGAATGCCAATCACCCTGGAACACCCCCCTTCTCCCAATCAAGAAGCCTGGGACAGGTGACTACCGCCCAGTGCAGGATTTACGTCGAGTAAACAGTGCAGTTGAAACTATACATCCAGTAGTACCAAATCCTTACACCCTCCTGGGACTGATTCCAGCAGAAGCCACTCATTTCACTGTTTTGGACTTGAAAGATGCTTTTTTCTGTATACGCCTGGCAGAGGCCAGTCAGCTTTTGTTTGCATTTGAATGGGAAAACCCTACCACAGGAAGACGAGGACAACTCACTTGGACTCGATTACCACAAGGATATAAGAACTTGCCCACTATCTTCAGTGCAGCCCTCATTCAAGATCTGTCAAGTTTCTCTGTAACTCCGGGAAAAAGAATTCTACTCCAATACGTAGATGACTTGCTCATAGCCACCAACAACGAAACTGATTGTGTGCAAGCTACAAGTGATCTATTGCACCTTTTGAATGAAGCTGGATACAAGGTCTCAAGAGCCAAGGCGCAGCTGTGTCAGACAGAAGTGAAATACTTAGGGTTCCACTTGTCCAAAGGAACCCGGAAATTAGGACTCGAGCGGAAGGAAGCAGTATGCCGCATCCCAATCCCCACAACCAGAAAAGAGGTGCGAGCTTTCTTGGGAGCGGCAGGCTATTGCCGAATATGGATACCAAATTTTGCGCTCATGGCAAAACCCTTGTACCAAGCCACCCAGGGAGTTGAACGATCCCCCCTGGAATGGGGCCCAGAACAAGATAAAGCATTCAAATCATTGAAAACAGCATTGATGTCATCCCCAGCCTTGGGCCTACCGGATGTGCAGAAACCCTTTCGTTTATATGTCCATGAGTCAAGCGGAAACGCATTGGGAGTCTTGACCCAGCCTCTTGGGTCCTGGCAACGACCTGTGGCCTACCTGTCAAAACAATTGGATCCTGTTGCCAAAGGTTGGCCACCTTGCCTGAGAGCTGTAGCAGCCACAGCCCTCTTAGTGAGCAAAGCTGACAAGCTCACCTTAGGACAAAATCTTCGAGTCACTGTACCACACTCTGTTCTAACCCTGATGGAACACAAAGGAAACCATTGGCTCACTAATGCCCGAATGTTGAAGTATCAAAGTATGCTATGTGAGAATCCGCAATTGCAATTAAGTGTCAGCCAAACTCTGAACCCAGCTACCCTATTGCCAACCGGTCCAGGCCCTCCTGACCATGATTGCTTGGAAGTAATGGACACTGTATATTCAAGTCGCAAAGACTTAACTGATGTTCCCCTGAGCCATCCAGACAAAACATTCTTCGTGGATGGGAGTAGCCTCATAATTGAAGGACAGCGATGTGCTGGTTATGCAGTGGTGACTCTAGACATGGTAGTAGAATCGTCAGCCCTAGCCCCAGGAACCTCAGCACAGAAGGCTGAATTGATAGCTCTTACACGTGCACTCAGAATTGGAGCAGGAATTAGCCTGAATGTATTGTCAGACGGCTGCCTGGGTGAGAATGTTCACAGTCTTGGCAAGTGCATATATCAATATGATTGGCAAGGGATTGTGGGCAATGCAGTCCATTCACACCAGACACAGCTGCTCACAATAAATAGTTGTGCTTGAGGGTAAAGCCAATAAGATATTTATTTATGGGGTTATTTCTCCCAACACAGATATGCTTGGTAGCACATAAATCAGGTTACTTGCTTTCAGTGTTAAACTTGGAAAAACAAAATCAGGAAAACAACATTTGAACTTGTCAGGCAATCAAAGCAAAAGAAATAAGACCTGGTTGGTAACAAACTGGTCTTTTCTGTAGGCTTTAGCTAATATTTTCTTAGCAGTGTATCAAACAACAAACAAAAATCCACAAAGAAGGGAAAAACTGTTCTTTTCAGGTTAACTTCTTATATCTTCCCACCTAGATTCAGAAGTGATTCCCTCAGAGCTCACAAGCAATTAGGTAAGGCTCAATTGCTAGCAGTTACCCAGCTGAAACCCCTTAGCTGGCTTGCTTTCTACTGCGTGGCTAAAAATCCTACTCAGGAGCTTTTCTGAGTAGATTAAAGAACGTTTGTATTTCTTTGTGATGGTTGTTGTATTTTATAACAGAAAATCACCAAAGGAGTTTAGACAGAGAGCAATCCATGTAAACACATCCTTCATCTGCAATCTCTCCCCCTTCTTCAACAATCATGGGTTCAATATCCTGGATTGGCACAGATGAATTTCTCAATGGAGCACTTTCAGGAGAATACTTGTTTCCCTGCTGTCTTTCAAGGTTATAGCTAGGGCATAGATCAGTGTTCATACCTGAGCTTCCATTGCTGTTAGAGTTCCTCTCTATATAGCCTGGCCAGTATGTAGTCCAGTTCTTATGTCCAGCCTTCCAATCCAGATCCCTGGACAATGGATCTCTCTTCACATACCTTCTGGCACGGGTCTTAGGGTCCCTTCCACGTGCAGCCGTCTCCCTCACAGGTACCGTCTGTTGATTCCTAGCTCTGCAGCACCATTCCTCTGGCTTTCCCCAGTCCAATGGTGTATGCTGGCCCTTGGAATGCCTCCCAGTATACGTACTGCTCCGGACTCCTCTAGATCTCCCAAAGGCTTTTCTCTTCTTTCTTCCAAAGGGTTTCTTGCCCTCTCTGTCCGTCCGGTTTGGCTTCTGCTTCTAATAATCCTTCAGATGAAACTGAGGATAATTCTCTGCATATCCAAGTTGATCATGAAGATGATGATAATGATTCTCTGTAGAATAAACTCTACCTTTATTCTGCTTAGATGAGTGCTCCTCCCTAACACAGCGCAGCTGTGCTGAATCAGGCCCTGCCCTTCGAGATGAGTGCTTAGGGATTACCTCATAGCCCTCCTGATTGAACACACGTTTCCCCACTTCAGCTCCTCTAATGGCTGTTGGAAACCTGGTGCATTCTGGGACTGGTAGCCTTTTATGGAAAAATTCTATTTTCTTATTTCTACCAGAACTGACAGGTTGCTTGTTCAGAGTCACTTCACCTTTTCTATAGCTCCTTCCTGAGCTATGATAAGCTTCCTTATCACAGTATATACAGACTCTAAATATGCTTTTACAACACTACATGCCCATGGGGCCCTGTACAAAGAACGTGGATTGATCACCTCAGGAGGCAAGTCTGTCAAGTATGGCCAAGAAATATTGACTTTGATAGAAGCAGTATGGGCCCCCAAACACGTTGCTGTAATGCATTGCCGAGGCCATCAAACTGGAGATAGAGAAGTGTCCCGAGGAAACAGATTTGCTGATGCCTCAGCCCGAGAAGCAGCTATTGCAGGACAAATTATCACCCCAAATGTCACAATACAAGCAGCCATATTTCCAGTACCTTTTAGTGCGTGGACACAAAGATATACCAAAATGGAGATGGACCATTACTGTCAAAAGGAGGGGGGGGGGGGCAATTATCAGAAACTGGATGGATAGTGTTGCCACCGCCTGAAGGGAGCTCCACCCCTGGTATGACCGTGATTCCTGAAGCACTAGGCCCTGCCTTTGTTCAAGCCTTTCATCAAGCCACACACTATGGAAAATCAAAGATGGCAGATGCTCTGAAGCCATATTTCTATATCTCCTTGCTAGGACCTTTGACCACCTCAGTAGCCCGAAGATGTGTGACTTGTGCCAAGAACAATGCCCGGCAAGGTCCTGTACCACCCCCAAGAGTTCAGTCAGTAGGAGTTACCCCCATGGGAAATATCCAAATAGACTTTGCAGAAATGCCACGAGCAAATGGATATCGTTAATTGCTAGTCCTAGTTTGTACTTTTTCTAGATGGGTGGAAGCTTTTCCCACCAGAACTGAGAAGGCCAGAGAAGTCACTAAGGCCTTGCTCCATGAGATCATTCCCCGATTTGGAATACCATTGACTATAGGGTCTGACAATGGGCCCCCTTTTATATCACAAGTAAATCAGCAGCTAGCCCATGCCCTGCAAATACAATGGAAGTTACACACAGCCTATAGGCCCCAGAGTTCAGGGAAAGTAGAGAGAATGAATTGTACCCTGAAGTCTCAGATATCCAAACTTTGTCAGGAAGCCCACCTGAAGTGGCCCCAAGCTCTCCCCATTGCCCTTCTCTGAATACGTTCAGCCCCCACCACGCCATTAAGAGTATCCCCATTTGAGATTTTGTATGGGAGGCCCCCGCCAATAATACAGGGGATAAGAGGGGATATGAATCAGATTGGATCAGAAATCACTAGGCAAGAATTGTTGGCTCTAAGTTCTGTTTTGCAGAGCCTTCATACCTGGGTGCAGGACCAGTTGCCTATCAATCTAACAGAGCCCTTGCATCCCTTCAAGCCTGGAGCCTCGGTGTGGGTAAAGGAGTGGAAGAAGACACCGTTGGCGCCTCATTGGAAGGGACCATACATTGTTTTGCTATCCACCCCAACAGCAGTTAAAGTGGCCGAGATCGACTCCTGGATTCATCACAGTCGAGTGAAACCAGCAACAGTACCTGAGAGTCGTCCCTGGACTTCGATCGCTAATCCTGCAGCACCATTGCGACTCACGCTGCGAAGAAAAGATCCGTCATCGTAAAGACTTTGCCAGCCTGCTCCTGAAAGAGACATCCTTCAGTTTTTGTATCACCCTATCAATCCTTATCTATCTACCTCAATCAACCAATAACTACCTCAGTAATCATCAGAGACTGTAATCATGATGACTACGAATTGCTGCTATTTCCTTCTTGCGGTAGCCCTGGGACTCTTGAGAACCACTCTTGCCTTGCCCCCTTGTGCAGCCTGTATAACCACCACCCGAACTGGAATGCAGGTCACTCAGACTCTACTCTATCACTCTTACTATACTTGTACCGGTGTAGTCAGCCGGTGTATCTATAATGGTACAGAACTGAATGTCTGCACAAAGGGAAAGACTCGTACTTGTTTCAGACCTCGCCAGAATCCATTTTACTATGTCCTGGAACTGAGATGGAATGATGAAGATGGAGCCCTTATCAATGCTACAAGTCAACTCTCTGATCCCAGCCAACCTGCTTACCTGTATTTTGATGCTTGTGACTTGATTAATAGAAATAATTATTACAGGTGTGGATCATGGGAGCAAGCTTACTATTATGATGAGAAGTATATGTGTCCTGAAGGTGCGTACAACTGGGGAATATGCACTGGGATACATTCCCCAACAACATATAGCAAATCATCAGAAGCAGACTATTTCTGTCCGAAATGGGATTGTGTGTACTATGCTACCTGGTCTGGTAGCCCTACAGGACAGACTGGAGATGATCGCAAGGCGCTGCTGGAGAGATTACCCTTACTGAAACCTGAACAGTGCAAGAAAAGTGCCTGCAATCCCCTACGACTCCAGATCTTTGACCCCAGCCAGTGGAAGCAAGGATTTCGATTCGGCCTGCGCATAGCAGGAGGTGGAACTGATCCTGGAACCATTATATTCATCCAGCTGAATGTAAAGACTCATGTTTCTTCACCATATCGCATACATCATACCTTCTACGAAGCCATGAAGGCAGAATTTGTTGTTCCCCACACCTCGCAGAATTTGTTCATCGAACTAGCTGGAGCTGTGGCATCCAGCCTCCAGATCTCGGACTGTGGCTTTTGTGGAGGAACTCAAATGGGAGAGACCAGTGGCCTTGGGAAGCACAAGAACTGAATTATTCTGTACCATATAACCAAACTGATGTGCATAACACTACCAATGAATGGGTCCTCGCTCAATCCATAGTGGGTAGACTGTGTTTTGTACGAGCACAATTGACTGCATTGGTAGGACAATTGGTCTGTTTGAACCAGAAATATTACAATGCCACAACTGGGAAGACTTCTTGGTGGTCAGGTGCCAATACTCCAGAACCTTCTAATCCTCTGATCATCTTTCCTTATTTGGCCAGGATATGGACAGATCTGGCTACACACAGCACTTGGCAAGCTCCACCTGGACTATATTGGATTTGTGGCACCCGAGCATATGCTAAACTCCCTGCCAAATGGGGAGGAGCATGTGTTCTCGGAACAATACGGCCATCTTTCTTTCTTTTGCCCCTATCCCACGGAGAACAATTGGGGTTCCCTGTATATAAAAGTCGACAGAAACGAGAAGCTCTGAGAATTGGCCAGTGGGACAAATGGGATGCAACCTCTGAAGAATGGCCACCAGAGAGAATTGTTTTTTACTATGGACCTGCTACCTGGGCGCAAGATGGTTCTTGGGGCTACCGCACCCCTATATATATGTTAGATCGTATTATACGTTTGCAAGTTGTTGTTGAAATTATAACCAATGAAACTAGTAGAGCACTAACCTTGTTAGCTAAACAAGCCACTCAGATGCGTACAGCCACTTACCAGAACCGCTTAGCTCTAGATTATCTGCTTGCAGCTGAAGGAGGAGTATGTGGCAAGCTGAATTTAACTAACTGCTGCTTGCAAATAGATAATGAAGGACAGGTTGTAGAAGATATAGCCAATCACATGCGAAAGCAAACTTATGTCCCAGTCCAAACATGGCATGGCTTGCAACTAGATGGCTGGTTTGGTTCTTGGTTTTCAGGCCTAGGCGGCCTGAAGACACTTGTCATACTTGTATTCCTGATTGTAACTGTTTGCTTATGTATCCCATGTTTCCTTCCCCTATGCTTGCGTATGCTACGCTCCATTATTGATAATAGTCTTGACCACAGGGAAGCAGCACAAATATTAGCAACATGGGATTACTACCCCATACCCCGAAGTGATCCTTCTACTATAGTTTAAAGTACTGCCATATATATGTGTGATTATATTCTCACCCTTTCTCATGTGCGGGTGTGAATAATCAAAAGGAGGGAATGTGATAGGCGATGGCCTACTTCATCTTGTAAATGTAAGAATGTCTCTGCCTGCCTGTCAGCTCTGCGTGAGTCCTTCCCCCCTCCACCTCAGAGTATTATAACTGACTCTGGAATATTACAGAAATTACCAGTAGCTGTTAGAAACACTTCTCAGCTTTGCTTTGCCTTGATAAGAATGTCTTCTGATAAGAACGTAAAACTCTTCCACTGTTTTTGTTATGTTTTAAGCACAGATGTCTGTCTCAGTATTTCTCAGTATTATTGCTTGCACACTGTATCCTTGCTAATACACTGACCTTGTAGAGAGAAGTAGATTGAAATTCAGCAGAATATATATTATGTCTGAAGTTTTGAACCATGGCGAGAGAGATGTGCACGGGGGGAACAAGGGGGTAAGCCCAGTCACAGATGGCTATTGGATGAAAGTAGTTGGGCCACCAAGACCAATGAGGAGGTTGACCTGTATTAGATTGGGGAAGAAAGGTATATAAACTGTCATTTCTCTGAGCTCTGGGCTCAGCCATTTTGTATGTATCATTGTCTGAGTCTGTGCACATTAAACTGGCTTGAATTCTAGTCAATAGACTCCGGGTTTTATTGGTTGCGGACATATCGCTATTACAGAAGGATACTCCTATGAAGAAAGGCTAAAAAAGTTGGGGCTCTTTAACCTGGAAAAGAGACGGCTGAGGGGAGATATGATAGAAGTCTATAAATTAATGAACGGAGTGGAACGGGTAAACGTAGATCGATTGTTTACCTTATCAGAATATAGAAAGTCTAGGGGACATGCAATGAAGCTACAGGGTAAACTATTTAAGACTAATAAAAGAAAATATTTTTTCACTCAACGTGTAATCAAACTCTGGAATTTGTTACCGGAGGATGTAGTAAAGGCTGTTAGTGTAGCTGGGTTTAAAAAAGGTTTGGACAAGTTCCTGGAGGAAAGGTCCATAAACCATTATTAAGAAGGGACCCAGGATATCAATGCTTGAACCAATACAAGCATTGTGGAACCTGTGTCCCTTGGGGAAACTGCTAGGTACGTATGACCTAGATTGGCCACTGTTGGAAACAGAATACTGGGCTTGATGGACCTTGGTCTGACCCAGTATGGCATTTCTTATGTTCTAAACTCTATGGTTCCGGGACTGGACTAGAGTGACGAAAAGGAATAGATTTTATTTTCAAAGGCTGTAGCTAAGACACTGTAGTCTTGTTGCAACGTTGAACTTTGAACAGCTGGAAGAGGAACTGGAATATATTTCTCTGGGTAAACATCTTCAAGGGATTCTGGGTACAGTATCTCTTCTTTAATGCTTTATTAAAGAATCTTACCAACTTACGACTGTGGGAGTAGAAGCAGCATGGGAAAGAAGAAAAAAAAAGTATGAGGAAAAAATAGAAACATTTCTGGGCCAGAGTATTGATATCGCTGTCCTATCATACATTGGAGTTCTCTTTCCTTTCCTAGGCTTTGGCCACTGCCTTTTATTGTACACTGTATTTGTAAACCGCCCTGGTGTAATGAAGGAACCTAATACACATAACCATAAACATCCACTAGCCCCTATTATTGTCCACATACTTTCTGACACACTGGGCCTACTGGATGACCATTAGGACAAAGACTTGCTGAACACCAAGATGACAGTTGCTGGGCCTGCCAAGTAGAAACTAGATCCTTGTCTATATTCCACAGCACTGATCTGTGATCTGGTTAGCATCATCTGCTCCCACCTTTCCAGTAATAGATCAAGACAAGTTACATTCAGGTACTATAGGCATCTCTCTGTCCCCGGAGGACTTACAATCGAAGTTTGTACCTGAGGCAGTGGAATATTAAGTGACTTGCCCAAGGCCACATGGAGTACCAGTGGGATGAGTATTGCTGACCGGGATGTCTAGTGGTATTATCTGGATAGTACTACTAAATATCCTTACAGACCGCCTCGACATTATCCAGGGCAGTCCATGGGTGGGACCTAATATTATACACGTAGCTGCAATATTCAGTGCCACTATATGGATAACTATCAAAATCCAAACTTAGGACAGCAAAGAAGCTGTCCTAAGGCTACTAGCTGTTTACAGAAACAAGAAATGAGAAGCAAACTGACACTTAATGAAATAATAAAGCAAAAAGAGCACAAAGAGCACCCAACTTAAAATAAAACACAATAAGGGAATGCAACAATTACTAGTTATAAAATGCACAAAGTGATTAATTCAAATTAATAAAATTATGTAGAAGGGAGTCATTCTTCCACTTGGCTCTACAGAGGATGCACAGCATATTGGTTTTTACACTGATTATAGAAGCAAAAAGGATAGATGCGGAGGGTTAAATGGGGAGGGGGGGTGCACTTTTGTATTGATTGTTGTGAGCAATGGGAGGACATGAGTAGAAACATTTCCTGAAACAAAAGGTTTTTTTATATTTGGCATATGAAAATCAATGTTATCATATTGTATTGGAGTTGCTAATAAAAAGATTCAAACATAAAATTCTGTAGAAATCAATTACTATAAATTTCCAGGTGGGCTTAATAGTAACAGACCGCTTTTGGTTTTTTTTGTTTTTTTAAACCAAACTAACATTAATTCCCACATAAGCAGCCATGTTAAAAATGTGCAATACAAAAATTTACTTATTACTCTAAATTTGTATCCCTTGGTTCAGACTTCAGGCCACACTGTGAAACCACAAACATCTACCTACAGGCTCAGTGTTTGCTGTCATATCATATTCCAAAATGGAAAACAGGCCCCAAAGTTTTGCTTTGTAAACTTTTTCTGCTCCGATCATTTTCTACATTAGCACCACAAATAACCTAAGGATTTCTGGAACACTTCATTTCTTTACATGAAATATTGGCTGTAAGGACTACTGTTCATATGTGCAAGCAAAAAGCAGTGCTGCATCTTGCCTGCCTCACTGAAATATGCTTCTCTTTAGAAACTGCTTGAATATCTGATTTGTGATTTTCCTGTCAGAACACTTTTAACTGAACATCTGTGGTCTAAATTAATGCAACTCTACCCTTTCAAATGTGAACTGTATTTCAAATGATATATTCCAGAGTATGAAAAAATATAAGCTACTGCTGAAAATACAGGCTTCTTTAAGAATTTATATTTCATTTTTATAAAGTAATAAAATACCAAGTTCAATATGAATCATATTCAAATAAAACGCAGTAAAAAATACACAAAACAATCACAAAATGCTGATCAAATAAATGCAAAATACATCTCAAATTTAAATTAAAGAAATTATGGTATGGAAAATAAAAATTCTGCATCATTTCCTCTGCTTTCTTTCTGACATGACTTCCCACCCTTTAATCTTGAAAATTACAATGCATGCTAAATACATACTGTACCTGAATATAATTCACCTTGATCTTCTCCTAGAAAGGTGTGAGGTAAATACTAATACTACTACTAATAATAAATCATAAAAAAATAAATGTACATGTTATATTTTATCCTGTTCAGAGCTTTGCAAATTTTTGCTTACTATTTTAAAAAATGATACTGACTTTCACATCCAGTCCTATAGCCTTGTCCACTTTCAGTTTTGCAACGTGTTCATAAACACCATCAAGGAAGAAGGTGTTTATGAAAGGATGTATTTAACTACTTTTATATACTGCCTTATCAGAATGTCAAGGTGATTTACATATTAACAGATTAACAAGAACATTGAAGTTACATATGAACAAATGGGAACAAATGAAAGTAAGGAACAATATGAATATTGCTGGAGAATCAACATGGATGAGCGGGAAGGGAGGGGGCAGAGCCAAGGAATGCGACTGAGTAAATTAGACAGTGTGCTCAGAATAGCTAACCGGAGGGTAGAGTTCTGTGCATTTAATGGTAGGAGGAGAACTAGTACTCTCTACCAATGTGCTTGATGAGCAAGTGAGCTTTCCGTCTCTTGCGGAAGTCTATAGGTTGTGGATGGCATAAGCTCTGAGGGAGCGTGTTCCGTATGCTTAGGGAATATAGTGAGCAAATAGAGTGCAGAAATATGATGAAAAGAAGCGAGGACAGTGCAGAGCATTGAAGAACGTCTTGGTGTAGTTTGTATGGAACGGAAACAATTCCTGCTGCTCTTACTTGCTGTTGGCGATCTGTTAAGTAACAGCTGAACCATTTTAATGTTATGTTGCCTAGTCCTATGGATTGCAGGCGCTGTAATAATACACTGTGAGAAAATGAGTCAAAGGCAGTTGTAATGTCTATGGAACAGTACGATGAATCCTTGGTGAGTTCTTTGTATGCCTTGTGTTCATTTGTCCATGAGCGCAGTTAGAAAGGTCTCTACACCATGATTAGGCCTATATCTGTACTGTTGTGGATCAAGAGGTGCATGCAAGTCGATGTGATCCTGGAGCTGAAGCTGCACAACCTTCTCAATTATTTTTACCAGAAAGGGTAAACTGGATATGGGTCTATATGAACTAAGGATCTCTGGACTCTTGATTATTGGTCGTATAGAGTTGTGTTGAGTTTGGTGGACATGCAGCCTTGGGTGAGAGAATATGTGATTTCAAGTAGTGCAGGGGCAAGCCGAGTGCAAGATATTGTGATACAGTTTTACTGGGCATGGATCTAGAGAGGACATAGTGGTGTGGAGATTTATGATAATGCTCTCTAAATGCTCTAGCGAAATTGAGTTGAAAGTATGCCAGGTGGAGGGTACCGAGTCCTTGTTTGGTGGCAGTATGGTTGCAGTTAGTATGTTGCCCTTCTTGTAGGTTTTGAAGTGATCTGCTAGTGCTTGCAGAGATGGGGGCAGCATGCTTGGTCTCTTGAGTAGGATTCTTAACTAATGATTTTACCATGCTGAATAATTCTCTGGGGCAATTTAATGAACTTAAAATGAACTTGGTGTGGTGTTCCTTCTTCTTTTAGTGTATCATTCTGATATTCTTGTAGCTTTGACATGTATTCAATTACAGTCATGTGTGGTCTTGGATCATCCCCATCTTCTCTCAAGATGTCTGAGCTCATGTTTAGTGCTTCTTAAATATTCAGTGTACCGTACTACAGAGTGGTGTTTTCTTTGTTTGGGGTATGATGGCTGCTTTTCACATTACATGGTTCCAATTATCGATTAAGATGTCAAGGTCTTCTGATTGCTGTGCTATCTGGAGAACAACTTTATCTAAGAACTCATTTGTTTCTAGGCGTCTGAATCTCCTTTTAGTGGGCTGTGGTAGGGTGTGTGCACCGTGTGTGTGTTTAGAGGAAGATGTAACATGATTGTTTTATAGTCAGACCAAGGGACTGGGGATATGATGGGGGAAAGGAGCGATTATTTGTGAGCATGTGCTTAGGAGCGACTATAAGATCTAGGATAGCTTCTTTTTCATGCATTGGTTCATTGATGATCTGGGTGAATTCCAGTGCATCTATAGCATCCATTTAATAGATTCTTTGAAATATAGTGTGTTCCCAGGGTTTGGAAAAGGGCTAATGTGGTCCCCTCTTCACAAAAGTGGTAACAGAGATGAGGTGGGTAAAGTAATGGAGACACTGCTGAAAGAAAGGATAGTGAACTTCCTCAACATTGATGGATTGCAAGACCTGAGGCAACATTGTTTTAGAAAAGGAAGATTGTGATGTCAGCGCGAAAGATGGCCACCTAAGATTTTGCTCTGGCTGACCCGGCAGGGAAAAAGCAAGTTGTAATCGCACCCTCCAGATCTAAGTGAGTGTGGCAGAGGCAAAAAAGATTGGAAAGCAGCAGAGATGGCTTCAAAGGGGAAAAAAGTCAGAATAAAATACTCTACCATGGCGGCCACAGGAGTCGCACAGGCATTGAGAGGGCCGACAGAAAAAGCGGCAGCAGGAGGCGAGAAAGAACGGTCAGCAAGTAATAGGCTGCTGAGTGGTGAATCACGCTCCCCGATCAGAATGCCAGTAATGGACACTGATCAACAACCGCTCTTCCAGGAGGAGGTACGAACCAGGTTTAAAGATCTAAAGGCAGACATTTCATAAATAAGAGCAGATGTAGTTTCTAGTATTGAGAACCTTTGGTCGGAGCTGACAGAGCTAGGAGCTCAGGTAGAAGCAGTTGAGAAGTTGGATGAGCACGCGGAGGAGGCGGGTGCACTGGAAAATAAGGTGCAGGACCTGGAGCAGCAGTGCAAGAACTTAGATAAGCTTGAGGACCTTGAGAATCACTCACGCAAAAGTAATCTGCGGTTCAGAGGGATTCCAGAGGGCACCCCATATACTGATTATGCCGCAGTGGTCTGGGATGTAACAAAGGCGTTGTTACAGGTCACCGAGGATGGAGGAGAAGACCTAGATCTTCGTATTGACAGGGCGCACTGAGTTATGGGCCTGCAGAGAAAAGACAATAACGCACTCAAGGACATCATAGCTTTCAATCATGATTTTAACATCAAGGAGTGGGTCCTTAGCAGAGCGAGGTCCACAGGATCATTGCAGTGGGGCTCCTGGTGAGTGGAGGTGTATGCTGACTTAGCGCAGAGCACGCTGTTCAAGAGAAGACAGATGAGGGATGTTTTACTTAAGCTGTGGGAGAAAGGACTGCGTTATGGTTGGACATTCCCATATGGACTAAGTATGGATTACAATGGCCGCAAATTAAGTGTGATCCAGGGAAGAAGCAGTGTGTGTTCTTACTGAGGCAGGCATGACTGGTTTGGAAGCAGGCCCACAAGACTCTAGTCCTGTGCAAAAGGTGGTGCAACGATGGCAAAGGGCTTCACAAGGCCGCAGTAGATTGCACCAACCAGCAACATTAACACTGGAGCAGTGACAAAAAGACAGTGCACCGCCTTGAGAGACTGGAGCAGAGGGGAGGCTAAATTGTATTGTGCAAGCCCTGTTTGGAGCTTTGAGATTTAGCATAATGGGGAAATAGGAATTATGTATTTAGGGTCATAGTTGAAGGGGGGGTGGTACTGTTAATGTAGTTGGGAGGAAAGGGGATTGGAGGTCAGGATGGGAAGGGGAGGGGTGGAAAGAGAGGAGGTGGGAGATAGAGGGGGTGGGGAAGAGGTGGTGGGAAAGCTGGGGGGGAAAAGAATGTGTATTGGCTTAGCTAAGGGAGGGGTAAGGGACCATAGGTATAGAACGCTGTGGTCAGCCCAGCAATCTGTGACCGCTGGCAGGACCTTGGCTATTCAAGAAGATAGGTGGATGGCCAAATAGAATGGGAGGGGAAGGGCAAGTGGGTATATGTAGAGAAAAGGGGTAGAGAGTGGGGGATAGACAATAGGTGAGTTGAAAATTGAAACTTTAAATGTGAAAGGTCTGAATTTACCCTTTAAGAGACAAAAATTGTATAAAGAGATAAGACAGAAAGCTTCAATTTTCTTGACACAAGAAACCCATTTGTTAAGAGGTCACGAGGCTCTGGTGGCGCCCAAGGGGTATAGCGTTAGATTCTTTGCATCAAGTACAAGGGAGTGGAAAAAAGGTGGAGTGGCCATTATGGTGACAGCGGCATTAAATATAGACCTTCACACGATAATTTGGGACAAGGGGAGGCGATATTTGTTGGTACAGATGAAGGTAGGGAATGAAAGGTATTGTGTGGTTAATGTATATGCACCTACGGGGGATGCAAAGGGCTTTTTGGGATGAACTAGCTAAGGAAATAGCCCAGTTAGGTGAAGGAGTGTTGATTTGTGTGTGGGGGGGGGGATTTCAACATGCCCTGGGAGGGACACCTCTGGTAGGCACGAGGGATGTAGGGCTGATAGATGTAGATACCATAGATTTGTGAAAGATCATGGCTTGATAGATGCATGGCATCTTCATAATCCTGGTAGACGTCAATTTTCATTTTACTCTTTATTTATTTAGCAATGCTTATATACCGCTTTTCACCCAGTCAAAGCGGTGTGCATGGTACTAACTCCAGACTGGAGGCAATCTGGGTGGGGAAAGATATAGCAGGGAGGATTAAGGAAGGAGAAATGGAGTCCATTACCTGGACTGATTATGCACCAGTGATTGTGACTATATGGAGGAAGGGGGAAGACACAGAAGTACAGTTTTGGAAATTGAATGAGGCGTTACTAGGAGATAATTGGGTAGTGCAGGAGTTAGAGCAAATGATTCCAGAATATTTTGAGAGAAATGATAATGCTGAGGTGGGAGGGGGGGTGATATGGGATGGATTCAAAGCGGTTCTGAGAGGAGTACTGATTAAGTGGGGAGTGAAAATAAAGAGGAAAAGAGAGGGAAGGGAGTTGCAATTGCGACAGCAGCTGGTGAAATTGGAGGAAGCTGATGCCAGGGAAGTAGGTGGAAAATATAGGACGTGCAGCATTCGTGGAGTATTATCGAAGTTTATATGCTGCCACCCCAGCACCACCGGAAGAGGATATCAGCAGTTATCTGGGGTCAGTAACACTGCCCCGTTTGGAGGAAGCAGAAAGGAGTGCTCTGGACAGGGAAACAGAGGAAGGGGAAGTAGAGTGGGCGATCAAGTTGCTGAAACTAGGGAAGGCTCCAGGCCTGGATGGATTAACTGCCATCTTTTATAAAACATTTAAAGGAGCGTTGGTGAAGCCATTGACACATCTGTTTAACTTGCCCAGGGTGGGGGAGTTGTTGGCAGAAACAATGGGATGAGCAGGAATTTCGCTAATCCACAAAGAACGGAAAGACCCCCAGGAGTGTGCATCCTACAGGCCCATCTCACTTTTGAATCTAGATGCTAAGTTGTTAGCTAAAATATTGACAGAGCGGCTTAATGGCATTTTGGGTAAGTTGGTACATGAAGATCAGTCGGAGTTTATCCCAGGACGGCAGGTGGCCCATAATATTCGAAAAATATTGATTGCGATATGGGCAGTGAAGCAAAACCAAGAATCGGCTTTACTCCTTTCATTAGATGCCGAAAAGACATTTGATCAGGTGTCCTGGAATATCTTGTTCTCGGTGCTTGACAGTATGGGGTTTGCGGTCTGGTTGAGAGCTCTGTTTGCTAAACCAAAAGCGTCTGTACGGGTAAACGGAGGCTATTCAAGATTTTTTCCACAGGGGAGAGGTACTCGTCAAGGCTGCCCCTTATCAACGCTCCTATTTGCATTATCACTGGAGCCTCTGGCAGCCCGGAAAAGGATGAGCCAGGACATACAGGGGGTGAGGGTGGGGCAGAGAGAGCATCGGATGTCTTTATTTGCAGATGACATCTTATTAATGATCACTAGCCCTCGGAGGACTCTCCCTTTTATCATGTGGGAGTTTCAGGAGTATGGAAGATTGGCAGGGTTCCAGATCAACTGGTCCAAATCAGAGATATTAAATTTGTCTGTTGAGATAGAACAGCAAGACCGGTTACAAAGAAGATACCCGTTTCGGTGGGCAAAATGTTCTATTCGCTATTTGGGAGTACAGTTGGGAGGAAATTTGGATGAGCTGTACAAGATGAATTATAAAAAATTATTTGGAATGGTAGAGATGTAATTAAGTGGGTGGGGTAGAGGTTATATTTCATGGTTTGGGCGTATTTCAGTAATAAAAATGCTGTTGTTGCCCCAGTTCCTATTTTACTTTCAGGTATTGCCAATACCGATCCCGACAAGAGCTCTTAAAAGGTTGCAAAAACAGGTAGATGGCTTTGTATGGCAGAATAGGGCAGGCAAGGGTGGCTGCGTGGACTTTGCAAGGAGCTAGGATGGAGGGGGGGGGGTTGGGGATGCCTAATTTTTTAAGTATTACAAAGCAGCGCAATTGAGTGCAGTATACTCCTGGCTTAGGGAGCAGCAGAAACATTGGGTGATTATGGAAGGAACCAATCTGCTGCCAGGTGCACTGGAAAGGATGGTGTGGACGGGGGGTGGGGAGAGAGGGGGGAGAACCCTTTTGTCCATCATACTTTATGGCATCAGCATCGTAGGCTCCTATTAGGTGGCAAGAGATGTTCGTGTGCAATGTCCCTTATTGGCTTGCTGCGGGGAAGGGCTAGGGGCCTGGGAGATCTGTGTTATGCCAGTGGGCTGAACGGAGCTTAAGCCACATTTCGCAGATAGTTTCAAGTGAGGGAGTGAGAGGATTTGAAGGTATTAGAGCTCCATACCATCTGTTAGAAAAGGATCACTATCCCTATCTGCAAATGGGTACATATTTAAGGCAGTGAGAGCAGTGGAAAGATATTTGGGTGGAGGCTAGTTGGTTTGAGGGTAGCTGTCTTGGGTCAATGGGTAGAAAAGGAGTGCTATCAAGAATTTATAAAGGGTTAACCATGAGGGGCTCGGGGAAATTAAGATAAATGTATGCGTGGGAGAGGGATCTGGGGGTTTCATGGGATATTACTGATTGGGAGGAGATAGTGCAAGAAATAACAAAGTTATCTGTAGCTACGTCCCTACAAGAGATTGGCTATAAACTGCTGAGTAGATGGTATTTAACACCAGAGTGTCTGTATAAGGCAAAGGTGCGGGTGTCGGATGATTGCTGGAGAAAGTGTGGGGGTAAGGGAACATGGTTGCATATGTGGTGGACATGTCCCTTGGTTTATCAATACTGGAGGCAGATTAGATCTATAATAGGCAGAATTACAGAGAGAACTTTACCCCAGTCCCCTGAAATTTTCCTGCTCCACAGGAAAGTTAGTGATGAGTAGGGAGGAGATTGGGCAATAGTACGACATTGCATTGTTGCTGCAAGATGCGAAATTGCTTCACATTGGAATAGAACCAATATGCCACCAATAGAGGACTATGCCAGACGTCTGGTAGATCTGTACCTGATGCATAGGCTAATGGGCTTAAAAAAGGGGAGAGGGGAGAAGGTAGTGAGACAATGGGAGGGGGTTTGCAGATGGCTCAGAAATAGAGGGAAAGATGGCATGAGATAGCAGTAATAATATGTTGGGTTGCGGGGCAGTAGGGCTTTGTCCATTTAATAATTAGGGGAAGGGTGTTTTACTGCCTTGATCTGTGTTCTCACCTGGAAATGGTTAAAAGGCAGGGGGGGAGTGTTGGGGATGGAAGGGTAGAGGGGAAGAATTGGAGAGAAGATATATTGATGTTTAGCTATTGTGTTGCAATCCGAAGCTTGTTCTGTTGTTATGCTTATGGAATGTATAATGTATTAAGCTAACATAGGGACTAGAAGTAAAGAGGGGGGAGAGGGAGGGCTTGGAGGGAGGAAGGGAGGGTTGGGTAGAGAGGTAACTGCAGAGAGAGAAACAGTAACGTTAGCTTAGAGTGAAATAACTGGAAGTTTGCCGAATTATTTTGTCTATGGGATGTAATTTTGTATGGTAAATTTAATAAAGATTGAAAATTACAAAAAAAAAAAAAAAGGAAGATTGTGCCAAACAAATCCGATTGATTCTTTGTCTGGGTGACTAGAGAAGTGGATCAAGGGCATGCAATGGATGTGATCTACTTAGATTTCAGCAAAGCCTTTGATATTGTTCCTCATAGGAGGCTTACAAATAAACAGAGTAGCCTGGGGATATGTCCCAAAGTGATGAACTGGATCAGAAACTGGTATGACTGACAGATAGTAGAGGGAGGTGGTAAATCTAATTCATACAGAAAGAAAGGAAAGTGAGTAGTGGAATGCCTTAGGGACTGGGTCCTGGGACCAGTACTGTTCAATATCTATGTGAGTGATATTACCGAAGGGTTAAAAGGAAGTTTGACACAAAGATCTGCAAGAGTGAACACTGTGGAAGGAGTAGACAACATAAAAAAATATCTACAAAAATTAGAAAAATAATCTAACCCTTGGCAGTTAAGATTTAATGCAAAAAAAGTCAAAGGAGATGCACTTCAGATGCAGAAATTCAAAGAAGCTGTATGCGACAGGGAGTGAGAGGCTGGTATGCACAGGCCAGAAGAGGGAACTAGGGATTTATAGTACCTGAGGATTCTCAAGGTGGCAAAACAATGTGACAAGGCGGTGGTCAAAGCCAGACAGATGCTAGTCTTTGAAAAGAAAGACATAACCAGCAGAAGGAAGAAGGTATTAATGTCCCTCTAAAAGTCACTTGGAGTATTATGTTCCGTTTTGGAGATCGTACCTCTCAAAGGTATTAAAAAACCTGAAATAGTTCAGAGAAAGGCAACCAAAATTAAATGGGACCTGCACCAGAAGGCACACGAGAAGAGGCTTGAAGGGCTAAATACAATATGTACACCCCAGAGGAGAGGAGGGATAGGGGAGATACGGTACAGATGTTTCAACGCATAAAGGGTATTAATGAAAAAAAAAAAACTTTTTCAAAGACAAGGAAGCTGTAGAACTAAAAGACATGAAATGAAGATGCAAGAAGGTAAATGCAAAAGCAAGGCCAGGAAACACTTTTTCATGGAAAGGATGGCAGATGTTTGGAATGCCCTCCCGATTGCATGATGGGGACAAAAACAAACATAGTAACATAGGGGTATGTTTACAAAGCAGCGGCTTTGAATTCAATGGGGCCACGGCTCCGATATCACACAGAGGCCACTACCGCTGCTTTGTAAACATACTCCATAGTATATGACGACAGATAAAGACTGGCATGGTCCATCTAGTCTGCCCAGCAAGGTGGCAAGAGGAGGTGCACCTGCTGCTCCATGCAGATCATCCCTTCCCATGCCTTTGTTTAGGGGTGTACCCACTGCTCTGTGCAGGTCACCCCTATTTCTTGAGATAGTTAAGTTTATTTTGATTTTATCCCATTACTATAAAGGGATCCACTGTGTCTGTCCCATGCCATGTTGAATTCTGTCACAATGGCATGTGACAGATGACTTTCAATTAACAACAAAAACTGAAATATAGAACAGAATGACTCAACATGCAGCCCATCAGGGATGGGGGTAGGGGGAGTAGGCTTTGAGTGGTGAGGTAGTTTTTAGGGTGGTGAAACAGTGGTGGAAAAGTAGTTTGGGGGGTTTTGTTGGGTAGTTGCAGGGAATAGTTTTGGAAGGTGGCAGGATAATTGCAGGGAATAGTTTTGGGAGGTGGTGGGGAAGTTACAGGGAGGTGATTTTGGGGAGCAGGGAACAGTTGCAGGAGGATAGTTCCGGGGGAGGGGGGAAGGGCAGTTGTGCAGGACAGCACTGCAGTGTGAGGGAACAGCTTATGAATAAGGAAGACAAGGTTTGAAAGGGAAATTCTCTAACTGCTATGATATGTTTCTATGCTGCACAAGCTGGAACTGCTTCTCCCATAAAATGCATTGGGCCATTTTTGGGGGGGACTTATTTCTCTGGAACCCCTAGTCTGATCTGGCCCCATTTTCCAGCTCAATGTGCTTTTTTACCAATTGTTTCTCCATACAAGTTACATCCCATTCACCCCATAAAAAACTCCCTCCTGTGCATTTAAGTTGGATATATACTGCAAGTGCAAGAGCAAGTTGGGGTTTTGAAATTACTTAACACAAAAGTGACAAACAGAAAAGGAAAATAACAAAAAGGAAAATAAAACAGAACAACAAAAGTAATAAAGATATATAATGAATTATGTAAAGACTGTGAATGCATAACAAAAGTATCACAATAAGGTTCGTGTGCAGCAATTTCTTAGTTGCATCATCCCATTCGATTACATTTTTGGAGCATTATTTTGACCCCAGACAAGACATTTTTGACTCATTTTAATAATTCTTTCTAACTCATGGTGGATTGGAAAGAATATGTATGTGAAAGCAGGATTCTTTTAGGGTTCAAAAAATTAGACCATTGCCCCCACAAAGGACAATGTAACAATCAACACTTGCATGCATCAAACATTCAGCAAATTTTCTCTGACTGGAAGGTTGGTGGACTTTTAGCTCAAAGAAATCAAGGAAGCTAACAAAAGTCACAGCAGAGTAGTAATAATGGGTGATTTCAATTACTCCGGTATCGACTGGGTCAGTGTCACAGCAGGACATGCTAGGGAGGATAAAGTTCCTAGATGAAATAAATGACTGCTTCTTGGAGCAGCTGGTTCATGAACCGACCAGAAGGGAAGCCATATTAGACTTAGTCCTTAGTGGAACACCAGATCTAGTGCAAGAGATAAGGGTGTTGGGGCCACTTGGCAATAGTGATCATAGCATGATCACCTTTGATTTAATTAGTGGAGGAGGGATAGTAAGGAAATCCACAGTTACTACCTTTTAACTTTCGAAAGGGAGACTGATAAAATGAGGAAAAAGTTAAGAAAAAACGAAAAGGAGCAGTTGCAAAGGTTAAAGACTTACATCAAGCTTGGGTGTTGTTGAAAAATACTATCTTGGAAGCCCAGACCAGCTGTATTCCACGCTTTAAGAAAAGTCGAAGGAAGTCCAAAAAACTGCCAGCATGGTTTAAAGGTGAGGTCAGAGAGGCTGCTGTTGCCAAAAAAGCATCTTTCAGGAAATGGAAAAAAGAGCCAAACGACGAAACCTGGAAACAGCACAAGCAATGGCAAGTCAAATGCAAGGCACTGATAAGGCAGGCAAAGGGAAAATTTGAGAAGAAGCTTGCTGCGGAAGCAAAATCGCAAAATAAAGACTTTTTCAAGTACATTCGCAGCAAAAGGCCTGTGAGAGAGTCAACTGAACCATTAGATGATAGAGGGGTAAAAGGGGCAGTAAGAGGAGACAAGGCTATAGCGGAGAGACTGAATGAATTCTTTGCTTCGGTCTTTACTGAGGAAGATGTAGGGATGTTACCCAAGACTGAAGTGGTATTTAAAGGTGATACTACAGAGGAATTGAGAGAAATATCGCTACACCGGGAAGAAGTATTACAACTATTTGATAAAGTGAATAGTAGCAAATCACCTGGACCGGATGGTATACATCCAAGAGTGTTGCAAGAACTGAAATATGAGATTGCAGACCTGCTATTAGTAATCTGTGAACTTTCATTAAAATCATTGGTAATACCTGAAGATTGGAGGATCACCAATGTAACGCCAATTTTTAAAATGAGTTCCAGGGGTGATCCGGGAAATTAAAGACCGGTGAGCCTGACGTCAGTACCGGGGAAAATGGTAGAAACCATCATAAAGAACAAAATTACACAGCATGTAGATAGTCATAGCCTAATGGGAGACAGCCAACATGGCTTTAGACAAGGAAGATCTTGTCTTACCAATCTGATATGTTTTTTTGAAGGTGTGAATAAACAGGTAGACAAAGGTGAGTCGGTTGATATAGTGTATTTGGACTTTCAGAAAGCCTCTGACAAGGTCCCTCATCAGAGACATTTGGCAAAACTAAAAAGTCATGGGATAGGAGGCAGTGTACCATTGTGGATCTGGAACTGGTTAAAAGATAGAAAGCAGAGGGTAGGGCTAAATGGCCAATTTTCCCAATGGAAAAAGGTGAATAGTGGAGTACCCCAGGGATCTGTACTGGGTCCGCTACTTTTTGACATATTCATAAATGACCTGGAAAAGGGAATAACTAGTGAGGTTATCAAATTTGCAGACGACACAAAACTGTTTAAAGTTGTTAAAACCCAAGAGGACTGAGGAAAACTGCAGGAGGATATGGATAAATTGGAAGACTGGGCATCCAAATGGCAGATGAAATTTAATGTGGACAAGTGCAAAGTTATGCACCTAGGAAAGAACAACCCACACTATGGTTACACAATGCAAGGTTCCACATTGGGAACCACCACCTAGGAAAAAGATTTAGGCATCATCGTGGATAACATGTTAAAACCCTCCGCCCAGTGTGCAGCGGCGGCCAAGAAAGCAAACAGAATGCTAGGTATCATAAGGAAAGGAATGGAAAATAAAACAAAGGATATTATAATGCCTCTGTATCGTTCCATGGTACGAACGCACCTTGAATATTGTGTGCAATTCTGGTCGCCGTATCTTAAAAAGGATATAGCATTATTAGAAAAGGTACAGAGAAGAGCCACCAAAATGGTAAAGGGGATGGAAGGCTACTCCTATGAAGAGAGGCTACAAAGGTTAGGGCTCTTCGACCTGGAAAAGAGACGGCTGAGGGGAGATATGATAGAGGTCTATAAATTAATGAATGGAGTGGAACGGGTAAACGTAGATCGATTATTTACGCTATCAGAATATAGAAAGACTAGGGGACATGTAATGAAGCTACAAGGTAAACTATTTAAGACAAATAAGAGAAAATATTTTTTCACTGAACGTGTAATCAAACTCTGGAATTTGTTACCGGAGGATGTAATAAGAACTGTTAGTGTAGCTGGGTTTAAAAAAGGTTTGGACAAGTTCCTGGAGGAAAGGTCCATAAACCATTATTAAAAAGGGACCCAGGATATCAATGCTTGACCCAGTACAAGCATTGTGGAACCTGTGTCTTTTGGGGATACTGCTAGGTACGTATGACCTAGATTGGCCACTGTTGGAAACAGGATACTGGGCTTGATGGACCTTGGTCTGACCCAGTATGGCATATCTTATGTTTAGCTGTTAAAAAATGCAGGAGATTGTCTCTTGCAATCAGCTTTGCTCAAGTTAATGGTAGCAATCTGTACCCAAAGCCATGAGATACCAAAGGCAGTTAGCAATTCTTTGTGACTATCTGTGCATATCTGCACAAACTGTTATAAGGCAAGTAATAAAAAGCATACTACCATCCCACTCCTATTTTAGTTTTTAAAGCATTTACGGAGTATTGTATTATTATTGGGTAGGTACGTACCTCATGTATGAGTGCTGTCAACATCTGCTGATAGCTACGTCCCCTACTGGCAAGAAAGCGGTTTATGGGCCTGCCATCTCTGTCCATCTGGATTGGCAAATCATAGCACAGTAGCATACCAGCTGTCCAACAAAAACATGATATAATTATTAAAGACAGGGAAAAAAAACCTCACACAGATACCAGAAAATGTTTCCAAGTACAAGACAGTCTGATGAAAAGCTGCCCGGGCAGTCTATGGCAGCCACCAGGGCATCTTCATTACTTTGTTGGGAGCTGTGTACACAATGTTCATTGGCACCTGCAGGCAGCTTACAGATTTTCTCAGAAACCTGTATGTTTTTAAGCAGGGTTTGCTCCAGGTACCTCTTAAGCTTAATGAAAAATAATGTCCTACAGTTAACTGTAAAAGCAAGGTTCAACTTGAAAATATTTTAAGTACTTCAGCCACAGACTTAGTCAAAAGTCACAAAGTTGGGCATCGCTAATATCCTGGCTTCAATATCGCTGAGCTGCCCCTTTTCAGTCCCATCATAGAAGTTATATAAAACAGGGCATGGGCGGAGAAAGCACAGTTACTTACCTGTAACAGATGATCTCTGGGAACAGCAGGAATAAGTCTTCACATATGGGTATCGTCAGTACCGACGGAGCCTGCGCGGGAATGCTCCCCAGCGTCCAGAAAGAAAGCTTTTGGAAGCATCCCACAGCGCCTGCGCGCTGCCTTCCCGCCTTTCCTAACCGCCTCTCTCCAGTTCGAGTTTTAAGCTGAGACAAAGTGAGAGAGAGAGGAAAGGAAAGATAGATAAAGAGATACAACTCTTAGGGGAGGTGGGTGGGTTGTGAAGACTTATTCCTGCTGTTCCCAGAGATCACCTGTTACAGGTAAGTAACTGTGCTATCTCCAGGAACAAGCAGGAATGAGTCTTCACATATGGGGGGACTCCCCAGCTAGAGATGCCAGGGAGATCTCCAAGGTTGTGAGTCCCTGAGAAGGGCTCTACCTCCCCCCATGGATCTCGGGCATCCAACCAGGGATGGGGGGTAGGAGTTGATTAGGTATGGAACAGGTGTTTGAGAACAGCCTGACTAAACAAGGCATCCCGGCGGGAGTCCTTGTCCAAGCAGTAATGGGCTGTAAAGGTATGAACCGAGGCCCAGGTGGCCGCTCGACAGATTTGGTCGATGGACACAGAGTTTAGATGAGCCATAGAGGCTGCCATGGCCCTCACATTGTGAGCTGTGACATGGCCCTCCAGAGAAAGGTTCTTACTCTGGTAGGCGAAGGAAATACACTGAGTAATCCAATTGGACAGAGTTCTCTTAGAGACTGGAAGTCCTAAATGAGAGGGATCAAAAGCAACAAATAGTTGAGAGGACTTTCTATGTTGCTGTGTCCTTTGTAAGTAAAAAGCAAGTGCTCTCTTACAATCCAGGGTATGAAGATTCCTCTCTGCACTTGATGCATGAGGTCCTGGAAAAAAGACAGGTAAATACACCTCCTGGTTCAGATGAAAAGGTGAGACCACTTTAGGCATAAAGTGTGGATTAGTCCTGAGGACTACCTTGTCATGATGGAACCTTGTAAAAGGAGAATTAGCCACCAAGGCTTGCAGCTCACTGATACAGCGAGCTGAGGTGACTGCAATGAGAAGAATAACCTTCCAGGAAAGGAATTTCAAGGAGGTAATGGCTAAGGGTTCAAAGGGTGGCTTCATGGGCTGGCCAAGAACCAAATTCAAATCCCTTGCCACTGGAGGTGGTCTAATGGGAGGTTTAGTTAAAAGAAGGCCTCTCATGAATCTTGCAATAAGAGGATGAGAGGAAATAGGATGTCCATTTAGAGGCTTAAGGGATGCTGCAATAGCACTCAAATGGACTCTTACTGAATTCGTTTTAAGGCCTGCATGGGATAAATGCAGCAAATACTCTAGTAAAGAATTCAGAGGTATTGCAAGAGGGTTAAAACCCTTCTCTGCACACCAAATGGTAAACCCTTTTGCATTTAAAAGCATAGGAACGTCTAGTGGAAGGCTTTCTGGAAGCATGAAGGATATCCTTCACCTGCTGAGAAAGATGCAAATCTTGAAGCTCTAGGCCTTCAGCAACCAGGCCCTGAGATGAAGAGACTGGGGATTTGGGTGCCACAACGTTCCCTCCTCCTGGGACAGGAGGTCTGGAGCAGATCCCAAGTCCAGGGAGGGAGCTTGAGAGAGATGAAGAAGTAGAGGGTACCACACTTGGCGTGGCCAACGTGGAGCTATGAGGATCATAGACCCCTTGTCTCTCTGAAGCTTGAACAGTGTCTTGGAAATTAGGGGAATGTGTGGAAAGGCATAAAGGAAGTCTTGACCCCAGTGAAGGAGGAAGGCATCCTTGGCCTGAACTCCCTGACACGGAATCCTGGGACAGAACCGGGGAAGTTTGGCATTCCACAGACTTGCAAACAGGTCTATGTCCGGGGTTCCACAAATTCGAAAGATCCTGGCTATCTGGTCCCCATGGAGGGACCATTCGTGTGGAAGCAGAACTCGACTGAGTCTGTCTGCCCAAGAGTTTTGAACCCCTGGAAGATACACAGCCATGAGATGAATTTGATGCTCTCTGGCGAAGGCCCACAATCTCAAAGCTTCGTTGCAAAGCGACAGAGAGCCAGTCCCGCCCTGCTTGTTCACGTAGAACATGGCTACTTGGTTGTCCGTGTGGATGAGGACTGTCTTGTAGCTGAGCAGGGTGTGGAAGACTCTGAGAGCTAGAAAAATTGCTCTGAGCTCCAAGAAGTTGATATGCAGAGATGTCTCCTGTGGAGACCAGATGCCCTGGGTGGAGAGATCTTGTAGATGAGCTCCCCAACCCTTTGGAGAGGCATCTGTTGTGAGGGTTGCTTGGGGTAGCAACTGTTGAAAGGGGGACCCCAGCAACAGATTCGGAATGGACTTCCACCACTGGAGAGACCAAAAGAGGCAACTGGAGGTTGCTATTTTGTCTGACAGGCACCCTGATGCCTGGGTCCATTGGGTGGACAGAGTCCACTGAGCTGCCCGCATGTGAAGGCGAGCATAAGGAACCACATGCACGGTGGATGCCATGTGGCCTAACAGTTGTAACATCTCCTGAGCAGTTAAATGGGACGTTAACTGAACTTGTGAGGCTAACTGCACCAATCGTAGGCAACGGGCTTGGGGAAGATAGGCCCTTGCAGTTGTGGTATCCAGCAAGGCCCCTATGAACTCTAATGACTGAGTAGGGGTGAGATGTGATTTTGGGATGTTTATTACCAGTCCCAGATACTGAAGAACACGCCTTGTGCAGGCTAGGGAAGCCTGGGCCTCTGTCTGGGATGGAGCTCGGATGAGCCAGTCGTCCAGATATGGGAATACAAATATTCCTAGAGTGCGTAGAAATGCAGCTACTACTGCCATGCATTTTGTGAACACTCTTGGAGCAGAGGCCAGACCGAAAGGAAGCACTCTGTATTGGTAGTGCTTTCCTTGATAAAGGAACCGAAGGAACCTTCTGTGTGTTGGATGGATGAGGACATGGGTGTACGGATCCTTGAGATCTAGAGAACAAAGCCAATCCTGACTCTGAAAGTATGGAAGGAGAGCACCGAGAGAAATCATCTTGAATTTCTCCTTGCATATTTATTTATTTAAAATTTCTTTTATACCGCGCTCTTTTCAATCAGTGCGGTTTACAGATAACAAATGACTCAGTGACAGCAAAGGCGATCAGAGTTTACATAAAACAGGGAAAAGCAACATGGGACAACTGGGGAAACTATGTACAGTTTGGATGTTATCACATCAAACCTTAGTTGTTCTTAGAAATGTTCAGTTAATCGGAGTGAT
The DNA here is from genome assembly GCA_033557465.1 of Ichthyophis bannanicus. Classification (NCBI taxonomy): domain Eukaryota; kingdom Metazoa; phylum Chordata; class Amphibia; order Gymnophiona; family Ichthyophiidae; genus Ichthyophis; species Ichthyophis bannanicus. The sequence continues at coordinate 812,755,439 of CM066032.1, read as the reverse complement.
TGTAGGACAGCAGGGTGTGTCTAGCGAAGTCTATATTACCTGACCTGTCAGCTGCCTCTTGAGAGCATGAAGTTCAAAGTGATATATTGGGTAGAGAGGAGGGGGGTGTGGTGGGGTAATTGTGTTGCGAATAGTGCATTAGGAACAGGTGGTGTTTGATGGCTTTTCTAAATTGCATAAGATCTCTAATTGCTCTTATGTGGGGAGGAAGGTTGTTACAGGCCCTGGGGGCAAAGGATATAAATGCCCGTTTGTTTGTTGATTGAGCCCATTTTGTGGCGGAGGTGTAGCCATCATTGCCAAAGACAACCTCCACCTCCGGATCCACGCCGCAGAAACCTCCAACGAAGCAGACATCCTCCAACGAAGCAGACATCCTCACCCTCACCAACAAATACCTCTCGATATGCTTGATCTACCGTGCACCAACCACAACCTCTGACCTACCACAGATTGTACACCTCATTTCCGAAAGCACCAGCCCTTCAAAGGAACAAATTATCCTAGGAGACTTCAACCTCCCATCACTCCAGGAGAAGCAAGCAGAAACCTTCCTCAACGCCATGACAGCAATGGACCTGACACAAATCATACAAGAACCAACACATGAAAAAGGAAACATACTTGACCTCATATTTCTAAACTCCCAAACCGTCTCCTCATACAGAAAACCAACAATCTCGCCAGTACCGTGGTCAGACCACTACATTATCAACATATCCCACACCTATCAACTCAAAAATAACAGAGAAAACAAACACCACGCAAGGAGATTCAAAGCATTTAACAAGGAAGACTTCCTAACAAAAACCCTGCCTAACTTACACACAGACTCCAACAACCTTGATGTCCTGATCCACAACTGGAATACCACAATCTCCTCAGCAGCCAGCACAAATAGAAACAGCACCAATACCAGACCCATCTCCTCAAAAGCCCGATGGTTCACCCCCAGCCTCCGCAAACTGAAAACCAGACTTAGAAGAACCGAAAGGAAATGGAGAAAAACCAAAAGCGACAGAGACAAAGCAAAATACCTCCACGAACTCAATGCATACCACTCAGAAACTGACAATGCCAAAAGAGCCTACCACACCAAAATCATCGCAACAGCCATAAACAAACCTCGAGAGCTCTTCCAAATTGTCAAAAATCTAACAAAAGCACCCAGTAACTCCAACCAGCTGCCAGACATCCCCCCTGATCTTCTAGCCCGACAATACAAACAGCTGCAGCAACCACAAAACCCACATCACTACGCTGAAACAACAACCAAGACAACTTCATACACTACCCTGATCAGAGACTGGAATACATTCGACACAACCTCAAAAGAAGAAATATCCTCCACTATCTCCTGCTTGAACACCACCACCTCCCCGCTGGATCCTTGCCCTGCCGACTGGATAAAGAAAACCAAAGAAGACCTCAGTGCACCACTAACCCACATCGTAAATGAATCCTTTAAACAAGGACACATGCCAGATGCCCTCAAGACCACAATCATCCGACCATCTCTAAAAAAGCACAACCTAGATCCCCTAGACCCCACCTCCTACAGGCCAGTAGCAAGCCTCCCGCTCACCGCAAAGATAATTGAGAAGATAGTCCAACGTCAGCTTCAAGAACACCTAGACATTAACAACATACTGGACCCGCAGCAACACGGATTCCGACCATTACACGGGGTCGAGACCCTAATGACCATGCTGATGAACACCCTTATCATAGGAACCCAAGAGAAACACTCCGGATACATCCTAATTTTTCTGGATATATCAGCAGCATTCGACACCATCTCCCATAACACCCTTATCCACAGACTCCAAACAATTGGGATCAAAGGTACTGTACTCCAATGGTTCAGGTCCTATCTAACAAACCGACAGCAACTGATCTGCACCAAAACTTCCACCTCATCCCCCTTCCAGCAACATCAAGGAGTACCACAAGGATCCACACTATCAGCCATGCTTTTCAACATCTACCTCCGTCCACTCTGCTCAGTCATACGCACTCACAATGTCAATTTCCACATATACGCCGACCACATAATGCTCTACGCCCCAATTACAACCACGGACCCAACAAACGACCAGCTATCAACCTGCTTCACCGACGTATCCAACTGGCTACAAGAGAACAACTTATCCATTAACATAAAGAAGACCGAAGCCCTTATAATGACAAAAGACCCAGACTTCAAACCACCCACTCACCTCACCATGGGAACCACACAAATTCAAGTACAACCACACATAAGATATCTCGGCATTATCATTGACCAAGCCCTAACTCTTAAGCAACAAATCAACAAGACCACGAGAACTGTATTCCACAAGGCGAAAACGGTACAACGCCTCCGACCCCTCCTCGAACCACAAGACTTCAGGACAGTAATGCAAGCTCTAACACTCCCTCATCTGGACTACTGCAACATAATCTACCATGGCCTACCTGCAACACAGACCAATCCCCTCCGAACTGCCCTAAACACCACGGCGAGAATAATTCACAATGCAAGGAAACGAGACCACATCACCCCAATTCTGAGGGACCTTCATATTCTCCCCATCGAAGCAAGAATCAAGTACAAAACTCTTCTACTCACCCACAAAACCATCCACCAAACACAGGGCACCCCACTCCGCGCCCTACTGCCTCGCCCAACCCACAACAGAACAACCAGACAATCCTCCAACAGCTCCGTTGCCATCCCCCACAAAAGAACCAAAGCAACTCAACGGACCTGCAACAGAGCCTTTGAACTCTATGCCCCATCCCTCTGGAACTCTCTACCAAACCACATCAGGAACAACGGTGATCTCTCATCATTCAAAAAGCAGCTAAAAACCATCCTATTCCAAGAACATCTCTGAATAGGAACCGCCCCCCCCCCCATTTCTCTCCAAGATCTCCAAACCAGTAACTATGCTATCTTGTCAGTCTCTATGTTCACCCCAAAAATCATCAATGTTGAACCCCCGGTGATGCCCCCCCCCCACATTTGATTCCCCCCCCCCCCTGGTTATATGTCCCACCGCTTTGACCCGGTGAAAAGCGGGATATAAATGCAGTTAAATAAATAAATAAATTTTTGAGATGATTAGCGTATTGACTCTTAGGTCTGATGTCGGGGGTTTTTGTAAGAAGCGTTGAGATTAATGAGGGTGATATGTTATTTAAGGCCTTGAATGTCATTAGGAAGGCTTTGTATTCTATCCTACAGCTTACTGGAAGCCAATGTAGCTCTCTTAGTATGGGGGATATGTGGTCGCTCCTAGATATCCCACACAGGATCCGTGCAGCAGAGTTCATCGCTAATTGGAGCGGGTTCAATGAGTTCTTGGGGAGGCCCTGGAGTACAATATTTGCAAAGTCAAAATGGGGTGTGACTAGAGCTTGGAATATTGTACGGAAGTTATCGGGGTCCAGCATGGGTCTAAGGTGTCTGAGAGTCTTGATCTTGTGATAGATGGACTTTACTGTGCGGCTTATATGCTCTCTGAAGGTTAACCGTTGATCTAGTAACACGCCTAGGTATCGTATGGTGGACTTGATTGGTAGTTCGGCGTCTCTGACCTTTAGGGTTGGAGGGGGTTTGAAGGTTCTGTTTCTCGTAATGGTTAGCACCTCTGTTTTCTTGAAGTTTATTCTCAGATTATTGTTGAAGAGCCAGTCTGTAATCGCATTGAAGCAGTCAATGATGGTCGTGTAGTCTGGAAGCGTGACGTTGATAGGTGTGTATAATAGTACATCGTCCGCATAGATGAGGCACGATATGCCGAATGCACGGGTAATTTCATAGATTGGCTGCATGTAAATGTTGAATAGCAACGCCGAAAGGGAAGATCCTTGGGGTACTCCCTGTTTTTGTTGGAAAGGAAACTTGTTCAATTCTCTGAGATCTAATATGGGTCTGTAGCCCCCTGTTTTCTTTGGGATAAGAATATAGGGGGAGTAGAACCCTGAACCCTGTTGAAGAAGGGGTACTTCTTCTATTGCCCTTTGGGCAAGAAGGGTAGCAATCTCCTGACCCAGAAGGTCGAGGAGAGATGTTGGAGAATTGAACTGTCTCACCATGGTGTGAGGAGGAAGGTTTAAGAAATGAAGCTTGTACCCCTCCCTTATGATGGAGAGGGTCCATTGCTCTGCTGTGATTTGTTCCCATCTAGGAGCAAAGTGAGCTAACCTTCCTGGAATGGTGAGAGGCTCTGGTTCTTCTAGAGCCAGAAAGGCTAAGTTCTCTAGTTGTAAGTCAAAGGCCCTGAGGAGGCTGAGGCTGTTGAGTCGTAGCAGTCCTTGCAGCCTTAGACTTGGCTTGTTTAGGTTGTTGCTGACGCTTTGCAGCAAAACGACCTGCAGAAGATGCCTGGTGACCATAACCAGGATAATATTTCCCTTTTTTAGGAAAGAAAGCCTTTTTGAATAACCTTTTTCTAGCAGGAGCAGAAGTAGACTTTGAAAGTCTATCTAAGGCAGAATTCTCAGCATCCATCTGAGTGGCCTTTGCTTGCCAATCCTTGCCAAAAAGGTTTTCACCTGTACAAGGAAGATTCCCTAATCCATCTTGGACCCAGGGTTCCAAATCAGAAGCTTGTAACCAAGCAAGTCTGCGTGCACCTATGGCAATAGCCGAGGCTCTGCTGGCACACTCAAAAGAGTCAAAGGCTGCACGGTTGGAAAAATTTGGAAACTTCTTGGGCATGTTTAAGCCAGGTGAGAAACTCCTCCCTTTTATCTTCTGAGATAAAAGGAGATAAAGTTTGCAGATGATCTGTAACTTCCTTTAGAAACATCCCCATATAGAGACTATAGGAGTTGATTCTGGCAGTAAGCATATTGGCCTGGAAAATTCTCCGGCCAAAAGCATGCAAGGTTCTGCATTCTCTTCCAGGAGGATTAGATGAGTGTCTTTTTGCACTCTTTATCTTTTTCATAGCAGACTCCACCACAATAGAGTGGTGAGGAAGCTGAGTCTTATGAAAGCCAGGACAAGGAGGAACACGGTACATGGTGTCCAACCTGCGAGAATGAGGGGAGGTAGTAAGAGGTGTCTCCCATATGCCCAACATGTGATCATAAAGGATCTCATGAATTGGTAAAGTAGCTGCCTCTTTAGGAGCCTTAGGATATTGTAAAATATCTAATTTCTTGGCTCTAGGCTCTGGTTCAGGGGCCACTGAAATAGAGAGGCCCCTGGCCACTTCCCTAATGAAGTCTTGAAAAGACAAGTCTTCTGGAGGAGACATTCTTCTTTTCGGAGAAGAGGGCTCCTGAGGAAGGAGTACCGATGCTTCGAGAGAAGCCTCTGATTCATCAGAGTCTTCGGAGGAATCGAAGTATCGCCTGTCTGGATGCTCTTGCAGAGCCCGATACGCGTACCGAGTGGTATCGACATCGGGAGTGATCGGTACCGATTCGGTACCGATGGGCATCACAGAACAGGGTACCGCTGCAGTCGACACCGAAGCCGATGTCGATGCAATCGGTACTGGCATCAGAACCGATATCGGTGCCGGTGCCGGAACCAGTACCGACAATGGAGTTTGTTGCGGTACCGGAGGCGTCGCAGCTTGTATGAATGCCGTGATGGCATGCTGCATGGTCAGAATATTCTGATCCATCGACGCAACCAATGTCTGGATGTCGGTACCTGTGGAAACCACCGGTACCCCAGAACATGGCAACAGGTGATCGGTCGAGGCCACGCCATCGATGTCAACCTGTGACCCCATAGATGAAGCTTTGGAAGCCGGAGCTTCCCGCCGGGGTAATTTTGCCGGTGCAGGATCCTCGAGAGCAAGCCCGGAGGCATCTCGATATTTAGAGGGAGATCTACCCTTCGAGGACCGGCTGGACTTATGTTTGGTTACCTGAGATCCATGGGAGGACGAAGAAGCCCTGGAAGATGTCGATGCCACTGAAGCTGCATCAGAGGGAAACAGGGTACTGAGCTTTGCCGCTCGATTCCGTCGACCTCTTTTAGACATCATGGAACAGGACTCACAATCGGTGATGGAGTGGTCAGGACCCAAACATTTTAGACACCAGTCATGGGTGTCGGTGATAAAAAGAGTACCACTGCACTTCGTGCACTTTTTAAACCCGGAAGCGGGCTTTTCCATGAGGAAATGTTTTCTAGGCCGAAGGCCCAAAAAGAAAAATTGCACAGAAGTGGGAAACGGTAGTTTGTTTGTTGTTTTTTTTTTTAAAGAAGAAAGAAGAAAAGACCGGCGGTACCGGTCCGACGTCGAAGAAGGCAGATGCGCGACCAAAGAAATAAAGAAAAATAAAGAACTTCTTCAGCGGTGACAGGAACACGACCTGCTGGCTCCGCGGAAAAGAACTGGAGAGAGGCGGTTAGGAAAGGCGGGAAGGCAGCACGCAGGCGCTGTGGGATGCTCCCAAAAGCTTTCTTTCTGGACGCTGGGGAGCGTTCCCGCGCAGGCTCCGTCGGTACCGACGATACCCATATGTGAAGACTCATTCCTGCTTGTTCCTGGAGATAAGAGCAGAAAAGGATATGGAACTCAGAATGAGTATGGAAACAACCTGACCGATTTCCAGGGTGGCTCAGAAAAGTCAGAAGGCAATGTGATTTCAGGAGACTGTCACTGAACTGTGGTGGTTAGCTATAAACTTTAAAACCACAGTTTGACTTCTCCTTTACCACTGAGGTTGTGGCCATCAAGTTATATAATCTCTCTAGGCGCAACTGAGGGGCCAATGTACTAAACATTCTTCCCAGAGAGACAAAACAGGAAAAATCCTTTAGCATATCAGGTCTCGAGACTGGGTGGGAGGAGCATTATAACTATGCAAATCTTCTTGTCCAGAACTTTATATTAAGGCATTACAAAATGAATACCAACTCATACCTGGAAGGCAAAGAGAGCGATAAACTAGGACAGAGGGCTAAGGGGGGATATCACCACCTGGGCTGGTAGCTGAGAAAAAACATTTGCATAGTCATTTAGAGAGCATTTATAACTTTGGTTATAATCCAGTAAACTGGAAGCCAGTGATGGTTCTCCAATGTAGCCCTTCTACTTTAAATCACTTTCAAAACACAAAAAAGAAGGGAGGGGCAGTACTTCAATGCTCAAGGTAACAAATCAAAACAACACTGGAATCTAGTTCAGTGATTTGGTTCAGTTTGCTGAGCTTCCACTGACGTTGGCAATGGCACCTGCATAAGCAGCACTATAACCAGAAGCATGCTACGAACATGTCAGGGCTGTATTTCTCAAGCACAAAGGATCTCAACATGCTCTACAGTTTAATATCTCAGAAACAAGCACCATCAATAAGGCAGCAGGATTTGGACGCATGGACTGCAAACAAAAAGCTTCTACGCATAACAGAGAAAATCAATAAAAATATCATCCAATCAGGTTAGATCTAATGAGGCATGTGAGGACTTGCCAAAGGCCTCATGGAGAATCAAGAGATAAAGGGGAGACAAATGTACATGCCCGGGTTCACTGTCCCTACCATAACAGGATACCGTTCATGATTTCTTAAAAAAACATGTTTCTATACAATAACCCTTTCCGTGGAAGGCTATACTGTCTCACATTTTTGCCTTGTTAACTACTGGAAATAGTACGGTTACCTGCCAGCCCAGGCTTCAAGCCTGGCTGCTTGTTCTTCTCATACATTTTCAGCATAAAGTTTGGAACTCCAGTTACAGTCTTCCCTTGATCTGAACGTGTGGAGCTTCCTCTCAGTGCAGTATGATACACTCCGCGGGGCATATTAGCCATCTCTTGCTGTACAAGTGATGTCGCAAACTCTTTGAATGCTGGAAGAGAAGACGAGGCTGAGATGGTGATGCTGAAAGTACAAAACAGTAAAGACTTCATTGCCAGTAATAAAAAGGGTCTTAACAAGCAGGAACTTAAAATCTGTTGATGCTAGGCCAGTTACAGCTGCTAGCCTTAGGCAGCGGAGTAAGTGAAGTCACATGCTGGGAGTCAGCAAATAACTCCAACAGTTATCTCCTGCATACTATTCTTTGCATTAAAAAAAAAAAAACAAGTTGCCACCACAGAAATTTAGAAAGTCAGCTCAACACAGATGCCTATAAAGATTATAAAGACATTGGCAAGGCCTCAAAAGCTAAGTGAAGTGAGGCTTTCATTTTTTTATTTCCAATAGCTTGTATAATAGCACTGAAGGAGGGAGGGAGAGGATACTAGCAACAAGAATGCAGGGAGGCAATGACATTGAGAAAAGAGCAGTATTATTCTTCCATAATTTTCCCCACTACAAATGATTTATTTTCCTTGGTTGTTCATGGCAAGACTGCAAGCTGTCTCCAACCCTAAGTGAATCAAACTTATTGTACCATAAACTGAGGATGTCCAGTTTAATAGGTAGTTTATATGCAATGTTCTTTCCCCCTGGGTCTCCCAGTGGCATAACTCACATAGATGTCACCGGGCCATTGAAGTGAATTGATACCATTATCTTTAATTTCTAACATTATTACTCATCTCTTTCATAGCAAGACCACACAAGAAACTCAAGTATTGAAAACAGGCATTAGATACAATACATCCTTTGGTACAATATTGGTTAAAAAAGTATAAATTAGTGCAACACTGAGGCTTGCTCCTCCCAAGCCTCACATATTTTATAAACACATACATATATATAACATACCTGGATGGCACTGAGAACCTTTACGGGCCCCAGTGACTAAAGGTTTATTTTTTCTGAAACAAACATGAGATGGTGCTAGTACGTAAGCCAAAGAGCTGAGCCCATCTCATATACTGCATGAAGAACACCATTCGAGTGTTTGTGTATATATGTTGTGTGTATATAAAAATGTGTACATAAAGGAAAAATTTGGTCTTACCTGCTAATTTTCTTTCCCCGAGTCTAACCAGACCAGTTCAGAACATGTGGGGTACACCTGCAAGCCAGCAGATGGAGACAAAGGGCCCGATCAGCCTGTAGTGGACAGAGGTTTTAAAGCACCTGGCTGCTGTGGGAAAATGGAAACCAAATATTCAGTGCCGAAATCTGGATATCCTTCGGCGTGGGAGAGCTAACAAAAGCACCCAGTCACCCCGATCAACTACCAAACATCCCACCTGAGCTACTAGCATGCCAATATAATCAGCTCCAGCTCCCAAACAAACCACAACAGAATGCAATATCAACAACACACCATGCCATCAAAGCCATGGATTGGGGCACTTTCGAAACAATCACAACTGAACAAATAGAATCCACCATCTCCCGTCTAAACACCACCACCTCTCCACTAGACCCCTGCCCTGCTGAGTGGATAAAGAAATCCAAAGAAGACATAAGCACACCCCTAACCCACATCATCAACGAATCACTCAAGCAAGGTCACATACCAGATGTCCTCAAGAACTCCATCATCCGTCCAACCCTAAAAAAACCCAACCTGGACCCACTCGACCCAGCCTCCTACAGACCAATAGCAAGCCTCCCATTCACCACCAAAATTATGGAGAAGATCATTCAACAACAACTTCAAGACCACCTAGACACCAACAAAATACTGGACCCACAACAACATGGATTCCGCCCATACCATGGAGTTGATACCCTCATGACGACGCTACTGAACACCCTCACCAAAGGCACACAGGCCAAACACTCTGGATACGCCATGCTCTTTCTAGACATATCCGCAGCCTTCAATGCCATCTCCCACAGCATTCTCCTGCACAGACTCCAGGATATAGGAATTAAAGGCACAGTACTACAATGGTTCTGCTCCTACCTGACAAACAGACAACTGATTCGCACAAACACAGCAACCTCCCCCCCCCCTTCCAACAACATCAAGGAGTACCACAAGGCTCCACACTGTCCGCCATGCTCTTCAATATATATCTACAACCACTCTGCACGATCATACGAAACCACAACATCAACTACCACATATACGCAGATGACATAATGCTCTATGGATCAATCACAACAACCAACCCAACGAATAACCAACTATCAGACTGCTTCATTGAGATCTCCGACTGGCTCCAAAGAAACAATCTAACCATCAACATCAAAAAAACGGAAGCCCTCATAGTAACAAAGGACCCAGATTTCACCCCACCACCACACCTCATATTAGGAACCACCCAAATTAAGATTCAATCCCAAATAAAATATCTGGGAATCACTATAGACCAAGCTCTCACATTCACTCCACAGATAAAAAAGACTGCAAAGACCATATTCCACAAAGCAATGACAATACAACGGCTCAGACCACTCACTGATCCACAGGACTTCAGAACTGTCATGCAGGCCGTGACACTCCCCTACCTGGACTACTGCAACATAATCTATCACGGACTCCCTGCAACCCATACCAACCCACTATGGACGGCCCTGAACACCACCACTAGGATCATCCAGAAAACAAAAAAGCACGACCACATCACCCCAGTCCTGAGGGAACTACACATACTACCACTTCAAGCAAGGATCAAATACAAAGCTGCCCTGCTTATACACAAAGCCCTCCATTGTACACAGACTTCCCACCTCCGTTCCCTACTACCCCAGTCCACCCACAACAGAACAACCAGACAAACCACCAACAACGTCCTTACCATCCCCAATCAACGAACCTGCAACAGAGCTTTTGAACTATACGCACCCTCCCTCTGGAACTCATTACCGAACCAAATCAGGAACACTGCTGATTCATCTGCCTTGCGAAAACAACTAAAAACCATCCTCTTCCAGGAATACCTTGGACCAGAAGCAAGCAATCTCCACTGACATTCCCACAGTCCTGCGACCAAATTCCCAATCTACCCTATAAGAGACCTATGTCTGTTGCCTATGTCCTCACCACCTGTTCAGATCATCAATGTTGGCCCCGGTGACGGCTCCCCCCCACACTGATTTTTGTCCACCCCCCCCACCCCCACTCAATGTTAAACCACTTTGGCCCGTTGAAAAGCGGTATATAAATGCAGCTAAATAAATAAATAAATAAATATCCAGTTTCAGTGCTTACCGCATGGCTATCTGGACAGTAGTGATATTCAGCCATTCTCAGGATAGTCAAATGTGTGCGAAAAGATAGGACAGCTACGAAAATGACGTAGTTTTATGTGGGCAAATATCCAGTTAGCAGACTGAACATCACCGCTAACCCTTGTGCTGCCCACAGACAGTGCCTAGCAGTTAGAGGGGGATATTCAGTAGGGTTTATCCGGTTAGCAGGTCCTGCTAACCGGATAAACCACTTTGAATATCAGGCCCAGAGACTAAAGAGCGGTGAACTCTGCTCTATAAAGGAGCACTGTGCCATCAGTTACTCTTCAGTATTTCTGTAACAAAATAATGATAAACAACCCTACAACTAACCAAACATTCAGAATAATGGAATCCAGAAACCTAAGAAACAACAATGAGGAGCACTGCTATAATCCTCTCTAGACTGTGAACCTTAAAAATAGCATAACAAGAATGTTAGTTCATCAGGATGGGCCCTCTGGACTGGGCTGACTAGACTGAAGGATAGGAAACAAACAGGAGAGACCAAATTTTTCCTTCTTTTTCAACCACCAGACCAGTTCAGAACGATTGGGATGAAGCAAAGCAATCCCTACATTGGACAAGATGAAGAGACTCCTGCTCTAAGTAACCCAACATGGAAAGCAGCATCCTTTCTATTATGCACATCCAATCGGTAATTTTTAGAGAAGGAATGCAAGGGCAACCACATTGTTGCTCAACAAATTCCCACTGCTGAAACTGAATGAGACTCAGGTTGACAAAACTCTGGTAGAATGTGCTTGAAAAGACTGCAAAAGCCCCTTTAATAATATGTGACAAAACTACCAGTTCTTTAATCCCCCATACAACAGTAGCCTTGGTAGCTGCTTCACCTCTTCTAGCAACTCCAAAGAAAACAAACAAATAGTCTGACCTTTAAAATTCATTGGCCGCTTTAGGATTACCATAATAGTGCCCTACGCAAATCCAAGGGGCAAAGAAGAGGAAACGCCAGGCCCCAATCCTCCTGATGAAAAGGTACCTCTACTACTCTATTAACATGGAAATGAGGGTGCACAGTCCAAATAAGATTCTCCTGCTTCTGTAAAATGTAAAAAAAGATCATGGCAGGAGAAGACCTGAAATTCAGAAATTCTTTTAGGTGAACATATTGCCAACAGGAAGGCCATCTTGAAAGTAAGGTTCTTCAAAGAAAGGTCTTTCAACAAAGCTCTCTTCAGAGGTTGAAAGGATTCAATCTAAGGGACTAAAGAACAAATTTAGATTCCAGGCTCAAACTACTACCTGGAGGAGAGAACACAACTGTGCTACTCCCTTCAGAAAATGCACAGTATCTGAATAAGCACCTAACAGTTCCAAAAACAAACCAGCATTGCTTCCTGAACATAAGAATTGCGATAATTTCCAACAGTGGCCAATCCAGGTCATAAATACCTGGGCATGTTCCCAAAAAGGTAGACAGGTTCCACAGTGCTTGTCCTGGAGTAAGAAGTGGATATCCCAGGTCCTCTTTAATAACAGTTTATGGACCTTTCCTCCAGGAACCTGCCCAAACCTTTTCTAAACCCAGCTACACTAACAGATGTTACTACAGTACATCCTTCGGTAATGAATTCCAGAGTTTAATTATGCATTTAATGAAAAATATTTTCTCTTATTAATCTTAAATGGGTTACATTACATGTCTCCTAGTATTTATACTTTTTGATCGTGTAAACATCCGATTTATGTTTACCCGTTCCACTCCATTCATTAATTTATAGACCTCTAAAATATCTACCCTCAACTGTCTCTTTTCCAAGTTGGAAAGCCCTAACCTTTTAAGCCTTTTCAAATAGGGGTATCCGTCCATCCCCTTTACCATTTTGGTGGCTCTTCTCTGCACTTTTTCTAATTCTGCTATATCCTTTTTAAATTGTGGTGACCAGAATTGCACACAATATTCAAGGTGTGGTCGCACCATAGAATGATACAGAGGCATTATAATCTCCTTGATTTTATTCTCCATTCCTCTCAGTATGACTCCTAGCATTACACTTGCTTTCTTGGCTGCTGCTGCACACTGGGTGGAGGGTTTAAACGTATTATCTACTAGGACGCCTAAATCTTTTTCTTGGGTAGTGATTCCTAATGCGGAACCTTCATCGTGTAACCCTAGTTTGGGTTATTCTTTCTAGGCACATAACTTTTCACTTGTCCACATTAAATTTCATCTGCCATTTGGATGTCCAGCCTTCCAATTTATCATGGTCCTCTTGCAATGTTTCACAATACTCTTGTGTTTTAACAACTTTGAATAATTTTAAGTCATCTGTAAATTTGATCACCTCACTCGTTATTCCTATTTCCAGGTCATTTATGAATACATAAAAAAGCAGTAGGCCCAGTACAGATCCCTGGGGTACTCCACTATTCACCTTTCTCCATTGAGAAAATTGGCCATTTCACCATACTGTCTGCTTTCTATCCTTTAACCAGTTCCTGATCCACAATGGTACACTGCCTGCAATCCCATGACTTTTTAATTTGGTCAAGAGTCTCTCATGGGGAATCTTGTCAAAGGCTTTCTGAAAATCCAGATAGACCAAGGTGAACTGGTTGATATAGTGTATCTGTTTATTCACACCTTCAAAAAATATAACAGATTAATAAGACAAGACTTTCCTTGGCTAAATCCATGTTGACTTCCTCTCATTAAACCATGACTATCTACATGTTCAGTAATTTTATTCTTTATAATTGTTTCTCTATTTTGCCCAGTACAGACATCAGGCTTACCAGTCAGTAGTTTCCCGGATCACCCCTGGAACCCTTTTTAAAAATTGGTGTTAAATTGGCCATTCTCCAATCTTCAGGTACTACAGATAATTTTAATAATAGTTTGCAGACCTTCTATTAGTAATCTGTGATCTCATATTTCTGTTCTTTCAACACCCTCGGATGTATACCATCCGGTGCAAGTGATATGCTACTCTTCTATTTACCAAATAGTTATAATACATTTTCCTGGTTTTTAGAGATTTCTTTCAATTCTTACGATACATCACTTTTAAATACCATTTTTGCCCTACATCTTCTTTAGTAAAGACTGAAGCAATGAATTCATTCAGTCTCTCCGCTATAGCTTTTTACCCCTCTATCTTCCAATGGTCCAACTGACTCTCTCACAGGTTTTTTTGCTAAGAATGTATTTGAAAAAGGTTTTACTATATGTTTTTTGCTTCCATGGTAAGTTTTTTTTTTCAAATTCTCTCTTTGCCTGCCTTATCAATGCCTTGTATCTAACTTGCCCAGTGCTTATGTTTTCTGTTTTCATTATTTGGTTCCTTTTTCCATTTCCTGAAAGATGCTTTTTTGGCTACAACAGCCTCTCTGGCCTCACCTTTAAACCATGCTGTCAGTTTTTTGGCCTTCCTTCCACTTTTATTAAAGCATGGAATACATGTGGTCTGGGATTCCAAGATAGAATTTTTAAACAACGCTCATGCTTGATGCAAATCTCTAACCCAGTGATGCCCAAAGTGGGCGGCACCACCCCCAAAGTGGACACTGGGCTAATCTAGAGAGGCGCTGAAAGACAAGGGGATGCTGCACTGCCCTAGGGAGACGACGAAGGGATAAGCACAATATAGCTGCGTGAACAACTAAGTAATAAGAAAGTATACACACTGTATATTTAATGAGCATATCTTTGCATCGTTGCAAGAGAACCGACTGTGCATATGTTTACATTACAAGATTACACCAGGGAAATTTCACTAGCATATTTGGCGGGAACAAACAGTAAATTGCGTTCAACATGTCAGATTTTATGCACAAACGAAATATACCGAAAGCGAAATCAGATAGATAAACTTGTAAAATAGATATTGGCCTGTCTTGAATGGTGGGAAGATATGACCTGTGTTGGGAATGACATGAGTGCTCAGAAGGTGGAGAATGTGTGCGCAGCATGTTTGTTTGGCCATGCCAGTAGGCAAAACCGTGAGCTAGAAGAACAATTGACAGATTTAGCAAAGAGGCAAAATCTATTTATGGAATTAATTAAACAAACACTTATCAAAATTTTCACTGATTTGTTTTGCATAATAGCCTCACTGTGTGAGGGGGGAGGTGCACAGTACTAAATTTATGGAACCAAGGGGGCGGTGGCAAGCCGAAAACATTTAGGAATCACAGCTCTAACCTTTGCAGCAGCTCCTTTTAGTTCTTTCTTAACTATTGTTCTCATTTGTCATAGTTCCCCCTTTGGAAAAGTTAAAAGGTAATATTGTAGATTTTCCTTACTGTCCTTTCTTCATTGATTAAACCAAATGCAATCATGCTATGATTACTTTTGCCAAGTGGCCCCAACACTCTTATCTCTTGCAGCAGATCCTGTGTTTCACTAAGGACTAGGTCCAAAATAGCTTCCCTTCTTGTTGGTTCATGAACCATCTGCTCCATGAAGCAGTTATTTATTTCATCTAGAAACTTTATCTCCCTAGCACGTCCAGGCTGACACTTTCCCAGTCAATACCAGGGTAATTGAAATAAAAATCACTCATTTACTATGTTGTAACTTTTGTTAGCTTCTCTGATTTCTTTTAGCATTTCATCATCTATCTGTTCATTCTGGCCAGGTGGTCGATAATATACCCTTCACTGCCATTGCCTTCCCCTTTTTACATGGGATTTCTATCCATAGAGATTCTACAGTGTATTTTGTTTACTGAAAAATGTTAATGCTATTTGACTCAATGCCCTCTCTAACAGAGTGCAACCCCTCTACCAATTTGATCAGCTCTAACATTGCAATAAAGTTTGTACCCAGGTATCACAGTGTCCCATTGGTTGTCCTCCTTCCACCAGGTCTCTGAGATGCCAATCATGTCTAACCTTGCATTTAGTACTATACATTCTAAGTCTCCCATCTAATTTTTAGACTTTTAGCATTTGCATACAGGCAGTTTAGAGGTTGTATTTTATTTGTATTAATCTGGTTATCAGTTGATGGGGTAATTTGGAATCTTTCAGCTCTGTACTTAAGGGCATCTGGGCTACTTTTATCTTTATTGGAACTTCTCTGTCGGGATGCCTTAACTTCCCCCTTTTGCAAGTATTCTTCAAGGATACACCCTAACGAACTTTGCACTCTTGGGCAACTGTCAGCTTTCCCCTATTATCTAGTTTAAAAGCTGCTTTATCTCCTTTTTAAAGGTTAATGCCAGCAGCCTGGTTCCATCCTGGTTAAGGTGGAGCCCATCCCTTTGGAAAAGCCCCTCCTTTCTCCAGAATGTTACCCAGTTCCTAACAAATCCAAAACTCTCTTCCTTGCACCATCGCCTCATCCATACATTAAGACTCTGGAGCTCTGCTTCCATTTTGGATCATGCGCTTGGAACGGGAAGCATTTCTGAGAATGCTACTCTGGAAGTTCTGTATTTCAACTTTCTATCTAAAAGCCTAAATTTGGCCTCCAGAACCTCCCTCCCACACTTTCCTATGTCATGTCCCAAGACAGCAGACTCCTCCCCAACACTACTGAAAACCTTGTCTAGGTGGTGTTGGAGGTCTGCTGTATTTGCACCAAGAAGGCATGTTACCAGGCAATCCGCATGTCCATCAGCCAGCCAGCTATCTACATGCCTAATGATCGAGTCACCAACTTTAATGGGTGTCCTAACCCTTCCCTCATAGCCACATGTTCCTGGAGAAACCCCATTGGTGTGAGAAGGTTTTATATCACCCAGAGGACAGGTCCTAGCTACAGGATCACTTCTTGCCACACCAAGATGATGCTTTCCTTTCACATGATCTCTCTCATCTATGGCAACTGAGAGGCTGCCAGAATGGAATTGGGACTTCAGTACTACGTCCCTGTAGGTCTTGTCTATATACCTCTCAGTCTTTCTTATACCCTCCAAGTCTGCTTCTCTAGCCTCCATAGATCATACTCATTCCCTGAGGGCAAAGAGCTCATTGCACCTAGTGCACACACAAGACCCCTCACCAACTGGGAGAAAATCATACATGTGACACTCAATGTAAAAGACTGGATAGCACCCATCTTGCTACTAGACTGCTGTCTGCCTCTTAGTTTTAAGGTTTTGTTTAGCTATTTAAGTTGTTTACTTACTTAAAGTTTCTAGGGCTACTTGTACTCATACAACTATACCTAATAAGTTAAGGGACTTTGTTGTTCACCTCAAGATTAATTAAGACCCTGAAATTAATTAATCTATTCCTGGTGAGGATAACCAGCTGAACCTGAAAGTGAATTTTTCTACCCTTTCCCCTTTAAGTTAAGGCCAACCCCTTCTTCAGGTCCTCCTGCAAAAAAAGACAAGAAGTTGGATAGCAAGAACTGAATGGAAGAAACAGAGCGAGCTGCACATCAAGCCTTAAAGACTCTTCAGACTTTAGCACACGCTAAAGATATGTATCTTTTACATGCTTGTAGGGGATTGGTAATGACTTCTTCCACATATCCATTCCACCTTAGGTGACCTCTCAAGAGCCAAGCCATAAGAAAAACAGAGATGGGTCTTCCATTAGAACAGGCAGTCAGTGGGCCCATCTACCTGGAGACATACGAGATCCACATACCAAGGACGCCTGGGCCAACTGGGTACTATTATCACTACCAAATCTGGATGAAACGCCACTTTCTGCACAACAGTTGGCCTAAAAGAGGCTAAGGGGGAAACACAAAGAGACTCTGAATAAGCCCATTGTCCCCCATTCCTTGCGCTGACTGAAAAACTGAGGAAACCTGGTGTTCTAATGAGTTACCATGACGTTCATCACCAGTGCACTCCAACATTCACAGTTTAAGAGAAAGGCCTCCCCTAATAGCTTCCACTCCCCCTGGGAAATGTTGTTGTTGTTGTTAAGTGCCATCAAGTCTGTGTAGACTCATGGTGACTCTCTGGATAGTTGACCTAAACTGTGTTTGGTCTTCAGTCAGGCGGCTCATTGTTGATAGAGTGGCTCACAGCTGCTGTTATTGAATCAATCCATCTCAATGCCAGCCTTCCTCTTCTGTGTTGATCTTCTAACTTGCCAAGCATTATGTCTTTCTCTAACAATCTCTCTTTGCATGATGTGTCCAAAGTATGAAAGTCATAAGAACATATGATATGCCATACTGGGTCAGACCAAGGTCCATCAAGCCCAGTATCTTGTTTCCAACAGTGGCCAATCTAGGTCGTACGTACCTAGCAGTTTCCCCAAAAGACAAAGGTTCTACAATGCTTGTACTGGGTCAAGCATTGATATCCTGAGTCCCTTCTTAATAATGGTTTAAGGACCTTTCCTCCAGGAACTTGTCCAAACCTTTTTTAAATCCAGCTACACTAATAGCTTTTACTACATCCTCCGGTAACAAATTCCAGAGTTTGATTACACGTTGAGTGAAAAAATATTTTCTTTTATTAGTCTTAAATAGTTTACCCTGTAGCTTCATTGCATGTCCCCTAGTCTTTCTATATTCTGATAACGTAAACAATTGAAATAGGTTTACCCGTTCCACTCGGTTCATTAATTTATAGACTTCTATGATATCTCCCCTCAGCTGTCTCTTTTCCAGGTTAAAGAGCCCTAACCTTTTTAGCCTTTCTTCATAGGAGTATCCTTCCGTCCCCTTTAACATTTTGGTGGCTCTTCTCTGAACCTTTTCTAAAAACGCAATATCATTTTTAAGATACGGCGACCAGAATTGCACACAATATTCAAGGTGCGACCTCACCATGTAAGGCCTCACCATAGAGGCATTATAATATCTTTTGTTTTATTTTCCATTCCTTTCCTTATGATACCTAGCATTCTATTTGCTCTCTTGGCCGCCGCTGCACACTGGGCCGAGGGTTTTAACATGTTATCCACAATGATGCCTAAATCTTTTTCCTGGGTGGTGGTTCCCAATGTGGAACCTTGCATCTTGTAACCATAGTTTGGGTTGTTCTTCCCTAGGTGCATAACTTTGCACTGTCCACATTAAATTTCATCTGCCATTTTGATGCCCAGTCTTCCAATTTATCAAGATCCTCTTGCAATTTTCCACAATTCTCTTAGATTTTAACAACTTTAAATAGTTTTGTCTCATCTGCAAATTTGATAACCTCACTCGTTATTCCCTTTTCCAGGTCATTTATGGACCCAGCACAGTGAACAGTGGACCTAGCACAGATCCCTGGGGTACTCCACTATTCACCTTTCTCCATTGGGAAAATTGGTCATTTAGCCCTACTCTCTGCTTTCTATCTTTTAACCAGTTCCTGATACACAATAGTAGATGCCTCCTATCCCATGACTCTTTAGTTTTGCCAAACGTCTCTGATGAGGGACCTTGTCAAAGGCTTTCTGAAAATCCAGATACACTATATCAGACTCATCTTTGTCTACCTGTTTATTCACACCTTCAAAAAAACATAACAGATTAGTAAGGCAAGATCTTCCTTGTCTAAAGCCATGTTGGCTGTCTCCCATTAGGCCATGACTATCTACATGCTGTGTAATTATTTTCTTTATGATGGTTTCTACCATTATTCCAGGTATTGACGTCAGGCTCACCGGTCTGTAGTTTCCCGGATAACCCCTGGAACCCTTTTTAAAAATTGGCGTTACACTGGCGATCCTCCAATCTTCAGGTATTACAGATGATTTTAATGAAAATTCACAGATTACTAATAGCAGGTCTGCAATCTCATATTTCAGTTCTTTCAACACCCAGGTGATTTGCTACTCTTCAGTTTATCAAATAGTTGTAATACATCTTCCCAGTGTATCAATATTTCTTTCAATTCTTCTGCAGTATCACCTTTAAATACCACTTCAGTCATGGGTAACATCCCTACATCTTCCTCAGTAAAGACCGAAGCAAAGAATTCATTCAGTCTCTCCGCTATTGCCTTTTTGCTTCTTAGTGCCCCTTTTAACCCTTCTATCATCTAATGGACCAACTGACTCTCTCACAGGGTTTTTGCTACGAATGTACTTAAAAAAGTCTTTATTTTGCGTTTTTGCTTCCACAGCAAGCTTCTTCTCAAATTCTCCCTTTGCCTGCCCTATCAATGCCTTGCATTTGACTTTCCAGTGCTTGTGCTGTTTCCAGGTTTCGTCGTTTGGCTCTTTTTTCCATTTCCTGAAAGATGCTTTTTTGGGTCAGACCAAGGTCCATCAAGCCCAGTATCCTGTTTCTAACAGTGGCCAATCTAGTGGGTACCTAGCAGTTTCACCAAAAGACACAGGTTCCACAATGCTTGCATTGGGTCAAGCAGTGATATCCCAGGTCCCTTTTAATAGTGGTTATGGACATTTCCTCCAGGAACTTGTCCAACCCCTTTTTAAACCCAGCTACACTAACAGTTCTATCATCTGAGCTTCTAAGGAAAGCTTAGCTTTCATCTTCTCCAGTACTGATTTGTTTATTCTGCAGGCAGTCCATGATATATAGAATATTCGTCACCAGCGCTATAATTCAAAGGCCTTAATTTTCTTCCTGTCTTTTTTACTGTTCAACTTTCACATGCATATGATATTATTGAAAATACCATGGCTTGGATAAGTCTAATCTTTGTATGGAGAGAGATATCTCTGCTCTTGAGAATCTTGTCTAGGTCTTTCATAGTCATTCTGCTAAGAGCAATGCGTTGTCAGATTTCTTGACTGCTTGTCCTTTCGTTATTGATTGCTGATCCAAGTAAGTTAAAGTAGTCAACTATTTCAATTTCTTCTCCATCAATGATGAACTTATTGATTTTGCCAGCTGTCAGGACCTTTGTTTTCTTAACGTTAAGGTGCAGGCCCATTTTAATACTATGTTTCTTGATCTTGAAAAGCAAATGTTTCAGAATGTCTTCACTTTCAGACAGTAATGTGTTATTATCAACATAGCAAATGTTGATGAGTCTTCCACCAATCTTCACACCTCATACAGTACTGCTTCTCTGATGATTTTTTCTGCATATAAATTAAAGAGGTAGGGTGAAAGAATGCAGCCTTGTCGTACACCTTTGCTGATTTTAATCCATTCTGTTTCTCCTAGTTCCAGTCAAACTATTGCTTCTACATCAATGTAAAGAGAACTATCAAGTGTTCTACAACCATACCTGGAATGAGAACTGCTTGAAGTGCAAGCAGGGTTCAGGAAAGGCTTTTGACTGTAAACCATGAGAAACGCTGGGCCACCTTAAGAACGCCTGATAATTCTCTTGCACAACTTTAATCATGGGAGTGTCTCCTCAAAATATACAACTGCACATTTTCCATCTCTACAACATGAGCCATTGTCAAGGCTAGAAGTTTAGTTTAACTACAATTTGATATACTGCTTCTTATGAATAACTAAGCAGTTTAAAATAATTAAATTAAAATAAACATAGAATTCCATTATTGATATGAATCTTCACACCTCTGTTGTCTTCATACAGTCCTGCTTCTCTGATGATTTGTTCTGCATATAAATTAAACAGGTAGGGGGAAAGTATGCAGCCTTTTCTTAGACCTTTGATTATTTTAAACTATTTTGTTTCTCCTTGTTCCCTATGAACTGTTTCTTCTTGATAAATGTAAAGGTTGTGCAAGAGAGCGATCAGGTGTTCTGGTATACCCAGCTTCTTAATGTGGCCCACAGTTTCTCATGGTTTATACAATCAAAGGTCTTGCTGTAGTCAATAAAACACATATAGATATCCTTTTGGTATTTTTTAGTCTTTTCAAGGATGCATCTCACATCAGATATGAAAGAAAATTGAACAGACACAAAGAAATCTCAAGAAGTGAAACACAAAAAGGGTACAGGGACTTGGGTGGGTGTAGCAAGATATCAAACAATCATGAAAGTTTAAGAAGGGAGGTGAAAGGCAGTCTGGGTGAGTTCTGAGTACAGCTTTGAATTTAATGAAGGAGGATACCAGGCGGAGAGCTGGGGGAAAGTTATTCTTCAGCATGGTACAAGAAAACACAAAGCAAAGCGTCTTGTGGATTATCATCTGTATTGAGTAACGGAGGGAAGTTAAAGACTTGGTATGAATTGAACCCAGAACCCTATGGGAAGTGCGGAGAATGTTTAAAGAAGAAAGATAGGGAGGTAAGCCACAGCAGAAGGCTTTGTGTATTGTTAGCTAAGGATAGTGCCGCATAGACCTATGTCATAGAGATGAAAGAGCAGGGTAGAGTGATCTACTAAGTCAAAAGCAGCAGAAAGATCAAGACAAAATAAAAGAAATATTACCATTATCGAATGACTGCTGGACTTCACTAAGGAGAGAAGCTAGGATGGTTTCAGAATGGAAGCCGGACTAATAGGAATGGAGGAAACTAGACTTCTCAGGGTGTTCACTGAGCAGAGTGAAAACTATTTTTCAAGAACCTTTGATAGGAATGGAAGATTGTAAACCAGTCTATAGCTTCTAGGGAGTAATTTGGCAAGCGTGTTATGTTTGAGGATAGGACAAATGAGTGCACTTTTCCAGAGATCTTTATCTTTATCTTTATTAAAACATTTGATAGACCGCCCAGGCAGGAGCATCAGGGCGGTGTACAATCGTAAAAAGGTGACAGCTGCTGAGAAAGGAAGGAAAGAAAAGAACGCCAAATGATAATAGGACAGCAAAAGAAATAGCAGAGAGTAAAGAGGGGCAACAGAAAACAGCAGAGCAACAAAATTTAAAACAATAATAATAATAATAAAAACTTAAAAACAGTAAGAAATTAAAGGAGTGGGGAGAGGAGAGGGAGACTCGAACCAGATATAGGTGGAGCGAGAGGCGAGACTAGGGGAACATGACACCAGCGGTGAGGGGAAAATAGGAAAATAAGAGGGAGGGAGGGAATAAAGGGCTAGGTGGGAAAGACATCATCAGTGGGGGGAGGGAGATTGAATGCTTGACAGAAAAGATGAGTCTTGAGAAGGGCTTTAAAACGAGTGTAGGAGGGTTCTAAACGGAGAGGTAAGGGAAGAGAATTCCAGAGGGCGGGGCATAGAAAGAAGAAGGCAGAGTGTCGGGTGGATTCGAGACGGGCCTGAGTGGGTGAGGGAAGAAAGAGACGATTACCATGGGCAGACCGGAGAAGGCGGGGAGAGGGCTGAAGACGGATAATATTGGCTAGATATTGGGGGGAGTCAGAGAAAAGGGCCTTATGTGCAAGGATAAGTAGTTTAAACACAAACCGAAACTTGATAGGGAGCCAGTGTAAAGAAGAGAGACAGGGGGAAACATGGGAGCGGAGAGGGGATAGGGTAATAAGACGGGCGGCGGCATTTTGAACGATTTGAAGGCGGTGAAGTTGGTGAGAGGGAAGACCGGCATAAACAACGTTGCAATAATCAAGTTGCGAAATAACTAGAGATAAGACCAAAGTGATAATAGAAGAGTGTGAAAAGTAAGAACGGACAGCTTTGATGCGACGTAGGTGAAAGAAGGAAGAGCGGACAACAGAGGAGATATGGTCATGAAAGAAAGAGATGAGTCTAGAGTAACACCCAGATAGCGGAGAGTGGAGGTGGAAGGGATAGAATGGGGACCCATAACAGGAAGCACTGAGGGAGAAGGACGACCAAAAGTAACCCAAAGAGCAGCAGATTTGGTGGGATTAACATGCATGAAGTTTGACTCAAACCAGGATGTGATGGAGGAGAGACAGAAGTTAAGTGGAGTGAGATCAGGGGCAGAGGGAGAGGTATGGTGAACCAGAAGGATATCATCAGCATAGATGTAGAAAGAAAGAGTAGATTGCTGGATTAGCAGAGCTAGGGGGGCCAGAAAAATGTTAAAGAGAAGAGGGGCAAGAATAGAGCCCTGAGGGACACCACAAGTGACAGGGGCAGGGGGAGAGACTGAAGAACCAGCGTGAACTGAGAAAGTACGACAAGATAAAAAAGAGTGAAACCATTGAAGAACAGTGCCATGAATACCAACATCAGACAAACGAGAAAGAAGGGTGCGGTGATCGACTACATCAAACGCAGAAGACAGATCCAGGGAGACCACTAGGGAAATATCACCACGATCGTGAGAGCGGTGAAGTTCAGAAAGCAGAGCTGTGAGAACAGTTTCGGTGCTGTGACCAGGACGAAAACCAGATTGCCGGGGGTGAAGGGCGTGGGTGGAGTCAAGATGAGAGGTCAGCTGGGAAAAAACGATTCGTTCGAGGATTTTGGACAGAAAAGGAAGGTTGGAAACGGGGCGCCAGTTGGCAGAAAGAGTGGGGTCGAGAGTGGGCTTCTTCAAAAGGGGGCAGACAATAGCGTGCTTCCATAGAGAGGGAAAAAGGCCAGAAGAAAGACTAGTGTTAAAAATAGAAAGGATGAAAGGCACCAAAGCAATATGCGAGTCAAGTAGCCAGGGGGATGGCAGAGGATCAAGAGGACAGGTAGTTTGGTGAGCGGAAGAGATAGCCTTAATGAGTTCGGGCGAAGAAATAGGGGAAAAGGAACACCAAGTGTGGGAGAGGGTGTGAATGGGTGAGGAAGGGGAAGTGGGCAAAGGGCGGAAGGAAGGAGAGGAGGGGAAGGGAGGGAGAAGAGGGGAGAGGGGAGAAGGGCATGAAGGAAAGGAGGAGCGAATAGCAAGAATCTTATTAGCGAAGAAAGAAGCAAGAGAAGAAGGGCTAGGAGGGGGGGGGGGCTGGGAAAGGGCAGAAGGGAGAGAAGAGGGGGAGGAAATAGATTTAAGGACCAGAAAGAGACATCTAGCAGAGTTGGAAGATGTAGAGATGAGACGAGAGTAGTATGAATGTTTAGCAGAAGTGATAGCAGAGCGGTAGGAAAGGTGAGCAAGCCGATAGTTGGAGTGAGAGTCGGGTGAGCGGGACTTCCTCCAGAGCCGTTCAGCACGGCCGAGATTGGAGCGGAGAAGAAGGAGACCAGGGTGGTACCAGGGGTGATGGGAGGATGAACGGGGGGCTGAAGAATGGAGAGGTGCCACAGAATCAAAAGCAACCAAAAGAGAAGAAGAAAAGAGATCAACCTGACGGTCAATGGAAAAGGAGGAAAAATCTGGAGGGAATAGCGTGTGGGCAGATGGAAAAGAGGACCGAGAGTTTGGAGTGAAACGTCGCCTGAGGGAAGGGATAGGGACTGAAGAAGGGCTGGTAGAATCTAAAGAAGGAAAGGGGAAGGTAAATAAAAGACAATAATGGTCAGACCAGGGAATGGGGACAGACCGGATATTGGAGGGAGAAAAAGGAGAGGAATCAAGAGTAAGAATAAGATCAAGGGAGTGACCAGAGGCATGGGTAGAGCAAAGTACGTGTTAAGTAAGAGATAGATCAGAGAACAAAGAGGAAAGGGCCTTGTCACGGGGACGGGAAGGGGGAGTAAGATAGGCATTGAGGTCGCCCAAGACAACTAAATGTGGAGATAGAATGGCGGAGTCAGAAAATGTGTGAAATAGGGAATCCCAGAGATCTGGGCGCAGAGAAGGGGGAACATATAAGAGAAGAAAGAAAAGAGAAGGAGTGGAATCAGACCGAACCAGAAGAGACTCAGGGTAAGCAGGTGGGGGCGAGACCAAAGAAAAGGACAAAGATAAGTGCCACCCCACCACCAGAACGACGATGGCGGGGGGTGTGAAGGGCTGAGTAACCGGGGGGAAGACACTGGTGAAGGAGAGCGTCCTCCCCCTCACGGAGCCAGGATTCGGTGATAAAAAGGGCATCTAGAGAGTGCTGGATAAGAAGGTCGTGAACTAAAAACTTTGTCTGCATTAAGATATCTACGTGTAGGCCTGGTCCTTAGGTTCCGCTTCTGGTTTGCCTCACCCTGTTTTCTGCGGATACCTACTCTTCTCCTTTGTTTAGACTGGTGAACAAGACAAGCTTTGGGCCCCGCATATATGCTGCGCTACATGTACAACACAGCTTTCACAGTGGTTGAATTGCAAAAGACCATCTATGCCGTTTGCAGTCCCCATGGTGTGGAGAGAGCCAAGCAACCACATAAATGACTTACTTCTGCTTGGTTCCTCCTCTTTCCAGCGGAATAACGAAGCAAAAGAAGTTGAGCATAGTCTACCCAAACATTCTGTCTGCATTGAGACCAGTTCCACATGGTGAGGGACTTCCTATTCCAGAACCTCCATCAGAATATTCTCTTGATTTATCTGATGAGCACAAAAGTGAGTCGACCTGTTCTTCTCCTGGTCTGTCAGCATGCAGTGACCCAGATTTTCACTGGGATGCATATCAACTCCACACAGAAAACACAGGAAGAACTAAATGACCTGGTTCGTGATTTGGACTTATACAAGAACAAGGCAGAATTGCCAGGATCAAGACTCCAACAATGGAATCTTCTAGATGTCAACATTACTTCATATAGAAAGCGCCACCAGCAGTTGGAGCCTTTCTTCAGAAAGGAAAGTAATCTGGTATTCTGTTCCGATATTGAAAGCCTCATGAATGCCTTAAAAATCACTCATGACCCACAAGACCGGAGACTATTTATAGACTCTTCGAAACAGAGTCTGAAGGCTGTGCTCTTGAACAATGGAAACTGTCTTCCATCTATTCCAGTAGCACATGCCATCCACATGGAAGAGACATACAATAACTTAAAGCATCTACTGACTTCCATTAACTATATCAAGTACAGCTGGCACCTCTGTGGTGACTTGAAGGTAGTTGCCCTTTTAATGGGACTGCAGCAGGGATATATAAAATACATGTGTTACTTATGTGAGTGGGATAGCCGAGCAAGGGATTGGCACTACTTGCGGAAGGAATAGAATTGCAGACAAAATGTAACAGTTGGAGAGAAGAATATCCAGCATCCAGCTCTGGTTGGGGCTCACAAAATCCTGCTACCACCCCTTCACATCAAACTAGGTTTGATGAAATACTTTGTGAAAGCCATGGACCGCACTCCGCCAGCTTTCCGATACCTGCATGAAAAATTCCCTCGACTCAGCGAAGCAAAGATTAAAGAGGGAGTTTTTGTGGGTCCTCAGATGCAAGAGCTCTTCAAAGATGACCAGTTCAACAACTTGCAACTTGATGTGAAACAATCATGGAATGCTTTTCGCCTAGTGTCAACAAACCTTCTCGGGCAGAAAACTATAAGGAACTAGTAGAAAACATGCTGATGCAGTATCAGAAACTTGGCTGCAATATGTCTCTAAAGATCCATTTCCTTGATTCCCATCTTGATTTCTTTCCTGACAACTGTGGTATGGTTAGTGATGAACAGGGTGAACGTTTTCACCAGGATATTGCAACGATGGAGCAAAGATAGCAGGGAAAATGGTCCACTACAATGCTGGCTGACTACTGCTGGACACTCCCCAGAGAAGCTCCTGAACAGCTGTACAAGAGACAGGCGAAAAAATCTAAGAAGTAGTCTATGACTTGGTTTTTTACAGGTATTAACCGAAGGCCTATTATATTTACTATTGACATGCATTTCATGATGTAAACATTAATTCTTGTAGATTACAAAAAATGTAGAGCCAACTTTGCAATTTGACTGTCATATTCATGTTCAGCATATAAGAATTGATAAGAAATAACTATTTTTATTTCAGTAACATGACTTTTGTAAAGGTTTGTTGACCAGTGGAGAGTGGTCAACGTAACGCCAATTTTTAAAAAGTTTTCCAAGCTAAAATCTCGCCTCTTTGAGAATGCTTTCCGATCCTGATCCCTCAGCCTTCTGTTCACCTCCTATGTGTTTCTTTACCATTCATCTAGATATATCCTAGTCTTCACTTGTTTTATCATCTGTCTTGACTGTAAGCTCTGATGAGCAGAGACTGTTTCTTTCATGAGCCTGTACAGTGCTGCATATTCCATGTAGCACTACACAAATGATAAGTAGTTGTAAAGAAGTTCCAGAGGTGATCCAAGAAACTACAGACCAGGGAGCCAAATGTTGGTACCGGGCAAAATGCTATAAACAATTATAAAGAACAAAATTCAAAATTCAATGTGTGCCTTCAACATATAAATAGTTATGGCTTACTGAGAAAAAATCAATGTGGATTTCATCAAGAAAGACTTGACTCACTAATTTGTTATATTTTTTTTTTTTTAAGGATTTTCAGAAATCTTTTGACAAAGTCCCGCATGAGAGACCCTTGAGGAAATTATAAAGTAATGGGATAGGAGGCAGTGTACTATTATAGATTGGGAACCGAGTAAAAGATAGAAAACAGAGTAGGGCTAAATGGACAATTTTCTCAATGGAGGCGAGTAGCGGAGTACCCAAGGGATCTGTGCTGGGCCTGTTGCTTTGTAACATATGCATAAATGACCAGGAAATGGGAACGAGTGAGGTGATCAAATTTGCGGATGACACAAAATTATTCAAAGTTGTTAAATCATAAGAACATAAGATTTGCCATACTGGGTCAGACCAAGGTCCATCAAGTCCAGTTTCCTGTTTCCAACAGTGGCCAATCTATGTCATAAGTACTTAGCAGTTTCCCAAAAGACACAGGTTCCACAATGCTTGTATTGGGTGAAGCATTGATATCCTGGGTCCCTTTCAATAATGGTTTATGGACCTTTCATCTAGGAACTTCTCCAAACCTTTTTTAAACCCAGCTACACTAACAGCTTTTACTACATCCTCCAGTAACAAATTCCAGAGTTTGATTACACGCTGAGTGAAAAAATATTTTCTCTTATTAGTCTTAAATAGGTTACCCTGTAGCTTCATTGCACGTCCCCTAGTCTTTCTATAGTCTGATGATGTTAACAATCGATCTATGTTTACCCGTTCCACTTTGCTCCCTTGGCCGCCGCTGCACACTGGGCGTAGGGTTTTAAAATGTTATCCACAATGACACCTAAATCTTTTTCCTGGGTGGTGCTTCATAATGTGTAACCTTGCATTTTGTAACCAAAGGAATGGAAAATAAAACAAAAAATATTATAATGCCTCTATATCATTCCATGGTGAGACTGCAACTTGAATATTGTGTGTAATTCTGGTCGCCGTATCTTAAAAAGGATATAGCGTTATTAGAAAAGGTTCAGAGAAGAGCCACCAAAATGGCAAAGGGGATGGAAGGCTATGAAAAAAGGCTAAAAAGGTTAGGAGTGGAACGGGTAAACATAGATCGATTGTTTACGTTATCAGAATATAGAAAGAATAGGGGACATGCAATGAAGCTACAGGGTAAACTATTTAAGACTAATAAAAGAAAATATTTTTTCACTCAACGTGTAATCAAACTCTGGAATTTGTTACCGGAGGATGTAGTAAAGGCTGTTAGTGTAGCTGGGTTTAAAAAAGGTTTGGACAAGTTCCTGGAGGAAAGGTCCATAAACCATTATTAAGAAGGGACCCAGGATATCAATGCTTGACCCAGTACAAGCATTGCGGAAACTTTGTCTTTTGGGGAACTGCTAGGTACGTATGACCTAGATTGGCCACTGTTGGAAACAGGATACTGGGCTTGATGGACCTTGGTCTGACCCAGTATGGCATATCTTATGTTCTTATGGGTTCACAGATTAATCAGGTTTAACCTAAAGAATTCTCAGAAGTAAATACTTACAATTGCAGATCTCTCTCCAGAAGTAGCAGTCCCCTTTTGTAGTCCTTCAAGTGGATTGTGAAAAATTACAAGATGACCTTTAGAAATTAGAAACTGGGCATACAAAGTCGAAATTAAATTTAATGTGGATGGGTGCAAAGTTAAAGTTCCATGATGCAAGGTTCCACATTAGAAATCACCATCCAGGAAAAGGAACTACACTTCATCATTGATAATACCTTGAAATCATCTGCTCAGTGTGCAGCGGAAACCAAGAAAACAAATAGAAAGCATAGTTACTCACCTGTAACAGGTGTTATCCAGGGACAGCAGGAATCAGTCCTCACATATGGGGTGACGTCAGCCTCTGATGGAGTCTGCACAAAGCATTTCCCCAGCTTTCAAAGAAAGCCTTTGGGAATGCCACCACACATGCTTGTTCCCCTTCCCGCCCAAAGGTGCCATCTTAGTCAGGTGCCATAGTTATAGCCCCTTCAAGATGGCGGCAAAAATATAGAGCAACTTCAAGGGGAGGAGGGAGGGTTATGAGGACTGATTCTTGCTGTTCCTGGAGAATACCTGTTACAGATGAGTAACTACGCTTTCTCCAGGAACAAGCAGGAAGTGAGTCCTCACATATGGGACTCCCTAGCTACAGGTTACTGAGGATTTGTAGGAAAGGTACGGCAGTGCCATGAGCAGTTGCCAGTGAAGGCCAAAGACAGCCCGAGGACCCCGGGTCCATGGATAGCCATGCTCCCGGTATCCGAAACAAGAAGGGTCAGAGGGCAGGGGTTGTTTAAACCCCGAACAGGTTATGGAGTACAGCCTGCCGAAGGAAGCGTCCCGATGGGACTCCCTCTCTAGGTAGTAATGTACTGCAAAGGTGTGAGTGGAGGACCAGGTGGCGGCCAAGAAGATGTTTGCCAGCAGCACCGCTCGTAGGTTAGCGATCGATGTGAGCAGTGACTCGGCGGTCCAGGGGGAACACAGCCTGGGCCTGGGCAAAGGTGATGCAGTCTACCACCCAAACGGCTGGGGTCAAAGGAGACGAAAAGCTGCCTGAATCTGTGATGGTCCCAAGTCCGCTGCAGGTAGAAAGAGAGAGCCCTCCTACAATCCAGGGTGTGGAGAATCACTGATGTCCGGTCGGTAAGGGGCTTCGGGGAAGCACTATCTCTTGATTGAGATGAAAATCTGAGACAATCTTCAGGAGAAACTTAAGGTGAGTCTGCAGAACCACCCTGTTCCTATAGAATCTCATGTACGGTGCCTCGGCCATCAGCACCTGGAGTTCACTGACCCTCCAGGCAGAGGTGAGAGTCACCAGGAAGGCCACCGTCTATGACAGATGCCGCAGCGGGCAGGTAGCCATGGGCTCAAAGGGAGGCTTGGTCAGCTGCATGAGGACCACTTTGAAGTCCCACTCCACAGGAGGAGGGCGGGTAGGGGGCCTGGAAAGGAGCAGGCCTCACATGAAGCGAGAGACCAGCTGCTGCCCCAAAAGAGGTTTGCCCTCTATGGAGTGGTGGTTCTCTGAGATGGCACTCAGGTGAACCCTGCATTGTCCTGGCCCGGGGAGTTTAGGGGCCCAGACGGTCATGCCCTGGCTCACCGCAAAGGAGCACAACGCTGTTGCCTCCAAAAAGAAGCTGTAGGAGCCGCTACCTCCCTTTTTGTTCACATAGAGCATCATGACCTGGTTGTCCATCAGGACCTTCACTGCTCGGTGCTGAAGGCAGTCCCTGAAAACCTTGAGAGCGAGACAAATGGCACAGAGCTCCAGCAGATTGATCTGCTTCCAGGACTCCTCGAGGGATCAGTGGGCACCCCAGCCTGCCAGGGAGGCGTCTGTCATTAGAACCACCTGATGCACCGGAGTTTGGAAGGGCATACCTCAAAGCAGGTGCTGGAAGTCCTGCCACCAAGCCAGAGACTCTGTCTTGCTGGGAAAGACTGAGATGGGGTCTCTGAGGCAGCCAGCTGACCTCGCCCATAGTGCAAGGAGGCACCACTGCTTCACCCACATGTTGAGATGAGCATTGGGCACGACATGGACCATGGAGGCCATATGGCTAAGAAACCAAAGCACTTTGATATATTCATAAATGACCTGGAAAAGGGAACAACGAGTGAGGTTATCAAATTTGCAGATGTCACAAAACTATATAAATTTGTTAAAACCCAAGAGGATTGTGGAAAATTGCAAGAGGATCTTGATAAATTGGAAGACTGGGCATCAAAATGGCAGATGAAATTTAATGTGGACAAGTGCAAAGTTATGCACCTAGGAAAGAACAACCCAAACTATTGTTACAATATGCAAGGTTCGACATTAGGAACCACAACCCAGGAAAAAGATTTAGGCGTCATTGTGGATAACATGTTAAAACCCTTGGCCCAGTGTGCAGCGACGGCCAAGAGAGCAAATAGAGTGCTGGGTATCATAAGGAAAGGAATGGAAAATAAAACAAAAGATATTATAATGCCACTATATCGTTCCATGGTGAGGCTGTACCTTGAATATTGTGTGAAATTCTGGTCGCTGTATTTTAAAAAGGATATAGCGTTATTAGAAAAGGTTCAGAGAAGAGCCACCAAAATGGTAAAGGGCATGGAAGGATACTCCTATGAAGAAAGGCTAAAAAGGTTAGGGCTCTTTAACTTGGAAAAGAGACGGCTGAGGGGAGATATGATAGAAGTCTATAAATTAATGAATGGAGTGGAACGGGTAAATGTAGATCGATTGTTTACGTTATCAGAATATAGATAGACTAAGGGACATGCAATGAAGCTACAGGGGAAACTATTTAAGACTAATAAGAGAAAATATTTTTTCACTCAACGTGTAATCAAACTCTGGAATTTGTTACCGGAGGATGTAGTAAAGGCTGTTAGTGTAGCTGGGTTTAAAAAAGGTTTGAACAAGTTCCTGGAGGAAAGGTCCATAAACCATTATTAAGAAGGGACCCAGGATATCAATGCTTGACCCAGTACAAGCATTGTGGAACCTGTGTCTTTTGGGAAAACTGCTAGGTACGTATGACCTTGAATGGCCACTGTTGGAAACAGGATACTGGGCTTGATGGACCTTGGTCTGACCCAGTATGGCATATCTTATGTTCTTATCATCCAGGCTGAGATGGCACTGTGGCACCACACTTCGGACACGAGGGACACAATGTGGCCAACCCTGTCCTGAGGAAGGAAGGCCAAGGCCCAAGGGGTGTCCAGGTGAGCCCCGATGAACTCCAGACTGAACTGGAGTGAGGTGGGACTTCGAGTCCAGACAAGTGGGTTGTGTTGCCCTACCAGGGGATGAGTGGAAACAGAGTCAATGAAATGACCAGGTTTCAATGACATCACTCCCATGCCTCTATCAGCCTAAGCAACCAGGGGTGGCTCAGTATTTGTCCCAAAGCATATGGGAAGGCATGGCAGACCTCATACAACATCAACTAGGGCAACAATGATTAATCAAACAACAGAGAAAATATGTCCAGGAGAGATTGAACAGAAGGCTGTTAGTAGAATATATGAGCCTGCAGGACCAACAATGTAGATCATAGTGGACCAAAAGGTACCACTGCAACAGAACAGAGCAAACACAGTTCCAGGGGCAGGTCCTGGACTGGTCTAGCAGAACTCAAAGAAAGGACATTATCTGCTAAGTAAAATGTTACCTTCCATATCATCCTGCTAGTCCAGTACAGACGTACCAAAGCTACGTTTCTACTGAGCGGGAAGAAGGCACAACAGCTCACAAAACCTTTGAGCCAAAGGCCATGTCCACTTGTGTATGGACATCAAGTAGTAATACATGACAAAAAGTGGAAAGAGTTGCCCATGTTGCCACCCAACAAATGTCTGAAAGGGCTATTGAGCAATGCTCCACCCATGAGGCGACTAGTATTCGAGTAGAATGTGCATGCCAACCTTCCAGAACTGGTCGGTTCCGTACCAAATATGTCGAGGCAATGGCCTCCTTAATCCAGTGCCTCAGTATTGACTTGGCAGCCATGTCACCCCTGTGCAGGCCAGCAAACTGCATAAAAATATGGTCTGACTTACGAAAGGAAGTTGTAACCTCCAAATTCTGGAGAAGCACCCGCTGGATATCCACAAGCCGAAGGTCTTTATCTTTCCTCCAACTCTGCTCTTTAGAGAAGGAAGATACTAAAAACCACTTGATTCACTTGAAAGGGAGATATCATCTTGGATAAAAGAAAGGCAGGTTGACTGCCTCTTCTGAAAAAACAGATATGGATCCCAGCAAGACAGAGCCCGTAGCTCAGAAATCCACCTTGCTGAACAAATTGCGATCAAGAAAGCAGCCCTGAGAGCTAACTCCTTCAGAGAAGCATGCTTCAAAAGTTCAAAGGGCTCCAACATCAGGGCCCTGAGCACCAGAGATCCCAGGAAGGGAAAAACAACTGGAGGGGATGACGCAGACACCGAACCCCCTGAAGAAAACATGAAACATCCAGGTGCAAGGCTAAAGACTTTACAGCCACTGGGCCTCTCAAACAGGACAAAGTTGCCACCTAAACTTTCAGGGAGCTAAGGGAAGGGCCCTCTTTCCAGACCACCCTGCAAAAAGGCCAACAGAGCCAGCGTTTTGGCCACCCTAGGAACAAGCTGTCATGTGCCGCACCAAAGC
The DNA here is from genome assembly GCA_033557465.1 of Ichthyophis bannanicus. Classification (NCBI taxonomy): domain Eukaryota; kingdom Metazoa; phylum Chordata; class Amphibia; order Gymnophiona; family Ichthyophiidae; genus Ichthyophis; species Ichthyophis bannanicus. Next base: position 812,721,287 of record CM066032.1, on the reverse strand, counting down.
TCAAAGAGGTACCAGATTCGCATGCATGCCAGGCTGGTAGAACCCATCCAAGCCTTGAGCAGAGATCAGAATACTGCAGGAGAACAGCTTTTATGTGTCAGCAGAATCCTTTCAAGAGTAAAGCCATAAGCGAGAAGGGAACTGGGTCTTCTAGGACAAATGGGCACCCGACACAACCAGCCCCAGAATGAGGCAGAAGAGGAGGTTCCTGCAGGAACCACATCAGCTCCCTGAAACACATTTTCCTCAGCCAATCTGATGCCACCAGAGCAATCCAGCCAGAATGGCATTCTATGCACCGAATCACTTGCCCTAACAACGGCCATGGAAGAAGCACATACAGCAGACATTACCTTAGTCAGGCTTGAATCAGGGCGACAACATCTTTGGACACAGTTTCCATGCAGTGACTGAAGAAACGGCACACTTTGTCATTGGAACGGGATGTCATCAAATCCATCACAGCACAACCCCAACAGCAGAGAATAAGATATAAGCCATCAATCAGCTGGCAATTCCTGTATTCTCATACAGCTTTGGAATTGTGGGCTGGCCTCTTAAAGATCTTGAAAACTGGATGTGAAAACAAGAAAACGTCTCCATTCCCATGAAGTAATTTATAAGAATCAGTGTATGCCAAGACTGTACATTCCTACAGCTGAAGGAGAGCTCGGCTTTGGAGATTGATTATACCTACAGAGCTACTGTTTTTTGTTTTTGTTTTGTTTTTTATTGAGATTTTTCAGTCATATACAATAACCAAATTAAATAGAAGACTTCTTACTAAATATAAAGTACAAGAAATATCAATCCACATACATTAACAGTAATTGTAGTCCACATCAAGGGAGCCAAATTACAACTGTTAAACAAAGAAATATCATATGACAAGAAAACAAGCCGTGAGGCCACATATCAGGAGGAACCTACATCAATGCTATCTAGCCCTGCTGAGCCTTGATGATCAATCAAGAATTTTTCCAGATGTGTAACATCCTGAAAAATAAAGGATGTACCCTCATAACTAATGAGGCACTTACAAGGAAAACGGAGGAAGAATGTTGCACCCAGTGCTAAAACCTGAGGCTTTAAAGTTAGAAATTGCCTCCGTCGCATCTGGGTGCTACGAGACACATCTGGGAAAATGTTGACTTTTTGCCCACAAAATAAGGTGGACTTTACTTTGAAAAAGGCCTTTAAAATTTGTTGTTTAATTACAATAGAAAATAAAGTAACCACCAAAGTGGACCGCACAGGAATATTATCAGAAGAGTCTTCCAGAAAAGCAGTAAGATTGGCTACACTAGGAACTATCTCATCAACTTCTGCATCAACAATAGATGGCTTTTTAGTGCCAGAAGGTATATAATATAACTGTTTAACATCAATAATATCTGACAGGGCAAGAACCTCTTTCACATATTTATCAAACAAAAGTTTTGGTGAGAGCAAAGATGTATAAGGAAAATTCAAAATTCTCAAATTACAAGCACGCATGGAATTCTCTAGGGCCTCCAACTTAGAATGTAATATCATAGAATCTTTAATACCCATCACATTAATAGACTGTAGTGGAAGGACCTGAGATTCCAATTTATCAACTGCCTTATCAAGCAAAGATACCTTCTTATCAAGTTGCTGCATAGCAGCTACAGCATCTTGTGAGAAGGACGCTAAGGAACTAAAGGTTGAAGACACTTTGGCATCTATGCACCGCAAAGCCCCCCATAAATCCTTTAACGTAACCTCAGCTTCAGATGACAGGACTGGAAGTTCCATTGAGCTCTCCAGTGCTGACAGCTGAACAGGACAAGGTAATTTAATAGCAGCCATATCCCTGCTAAACTGTGATAAGACCCCTGAGTTAACATCCCCATCCTACAGCTGAAGGAGAGCTCGGCTTTGGAGATTGATTATACCTACAGAGCTACTGTCATAGGCCTCTAAGGCCTACCTGACAGTATCATCGGGCTTAAAAATGGAAAAAGTGCTGAAATATGAAAGTAAACGTCCAGAATCTGTCTCCATCATCAAACTTCGAGAATCCACAAACACACACAGGAAAGCACAGTTACTTACCTGTAACAGGTGATCTCTGGGAACAGCAGGAATAAGTCTTCACATATGGGGTACGTCGGTACCGACGGAGTCTGCGCGGGAACGCTCCCCAGCGTCCAATTAGAACGCTTTTGGGAGCATCCCACCACGCCTGCACACTGCCGTCCCGCCTTTCCCAACTGCCTCTCCTCAGTTAAGTTTTAAAGCTGAGACAAAGAGAGAGAGAGAGAGAGGGGGGAAGATAGAGATAGAGACATACAACTCCTAGGGGAGGTGGGTGGGTTGTGAAGACTTATTCCTGCTGTTCCCAGAGATCACCTGCTACAGGTAAGTAACTTTGCTATCTCCAGGAACAAGCAGGAATGAGTCTTCACATATGGGGACTCCCAAGCTAAGATGCCTGGAGGAGTCCCAGCATGTTGCGAATCTGAGGCGGCCATGCTATTCGACAGAACCTCAGGCATCCTGGGGATGGAGGGTAGGAGTTGAACTAAAAAGATGTGCAATGGAACAGCTGGACCAAACAGGACGCCTAGATAGGAGACCCTGTGTAGATAATATCTAATAGTAAATATTGGCCCTCACTTGGTTTGCAGCTTCTCATGCTGTGAGGGCTTGTGTGCATCAGTGATGCTGAGAGCTAAACTATCGGTAGTTTACTGGCAGGGTCTCCCAAGATGGACAGGTCTCAGCTGAGATGCCAGACCAAGACAAACCACCCATCTGGGCAGCAGCAGAATGGGATAGTGTTGACGGCGGAGGATCACATTTCTGTGACAACGGCAACAACACCAAACTTAAACTGCGCGGAAGAAAGGCCCGGCAATCTACTTCTGTATCTTGCCATGAAAACCCAATGGATAGTTACAACAAAACAAATTGTGCAGTAGTGCTGGAAGATGAGACACCCAGGTTGGAAGGCACTCAACTAGCTACTGGGGAAGAGCTGAAGACTTTTCAGAGTAAAGCCAGCATTTATGATGTGGTTGGATCAAAGCCCTCGGGACGTCTGACTGCTGATGTAGCTGCGCATGAAATGAGAGTCAGAAGCTGTAAAGATGTCTTACACATTGGAACATGGAACATATGAAGCATGAACCAAGGGAAGTTGGAGGTGGTCAAGAATGAAATGGAACGTGTACAACTTGATCTGTTGGGTGTCAGCGAACTGAAATGGACTGGCATTGGGCACGTTGCATCAGATGATCACATGGTCTACTATGCTGGAAATGAAAGACAAAGAAGAAATGGTATTGCATTTATAATAAAGAAGAAACTTGCAAGAACTGTAATGAAATACAATGCAGTCAGCGAACGCTTAATCTCTATTCGTCTACGAGGAATGCCTATCAACACAACTATAATTCAAGTATATGCCCCAACAACAGCTGCAGAAGAGAATGAAATTGAAGAGATCTATGAACAAGTACAAGCTGAAATTGACAGAACATGTAAACAGGATATCCTGATAGTCATGGGTGATTGGAACGCAAAGGTTGGCAACAAAGAAGAAGACAAAGTAGTTGGAAAATATGGACTTGGCAACAGAAATGAAGCAGGAGACTGATAGAATTCTGCAAGACCAACGATCTATTCATCTCAAACACCTTCTTCCAGCAACACAAGCGGCGACTGTACACATGGACTTCACCCAATGGATTGTATAAAAATCAAATTGACTACATCTGTGGAAGTCAACGATGGAAAAGCTCTATAACCTCAACAAAGACAAAACCTGGAGCTGACTGTGATACAGATCATCAACTACTAGTATGCAAACTCAAGCTAAAGCTGAAAAAGAGCAAACCACTCATGATGCAGCAAAATATGACCTTGAGAATATACCACTGGAATTTAAAGACTGCCTGCAAAATCGATTTGCTGCTTTAGATACAAATGATAGAGTTCCAGAAGAGTTATGGAATGACATCAAGAAGGTTGTGTTGGAAGAAAGCGAGAAGTCTCTACAAAAGGTAAAAAAGAAAAACGGCCAAAATGGATGACGGAAGAAACTCTGAAAATTGCCCAGAAACGCAGAGAAGCTAAAGCCAGAGGAGAAAGAAAAACAATCACAGAACTCAACAGAGGTTTCCAACGTGCAGCAAGACAGGACAAGGAAAAGTACTACAATGACGCATGCAAGGAAATAGAAGCAGAAACTATTAGAGGAAGAACAAGATCAGCTTTCCTAAAGCTACGAGAGTTAAAGAAAAAGTTCCAGCCTCGAATTGGAATGTTACAAGATGCTCAAGGTTCTATGTTGAATGATGCTGAGAAGATCAAGAAAAGATGGAAGGAATATACAGAGTTTTTATATGATAAAGATCAAGTGGACCAACAGCCATTTCAACCTGTACCTTATGATCTGGAACCATTGGTGATGAAAGAAGAAGTTGAAGCAGCATTGAAAGCCTTATCAAAGAACAAAGTACCAGGCATTGATTGCATTCCCATAGAAGTATTACAGCAATCTGATGCAGCTGTTACCATACTTACAAGGCTCTGCCAAGAAATACGGAAGATGGCAGCATGGCCAACTGACTGGAAAAGATCTGTGTTTATACCAATACTAAAGAAAGGTGATCCAACTGACTGTGGAAATTATCGCACAATCGCTCTGATCCCACATGCCAGCAAGATTCTACTGAAGATTATTCAAAAGAGACTACAATCATACCTGGAACAAGAACTACCTGAAGTGCAAGCAGGGTTCAGAAAAGGGCGAGGAACGAGAGACATCATTGCGGATGTGAGATGGATCCTTGAAAAGACTAAATACCAAAAGGATATCTATTTGTGCTTTGTCGACTATAGCAAAGCTTTTGACTGTGTAAACCATGAGAAACTCTGGGCCACACTAAGAAGCATGGGTATACCAGAACACCTGATCGTTCTCTTGCACAATCTGTACATTGATCAAGAAGCAACAGTTCGAACAAAACAAGGAGAAACAGAATGGTTTAAAATAAGCAAAGGTGTAAGACAAGGCTGCATACTTTCCCCCTACCTGTTTAATTTATATGCAGAACAAATCATCAGAGAAACAGGATTGTATGAAGACAACAGAGGTGTGAAGATTGGTGGAAGACTCATCAACAACCTTCGCTATGCTGATGATACCACATTACTGGCGGAAAGTGAAGATGATCTGAAACATTTGCTTCTCACAATCAAAGAACATAGTCTCAAAATGGGCCTGCACCTTAATATAAAGAAGATAAAGATCATGACAACTGGCATAATCAACAGGTTCATCGTCGAAGGAGAAGAAATTGAAATCGTGAATAACTTTAACCTACTTGGATCAACTATCAATAAAGAAGCAACAAGCAGTCAAGAAATCAGACGACGCATTGCTCTTGGCAGAATGGCTATGAAAGACCTAGATAAGATTCTCAAGAGCAGAGATGTCTCTCTCCATACAAAGATTCGACTTGTTCAAGCCATGGTATTTTCAATAACATCATATGGATGTGAAAGCTGGACAGTGAAAAGGATAGACAGGAAGAAAATTGATGCCTTTGAATTATGGTGCTGGAGGCGAATACTGTGTATACCATGGACTGCCCGAAGAACAAACCAGTCTATACTAGAGGAGATCAAACCTAAGCTTTCTTTAGAAGCTCAGATGACAAGACTTCGACTTTCATACTTTGGACACATCATGCGGAGAGAGAGATCATTAGAGAAAGACTTCATGCTTGGCAAGATAGAAGGTCAACGCAAAAGAGGAAGGCCAGCAATGAGATGGATCGATACAATAACAGCAGCTATGGGTACCAGTCTGTCAACAATAAGCCGCCTGACTGAAGACCGAACACAATTTAGGATAGCTATCCAGAGGGTCGCCATGAGTCGACTCCGACTCGACGGCACTTAACAACAACAAGTAAATATTGGACTGCAATATACCACTATGGACCTTACCTGGAGGTATTGTAAAAAGTTTATGGAGGTTCATATGGATCTGCTAATATGAGCCAGCAGAATATGCTCAAGGAGTACCTCAATGTAGAGCAGAGGTAATAAACTGTGCAAAAGACAGGTGGAGGTCAGAACCTTTAGGGCGAGAAAAAGTCCCAGAGGACTGGGGTAGTTCAATGAGGCAGGACTTTTGCGGGAAACGTGGAAGTCCCTATTAGATAAGTCTGAAGCTCTTTTGACCTTAAAGAGACATAGTTCTTATAGGAGAAGAGGGGTATTGAAGACCCCTATATCCGATGACAAAGAAGGACAGACGTATGAGGCATTGAAGCCTCCTATTTCCTAAAGAATCAGAATGTCCTTCCTAATTGAAGTCACTTAGGAAAAAGATGGTACATGGAGGACTTCAGATGTACCTAACCTGAAGGTTATGGTGAAAAACAACCTTTTAACTACCACAGAGAAGTGGTTGTTTATGTAGAACCCTAAGCATGCTGGAGCAGCATTGATAGGGATAGTAACTATCTGTCGGAGCCCTATAGGAAAGATATATATATATATATATGAACCTAGGCAGACAGATAGAAAAAGTATATAGATACATATCCATCTACTATTACATATTCGAATATATATATAGGTAGATACAGATATATCTATTTAAATAAATAAATATATATATGGGCAGATATATGCATATATCTATATACATGTGTGTGTATATATATAGCCATGTCCCCACATAGGGATATGTGGAGAGAGAAAGATTCATCTAATAACAAGAAGGGAAATACCTGCTTGAGGAGATTTTATTTATTTATTTTTATTTATTTACATTCTCTTATATACCGCGCTATTCAGCATCAGTGCGGTTTACATTGAACAAACTGAAATTACATTGAATAGGGCATTAAAACTTGGAGATAACTATTTTATAGGGAACATGGGCTATGGAGGGTTATGAGTGGGAGAGCTAAGGGAGTGCTCTTACTGACATGGAGAAGTCTAGAGTCCTCTAAGAATTCTAGCCCTTGAATAACCAGGAATGGAGGCCTACGTGGAAAAAAGCAGAGGATGTTTTTAATCCGCAGGCAGTAAGTCTGGATCCTTTCATAATTCCAGTATGGCAGCTGGAGAAGAAGACACAATGAAATGAGATACCATATTTACCCTTCTATGAGGGCAAAATGAGTATCATGCATTCTTGCGCTCAATATGAATTTCCCTATGAAGAATTGAGGGTGGAAGGAAAATACAAGACAAGGACTGGCTGTTATGAAAAGAAAACCATCCCTGGTGAAGGGGTCCACTGGAGATGTGAACCAACCCAGGGAATTGTGTAATTCTTTAGGTCTTCACGTAATTAAAGGCCTGTGTCCTTTATTGTAGAAGGAGACTTTAATGGAAATGGTAAGGGTAGGGAAGAACCCAGTAGTCATGACTAGGTAAAGCCCTTCCCAACCATCTGGAATTATTTGCTCTCTAGTGCAGAGCTGCTCTGTAGAGATGCAGAGAGCATGTTGCAGGTTGGTTAGAAGAAAAAGCTGGCTGTTTAAGAGCCAGTATGTAACCTGAACTACACCGCCAAAGCCCAAGGATTGGAGAAGGCTAAGGATAGAAGGTATGCTAATGTGTCTGCAACAATAAAGCCAGAAAAGGTTCTTAGCCTGTCTGGGACTTAATACTAAGGCCAGAAAGGATTGATATTGGAGATCAACCCCTGGTTCCTTGGTCAGCAAGTCAGTGGTCTAACCACTAAGAGCCCCTGCACTTTTAACTATTATTAGGGCAGCAGAACAAATTTTAGGTCCCAAGATTGGAAAAAGGACCTACAGACATAAGTAGGAGTGGAAAGACTCCGTCATTGTCTGAGAAGCTGCCACAAAAACAAGATTGCAAGGGGGAGACAACTCTGAAATGAAAACCCTTTACTGGAATAGGTAGAAACTCAGGGGCTTAGGAATAAGCCCTCCAGTTAAGTGGTATCACTCTTACAGACCAAAACGTCTTAGTAAGAGGGACAGAGTTGAAAAAAGACTTACGATGGAGTAAATCTTTGAAAACGTAATATGAGATATGCTGATACAGGAGAAAATGTCAAAGGTAAAGGCAAAGCAACCTTATTGACAGCTGTTACTCCTCTGTCTACTTAGGAGGAAGAGTAACTTTACTACCTGTAAAGCATAATCATCTTAAGAAGCTCTATGAGCTAAAAGTAAGGATGTCTCTTTAAAGAGAGACATGTGTAAAATTTAGGATGGAACCGATGTAGATGCTTGTAATGAGAAGACGCAAACTACAGGTTCTAAACCTCAAAACAGGAAAGAAGGATTCAGTGAAGAGTCTATCAGCAACCCTGCAGCTGCTGGGTTTGCTGAAGCGGTTGAGGTTGTGGTTTCTTTAGCCTGGTTTGATGTTTCCCTTGTTTGGAAACAGCTGTATGATGGGTAGAGAATGAATAAAACCTTTTCCCCTTGGGGGAATAAAGTTTGGTAGAAGATTTCCTACCACCTGGGATAGAAGAAGGTGTTGACAATCCTTTGAAAGCAATAGTGTCAGTGGTTAACTGAGTAGCTTGGCGTAAAATCTCTTTGTTAAAGAGATTCTCCCCAGTACAAGGAGTATTCCCCAGCCTTTCTTGTACCCATTTATCCAAGTCGGAAGCTTGGAGCCAGGCCATGCGTCGTGCCCCTATGGCTATAGCAGATGTTTTGCTAATAGACTCAAAACAGTCCAGGGTAGCACGAGTAAGAAACCTAAAGATATTTTGAACATGACTAACCAGTAAAGAGTAGTCTGCTCTTTTGTGATCTTGAAGAAAAGGAGTCATAAACAGCAAACTATTGGTGACCTCTTCAAGAGATAGTCCCATATAGAAAATATATGAGAGAATTCTTGTTGAAAACATGGATGCCTGGAAGCTTTTACGTCCAAAGGCATCTAAAGTTCTAGACTCACAACCTGGCGGATAAGAAGAATGCCTTTTAGCACTTTTAACACGCCTCATTGCTGATTCCACAACAATAGAATGATGTGGAAGTTGAGTCTTTTGAAAACCTGGAGAAGGGGGCACCTTGTACAGAGAGTCAGTGGCCCTTGAAGGTGGGGATACCTTTATGGGAGTTTCCCACATTCTAAGTAAAAGATCCTGTAAGGTTTGATGCAAAGGAAGCATGATGACCTCCTTTGGATTCTCAGGGATATGCAGCTCTGAATCCTCTGGTGCAGGATCTTGATCAGGTATAGAAATGGCAAGTAACCTTGCCATATCAAGCAGGAATGCTTGAAAAGAAATTTCCCCAGAAGGGGATCCTCTATCATGAGGAGTAAAGGATAGATCTGTTGAAGATCTAGTCTTGGCACTAATGGATTGATCCACTGGAGTACAAGACCCGAAAGGGTGGAGCATCGGATTGTCCTGAAAGGATAGTCGTCGGTACCGCTCGAGGCCAGTGCCGTGACAAATCGGTGGAAAACTATCCATGCCAGGGATGGATTCCAAACTCGGTACCGAAGGAAGCGAGCTTGTGGAAGTAAGCATGGAAGGAACCGGTACCGATGCGAAAGTAGAAAGCGGTACCAGCAGTGGTATCGCAGCCGGTACCGATATCGGAAGATCAGTTTGAGTTGACTCTAACGGTACCAAAGGTACCGAGAGCGGCAGACTTTGATCTCCGGGACAATGTCTTCGGCACCGTCCGAGGTCAGTACCGAGACAAGTCGGTACCCAATCGTCCAGGCTAGAGATCGATTCTAGACTCGGCATCGAAAGCAGCGAGTCTATCGAAGCAGACCTGGAGGGTACCAACGTGGATACCAGAATCGGTACCGGGATCGATACCGATGCTGGAAGATCGGTCTGTAGCGACTCTAACGGCACCGAAGATACCGAGAGCGCTAGACTGCGATCATCGGTGTGGAATGTTTCATCCAACACCATTGCCGATGCCGGGGTACCGGCACTGCTCAAAGAGGATACCACCACCGAGCATGGCTCAGGTATGTTCGCAGAGGTAAAAACCCCGGGAACAACCTGAAACCCCATTAATGCTTTGGAGGCCGAAGACTCCCGCCAGGGTTTTAAAGCCAATTTGTCCTCGGGAGCAAGGCCAAAGGCATCTCGATGGTGAACATAAGATCTACCACCCGAGGACTGGCTAGTCTTTACAGACTTTTGTTTGGTTACCTGATCCTGTGAAAAAGACGTTGTAGCTGGTACCCTCAGGACTGATGGGAACCGCGTATCGAGTTGAGCTCGATTCTCAAGACTTCTTCTGGAAATACTACTGCAGGAGGGGACACTCCAGCGGATAGTGGTCAGGACCCAAACATGGAAGGCACCAGTTATGGGTTCTAAAACTAATTTGGTACTGCCACAGTTGAAACATGTTTTAGGGATAGTGGCTGGCGTTTCCATGAAGAAAAGTGGAGAGGCCTAGCAGGCCGAAAAAACTGTCAGGCACTAAACAGGGAAAAAAATTCCCTACAAAAGAAAAAAATCTGTAGGAAAAAGAAAGAAGAAAACACCGGCGGTACCAGTGCGTCGAGGAAAGGCAGACGCGCCCACAAGAAAAAACAAAAATAAAAGAAGAATTTTCTGCGGTGACAGGAGTACATCCTGCCGCCTCCGCGGAAAAACGAAAACTGAGGAGAGGCAGTTGGGAAAGGTGGGAAGGCAGCACGCAGACATGGTGGGATGCTCCCAAAAGCGTTCTAATTGGACGCTGGGGAGCGTTCCCGCGCAGACTCCGTCAGTACCGACGTACCCCATATGTGAAGACTCATTCCTGCTTGTTCCTGGAGATAAGAAGTAACAGTATTTTCAAAACAGAAAAAAATGTTCAAAGAATTAGAACAGCAAATGAGGAAAAATAAGTGCTAAATGCACAAATACAGTGGGAAATACAAAGTGTTACCCCAGGAACCCTTTGTTGATCAAGAACGGACACGTGAATGGTTAAGGAGAGGTGAACTGAAACCGAAGGATTAGAGATTGATAATTGCAGCCCAGGACAGTGGATTATGAATGAGATGGTTTATAGCGAGCAATGAAAAAACTGGCAAAATAGACATATGTTTTAGTTCTGTGGCCCTTTCGTTATGGAATACTCTTATTAGACTGATTAAAAGCTCTTCTAAGAAATTTAAGTTAGCATTGAAGTTTTGGCTTATTACTAGAACATTTGAAGATGATTCAATTTTTGGCATCGAGTTGCCAAAATTACTGACTTTCCGAGACTGGGGCGCATCTGGGTTCCCTTCCCTCCCCCTCCCGCCCCCCAATTTCTTTATGTTTATCATAGTATTTTGGTATTATATTATTATGCTATACAATCCTTTCCTGATGTGTTTCTTGTCTTGTCTATACTTATGATTTTGTATGTCTGCTTTGAACTTTATTTTATAAACCATTTTGATGAATTTTTGCTGAAAAGTAGTATATTAAATGCTCCAATAAAATAAACTTATATCCAGGATGGAACAAAAGGGAGCCTTCCTACTTGGACATGACAAAATATATAGAATACCACGCTGTCCTTGTTCCTTAGTGGGTACAGGAATAACCATCCCTAAGGACTGTTACTTTCCAGGGTAGAAATCATTGCTACTCTTTTGGCTGGGAAATGGCATGGAGGAATTATATACAAATCGGCGAGTCGAGTGGAAAACTCAAGTCTCAAAATTGGGCTTCACAAAATCCAGCACTCACTGGTCTGATGTGATGTGGGTCCACTCCTTGTAGAATGTGGACAGTCTCTCCCCTATCCACTCCAAAAAGGGAGGCTCCCTAAATCTTCATGTTTTCCCTTGAAGGCTCCTGTTCCCTTGGAAGCTTGAGAATCACTTTTGTGATCAGAGTGAAAGACGTCGCAAGCATTGGGAGGATACCTTTTGCCCAGATAATATCGTTTGGTCTCACAAAACCTAGATTTTCTCACAGAAGACCAATAGGAGCTCTTAATCTGCCCTCTTGCAATTTCTGGGGCTTTGTATCTCTCCAGATCTTTCACCAGTTTGTCTAAATTTTCCCCCCAAAAAAGCAATTTTCCCACAAAAGGGAGTCTACTAAGCTTGGTCTTAGAGGCTCTATATACTGACCAATTTTTTAGCCACAAAAGCCTCCTGGCTGTAACTGATACAATGTTGGACCTAGCCAAAGTGCAAATGAGGTCATAAAATGCATCCACCATATAAGACTAACCAGTCTCCAAACAGCTGGAATCCTGTGGGCTTTGGTTGGGCCCCTCTGAACTGCCACCTGACCTTTTCTGCAACCAGTGCAAACATGCTTTTGATATGTTGATAGTATACATAGCTGCTTGAAGGCCAAGGGCAGCCATCTCAAAACCATGCTTTAAAGTGGATTCAAGCTTGTCATTTTGAATACCTGAATGTAACTCACCTTGTTCATCTCCTGGAAAGATGTGAACTAAATACAACTATCAATAATAATAATAATAATAGTTATAATTATTATTATAATATCCTTAAGCACTCCTACCATCCTCAACAAGTGGTCTTCTTAGTCACTGCTGTAACCAGATTACCAACTTTGTTGTTGTTGTTGTTGTTGTTAAGTGCCGTCGAGTCGGAGTCGACTCATGGCGACCCTCTGGATAGCTATCCTAAATTGTGTTCGGTCTTCAGTCAGGCGGCTTATTGTTGACAGACTGGTACCCATAGCTGCTGTTATTGTATCGATCCATCTCATTGCTGGCCTTCCTCTTTTGCGTTGACCTTCTATCTTGCCAAGCATGATGTCTTTCTCTAATGATCTCTCTCTCCGCATGATGTGTCCAAAGTATGAAAGTCAAAGTCTTGTCATCTGAGCTTCTAAAGAAAGCTTAGGTTTGATCTCCTCTAGTACAAACTGGTTTGGACAGTGAAAAAGATAGACAGGAAGAAAATTGATGCCTTTGAATTATGGTGCTGGCGGCGAATACTGTGTATACCATGGACTGCCCGAACAACAAACCAGTCTGTACCCACTTTAGGCAATTTAAAGTCTCCTTTGTGCTCAGGGACCAAAGGGTAGAGTTTACTCATTGCTCTTCCCACCTCAAAACCAGATTCTAGAGTTTCCCACTTTGCTGAAATGTCACCCTATATTACCTGGTAAGTAAGGAAAGCCTGATAGATGCCTAATCCTTTTCAAAATGGGGTCTCCAGAGATATTAGGTGCCAGGCAGGAGGGTCCGCAATACTCAAGGCTTCAAGCACTTGAGAAATCATCATTGAAAGTTCATTTCTCCAGAAGAACCAGACTACAGATGGGTCATCATTCTCATCTACCAGCAGTTCACCCTCCATCAAAAGGTTCATCTGGGAGGATCCTTTATCCAGCAGGTTAAATGAATGGAAGTGATGAGATCTTATCTTGGAAAGCTCTGAACAAACCTTCCACTCATCACTAACATCCTACCTAAGGCTCTTTGACAGACAGTCCAACCCTTTGGGCAGATTCAGGGAAACAGGATCCAGGAAAAAGCCTTCTGAATGTCTCATGAAATAAGCCTTATGAAGAAACCAAATAAATTTAGTAGTGAAATCTCCTAATTGCTCACCCAAAGCAGGAGCTGAAGTAACTTCCCTATAACAGATTGCACAGGCATCTTCTGGAGCCAACATCGGGACAGGAACAGCAATCTGAGTCTGACTGCAAGGAGGCAAAATGGCCACTTTCCCTGCACTATTGCCACCAACCCTAGCACCATGCTCAATTGCAAAAACATTCACCAGACAGACCCAAAGCTGCTGTCCCGAACTAATGCATTGCCCGCCACAATGAGAGCAGCATTGTGCTCTCTTCAACAAAGCCTCCATGCTGCAGTTGCACTGTTGAGCACCACCTCTTGGCTCCCCACAAACACTGGCCTACAGCACCACTTCCATATCCCGGGCAACTGGCTGCAAAAAGGTTCTTACCTCACCAAGGGAGGACTAACCAAAACTCTGCTCCCAATGCTGACACTGAGGAAACAGAGACCCACATGCTAATCCTGGTGTTGTCACCTGAGAGGTTGGTGAACCAAACCAAGAGCTCCCTCCCTGGCTCAGTCACAAAACATCTGCCCACCCCACAAACTTAGACAGCACCAAAACAGCAAGGGTGAAAGCAAAGTAAAATAGGACTTTTTTTTCCAGGTAGAGGCATGAGAAGGGAGGGGAGCAAAAGCAACGCACACATTCAATTATACGAAAAAATGCACCTCCTTGCAGTCCACAGAGGTAGAGAGACGGGGACCTGGACTCCTCCAGGTATCAACCCCACACAAAGTCACATGAGATACAGCTTTAGGGACTCAAAGGGCTCTGACATCAAGGCCCAGAGAACTAAGCAAAGATCCCAAAATGGAATGACTGAATGCAGGGGAGGACACAAGTGTCATACCCCCTGAAGGAAATAAGACAATTCTGGGTGCAAGGCTATAGAACGCCCCCTATTTGTCCCATGAAGCATGACAAAGCTGTCACCTGAATCTACAGGGAACTAAGGGGGAAGGCCTCGGACAAGGCCATTCTGAAGAAAGGCAATCCAGGAAATTAAGTCTACTGTAGAAGAAACAATCTCACTGCTATAGCACCAATGCTCAAACAAGCACTAGACGTGCACATAAGCAAAGCCAGTAGAACCTCTCCTTGCTTTTAGGAGCGTGAAAACCACAGCAGGAGAACAGCCCTTACATGCTAAACATCACCTCTCAAGAGCCAAGCCATAAGTGAGAAGGAATCCAGGTCATCCAGAAGAACTGGCCCCTTCCTCAACAGCCCACGGACTGTAGGAAGTCGCAGAGGAGGTTCTAGCAAGAATCAAATCAGGTCTCCAAAAATGGCCTCTGTGGCCAATCTGCTGCCACCAAGACAACCCAGCATCACTCTTTGTGGGGAAGTCATGCCCCACGAGCAGCCATGGAGGGGACACAAACAGCAGGTACTGCTTTAGCCAAGGCTGAACCAGGGCATCAGCGCACTTGGAGCCTGCTTTCTTGCAGGGACTGAAGAGTCTGCACACTTTGACATTGGACTGGTTGCCAACAGATCCATTTTTGGTACAATCCCAGATGTTCAGAATCTGCCGAAATGCTAACTGGCTCAACTCCCACTCTGCGGATTTGAGGACGTGAAAAATGAGGAAATCCACATTCACACTGTCAACGCCCACAGTATGTTGTGCCGAGAGAGCTAGGAGGTTCCTTTCTGCCCAGGAGAACAAGAGGGTCATCACTAGGGCCACTCCAGCACTCTTGGTGTCCCCTTGCTGATTGACATACACCACCATGATGGCGTTGTCTGAGAACACATGAACTGCTCTGCCCAGGAAGGAGGACCAGAGGTGTAGCAAGGGCAGATGAATGGTCCTTGCCTCAAGGTGATTGACAGGCCATGCTGTCTCTCAGCTGCTCCAATAACCCTGAGCCATTTGGACCTAACAATGGGCTCCCAAGCCAAACAGGCTGGCATCCATTGACAGGAAGGGCCACAAAAGATTGTCCAGAGACATACTCTTTCCTCAGATGCTGGGACTGCCCGCACCAACACAGGCTGGACACCACCAAAAAAGAGAGCAGAAGCCTGGCCTAGAAATCCTGAGAGCTTGGAGACCAGAAAGAGAGCAAAAATCTCTCCAGTGGCATCATATGAGCTCACATCCAAGCACCATTCATACCACCATCAAGCCCAAGAATCTGTAGATAATCACAAACTCTGGGAACCTGCTCAGCCTCGAAAGGCTGCCAGCTGAGACATCAGCTTTCTCACTCACTCCTTGGGTAGGAAGACCCTGCCTACACGAATGTAGAATCACACTCTCGGCTTCCAGTGACATCACCGAACCGCATGGATGGCTGAAAAAGAGCTCCGCCGTTAATCCCCACAAAAGTAACTAATCTCCCCTACAAAAGTGAACCAAATACCCCAGAGAGGATTGTATTGGTTAGAGGGTGCAGAGGCTGGTGGAACAACAACAGCAAGGACAAAAAAACAACAGACATAAGAGAGTACATGTTCGCAGCAGTACGAGGTGAGCTGGAAGAAGGAGAAAAAATGGCAGGTGAGCCGAATATGGAGGCCGAGTCTGAAGAGCAGATGGGTACCTTGGAAGAGGTGCAGAGTAAGAGCGCCGTGGTACAAATTCCCAAAGAAGAATTGCGGTCCTGGTCCAGTGAGCTGGGATCAGAAATGGCGGGATTCAGAACGGACATGGAGGCGGCCATAATGGAATTCCGCGCTGATGTGCAGAAGCTGGGGAAAAGAGTGGAGGAGGCGGAAGGGCAAGTAGAGGAGGTGCAAAGCAATATGAGTGCAATAAACAAAGCAGTGAACAGCTTGGAAGCTGCAAAAGAACAGACTGAGTTGAGACTTGGAAAACCGGGCGAGAAGGCAATATTTAAGAATAAAGGGGGTGCCAGAAAGTGAAGAACAGAGACACTGTGAGCAGACAGCACGAGATTTATGTATGGCGGAGCTGGAGGACCCCCAGGACAGAGGGAAGGCACAGGAAGTGAAAATAGACAGAGCGCATCGTACACTCAGCCCAAGGAGAGGAGAAGCACCAAGAGATATTATTATATGCCTCCAGGACTTTAAAACTAAAGAAAAAATAATCAATAAGGTGAGGGGAGCAGGTCCCCTTGAGTGGAAAAGAAAACAAGGTGGCAATTTTTGTAGACTTGGCTGCGGCACGCTACAACGCAGAAGAGAATGGAGAGAATTTACAATGAGGCTGAGAGAAGAGAATATTAAATACAAATGGTTGTACCCAGCAGGAACTGCGTTTACCAGCCAAGGTATCATAAGGCAGGCGTTAACAACAATTCAGTTGGTGGCAGAGATGAAGGAAGCAGGAGTAACATGTTTACCAGAGGTGGGAGAAATGAGAAAACCAGTGAATGGAGAGTAAAGAGAGGAAAAGGAAACATGTAATGTAAAAGAGAAAGGACATGGGACTGAGTAAATAAGCAGAGATGAGAGAAATGAAAAAAGAACAGAAGACAACAGCAAGGATAAAGAAGCCGCAGAGATGGACTGAGTGTATGATATGAAGGGGAAGAGGGGGGTAAGGTAAAATGAGCGAGGATAAGAACGGGGGGAGATTAAGATAAGAAGAGAGTATGCTGTGAACTATGTATCATGAGTGGGAGGGGGAAAATGATGCCACTGAGGAAGTGGAAGCTACTAAATGGTAGTAAGAAGGAGAAGAGGGGATGGAGGGGTGGGAAGAGGGAAGGTACCTGGATCCTGTGTATGTAAGAAGAGGAGGTACAGCAATTTTAAGTTATGGGTAGTAAGCAAAAGCAGCTTGATGAATGTAAGATTGTAACCATAAATGTGAAAGGCCTCAATTCCTGATATAAAAGGCAGGCCCTACCTAAAGGGAGCGGCAGAACAAGAGCGGATGTTGTACTTATACAAGAAACGCACTTAAAAAAAGTACAAGAAAGATGGTTGATGAGTAAAGAAAGAGTAGTTACTCACCTGTAACAGCTGTTCTCCAGGGACAGCAGGAATCAGTCCTCACATATGGGTGACGTCGGCGCCGACGGAGCCCTCGTGTGGAGCAATTTCCCAGCTTTCAAAGAAAGCCTTTGGGATAGCATCGCGCATGTGCGGTCCCCTTCCCGCCCAAGGGTGCCATCTTGCTCAGTCAAATGACATAGCTAAAAAGACGGCAAAATGAATAAAAAGCAATAATAGGACTGTAACTCCAGGGGAGGAGGGAGGGTCATGAGGACTGATTCCTGCTGTCCCTGGAGAACAACTGTTACAGGTGAGTCATTATGCTTTCTCCAGGAACAAGCAAGAAGTCAGTCCTCACATATGGGACTCCCTAGCTATAGGCTACCGAGAACCCATAGCTGAAAAATGGTTCCCTCTAGAAGAGCAGCAGCAGCTGCAATAGGAATTCAGCCGAGAAAGCAACACCTCCGGTAGCCTGACACCAAAGGGTCGGAGGGTTGGAATTGCCTAAACCTCAAATAGATTCTGGAGAACCGCCTGGCCGAAAGCACTGTCCCGTTGGGACTCCCTATCCAGGCGGTAATGGGCTGCAAACATCTGGCTTGAAGACCAAGTTGCGGCCCGGAAGATGTCTGCCAATGGAACAGAGCGGAAGTGAGCCACTGATGTGGCCTTAGCCCTGACCCAGTGGGCCATGACTCGACCATGCAACGGGAGGTTGGCCGCCCTGTATGCCCAGGCAATGCAGTCTGCCACCCAGGTGGACAGCGTACGCTTGAAAAAAGGTAACCCGAGCATACTGGGGTCATACGAGACAAAGAGCTGAGTAGCCCTTCGATGTCCCTTTGTACACTCCAGGTAGAAGGACAACACCCTCTTACAATCCAGGGTATGCAGAACTGCCTCTGCCTGGCTGGAATGCGGCCTGGGAAAAAAGATCGGAAGAACCACCTACTGGCTGAGGTGGAAAGGAGAGACCACCTTTGGAAGGAACTTCGGGTGAGTGCGGAGGACCACCCTATTCCTATAAAATCTTGTGTATGGTTTTTATCAGTTACGAGAGCTTGCAGCTCACTCACACGTCTGGCTGATGTGAGTGCCACCAGGAAGAGCACCTTCCAGGAGATGAAGCGCAGATGGCAAGAGGACATCGGCTCAAAAGGTGGGCGAGTAAGCTGCTGCAAGACCACATTCAAATCCCACTCAGTTGCCAGAGGACGAAACTGGGGGTTTCAGCAGAAGCAGAACTCTAAGGAATCTGGACACCAGGGAGTGAGCCGAAAGAGGTTGCCCCTCCACGGGCGAGTGGTTTGCTGACAAAGCACTCAGGTGGACCCTGACAGAGTTAGACTTGAGACCTAAATCTGAGAGGTGAAGCAGGTACTGCAGCATCACTGGTACAAGGCAAGAGAAAGGGTTTTCATTGTGCTGGCTACACCACACCTCAAATCTACGCCACTTGAAAGCACAGGATTTCCTAGTGGACTGCCTCCTGGAGGCCAGTAACACTTCCTCTACATTCCGAGGTAGGAGGAGAGGAGCCATCATTACCCTTTCAGCAGCCATGCCATCAGGTTGAGGGCCCTAAGGTTGGGGTGCAAGAGAGAGCCCTGCTCCTGGGACAGCAGGTTGGGCTGTGTCCCCAGTGGGAATGCGGTTTCCAATGCCAGCTGGAGGAGAAGTGGAAACTAATGCTGTCTTGGCCATCTGGGGGCTACCAGAATGACGGAGGCCTTGTCCCAAAGGATTTTGAATAGAGTCCGGGCCACCAGAGTCGGGGGAGGAAATGCATACATGAGGCCCCTGACCAGGAGATCAGGAAAGCATCTGCAGCCACCCTCAGAGGATGTGGCTATCTGGAGCAAAATCAGGGCAGCTGGTGATTTTGCGGACTGGCAAACAGATCTATGGACGGATGTCCCCAGCGGTGGAAATTCCGCTGGGCCACCACCGGATCCAGTTGCCATTTGTGAGGTTGGAGAATCCTGCTTAGTTTGTCTGCTAGGCAGTTCTCCTGACCAGAGTACTTCACTATAAACCTACGCTCGTCCAATATGCTCTTTATCACCAGTGAGGTTTTCTACATCACAGGATATTTGCTTTTTTTTCTTTTTTTCTTTTCTTCGGGTCTCAGACTAAACATTGGCATGTATTTCTGGGTGTTTGAATATGCCCAGTATTATGCCTATTAGCATCTGGGCATATTCAAACACCCAGAAATACATGCCAATGTTTAGTCTGAGACCCGAAGAAAAGAAAAAAATAAAAGAAAGCAAATATCCTGTGATGTAGAAAACCTCACTGGTGATAAAGAGTATATTGGACGAGCGTAGGTTTATAGTGAAGTACTCAGGTGAGATCGCTCAAATACCTGACCAAGTAGTTCTCCTGACCAGGCAGGTACGCTGCTTTGAGAGACATACCCTGCCTGATGGCAAAGGAGCAGAGGTCCAGTGTCTCCTGACATAGGATATGAGACCCCATACCTCCATGCTTGTTCACATAGAACATTGTTACCTGGTTGTCCGTTTGTATTAATACAAACTGATGTGAGAGGACATGACAAAAGGCTTGAAGAGCTAGGCGAATCCCCCGCAGCACTAAGAGGTTGATTTGGTGTGCAGACTCCTGAGGAGACCATAATCCTTGAGTGCATGATCCTTGGCAATGGGCTCCCCAGCCCAGCAAGGAGGCATCTGTCATTAGCACTCTTGTGTGCGAGGGAATCTGAAAAGAAACACACCCTCGAGCAGATTGGGTGGTTAACTCCACCACTGCAATGACTTCAACAGTCGTCTGGATACTGTTATCCTGTCTCTGAGGCTGCCGATGGCTTGTGTCCACTGATCCCTGAGGCACCACTGAGCTGTTCTCAAGTGGAGACGGGCATTTGGTATCAAATGCACCGTGGATGCCATGTGGCCCAGGAGGCGTAAGAAGTGTCTTGCTGAGACCTGTGCCTGAACTGATGTGTCAGTGCTAGCAGCCTCTGTGCCCTGTCCTCCGGCAGGTAAGCCTTCGCCTGAAGGGTGTCCAATCTTGCTCCTATGAACTCTAAGTTTTGAGTGGGGAGCAAAGTAGACTTTGTGTGGTTTATGACAAAGCCTAGGCGATGCAACAGGTTGATAGCGCGAGAAGTGGCCTGCTGAGCCTCCTGAGGTGACTGGCCCCTGATGAGCCAATCGTCCAGGTAAGGGAAGACAAAAATTCCCTGACTTCTGAGGAAGGACGCCACTACAGCCAGGCATTTAGTAAACACTCTGGGAGCAGAGGCTAGAAAGAGTAGTTACTCACCTGTAACAGGTGTTCTCCAAGAGCAGCAGGAATCAGTCCTCACATATGGGTGACGTCAGCGCCGACGGAGCCCTCGTGCGGAGCATTTCCCCAGCTTTCAAAGAAAGCCTTTGGGAATTGCAGCGCACATGCGCGGTCCCCTTCCCGCCCAAGGGTGCCATCTTGCTCAGTCTGATGACATAGCTAAAAGACGGCTAAAAATTAGCAAAAATAAATCATATAACTGCAACTCCAAGGGGAGGAGGGAGGGTTGTGAGGACTGATTCCTGCTGCTCCTGGAGAACACCTGTTACAGGTGAGTAACTACTCTTTCTCCAGGACCAAGCAGGAAGTCAGTCCTCACATATGGGACTCCCCAGCTTAAGGCTACCGGAGACCTCAAGTGGAAAAAATGAGATCCCTCTAGCTCGTCAGTACGTAAGGAAGGAATCTTCTCTGAGAACGCCACCGACCGGTAGCCCAACAGCAGGGCCGGAGGGTAGGAGTTGCCTAAACCCCAAAGAAATTATGGAGTACTGCCTGTCCGAAAGCACTGTCCCTGCGGGACTCCCTCTCAAGGCAGTAATGGGCCGCATAAGTCTGGCTTGAAGACCAAGTAGTGGCCCGGCAGATGTCTGACAATGGAACAGAGCGGAGATGAGCCACTGACGCAGTCTTCGCCCTGACACGATGAGCCGTGACTCGACCCTCCAACGAGAGGCCGGCTGCCCCATAAGCCCAGGCGATACAGTCAGTGACCCATATGGACAAAGTACGCTTGGTGACAGGTAACCCCAACTTATTGGGGTCAAAAGAAACGAAGAGCTGAACAGCTCTCCGGTGCTCCCGCGTACGGTCGAGGTAGAAGGATAATGCCCTCCTACAGTCCAGGGTATGCAGGACCATCTCAGCCCGGTTGGCATGCAGCCTGGGAAAGAAGGTTGGAAGAACCACCTCCTGATTAAGGTGAAAAGGGGAGACAACCTTAGGAAGCGTCCGTAAGACTACCCTATTCCTGTAGAACCTAGTGTAAGGGGGATCAGACACTAGTGCCTGAAGTTCACTCACTCGCCTAGCAGAGGTAAGAGCTACCAGAAACAAGGTTTTCCAGGAGAGAAAACGGAGAGGGCAGGTAGCCATAGGTTCAAATGGCGGACAAGTAAGCCGCTGTAATACCACATTCAGATCCCACTCAGGGGCTGGTGGACGTAAAGGAGGCTTAAGCAGCAGGAGACCTCTGAGAAAACGAGCCACCAAAGGGTGGTTGGAAAGAGGCCTCCCGTCCACCGGCGAGTGGTGCGCTGAGAGAGCACTGAGGTGAACCCTGACAGAGTTGGACTTAAGGCCTAGATTGGAGAGGTAAAGCAAATATTGCAACACTACTGCTACCAAGCACGAGAAGGGATTCTCGCTGTGCTGAGCACACCATGTGGAGAATCTACGCCACTTAAGAGCGTAGGATTTCCTGGTGGATTGCCGCCTAGAGGCTAAGACTACGTCTTCCACCTCTCTAGGCAGGAGTAGGGGAGCCAGGACTACCCTTTCAGCAGCCAGGCCATCAGATGAAGGGACTGGAGGTTGGGGTGCAAGAGAGACCCCTGGTCCTGAGACAGGAGATCGTGTTGAATTCCCAGAGGCAGGGGAGTGTCCACTGCCAGTTGCAACAGGAGTGGGAACCACGGCTGCCTTGGCCACCTGGGGGCTATCAGAATCATTGAGGACCTGTCCTTGAGGACCTTGAACAGTGTTCGAGACACTAGTGGCGTGGGAGGAAACGCATATAGTAGGCCTTGGGACCAAGGAATCAGAAAGGCATCCGCTGCTACTCTGAGAGGATGCGGTTGTCTGGAACAGAATCTCGGGAGTTGCCGGTTCAGAGGGCTGGCGAAGAGATCCATGGTGGGGAGGCCCCACCTGAGAAAGATCTGCTGAACCACCAAGGGATTCAATCTCCATTCGTGTGGTTGCAGGATCCTGCTCAGTCTGTCCGCCAGGTAATTTTCTGGACCGGGGAGGTAGACAGCCTTGAGGAGGATTCCGTGATTGACGGCCCAAGAGCACAGCCGTTGTGCCTCCTGACAGAGAAGGAAGGAGCCTGTGCCTCCTTGTTTGTTCACGTAGAACATGGCAACTTGATTGTCCGTCTGGACCAGTACAGACTGGTGAGATATGAGGTGGGAGAAGGCTCTCAGAGCTAGGCGTATTGCCCATAGCTCCAGGAAGTTTATCTGCTGAGCAGCCTTCCAAGGAGTCCAAAGACCCTGAGTACATGCCCCTTGGCAATGTGCTCCCCAACCTAGAAGAGAAGCATCTGTCGTCAGCACTCGAGAATGCGGAGGGGATTGAAAATCCACTCCGAGTACCAGATTCGGAAGATGAAGCCACCACTGTAGAGAGGAGACGAGCAGGGTGGATACTCTCACCGAGTCTGCAAGGCTCCCTGTGGCCTGATGCCACTGAGTTTGAAGACTCCACTGAGCAGGCCGCATGTGCAGGCGGGCATTGGGGGTGACATGAACCGTGGAAGCCATATGGCCGAGAAGTCTCAGGAATTGCCTGGCGGAGACCAGGGAATTGCTGTGAAACTGCCTGGCTACATCCAGCAACCGGAGGGCCCTGTCCACTGGCAGAAAAGCCCTCGCCTGAAGAGTGTCCAGCCTTGCTCCTATGAATTCCAAGTTCTGGGACGGGAGCAAAGTGGACTTTGTGAAGTTTATGACAAACCCCAAGTGCTGAAGCAGAGCCACAGTGCGAAGGGTGGCTTGACTGGCCTCCTGGGAAGACTGGCCCCTTATGAGCCAGTCGTCCAGGTATGGAAACACAAAAAGACCTTGAAGCCTCAGGTAGGCCGCCACCACCGCCAGGCACTTGGTGAACACCCTGGGAGCGGAGGTTAGGCCAAAGGGAAGTACTCTGTACTGGTAGTGGTTTCCCCCCACAACAAATCTGAGATACTGTCTGTGGTCTGGATGAATAAGGATGTGAGTATAAGCATCCTTTAGATCTAAGGAGCATAGCCAATCTCCCTGCTGGAGGTGGGGCAGCAGGATTCCAAGGGTAAGCATCTTGAACTTTTCCCTCTCCAGGAACTTGTTGAGGTTGCACAAGTCTAGGATGGGTCCGAGGCCTCCTGTTCTTTTTGGTACTAGAAAGTACCTGGAATAAAAGCTGTGACCTCTCAGGTGGTGGGGCACCGGTTCCACAGCCTGTTCCTTTAGCAGACTTGCTAACTCCTGAAGGAGTAGGTCCCTGTGCAGAGGGAGTCTTGGAGGCTCCCCTGGAAAATAGGAGGGAGGTACCTGGTGAAAAAGGAGAAAATAGCCCTTTTGGACTATATGGAGCACCCAGGTATCTGATGTGACGGCTGACCACCTGTGGGCAAAGTGGGCCAGCCGGCCTCCTGTGCTGATGTGAGCCAGCTGAGGAGAAGAGGCTATGCTTGCTGAGTCAAAAAACCCCACCCTGCTGAGCAGGGGCCGGTGTTGGTGGCTTGGGGGCCTTCTGCCTATGGGGCCCATGACCCTGCCCCTTGGCCTGCTGACCCTGTTTGGGAGCTTCAGAGGCCTGATAATGAGGGTATGGTTTATAGGCAGATGACTTCCTCGGGTAAAAGGTCTTTTTTCCCGAGCCCTTCTTTTTCTGAGAAGGGGCAGAGATTTTTCTGGACAGCTTAGTCCTGGTCAGAGTCTCGGTCTCGAGTTCTGCAGCCTTTTCAGCCATGGGCATGCCAAAGAGGTTTTCACCTCAGCAGGGGACATCGACCAACTTGTCCTGCACCCATGGTTCGAGGTCAGAAGACTGTAGCCAAGCCTGTCGGCGGGCACCGATGCCGGCCCCGGCTACTCGGGCCGAAGCCTCGAAGCCATCGTAGGCTGCTCGAGAGATAAACTTCGAGCACTCTCGAATACCAGTGGACAAGGCTTGGAACCACTGCAAAGTTCCTCGCAGAGACCAGCAGAGAACCTGGCAATCTCCTTTGCCAGGTCTCGGAGATACATGCCCATGTAGAGCTGGTAAGTCTGGACACGGCAAGCAAGCATAGAGCCCTGGAAGCACTTCTTACCGAGGGCATCCAGGTTTCGGGCCTCCCGGCCGGGAGGCACCGAGAAGTGCATCTTCTGACTTTTCAGTCGATGCATGGCCGATTCCACAACCATGGAGTGGTGCGGTAATTGTGCCTTCTGGAACCCGGGGCTCTTGCGGACTCGATAGATGGAATTGACCCGCTTACATAACACCGGCGTCGAGGCCGGGGTCTCCCACATGCGGAAGAGTAGCCGCTCCAGCATTGGAGGAACCGGTGCAGTAAAGGCCTCCTTCGGGGGAGAGTCATACTGGAGGGCCTCGAGCTCCTCGGCTCGAGGCTCCTCCTCGGGATCCGCGGGGAAGGCCAAGGCCTTGGCCATATCCCGCACGAAGTCCGAGAACCGGGTACCCTCCGGCGGTGATCGTCTCCGAGGTTCGGACTCCGGCGAGTCCGATGGGACACACCGAGTCCGATAAGTGTCGGGTGACTCTTCGTCCTCCGTCTTCCAGCCCGACTCCTCGGAGGAGGAATCGAGCAGCTCCGGTCGGGCGGGCACCGATGCCATCTACCCCGACGCCGACGGTACCGGCGTCGACGACCTTGGTCCCGAACGGGAGGCCGAGGGAGACCGTGGCCGAGGATCGACTCGAGTCCGCATGGACTCGAGGATCAGCTCGGCCTCCGGGGTCGACTTGGACTTCGAGGTCCCGGTGGTCGGGGCAGATGCATGGTGAGACCAGCAATCAATGCCCGCTGCTGTTCCATGAAGGCAGCGAGGCTGCTCTCCAAGGCCGTCAACCTGAGTGCGAGCTGAGGAGACCCAGCAGCTCCCGACTCGGGCCCCGACGGCGTCGGGCCCGACGTTGGCTCCCCTGGAGGAGAGTCCACGAGGACTACAGCACTCACGTGTCCAGGAGACTCCATCTCGATACGAGGATGTTTGGCAGGCTTCTCCGACTCCGAAGACCCGGGACGGCTATCGGAGCTATGCGACCTGGCCCTCGAGGAACCAGGAGTGTCCACCGACACCGCCCTCGTGGGTTTCTTCTTCCTGTGATGTTCCCGCGAAGGAGACCCCTGCTCAGAGGAACCCCGACGCTGCTCGGGGCCGGAGTCCCGAGACGTCGAGGCCTCTGACGAGGTCCGGGTCCGTCCGGACGCGGAGTCAGAGACTCCTCAACGCCTTCGAGGACATTTTGCCACACGGACCACAGATCATCGGGTCATGATCGGGTCTGAGGCAGCGGAGGCAGCAGTCATGTGTGTCGGTAAGAGACATAAGTTTCTTACACCGATCACACTTTTTAAACCCGCTGGTAGCCATCGGGGGAAAAAGGGCC
The DNA here is from genome assembly GCA_033557465.1 of Ichthyophis bannanicus. Taxonomy (NCBI): domain Eukaryota; kingdom Metazoa; phylum Chordata; class Amphibia; order Gymnophiona; family Ichthyophiidae; genus Ichthyophis; species Ichthyophis bannanicus. The sequence continues at coordinate 812,695,208 of CM066032.1, read as the reverse complement.
CCTGCGAGGTCAAAAGACCGGGCTGCCAGTGAAAAAAGAAAAATGGCGCGAACGCTAGTCACAAAGGACAAAAATAAAAAAAAAGAGAGAGTGGACTCGATACCGGCGTATCGGGCCAAGGCAGGAAAAGATCCGGCGTCGAACCGAAGAAAAAAGAGAAAAAATAGGGAAATCAACTTTTTCCTCGGGGAAAAACGAACTATGTCCGTCGGGCTCCGCGGAAAAAAGAAGACTGAGCAAGATGGCACCCTTGGGCGGGAAGGGGACCGCGCATGCGCACTGTAATTCCCAAAGGCTTTCTTTGAAAGCTGGGGAAATGCTCCGCACGAGGGCTCCGTCGGCGCCGACGTCACCCATATGTGAGGACTGACTTCCTGCTTGGTCCTGGAGAACCCTGTATTGGAAATGTTTTTCTCCCACTACAAATCTCAGCTATTGTCTGTGGTCTGGATGTATGAGGATGTGTGTATAGGCATCCTTCAGGTCTAAGTAGCATAGCCAATCTCCCTGGTGGAGGTAAAGCAGCAACATTCCAAGGGAAAGCATCTTGAACTTTTCCCTCAACAGGAACTTGTTTAAGTTTCTTAGGTCGAGGACGGGTTGGAGGCCTCCTGTTCTCTTTGGTATGAGAAAATACCTGGAGTAGAAGCCCTTGCCCAGCAGGTGGTGGGACACCGGTTCCACTGCCTGATCCTCTAGAAGACCTGCCAGCTCCTGCAAGAGGAGGTCCCTGTGAAGAGGGGGTCTGAGAGGCTCCCCTGGAAAGAAGGAGGGTGGTAACTGGCTAGAGTGAAGCAAATAGCCCCTCTGGACTATTTGCAGGACCCAGATATCCGAGGTGATGGCTGGCCACCTGTGAGCGTACATGGTTAGCCTGCCCCCTGTGCTTGACCTTACCACTGGCGGAAGAGAGACTATGCATTGGGAGTCAAAAAACCCCACCCGGCTAGGTAGGAGCCAGGGCCTGGGACTTAGTTGCCTTTTGCTTATGCGGGCCATGCCCCTGTCCCTTGGCCTGCTGCCCATGTTGGGGAGCTGGGGTGGCCTGGTAAGTGGAGTAGTTGCGGTAAACAGTACCCTTCCTCGGGAAAAAGGACTTTTTTACCCGAGTCCTTCTTAGAAGGGGCAGAAGACTTCTTTGAGAGTCTTGTCCGGGTCAAGTACTCGGACTCAAGCTCAGCAGCCTTCTCAGTCATGGGTTTGCCAAAGAGGTTGTCACCTCGGCAAGGGACATCGACCAACTTGTCCGGAACCCATGGCTCCAGATCCGATGACATTAGCCAGGCCTGGTAGCGTGCACCGATGCTGGCCGCAGCTACTCGGGCTGAAGCCTCGAAGACATCATAGGCCTCTCAAGATATGAACTTCGAGCACTCCCGAATCCCAGTGGACAAGGCATTGAAGCACTGTAAGGGTACCTCAGAGAGGCCAGATGAGAACCTGGCAATCTCCTTTTCAAGGTCCCTCAAGTACATGGCCCATGTACAGCTGGGTAGGTTTGGACATGGCATGAAAGCATCAAGCCCTGGAAGCATTTTCTGCCAAGGGCATCCAGGTTCCGGGCCTCCCAGCCAGGAGTCACCGAAGAGTGCGTTTTCTGGCTCTTGAGCCTATGCATAGCCGATTCCACAACCATGGAGTTGTGCGGCAGCTGTGTCTTTTGGAACCCAGGGCTCTTGCGGACTCGATAGATAGAATCGACCCGCTCGCTGAGAACCGACATCAAGGCCGGTTACTCCCACATGCGGAGCATCAGCTGTTCCAGCATCGGAGGATCCATCACAGTAAGGGCTTGCCTCGGGGGAAAGTCATACTGGAGGGCATCAAGCTCGAGGCTCAAGGCTCCTCCTCAGTATCCACTGGGAATGCCAAAGCCTTGGTCATGTCCCTGACGAAATCCGAGAACCTGGTATCCTCCGGAGGGCACCTGCTCCGAAGCTCCGAACCTGGTGAGTCTGATGGGACATACTGGATCCGATGGGTGTCTGGGGACTCCTCATCTTCCATCTCCCATGCCAATCCCTCCGAGGAGGAATCGAGGGGCTCTAGCCGCGAGGGCTTTGGCCCCGACCGCCCCAACGCCGATAGCACCGGCGTCGACAACCTCGGACCTGAGCGGGAGGTCGAAGGAGACCTTGGCCGAGGATCGACTCGAGTCCGAAGAGTCTCAAGGATCGGCTCGGCCTCTGGGGTCGACTTGGACGTCGACGTCCCGGTGGTCAGGGCGGATGGACCGGTGAGACCGTCTATCAGTGCCCGCTGCTGCTCCATGAAGGCAGACATGCTGCGCTCCAGGGCCGGCATCCTGAGACTGAGCTCAGAAGACTCCGCAGCCTCCCGCTCCCTCAGAGGGGAGTCCACGAGGACAACAGCTCTTACCTGCCTCGGCATCTCCGGCTCTGTGTGAGGTACCTTCGCAAGCCGCTCCAACTCTGAGGACCCGGGGAGGCAGTCAGGACTCCGCGACCTGGCTTTCAAGGGCCCAGGGCGATCGGAGGCATCCAACGACACCGCCCTCATGGGCTTCTTCTTCCTCCGGTGTTCCCGGGAGGGAGACCCCCATTCAGAAGACCCCTGACGCTGCTCGGGTTCAGACAGCTCCCGAGACATCGAGGCTTCTGATGAGGTCCGGATCCGGGGGGATGCGGACTTCGAGAAAATCCTTTCACGCTGCTGCTGCCTACTTCAAAGTGCCTTAGAGAACATCTTCCCACATGGGCCACAGACCTTCGGTCATGGCTGGCCCGAGGCATCGGAGACAGCAGTCATGTGTGTCGGTGTGGGACATTAACTTCTTACACTGATCACACTTTTTAAACCAGCTGCCAGCCATCGGGGGAAAAATGGTCCCTGCAAGGTCGAAGGACCGGGCTGCCAGTGAAAATAAAAAAGAGCGTGAATGCTAGTCTCTAAGGACAAAAACGCAAAAAATTGACTGGACTCGATACTGGTGTACTGAGCTGCCAAGTTTTGATGCACTTTTTCACGAGGAATTAGGGACAATGTCCGTTGGGCTCTGCAGAATAAGGGAGACTGAGCAAGATGGCACCCTTGGGCGGGAAGTGGACCACGCATGCACGATGCAATCCCAAAGTCTTTCTTTGAAAGCTTGGAAATTGCTCCGCACGAGGGCTCCGTCGGCGCCGACGTCACCCATATGTGAGGACTAACTTCCTGCTTGTTCCTGGAGAATATCACAAAGTTTATCTGACCCATAACCGGGATTTGCCAAAGAGGGGGGGTGGGGAGTGGGAATTTTATTTGCAAAAGGGTTGAGTGTGGAAGAAGAGCATGTGGAGAGAGACCCAGAAGGGCGGTTTATTTTCTGGAAAGGGAAAATAGTAGGGAGTATATATGCGCCAAACACACAGCAAGGGAGGTTTTATGGGAAGCTCTATGAGGTGGTGGAACCATATATGCAAAGCCCGGTGATATCAGGAGCAGATTTCAATGTAACCCTGAACCCCAGAATAGATACTACAGGGTAAGAAAGAAGCTGGGGAAATTGCTATATAAATTGGGCACAATAGATGTTTGGAGATACATACAGGGTAATAAGAGAAAATATACACACTACTCACACCCACATAAGAGTTACAGTAGATTGTACATGATATGGGTGGATGGAAGGCTAATAGAACAGGCTAAGTAGGGTGGATATAGGATCCATAAGTTGGTCAGACCATGCACCGGTAGAAACCTCTTTGAGGTTACAAAGAGAAGGAGGAGGTCTATGTTTTTGGAGGTTGAATGAGTCCATTATAGTTGAGGTGGAAGGGCAGAAAAGTATTCAGAGCACTATAAGGGATTACATGCATCACAACTGGGGGGTGGGGTGGGTGAAGTGAAGCAAGCCGGTGTATGGGACGGGCTGAAGGCGGTGGTAAGGGGGCAATGTATAGCACTGGTGGCGAGATGGAAGCTAGGAAAAGAACAGAAAGAGCGTGAGCTGTTAATAAAGTTGAGAACAGAAGAGACACTGCATAAGCAGAGAGGTGGAAGGAAGAGGCTGCAACGGATTAGAAAATTACGTGAAGAATTAGAAGGATTAAATAAAGTGGAAGAGGCCTTTAAGTTAAACCAACTTAAGCATGAATTTTATGTACAGGGGAATAGACCAGGCAGGTATCTTGCACGAAAACTTAGGGAAAAAAGGATGCAACAGCAAATCCTGAGAATAAAAGATGAGCAGGGAAGGTGGGTTAGTGGTACTGAACAAATACAAAAGGTACTTCGGGAATACTATTGTAAGCTTTATGAATTGGAACAAAAAGGAAAGGGGGTGGATATAGAACAGTACCTGGCAGAGATCACAATGAAGCAATTGGACTTAGAGCAACAGAAGTAGACGAATAGACATATCGCTAAAGAAAAAGTAATAGTGGCTATAAAAAGTTTAAAGGAGGACAAGGTGCCAGGATTGGATGGATTTACATCCAGGTTTTATAAAAAATTCTGTGAGGATGTTAGTCCGATACTGAGGGATGTCTTTAATGAAGTACTAAAAGGGGAAAAGCTACCAAGTTCTATGGAGGTAGGTGGGGTGGTAGTAATACCCAAACCCGGTAAGGACCATGGGAAGTGAGAGTCATGTAGATCCATCTCACTTATAAATCTGGATGCTAAGATATTAGCTAAAATATTGGCAGCCAGGTTGAAGAAATATATCCCACGGCTGATAAAGGAAGATCAAGCAGGGTTTATTCCAGGTAGACAAGCGAGTGATAATGTACGTAAATTGTTGAATTTAATATGGCAAGTACGTAGGGATCAGACAGCATCTATAATGATGGCAGTGGATGCGTAGAAAGCCTTTGACAGAGTAGAATGGACTTTCATGTTTGCAGTTATGAAGAAGATGGGTCTAGGAGAGAACTTCCAGAAATGGATAGAGGTTCTTTACAGTGAACCTAAGGTACGTATACGGATAAATGGGGTATATTCAGAGCAATTTAACTTATGTAGAAGTACAAGGCAGGGGTGCCCGATATCTCCGTTGCTGTTTGCAATGGTGATAGAACCACTGGCTGAAAATGTCAGACAGAATAAGGAAATACATGGAATAAAGGTAAGTGAGGAGGAGTATAAAATCTCACTATTTGCGGATGATGTGATGTATACATTAGGACAACTGAAGGAATTCATACCAGTGCTAGTACAGGAGATTATGAAATATAGTGCAGTATTAGGATACAAAATGAATATGGGGAAAACAGAAGTGCTAAAATTAAGGTAGGACTCGCAGGAAGAGGGTATGGTTCTAAACACATTCCCGTTTAAATGGATTAATAAAAGCGTGAGATACCTGGGGATCCAAATTAGTGCAGAGGGGTCTGTACTATGCATGTTGAATTATGAGCCAACTATAAAGAAAGTGCTAACGGATTTAGTAAGATGGGATAAACCCATTTTCTCTTGGATGGGAAGGATTGCCATAGTGAAGATGAATATATTACCCAGATTACATTTTCTGTTTATGACCTTGCCTATAGAGATCCCCATTGCAATGTTAAATCTGGTGCAGAGAATAATTTTCTCCTTTATTTGGAGACGCAGGCCCCCTCGTGTGCAAAGGAAAATAATGTATAGAGAGAAAAAGGAGGGAGGTCTGGCAATCCCTCAGATTGCAAGGTATTATGAGGCGGCACAGTTGCGAGCGTAACCTTCCAACCTCATCCATATTCCTCTCCTTTCCCGCTCCGCTCTCCCGTTCTCATGTGCCCTATGGAACGCATGCTCAGTCTCCAACAAGCTTCCTTTTATTCACAATCTCTTTATCTCTAATGCACTACACCTTCTTGCCCTGAGACCTGGCTCCTCCCAAACGATACCGCATCCATTGCTGCTCTCTGCCACGGGGGCTACCAGTTCTCCCATACATCTCGATCTACTGGTCGCGGTGGTAGTGTTGGGCTGCTACTTTGTCCCTCCTGCCGCCTCGATTACACTCCTCCCTCTCTTTCAAAGTCCACTCCATTCGCCTCCATAATATTGATCCCCTAACCCTCTCCTCCACCATTTCTCTCCTCCATTATGTCCTCGAAGTCAGTCGACGAGGCAGTATTTATTTATTTCTCTTATATACCGCGCTCTTCGACATCAGTGCGGTTTCCATAGAACATCAAGGTATTTTACGGTGGGGGATTACACCATAATTACAAACAACAGGTACCTCAACTTGGATAACCATATTAACTATTTACACATATATGGATAACAGATAAGTATCTACACATATATACATCACTTTGAGGGATAGTTACATGTGGTCATGGGTCTTTGTTGTGAGTGGGGCGAGTTGGTGTACCTTCCTCTGGGTAGCATTTGAGGAAAAGGTGGTGCTTCAGTGCCCTCCTGAATTTAGTTAGCTCTGGGATTGCTCGTATGTTGGGTGGTAGGGCGTTCCAGTATCCTCTTATAATACTGCACTATCCTCAGCTCTTGACACTCTTGCCCCACCCACGCCACGTCCTGTCAGACGATTTGTTCCCCGGCCCTGGCTTTCATCCACAACCCGCTATCTACGCACCTGTGCCCGTTCTGCGGAACGTGCTTGGTCCAAATTCCGCTCCCCGGAAGACCTTCTACACTTCAAATTCATGCTTGGCTCCTTCCAGTCAGCCATAGCACTTGCCAAACAAGAATGCTACATCCATCTGACCAACTCCCTTGCCTCTGATCCTTGCTGCCTCTTTAATACCCTCAATTTTCTCCTCAAGGTGCCTCTGCCCCCGGTCCCGCCCTCCCTTTCTGCCCAAACCCTAGCCGACTACTTCCATGACAAAATCCACAAGATCACCCTCCAATTAAACACCCCCTCATCTACCTCCCCCCCCCCAATTCTCCCCTCCCACCCATACTTCCTCTGCTATCCTTTCCTCCTTCCATATGATCTCCGAAAAGAAACCACACTCCTTCTTTCCTCCTCAAAACCCACCACCTGTTCCTCTGACCCTATCCCACCCATCTCCTACACCCCATCTCCCCCACCATTGCCCCCTCCATCTCTCATTCTCAACCTTTCACTCTCCACTGCAACTGTCCTCGCAGACTTCAAACATGCTGTTGTCACACCTCTGCTCAAGAAGCCCTCACTTGATCCTACCTGTCCTTCTATCGACCCATCTCCCTCCTTCCCTTCATATCTAAACTACTAGAACGAGCAGTCCACTGCCGCTTCCTCAACTTCCTCACCTCCCAGGCCCTCCAGGACCCACTACAATCTGGCTTCCGTCCCTTACACTCCACTGAAACAGCGCTTACAAAAGTCTCCAATGACTTGTTCCTGGCTAAATCTAAGGGCCTCTACTCTATCCTCATCCTTCTTGACCTCTCTGCTGCCTTTGACACTGTTGACCACAATCTTCTCCTCACCACCCTCTTCTCCATTGGTTTCAAGAGCTCCGTACATTCCTGGTTCTCCTCCTACCTCTCCAATCACTCCTTCAGTGTATGCTCTGGTGGCTCCTCCTCCTCTCCTACCCCGCTCCATGTTGGTGTACCCCAGGGATGTGTCTTGGGCCCCCTCCTTTTCTCTCTCTATACCCAAGCCCTTGGACACCTCATCTCCTCCCATAGCTTTCAGTACCATCTCTATGCCGATGAATCCCAAATCTACCTCTCCACACATATCTCTCCAACAATCCAAACCAAGATCTCTGCCTGCCTTTCTGACATTGCTGCCTGGATGTCTCATCGGCAATTGAAATTGAACACGGCAAGACTGAACTCCTTGTCTTTCCCCCCCAACTCCTCCCCTCCTCTTCCCCCTTTCTCAGTCTCTGTGGATGGATCCACTATCCTTCCTGTTCCCTCGGCCCGCAATCTGGGGGTTATCTTTGACAACTCCCTCTCCTTCTCCGCACATATCCAGCTCATAGTTAAGACCTGCCACTTCTTTCTCTACAACACCAGCAAAATCCACCCCTTCCTTTCTGAACATACCACCAAAATGCTTATCCACTCCTTAATCTCCTCTCGCCTCGATTACTGCAACCTACTCCTTGCTGGTCTCCCTGTGAGCCATCTCCTTCCCCTTCAATCTATACAAAATTACACGGCTCGACTAATCTTCCGCCAGCCTCGCCATGCCCACATTATTCCTCTTCTCAAGTCGCTTCACTGGCTCCCTATCCAATTCCGCATCCAATTCAAACTTCTCCTACTGACCTATAAATGTATTCACTCTATGGCTCCTCAATACCTCTCATCTCTTATCTCTCCCTATGCCCCCTCTCAGGAACTTCGCTTCGCCAGCAAATTACTTCTAACTAGGCCTTTCACTCACACCCTAATTCCTGACTTCGTTCCTTTCACCTTGCTGCACCTTATGCCTGGAAGAGCCTACCTGTGCCTATACGCCAGGCACCCTCCCTTACCCTCTTGAAATCCAGGTTGAAAACCCAACTCTTCACTGTTGCGTTCAGATCCTGACTTCTATCCTCACCTTAACCTAACTCCCGTCAATTTTCATGACCGAATTGTAAAGACCATACTGTGCCTTGTACCGATTTGACTTATGCCCTGTATTGCTGCGACTAGACTAGATTGAAAGCTCTGATGAGCAAGACTCTGACGAGCAGGGACTGTCTCTTGCATGTATGACTGTACAGCGCTGCGTGCATGGCGCTATATAAGTGCTAAATAGTAGTAGTAGTAATGGGGTGGAGGATGGAGAAGGATGGGCCTCAATGGAGTAGAATAGAACAGGAGATGGTAAGACCAAACTACGGGTGCAGGGGACGTACAGAAATCTTTCTTGCACCCATTCCTTGAGGTCGGAGGTTTGTAACCAGGCCTGGCGCTGGGTCCTGATGTCCGCTGCTGCTACTCTTGCTGCAGATTCAAAGCAGTCGTAGGCTGCGCAGGAGAGGAACTTTCAGCAGTCCCGGATCACGGTAGTCAGGGCTTGGAACCTCTGAAGAGGTTCCCCGGCGAGGCCCGCAAAAAAGCTTACCATCTCTTGGATAAGGCCCTTGAGGTACATATCTATGTACAACTCATAGGCTTGTATCCAGCAGTCCAGAATGGATCCCTAGAAGCACTTGCACCTGATGGCATTGAGGGTTCTGGCTTCCCTGCCCGGGGGAACAGAACAGTAGTTCTTCTGGCTTTTGAGTTTTTGTATTGAGGACTCAATGACCATGGAGTTATGCAGGAGTTGGGACTTTTGGAAACCCGGTAGATGGCGCTGAGGTGCCGACTGACCACCGGCACTGAGGACAGCATCTGCCACAGCTGCAGGAGCAGGTGCTTGAGGATGGGCTGCACTGGCACTGTGAGAGTCTCCTTTGGCAGGGACTCATACTGGAGAATCTCCGGTTCATCTGTGCGTGGGTCCTCCTCTGACTCAGTTGGTACCGAGAGGGCCCGGGCTATGTCCCATATGAAGTCATGGAAAGCCACGTCCTTAAGAGAGAAGCAGCACCAGGGTTCTAAAGGGGACAGCTCTGAGGAGATGTCTTGGTGTGGAGAGGTCAAGGGGGAGGCCGCGATGTTGGTGCTGTCAGACTGCGGGTACAGCTTCTCCTGCAACTCCGACCATTTCCTGTTGGTTCTCAGAGTCACCGCCTGGCACAGGTCGCAGGTGGCACTGTTATGGTACTGGCCAAGGCAGTGCAAGCAGCGGTCATGGGTGTCTGTGACAGACATGGTCTGACTGCAGCGGTCGCACCTCTTGAACCCACCAGGGGACATGGTGGGAGACACCCGGTCGGAGTAGACGACCACCGGGTGAAAAAAAGACATGAACGCCAGTCGAGGCAAGCCTCATCAAAAATAAAGGGAAGAGCTGAGGACGGCGTCGGGGACGGCACTGGCTCGAGGCGAGAAGAGGAACTGGTATGCGAACCAGGAAAAAAACAACTTTTGAGGATAATTTTTAAAGGATTTTTCCAGGGAAACAGGACATCCATCCACTGGGCTCCACGGAAAAAAGGAGACTGAGCAAGATGGCAACTTTGGGCAGGAATGGGACTACCATTGCACGGTAGTATTCCCAAAAGCTTTCCGTGAAAGTTGGGGAAATGCTCCTCACGGACTCCGTCTTCACTGTCACCCATATGTGAGGACTGACTTCCTACTAGTTCCTGGAGAAATAATTTATCAAAGGACAATTCGCAATCACTGGAAAAGAAACACTTTGGTTTGGGTGGGTGCAAGGAGCGAAAGGATAGAAATAGACTGTCAATCTCCATATAATGACATCACTATTGCCTACAAGGACAGAGTAATCAATTAATTATGATGACACAATCCAACATACAATTATAGAGGCACAGATATTAATATAGAGCATACTAGTGTCAAAGCAAATAGTCTGATGATCAAGTACTTCAAAAGTCTTTTACCACTGAACTTACCAGGTAAGACTGTAGGGGCCATAAGCATCATAAGTTTCATGTATGAGGAACCTGGCACAGACAGATCCACCTCTTTTTCCTCCTCTTCCTCAGCCATGTCAGTCTCTTCAGGTGGAGGAACTTCGGGTCTTGCCTGTGAGATGAAATAACCATCAGTAAGAAATACAAAAAAAAATAAATAAATTAAAAAATAAAGTTGGGTACAAGACTTAGTATTTAATTCTTGAAAGTTTCTTCATTGGCTCCTATCCATTTCCGTATCCAATTCAAACTTCTCCTACTCTGCTGCTACCTTTCCTCTCTTATATCTTCCTACACCCCTGCCCAGGAACTCCGCACTTTTGGCAGATTGTTTCTATCTATGCCCTTCTCTTCTATTTCCAACTCCAGATTTCGATCTTTCCACCTACCTGGCTCTTACGCCTGGAACAAACTACCTGGGCAAGCATGTCAAGCTTCATCTTTAGCCCTTTTCAAATCCAGGCTAAAATATCACCCCTTTGAGGCTGCTTTTGGATCCTGATATGCGTAGTCTCTTGCTCTCCAACTATGTATTTTCTTATCATTCCCCTTGACATATCCTAGTCCCCAGCTGTTCTGTTGTGAGCAGAGACAGTCTGTTACATGCCTCTGTACAGCGTTGCATACGCTTTGCAGCCCTATATAAATGATCAGTAGTAGTGGCAGCAGAACATTCCATGTTGAGCTGAACATTCCAATTCATGTCAAAAGCAATTGGAGGCTTCAGAGAAGGAGGAGTTCTTCCCAAAATTGTACTCAAAACACTTGAAAATGATCTCAGATGTTTGTTTAAAAGAGGAGCAGGGAACATATGGTCCACATTCTGTTATATCCAACCCACTAGCACTCTTCTGTTCTAATCTGGCTATGCCAACCTGAGGAAGTAGGAGCAACCATGGATACAAGAGGCGGCACTGTTCTGCACACTTTCTGACATTCTATCTCTTCTCTTCCTCGCTTCTTCTCCTTTTCCTTCTGTACTCTGGTGACATTAATCCCAACCCTTGTCCCCTTTCCCTTCTCTCTCACTTCCATATTAGTTCCTCTCTCCACCACCTTAATCTCATCCACATCCCTCTCCCTTCCCCCTCCTCCCTCCCCTTTGCATGTGCTTTATGGAATGCTCATTCCACGTCTAATAAACTTCCCATTATCCGTGATCTCAGTATCTCTCACTCTTTCCATCTTCTCACTGAAACCTGGCTCTTCCCTGATGACACTGCTTCGATTGCTGACCTCTGCCACGGCAGCTATCAATTATCTCACTCTCAAAAAAACCCTCATTTGACCCTACTTATCCTTCTAATTATTGACCCATCTCTCTTCTCCCATTCATTTCCAAAATTCTTGAATGTGCAGTTATTTATTTTATTTAACAGGATTTATATACCGCTTTATCCTAAAATCAAAGCGGTTTACAATGAAGTTCAAAACTTACAAAAAACAAGCGAAGGAACAAACAGGGATTATATTAAATTAACTTATTTACAAAGCCTATATATAAGAACATAAAAAGGAAAATGAAAAGGGAAAATAACAAAAAGGTAGAAAGAAAAATAAATAATCATCTGCTGTCTTGAATTTCTCTCCTCTCAAGTCATCCTTGATCCACTTCAATCTGGCTTTCGTCCATTTCATTCTACTGAAACAGCTCTTGCCAAAGTTTCCAGTGATCTACTCCTCGTTGGGTACAAAAGCTTTTACTCGGGTATCACTCTTCTCGATCTTTCAGCTGCTTTTGATACTGTTGACCACCTCCTCCTCCTTGACCCTTTATCCTCTTTGGTTTTAGAGGCCCTGTATGGTCTTGGTTCTCTTCTTATTTTATTTATTTAACAGTTTTTTTTAATACCGTCTTTCTACAAGTCAAGATGGTTTACAAGTAACAGTGTGATAACAGGAAAAACAAACAGTGGTGCACATTACATCGAACATATTGTAACAGAAGTTATCAACAAATTCTCATAAAAGTTGATAAACTATATACATATGAGGTGATATAAACTGCATAATGCCAAAGGTGTCTACTGAGTGTGTGGAGTTGCTGTGCACGTTATTTGTCTTTTGTTGCTGGGCCATAGTATTCTGTGAATAAGAGTCTTGCAATAGTTGAATGTCTCTTATTTGTGGAGGAAGCGAGTTCCATAATGCAGGAGCACATAGCAAAAAGGCCCTGTTACTGGTTCTTTGGCTACATATTGTTCTTTCTGTTGGTATACTTAGACATGCTCTGCCTCGTGGGTCTATCACAGCTGCAGACTGAGATTAAGGCATGCTGATTGAGAGCTGAGATGTTGTGAATGATTTTGTGTGTGTTGATAAGGACCTTAATATTTGATTCTTTGTCATATGGGCAGCCAGTGAAGTTGTTTGAGGAGTGGCGTGATGTGGGATTGACGAGCTTGTCCCAGGATAATCCTTGCAGCGGTATTCTGTACTAGCTGCAATGGCTATAGTGAGCTCTTTGGAATGACGTGATATATTGAGTTGCTGTAATCGAGCAGTGATGTTATTACAGCATGACATACAGACCGGAAGTCGGTTGGTGAGAGGAGTGGGCGTAAGTTCATTATTATTCGTAACTTGTAATATATTGCAGTTGTGTGGTTTATGAGTAGAAGGAGAGTGAGCTGTTGGTCCAGTATTACGCTGAGGTATTTAATCTCAGTTTTGACTTTGATTTGGATGTTCTCCAGTGTGATTGTTGGTGGTGGTGTGAAGTTCTAATCTCTTGTGATGTGCAGTAGTTCAGTTTTGTTGTGATTTATGTTAAGATTGTGTGCATTGAGCCATTTAGACATTGCTATGAAGCAATTATTGAGTTTTGTATAATGGGGGGCATTCGTAATGAATGAAGTAAAAAGCATGTCATCTGCATAAATTAGACAACATACGCCAAAGCTCTTGATCAGATATTGGTTGCATGTAGATGTTGAAAAGGATAGAAGAAAGCACTAATCCCTGTGGTACACCTTGTCTGAGGGAGAAAGGGAGGGATGTGCTCTATCCTATTTTTATCCATTGAACGTGGTTGGAAAGGTAGGAGTGGAACCATTTTAACCAACTAGATAATATTCCTTTCATAGCCAAGATCATCGTATTCCAATTTGCTGTAGCCTGCTTAGGAGTAGCTGGTGAGAGACTGAATCAAATGCCGCAGAGATATCTATGAATCCTTGTGATAATTTTTCTGTGCCTATGATTAAGGTGTTGATGAGGTAGGTGAAGGGGTTTCAATTCCATGGTTGTGTCTGAACCCATGCTGCTGTGGGTCTAATGGTGCATATTCATCCAGATGTTCCTGAAGCTGTGGCTGAACTGCCTTTTTGATGATCTTGGCTATGAAAGGAATACTGCATATAGGTCTGTAAGATGTTGGATTTGTTGGATTGAGGGTGGATTTCTTGAGTATGGGTCATATGGAGGATTATTTGAGGTCAGGTGGTAGGTTTCCATGTTTTAGGGAGTCATTGACCATGGTGAGTATGGAGGGTATGAGGAGATTTCTTGCTGCTTTGACCCAAGACACTAGACAAGGGTCAAGAGAGGAGAGAGTGACATTCAGAGTGAATATATCATCATCTAGTTGGTTGGTACTGATGGGATTGAATGAGGTCCATTGGATATGCTTTCATGCTGAGTGTCTATATCGTAGGTCTATTTCACTGTCTGCTGTGTTTTTGTTCTTTGCTTGTAGGAGAAGTGCCATGAAGTGTGGGCTGAGTGCTTTATCTATAGGCTTTGTGTTAGGGTTCTTTGTAAGGAAACTAGATATATCGAATAGCTCTCTTGGTTTGTTGATTGATTTTTTGATGAGGTTTGAGTAGTATTCATTTTTGGCCTTGCTGGTGATGATATGGTATTTGCTTAGCTCTTGAATGTAGTTTGCCTGTGTGTTTGTTTGTCAGGGTTGCGTCTCCACTTTCTCTCAAGGCAGCATAGTTCACTTTTGAGCTGCTTCAGTTCTGATGGAAAGCAGGGTGCAATTCTGTTGCGTTTGGAAGATTGGGTTGGTGTTGGGGTTTAAGCGGTATGTGCGAAAGTTGAATTCCAAGTCTTTATAGGGGTTATCTATGTCATCAGTTGGAGTGTAATTTTGCAGGTGAAATCTTGCAAGTCTACTGATATCTCTTTCTTCTGGTGGGTTCTTGTTGTGTTCTCCTTGTCAATCTGAGTTGGTGAGGTAATGTGAATGTTATCAGGTGACGGTCTGACCATGGCACAGGTGAGATGTGTGGTTCTGGTGTTTTCAAGTTGTTGTTTGTTGTGTTTGGGATGAATAGAAAGTCTAGTGTGCCTCCTTTGGGGTGTGTGTGATTTTTAACGATTTGTGAGAACTGTAAGTTGCTCATGGCTTCTATGAATATAGAAGGTTCGGTTATGGAGACCAGGTTGAAGTCGCCCACCAAGAGGAAAGTGTTTTGTTTGGTAGAGTGTGTGCAAACATCCAGCATATTTGATAACTCATCGGGGTTGGGTGGGGGGGTGTTCTGTAGACTAGGCAAATGGTGTATTGCTTGTTTGAGATGGTTATGAGGTCCAGGTTATATATAGATAAGGTGTCAACTTCAGTGAATCTTAGCTGTTTATTGGTAAGGATACATACTCCTCTGCCTCTTCCAGATGTTCTTGGGCAGTTATGGATGTTGTGTGTATCCATGTTTAGTTGGTTTAAGAGAACATGGTCTGTTTGTTCAAACCATGTTTCAGTTATCAGCATGATGTCTATCTTGTGATCTACAATGTGGTCATGCATTGTTTGCATTTTCTTGCGAGATGATCTGGCATTGATTAAGGCGCATGTTATTTCTTTGGTGCTGTTGGTGAAGTTTTGTGGCGAGGTTCTGCTGCTTATTAGTGGGATCCTGATGAGGTTGTTATGGTTAACGGATCTTGGAGGTTGCCAGTGGCTCCATTTGCATGCTTGCATTAGATGTCTTGGGTTGTATATGTGGATATCATTGTAATAGGAGTAAGAGGTTGCTTTGCCTCTTGAGAAGGCATGTAATGGGGCAAGGATGATGAGCCATATGATCCATTGGTTCATGGTTCCGGTGGTATAGATCTGTTGCAGTATTCTGTGTTTGATATTCTCTGCTGTAATGCTGTGTGTGGTTTGGGTCAGCTGTGATAGAGTAAGCTTATTTCTTATTGTTTGACAAGATGTGGTTGATAGCTACGGCTGGGTGCTTGTTTACAGCGTTCGTGTTGCTATTGTCCTCATCCATGGTCCCACCTAAGGGCCATGCCAAAGGGCCCTCTGGTGAGGCCCTCAGGCGCAGGCATGCCTGGAGGCGCTTGTAGATTTTAAAGGTGACTCTCTGGCACCCGATAGGCCCGATCAGCCTTGCGGAGGTGATAGGGGAGGGGGTCTCTCTCCTGCTCATCTCCCCGACAATGATTGGGCTTATCTCTTATCTCTCCAATCACTCTTTCAGTCTTTCTTCTGGAGGTTCTTCATCTTCTGCAATCCCTCTCAGTTGGTGTACCTCAAGGGTCTGTTCTGGGCCCTCTTCTTTTCTCTGTCTATACCCAGTCCCTTGGTTCCCTCATCTCTTCCCATGGCTTTCAGTATCATTTTTATGCTGATGACCCTCAAATCTATCTACACCTGACATCTCTCCTCTGCTCCAAACTCATATCTCTACTTGTTTATCTGACATCGCCACCTGGATGTCTCACCACCACCTAAAATTGAAAATGGCTAAAACGGAACTTCTTATTTTTCCCCCTAAAACCCTCCTCCCCACTTCCTCCTTTATCACTGTTAACACCACTCTTCTTCTTCCTGTTTCCACGGCCTGCAACCTTGGGGTCATCTTTGACTCCTCCCGTTCCTTCTCCACACATATTCAACATATAGCTAAAACCTGTCTTTTCTTTCTCTACAACATTAACAAGATTTGTTCCTTCCTCTCTGAACACACTACTAAGGCTCTTGTCCACTCTTTGGTCACTTCCCATCTTGACTATTGCAACCTCCTCCTTGCTGGTCTCTCTCAGTGTCATCTCTCTCCTCTTCAATATGTCCAGAACTCTACTGCATGGCTAATCATCTGCCAGCCCCAATACACTCATATAACCTCTCTTCTAAAATCACTTCACTGGCTCCCCTTCCATTTCTGTATCCAATTTAAACTTCTCCTTCTAACATATAAATGCATTCACTCTACTGCCCCTCAGTACGAACACATCACACCCGTACTTCAACAGCTGCACTGGCTACTGATAATTGCACAGGCGAGATTCAAAGCAACACTAAACATATTCAAAGTCATACATTATTGCTCAGTAGACGTGCTACAAGCCATAATAACCAAAGACACAAGCAGCAGACCCAGGCGAACCCATGGCAGTAACAGACTCTGCACACACGCAGGAAATCATAAGTCAAAGCAAGCAACATCCAAAAGAGCTATTTCACTCTCGGCGCCAGACCTATGAAACTCCCTCCCTGAAGAATTAAGAGCCCAAAACGACCTCAAGGATTTCCACAAATCTCTCAAAACCCACCTGTTCATGAATTTCTATGGACAAGTAACATAATTATCAAACACCACAACTCTGCCGCATATGGCCCGCCAAAAGCCTGCACACCCAACTGAGAACTAATTGCCAATAGTCTATATGTATGTCCTATCATTACCTCCTCTTGTTGAATGTAGACCCACAAGTTATGTTGCTAACCACTTTGATTGAAGGATAAGGTGGTATACAAAACTGATTAAATAAATAAAAATAAAATTACCTTTCCTTTCTTGTTTCACCCTACATCCCTCCTCGTGAACTCTACTCCTCTTCTGGCTTTCTTCTCTCTATGCTCTTTTCTTCTGCAAAATCCAGACTGTAATCTTTTCACCTTGCTACTCCTTATGCATAGAACAAACTTCCTCTACCTTTATATCAAGTCTCTCCCCCTCATCAAATCCATGCTAAAGGCTTACCTCTTTGAGGCCGCATTTGGATCCTAATTCCCTGTTCGCCTTGTGTCTCCTTCCCTATTTGAACCCCCCTTATTTCTCTTGTATCTTTCTGTCTGTCTTGATTAGATTGTAAGCTCTATGAGCAGGGACTGTCTTCTTTATATGTTTGCGCAGTGCTGCGTATACCTTGTAGTGCTATATAAATGATTAATAACAAAACTATACCCAGGATCTCCTGCCACTATTGAAGTTGTTACATACACAACAGCCACCGCTGAGGTAGCTGCATGCATGGGAGACCCTGGTGAAGTGAAGACATGCACAGCAGCCCCTGCTTGCTCCATTCTCACTGCCACTATAGACACTGCAAGAGAGAGAAACTGAAGAAGACCATACAACATGCAAACCCTCCGCCCCCCCCAGATGCAGGCCAAGCTTTGGCACCTCAACAAAAGGAAGAGATGATGATGCAGAGAAGACGACTTTAGAATTCTCAGGAAATGGGCAATATTATGGGGAAGAGCACCATTCTAAAAGGATGGGCTCCAACTTAACTTGGGAGGAAACCGGCTACTGGACCCAACATTCAAAAAGGAAAAAGAGCATACTTTTAAATCAGATCATGGGGGAAAGCTGACAGCCACTCAGGAGAGCATGAATTGGAACAAGGATCTTCAAGGCATACTAGCAAAATGGAAAGACTAGAATATCCTGAGAGTTTGTAATACAAGCTTAAATAGCCTAAGTGCATTTAAACAGGGCTGGCCCTAGGGATGGTGAAAGGTACTGGGCACCTTAGTCAAACCTACAGCTTTATACCCCTCCTCTGCTAGCACTGAACACCACCCTTCCAACAATAATCCTGCAAAAGTGCATAACTGTATATCACACTTTTAAATATTAAAAATGTCTGAGGAAACTACCAAGCTATATTCCCGCCACACGGGCTTCTCCAAGAACAATAAGGATTCCTGCATAGCAAGGCTTGCAGCTTGGAGATACATCTTGTTGAAAAGATTGCAAACAGAAAGACAGTTTTGAGTGTCAGATCTTTAGGACTAGCCCGCTTCAAGAGCTCAAAGTGCTCTGACATTAAGGCCTGGAGAACCAGTCAGAGATCTCTTGGAGGAACAACTGAATGCAGAGGGTGGAGGGAATGAAGATGTCATATCCCCAGGAAAAAAATGGGAATGATCAAGATGCAAGGCAATGGACCTCCCCCCCCAACTGGTCCTCTGAAGCATGAAAGGACCACCACCTGAACCTTCAGGGATCTAAGAGAAAGATCTTTGTCCAGACCCTCCTGAAGGCAGGCAAGCAAAGATGCAAGTCCACTGTATCAGGTCTAGTCTGATGCTGATGGCACCAATTCTCAAAAAGACACCAGACGCACATAGGCCAGGCTGGTAGAAACTTTCCTAGCCTTGAGAAGCATGGAAGACACTGCGGGAGAGTAGCCCTTATGTGCAAAGGGGTGCCTCTCAAGAGCCAAGCTGTAAGCAAGAAGCAAGCCAGGACATCCAGAAGAACCGGTCCTTGATGTAATAGCCCCTGGGCAAGGGACAGTCACAGAGGCGTATCCTGCAGAAGCCTCATCAAGTCCCTGGAACCATAGCCTCCATGGCCAATCCAGTGCCCCCAGAATCAGCCATTCTGGATGCTGCACTATGCGTCGAAGCACGCAACCCACTAGCAGCCACAGAGGAAACACATACAGCAGGCTCCCTTTCAAGCCAGGGCTAAATTAGGATGTTGATGTCCTCAGAGCCTGTATCTCTACAGCAACTGAAGCAGCAATCAGCTTTGGCACTGGATTCAGTCACCATCAGATCAATCTCGGGATGACCCCAGTGGCGCAGAATCTGCAGTAGATTGTTTGACTGCGTTCCCACTCCCTGGGATCGAGAGCGTGACAATTGAGGAAGTCTGCCTCCACATTGTCAACTCCGGTGATGTGTTGTGCTGATAGAGCTAGCAGGTATCTTTCCATCCAGGAGAAAGGGATAATCATCTCCAGGACCACTCCGACACTCTTCATGCCCCCTTGCTGACTGACGTACGCCACAGCCGTGGTACTGTCCGAGTAGACCCAGACTGCTGTGCCCTTGACCAGGGTCTGGAAGGACCAACCGAATGGTCTTTGCCTCAAGGTGGTTGATAGGCAATGCCAATTCATTGCTGTTACAAAAGCTCTGAGCTGTTCAGGGTCTCACAATGAACCCCAGTCAAAAAGGCTGGCATCCATCACCAGGAGAAGCCATGAGTGATTGCTTAATGGTATATCCTTTCGCAGGTGCTGCATCTGCTGCCACCACCTCAGGCTGGAGACCACCTCCGGCTAGAGAGGCAGCCTAACCTTGAACTCCTACCAAGAAAGTAGGGGCCTCTGAAGCAGACACACATGAGCTCATGCCCAAGGCACCAAAGTTAATCGCCGCTGTCTTCAAGCTGAGAAGTTCAAAATAATCCCACACTCTGGGAGTCTGCTGAGACCAAAGGGCTTCCAACTGGGTCAGCAACTTGTTTGCCCTTTCTTTGGGCAAAGCTCTGCCTACTCAAGTATTGAAACACTATATAACAAAATGTCCCCCAAGGAGCCAAAAAAACAAAGCCAAAAAATCCAAACTCCAAACTTGGCACAAAAAGAAAAGAAAAAAGTAAAAAAATTAAATGATAATAAACACCATGTGAGAGAAAAAGAAAGCCAAACCAATTTGGGATTAATTTAAAAAATATATAAATAAATGTATATATAGAGGAAAAAAGACGTCAACCAACCCTCTGACCAATATCAGTAAGGAGGAAGAGCCAATCGATGGACAATAATGCCACAACAATCGAAACAGACTCAAAAGACATCAGTGGTCAAAAAAACCTCTATAAAGGACCCAAATTGGTGAAGCATTCAAAAAACATCAGCAACTACAGCACAGCAGCATGAAAAAAGCAACTCTGCAGACACAAAAGATGTCCAAAAGGCTTATCTGAAGATCAGCAGGCCAATGAAGAAGTGCACAGCAGCAATGTAGCTGAAAACATGCATCCACCATCTGCTAGAGACAGGGATGGACTCCCTCTCATGGTTCCGACTAATATGGTATGATGATGTCATAAAGAAACCTATTGACGTTTCCTTTGTCTCAACATCTGCTGGTAGGGGACACAACCCACTTATCTAGTCAGATCTAACAAGACAAAATGGAATTGGAATTATTGACATTTTTGTTTAATCTGTAGCTAGACTGAGGGCCAAAATATCTGCAGCAGAAAATTACTAAGTATTTGTCATGCCAATATTGGTGCTCTCAGGAGGATGGTAGCCCCTTTGAAAGAAGTTAGATAAGTGAAGTATCCAGCCCAGGCATTTTCTGTGATTAGGATGGAGATGTGGAATGCCTGTCCTTAAGCCTATGAGTAGAAGTTTTAGAAAGCATTTAAAGCTCATTTTTTAAATATGGCTTCTGGGGAGAGTATGGAAGAGAAGGATAGGGATGTTGGGGAGAGAGGAAGGGTGAGGATGGAGATAAGGTGGAAGCAGGTAGATGAGAGTTTTACAATGAATGGAAGTTGATATTTATGCGAGCCACAATGCTTAACTTGTTGAAACACAAACATGATAAATAAAATAAGATGCCAGTTCTGAAAACTCTATTATGTAACATTTACCTGCAACCATTGTGACTACCATAAAGCTCCATATTTAGAAAGCAACAGAGAATCAAAAGCTGGAAGTATTTTTTTTTCAAATAAATTATCCTCTTTATTATTCCAGAAGACAATTTAGCAATGCAAAATGCACCAATCTTGTTGGAAGAAATTGAAACAATTCAAGATTCTGGAGTAAAATACTACAAATTAGTAAGAAACGCAGTCACTCTACTCTGCCAGAGTTCAGTTTAAGCACATGTGATAAACCAAGGTCACTTTTAGTTAACACCAAGCTATCAAATCTTTATCCCCAAAAAAGGCATATACTTTGAGAATCCATAGTCTTACTATCCTACCCTTTTGCTATATCATGACATTGAGATATATATGAAGACCCCTACATATTTTACCAACTTCATTCATCAGTATAACTCCCTATAAGCAGACCCTATGGGGTAATGCACCGCCAGTTTGGAGCACTTTGCTTTTTATAGCTTATTTGGAGTCTTAACTATCTGAAAATTTAAAAACCTGGTGCTTTAGTCAATTTTTGATATAACAGTAATCTGGGATGCTCATTTGTAATTTATATGCTTTCTTTGTAGTTTTTTATAGCTTCCTATTATGATATTATTTCATTATATTTGGCAACTGGTAACAGAACCCACACGTGAAGGGGTCAAACTGGACTTGGTGCTTACCAATGGGGAAAGTGTTTCTGGTGTTATAGTGGAAGATCAGGAAGATCATCTCGCATCCAGTGATCACCAGATGGTGTGGTTCAGTATTAAGACTAGGACTGATAAAGTGCATTCAAAAGCAAGGGTCTTAAAATTTAGGAAAACTAATTTTGTTGAGATGGGACAATACCTCAAGGAGTCGTTAGCGGGATTGGAATAGCTGGGAAATGTAGAAAAGCAATGGGCAAAATTGAAAGGGGATATTTTAAGGGCAACAAACCTTTTTGTTAGAAAGGTAAATATATGTAAAAGGAAAAAGCTGCTATGATTTTCAAAAGAAGTAACTGAAAAGGTGAAGAAATAGAGGGTGGCCTTCATAAAATACAAAAGATCAAAGAGAGAGGAAGACAAGCATCAATACTTGGAAAAACTCAGAAACACTAGAAAAGTAGTCAAGAAAGCAGATACAGAAAAGAAGAAGAAATAGCCAATTCAATAAAATGGGGCAGTATGACATTTTTCAGATAATATAGCGAGACGAGAAAGCGGTACTGTCAGACTCCAGGAGAAAGGGGATGAATATGTAGAAGCTGATGAGGATAAAGCAGAATTGCTTACCAAATATTTGTGTTCTTTGTTCACAGATAAAGGACCCAGAGCAGGACTTCAGAAAACACCCACAAATAGGAACAGAAGTGAAGGGGATTTTCAGAAGAGTGTGTTCATGAAGAACTAGCCAAACTAAAAGTAAACAAAGCGATGGGGCCAGATAGGATACATCCGAGAATATTGAAGGAACTTGGGGATGTTCTACTGGCTCCACTGACTGACTTTTTCAATGTTTCTTTAGAGGCGGGAGTGGTCCCAGAGGACTAGAGAAAGGCACATGTGGTCCCTTTACACAAAGGCGTTAAGTAAAGATGAGGTTGAGAACTACAGGTCGGTTAGTCTGACCACTGTAGTGAGTAACTTCATGGAAATGCTGCTAGAACAGAGGATAATGAGGTTTCTGGAGTCCAGTGGATTGCAGGATCCGAGGCCGCATGGGTTTACCAGAGGCAAATCTTATCAGACAAATCTTATTGATTTCTTTCACTGGGTGTCCAGAGAATCGGACTGAGGGAGAGCCCTAGATGTATGTACTTGGATTTCAGCAAAGCCTTCGACATCGTTCCACACAGGCGACTTATAAATAAATTGAGCACCCTAGGGATGGACCCTAAAGTGATTGACTGGATAAGAAATTGGTTGAGCGGGAGGCAACAAATTGTACGGGGTAAATGGAGCTCACTTTGAGGAGAAGGATGTTACTAGTAGTGTGCCGCAGGGATCTGTTCTTGGTCCGATTCTTTTTAACAACTCTGCTAGTGATAGTGCGGAAGGGTTGTCAGGCAACATTTACCTCTTTGCGGATGACACCAAAATCTGCGATAGATACCCAGAAAGGAGTAGATAACATGAGGAGTGGATCTAGCTAAGCTTGAAGAATGGTCAAGAATTTGGCAGCTGAGATTTAATGCTAAAAAATCCAGGGTCATGCATTTAGGCTGCAAAACTCCAAGGGAGTGGTACAGTGTAGAAGACAAAGCATTTCTGTCCATAAAAGAACGGGACCTGAATGGTGATTGTTTCTGATGATCTTAAAGTGACTAAACAGGTAGAAAAGGCGACAGTGAAAGCCAGAAGGATGCTTGGGTGCAAAGGGAAAGGAATGGGAACAAAACAAAACAGATGCACCATACAGTGCAGGTGATGAAAAGCTTTATTCAACAACCCTATTAAAAACCCCAACGCGTTTTGGCAGGACACCTTCTTCAGGTGGAAAGTCGGGATAGAGGAGATATGATAGAGACGTTTAAATACCTCCATGACTGAAAGTAAGCTCTGCAACAAGGGGGCATAAGATGAGGGTGAAAGGGGATAGACTCAGGAATAATATGAGGAAATATTTCATTATGAAAAGAGTGGTAGGTGTGTGGAACAATTTCCCAGTGGAAATAGTACAGATAACAGTATCTGAATTCAAGAAAGCATGGGACAAACACAAAAGATCTCTAAAGGAAAAAAAGGAACTATAATAGTTGATATGGAAGAGCAGAAGAGATAGACCATATGGTCTTTTTCTGCTGTCATGTTTCTCTGTTTCTATGTAAACCAAATTAAAATTGTGTTTCATGCTGATCAGCAAGGTCCAGTTCTATTCCTAATGGGTTAAACACGCTTTTGTTTGTTTTGACCAAAAAGGATCTACAGAAGGCCAAGAAAGTAATCTCACTTTTGTTTGAAGGGAAAAGAGCTCCAAATTATCATCTGAAAAGTTATGGTTGCCATACTCCAGGGGACTTCCTGACCTAAAAAATAAAATAAAATCAAGGATGCCTACTTTGCCTACTGATGATTGTCAATAGACACTAATATAACAAGATACCACTAAATATCAAAAACCAAAATAGCCTGGTCTTTGGTTTTCAGATTTATAATGCCCATGAGAAGTAATTGCAACCAAAAAAAGTCAGATGAAGCCCGTTTATCAAACAGCATCAGAAGAGGCCTTGACCTTTTCTCAACATCTTTCAGGCTTCTTACCCACCTAGGAGCAATGCAGACTTTATCTCTGGTTTGCTGTGCAGAATTTTCATTGAATGGGCTCTTAAGAGACTAAACAAAGCAGAGGGCACCATGAAAACATTTTTTTATACAATAAACATTTATTAAATAAAGAGACTGCTGCCTTAACATTTTATATAAAAAAACATATCAAAAATCCCTTTGTTTATGCAGAGTGGCCCAAAAAAAGTGAGAACATCTCGTAGCATATAAGTTATTTAAAAATTACAAAAAGACAGATGCATTGATAAGGCAGGCAAAGCGAGAATTTGAGAAGGAACTTGCTACGGAAGCAAAAACACTAAATAAAGACTTTTTCAAGTACATTCGTAGCAAAAGGCCTGTGAGAGAGTCAATTGGACAATTAGATGATAGAGGGGTAAAAGGGGCAGTAAGAGGAGACAAGGCTATAGCAGAGAGACTGAATGAAGTCTTTGCTTCGGTCTTTACTGAGGAAGATGTAGGGATGTTACCCAAGACTGAAGTGGTATTTAAAGGTGATACTGCAGAGGAATTGAGAGAAATATCGCTACACCGGGAAGATATATTACAACTATTTGATAAACTGAATAGTAGCAAATCACCTGGACCGGATGATATACACTCAAGAGTGTTGAAAGAACTGAAATATGAGATTGCAGACCTGCTATTAGTAATCTGTGAACTTTAATTAAAATCATCTGCAATACCTGAAGACTGGAGGGTCGCCAGTGTAACGCCAATTTTTAAAAAGGGTTCCAGGGGTGATCCGGGAAATTACAGACCGGTGAGCCTGACGTCAGTACCGGAGAAAATGGTAGAAACCATCATAAAGAACAAAATTACACAGCATGTAGATAGTCATGGCCGAATGGGAGACAGCCAACATGGCTTTAGACAAGGAAGATCTTGTCTTACTAATCTGATATGTTTTTTTGAAGGTGTGAATAAACAGGTAGACAAAGGTGAGTCTGTTGATATAGTGTATCTGGACTTTCAGAAAGCCTTTGACAAGGTCCCTCATCAGAGACATTTGGCAAAACTAAAAAGTCATGGGATAGGAGGCAGTGTACTATTGTGGATCGGGAACTGGTTAAAAGATAGAAAGCAGAGGGTAGGGCTAAATGGCCAATTTTCACAATGGAAAAAAGTGAATAGTGGAGTACCCCAGGGATCTGCACTGGGTCTGCTGCTTTTTGACATATTCATAAATGACCTGGAAAAGGGATAAACTAGTGAGGTTATCAAATTTGCAGACGACACAAAACTGTTTAAAGTTGTTAAAACCCAAGAGGACTGTGGAAAGCTGCAGGAGGATCTGGATAAATTGGAAGACTGGGCATCCAAATGGCAGATGGAATTTAATGTGGACAAGTGCAAAGTTATGCACCTAGGAAAGAACAACCCACACTATGGTTACATGATGCAAAGTTCCACATTGGAAACCACCACCCAGGAAAAAGATTTAGGAGTCATCGTGGATAACATGTTAAAATCCTCGGCCCAGTGTGCAGCGGCGGCCAAGAAAGCAAATAGAATGCTAGGTATCATAAGGAAAGGAATGGAAAATAAAACAAAGGATATTATAATGCCTCTGTATCGTTCCATGGTACGACCGCACCTTGAATATTGTGTGCAATTCTGGTCACCGTATCTTAAAAAGGATATAGCGTTATTAGAAAAGGTATAGAGAAGAGCCACCAAAATGGTAAAGGGGATGGAAGGCTACTCCTATGAAGAGAGGCTACAAAGGTTAGGGCTTTTCAACCTGGAAAAGAGACGGCTGAGGGGAGATATGATAGAGGTCTATAAATTAATGAATGGAGTAGAATGGGTAAACGTAGATCGACTGTTTACGCTATCAGAATATAGAAAGACTAGGGGACATGTAATGAAGCTACAAGGTAAACCATTTAAGACAAATAAGAGAAAATATTTTTTTCACTCAACATGTAATCAAACTCTGGAATTTGTTACCGGAGGATGTAGTAAGAGCTGTTAGTGTAGCTGAGTTTAAAAAAGGTTTGGACAAGTTCCTGGAGGAAAGATCCATAAGCCATTATTAAAAAGGGACCCAGGATATAAATGCTTGACCCAATACAAGCATTGTGGAACCTGTCTCTTTTGGGGATACTGCTAGGTACGTATGACCTAGATTAGCCACTGTTGGAAACAGGATACTGGGCTTGATGGACCTTGGTCTGACCCAGTATGGCATATCTTATGTTCTTATGTTCTTAAACGATTGACAAATTTTATAAAAAAAAGATGGCGACCGGAAAATGTCGAAATAAAGACGTTATATAGCTAAAAAAGGTAAATAAGTAAACTATTTAAGCTTTTAATTTACAAGATGTTCTCACTTTTTTTGGGCCACCCTGTAAATCCCAGAAAAAAATATCTCACCTGTTCAGGAAGATGAAGAATTGTATGATCTTCAGAGTCAAATTTACAAAGAGCTTGATAAGCTGTGGTTGCTACAAGTTGATCCTGTATTAGAGAAAACAAGAATAAGTATGCATAATGATTAGTGACGTAACTGAAAACAGGAGCATCCTAGACACTACAACTGTCCACTAAATCCACTTGAATGTTATTCCAGCTCTTCTTTTTTTTTTATAATAAATCAAATTGATGGCCAGCAATTGTGCTGTTGGAGAAAGTCAAATTGCTTACCTATAATAACAGTGCAAGAGCCACACGCATAGGTCACATGAATGTGTCTGAAGCTGCCATGAGTTTAATGCATAGTTAAGATATTACGAAAAAATGATGTAATGAAATAGCTCCCAAGTGGAGAAATGGGGGGGGGGGGGGGGGTTGTGTGGCTCACTACACTGCTGTTTTCAGAGAACACCTGTTCTAAGTAAGCAAGTTTGCTTTCTTTACTGACAAGCAGTGCATTAGAGCCAAGCATATGTTTCTTCTTCGTAAAGAATTCTTTTTAAATAACTAGTGAGGAAAGCATGCAGATCATGGCTTATGGAATTCTTTCCGGCCTCTCTGCATGCACATATGTGTATCTGTCTCTTCTCTGAGTAGTCTCTAATCTAGGGAGAGGAGGGGAGGGGAGGGGAGGGGAGGGAAGGAGGTGGTTAGAGTGGAGTTTTATTTTGGAAAGCATAATAAGATGAAACAAAGAGTGACACTGGATGATTTACAAAGCTGCACTAGCTGCTGTCACTGGCTTGAGTACACACTACTAGTAACGGGATAGTGCAGGATTTTCTGTGCTATTTGCCTAGCACACAGCAAATTCAGAAACGGGCAGGGACAATGCAGGTGCAAATTCCACCACCTCAATGGGTGGTATTAGTTGCATCTACGTTGCTGCCAGAGCGCATTTGGTGTAAATCAGTGTGCTATCTGCTGGGGACATGCTGTTTATGCCCCCAACAAATAGTGCACTGCTTTTGCACGTAACGCAGCGTTATTTGTACCCTAATGGTGCGTTACCTACAAAAGCCTAACGTACTTTAACAAACATATCCCAATATGTGGATAACAATTAGAAGACATTTTAAATATAATTTAATTAAAATTAAAGTGTGGTAATAATATATCAAACTCATAGATATCACGGTCAACAAATTTCAAAGGAACAGGAATTACTTAGCAATATGCAGAGCGATCCTCAAGATAGATATGATTCTGAGGCAGCCCATCAGGGATAAGGGTGTGACAGCACTTGTGGGGGGCGGGGGGGGGGGAGCATGCAGAAGATCCCTCATGGAATTATTTCATATCCCTTTGCAAGTGAGTATCCATATCTGAATTTGTATATGCATGTGTATCTGTGGGTGTGTCAGAATGTGCTGGTTCTGTCTCTCTGATCAGGAGAGTAGAGAAGAGGTGAGATGCACTCTGAAAGAAGCCATTCAATTTTTCAGTGTTTCTATTTTTCATAAGCTTGAACTGCTTTCTCCCTTACAAATGCATTGTGCAATTTTTTGAGGGGACCTGATCTGATTTGGCCATTTTCAAATCCGATGTATCTTTTAACTGTTTTTTTCCTCTATGCCAAATTTGGTTCTATTGCATTAAATTTTCAAAGAGTTATTTTGCCCTCAGACAGAGACAGAGACAGAGACAAAGACAGATGGACGGGCAGACAGGGAATTCTTCACCCGTTATATATAATTTCTTTCCAGCATCTGTTGGATTGGAAAGAATAAAAATGGGCCCTACTATGAAAGAGGTTTTGAGAAATAACTTTTGAGGAATGGTCTGTCCACAACTAGCATACTAATGAGAAGCCATGTCATTATAGCAAAGACTGGTGAATGTGCCACTGCATAGAGAGATTTTTTTTTTTTAATTTTATGTTTATGCATTTTACAAATAAACCAAGAATTACATCTTGCACAGAAATAAGAGTCAATTGCGGTAGCAGTATATGGAGGGGAAAAAAAATACAAGGTAATCAAAACAGTCCCTTCTCTAGCCCACAATACCAGCAAGATGCAAGAAAACAAGGAAACAAAACGTACGGTGAATACATGTAGGAAAATGAAGCAAGCCCTATCAACCAGCCCTAACATCATCAAAGAGGACCGGAAGGAGAGGAGTCAAGAGCCAAAGGCCAACGAGCATTAAGGAAGGCCAGCAGCTGCAAAGACTCATAGAATATATAGGAAAAAGATTGTATTACACAATGCATTTGCGTGGATATTTGAGGAAAAAAAGAGCCCCCAGCTGCTGGACCCCAGGGCGAAAGAGAAGAAATTCTCTTCACCTCCGCTGTGCTTCCCTGGACAAGTCTAGAAACATATGAACTTGTAAACCCTAGAATGATAGATGTCTTTTCTTAAAAAAACATTTTCAAAAGCCACTCCCTATCAGATATTAATGCAAAAGAGGCTCTTCTTCAGAACTTTGTAACAAAGCTGAGGCAACAAGAGAATCTACCTGCTGCAACCCAGGCACTTCCCCTACACCCACTGACTTTTAATTAAGAGGCAAATAATATACCTTAATCACAGGGGGATGTGACTCGGAAGGCAAACCCAGAACATCTATCAAATAAGACCAAAACATGTCCTTTGCTGAAACAGTGGCAGACCCGGGAAAGTTAATAAATCTTAGATTGTAAGACCTGGAAGCATTATCCAAGTGTAGCTTTAACAACAATAAAGACCTTAAGGAAAGAGTCAGTATGTCCCTCCAAAAAGGTAACTTTTAATTATGTCTGATAACAAGTTCTGAAGAGAAACTACTTTATCTACATTGTTGTTGGATAGCCACACGGTTATTTTGCATGAAGTGTTAGGGTTTAAACCTGTGGAACCAAAGCTTCACCTAACTTCATGATAGCAGACCATATTAAATACAAGCGTGAAGACCTCTGGTCCAGCCAGGGGTAAAGAAAAAGTCCCTCCTGCTGACAACACTTTGCCTTCCACAGCACTCGACACTGGACCCAGACTCTGTAGGGCAGCAAATTTTGTGGACCACACTCCCCCAGACATCACCAGCTGATTGCTACACCAAGCTGTTTAAAGGAAGTTGAGATACTTCCCTCACTTTGCCCTGGGATCGGCCCTCCCCAGCCAGATGGCACACTGGCAAGCTGGAAGCCCTCCTGTCACAAATCACCAGAGGAGGATGACAACAGCGCTACCTTTGGTGGACGGCGCAATTCGCAGAAGAGAGAGTTGATGCCTGAGGTAAATGTCGAGCCACCTGAATCTGAGGCCTACACAAAAGGGCTTGCCTCCCCCAACAACGCTGCAAATGGACCAAAAAAGAAACGAGAGGCCCAGACGTTACAGAACATAATGGAGAGGAAGTTGCAGGGGCTAGAGAGGGCATCTTAGCCCCCTTAACTTTCCTCTTCTTCCCATAGGAAATGCCGTCACAGCGTGAAATGCCTGCCTCACGCCATCTTGGATCTGCAGCTGTTACAGATCTCTTTTAAAGGGGTAGACCTTAGATTGCCATAGCTTTCACAGCACATGCTTTGATAGCCACTTCTAAGGTGATAGGGGGCAATAGGTTTGTGTGCATGGACCAGGAGAAGGACCTCGGAGTGATTGTTTCTCAGGAATTCAAAGTAATGAAACAGGATGACAAAGTGGTGACCAAACCCAGAAGGAATGCTGGGTTGCATACAGAGAGGAATTACCAGCATAAAGGAGAAGGTACTAATGCCACTGTAGAAGTCACTGGTGAGGCCTCACTTGGAATATTATGCTCAGTTTTGGAGACCATATTTCACAAAGGATATAAAAAGACTGGAATTGGTTCAGAGGAAGGCGACCAAAATGATTTGGAGCCTGTGCCAAAGACTTATGAAAAGAGACTCTAAGACCTGAATATATATATTCTCTAGAGGAGAGGAGGGACAGGGGAGATACGATACAGACCTTTAAATACTTAATGAGTATTAATGAACAAACCAACCTTTTTCAAAGACGGGGAAGCTGTAATACTAGAGGGCATAACATGAAGGGCATAACATTTATTTATTTATTTAACAGTTTCTTCTATACCGCACCTTCCAGAGATCAGGGGCGGTTTACATTGAACATAAAATTTGTATACATCTGTATATATTTGTATACATCTGTATATTTTACAAGGAACAATGTTTTAAACTATATACATGTGTAATTACAGGGAACATACTTTTGAAAGTTAGCAGAACAGCGCTTTTTAAACTATGTACAGGTTATAAAACATGGAACCTAACATAACTAAATACCAGTAGTTATTTACAATAGTGATATCGTCGACAGTTTGGGTAGATCTTTTGCATGTTGTGTGAAATATGTAACGTTTCTTGTGTTAGTCGTTTGTTCTGTCTTGAGTACTGTGGATGTGTTTCTGTGATTGTTTTGGAGAGGTTTTTTGTTGATAGGGGATCTCAAAGTGTTTTGTAAAGAGGTAGGTTTTTAGTTCCTTTTTGAATTGATGGAGGTCCTTTATCATGCGGAGGGTTAATGGTATTTCATTCCAGAGGGTAGGGGCAGCAAAGGAGAAGGCCCTATCACTTGTTGTTGCTTTAGTTTTTCTGATATTTGTTTTTATGTTGAGGGAATGGGTTGCATTCTGTCTGCGCATTCTGGTTTCTGATGGGGGGTGTATTAGAGTAGATAATTGTGAGGGAGAGATGTTGTTAATGAGTTTGAAAGTAGTTAGGAGGATTTTATATTTTATTCGGCTGCTTACAGGGAGCCAATGCAGGTCTAGTAGTATTGGGGTCACATGGTCTGTTAGTTTAGCTTTTGTGATCATCTTGGCGCATATGTTTTGGGCCCTTTGGAGAAGGTATATGCTCTTTAGTGATAAGTCGTTTAGGAGACTATTACAATAGTCAAAGTGGGGGGTGATGAGGGTATTGACTACTGATCTAAAGTCATGTGTGTTAAGTAGGGGTCTCAGATGTTGTATTGTCTTGAGTTTATAGAATATGGTTTTTACTGTATGTTTTATGTGTGGGAGCATGGTGAGTGAGTGGTCTAAAATTATTCCAAGGTACTTTACCTCCTTTTTAACAGGTATAGGTGTGTTACTTATTGTGATTGTAGTAGGGTAGTTGTAGTCAGTGTCTGACTTTCTCGATATGAACATTGCTTCTGTTTTTTTGAGGTTGATGCTTAGGTGGTTGTCTTCAAGCCATGTGGTAGTCTCATTCATGCACTGGAGTAAGCTATCATATTTGGGGTTGTTGAGGTTTATGGGGATGGCAAGCATGATATCATCCGCGTATATGAAATGGTTAATTTTATGCTTCTTGAATATGTTTGTAATAGGCTGGAGGTACAAATTGAAGAGGAGGGCGGAGAGGGCTGATCCTTGAGGGATACCCTGACCTTGAGGGAAGGTATCAGATGTTTCTTTACCTAATTGTATCCGTATTAATCTGTGTGAGATGTATGATTTGAACCATTCAAGGACTGTCCCTCCTATTTTTAAATTTTCTAGTCTGTTGATGAGTGTATTATGATTGATGCTGTCGAATGCGGCAGATAGATCTATGAAGAGGAGAAGGAAACCTTTTTTATTGTCATTAGTACCTCTGATGAGTAGGTCTGTCAGTGCGATTAGGAGAGTTTCAACTCCATGGAAGGGGCGGAAGCCAAATTGATGCGCATCAAGGAGTTTGTGCTCATCTATGTAGTCCTGTAATTGGAGTTGTATGGTTTTTTCTATTATTTTGGCGATTAGTGGTATGCTAGCTATTGGCCTGTAAGAGTTGGGGTCTTTTGGGTCTAGTTTATTGTTTTTTATTATGGGACGGATCGAGGAGAGCTTTAGGGCGTTGGGCATAATTCCTTGAGAGAGTGATTGGTTTACTATGTATTGTATGTTTTCTGCAAGAAAGTCCTTAGTATACTTGATCCATGACACCGGGCATGGGTCAAGCGGGGAGGTTGTGGTGTTGATCATTGTTGTAATATTAAGGATGTGTTTTCGTTCAACCTTGTGAAAGGTTGTCCATTCATAATTACTGTCATTTTTAGATTTTATTGTGGTGGTTGGAGAGTAAGGTTTTACCTTTAGTTTTTCAGCAAAATGTGATGCTAAGGTTTGTACGCTTATTGTGTCTTGGTTCGGTTCTGGGTTATGTATTTTTGTTAGTGTTTTCACAATTGAGAAGAGTTCTCTTGGCCGGTTGAGAGCAAGATTTATTAATTTGGAATAGTAGTCTCTTTTTGACTTGTTGATTGCATCCTTATATCTATTAAGTATGAAAGGCATAACATGAAAGGCATTGTCAGGAAATACTTTTTCACTAAAAGGGTGGTGGAGCTTGGAATGCTTTCTCGATGGAAGTGGTGGGGGCAAATACAGTGACAAAATTCAAAATGGATTGGGACATACAGTAGATTCCTTTATACAAACAGGATAAAATCAAAATAAACTTAACTGTCTTTGATATCTCAACAAGCAGAGGTGACCTGCAAGGAACGGTGGGTACAGCCCTAAACAAAGGCATGGGGAGGGGTGATCTGCACGGAGTGGCAGGGGCACCTACTCTTGTCAGCTTGCTGTGCATACTAGATGGACCATACTGTTTTTTATCTGCCATCATATACTATGTTACATATGGGTAAAGTCGGCACCGATGGAACTTGCGCATTCACTTCCCTGCTTTCAAAGTAACCCTTTGGAAGATAGACCACATATGCCATGGTCACCTTCCCGCCCAAGGGTGCCATCTTACTCAGTATGATAACATAGCTCAAACAAGCATAAAAAGAAAACACCACGGCGTGGAGGGAGGGTTGAGAGGACTGATCCCTGCTGCCCTCAGAGAAAGTGCAGTTACTCACCTGTAACAGGTGTTCTCCAGGGACAGCAGGAATCAGTCCTCACATATGGGTGACGTCAGCACCGACTGAGCCCTGGTGCGGAGCAAACCACAGCTTTCAAAGAAAGCCTTTGGGATTGCATCACGCATGCGCGGTCCCCTTCCCGCACAAGGGTGCCATCTTGCTCAGTCAAATGACATAGCTAAAAAGACGGCAAAAGTATAAAATTTAATCAAAGGACTTCAACTCCAGGGGAGGAGGGAGGGTCGTGAGGACTGATTCCTGCTGTCCCTGGAGAACACCTGTTACAGGTGAGTAACTACGCTTTCTCCAGGAACAAGCAGGAAGTCAGTCCTCACATATGGGACTCCCTAGCTATAGGCTACCGAAAGCCCATAGCTGAAAAATGGCTCCCTCTAGAAGAGCTGCAGCAGCTGTGATAGGAATTCAGCCGAGAAGCAACACCCTCAGTAGCCTGACACCAAAGGGTCGGAGGGTAGGAGTTGGCTAAACCTCAAATAGGTTACAGAGTACCACCTGGCCGAAAACACAGTCCCGTCGGGACTCCCTATCCAAGCAGTAATGGGCTGCAAAAGTCTGGCCCGAAGACCAGGTGGCGGCCCGGCAGATATCTGCCAGTGGGACAGAGCGGAAGTGAGTCACTGATGCGGCCTTAGCCCTGACACGATGGGCCGTGACTCGACCCTGCAACGGGAGGTCGGCCACCCTGTACGCCCAGGCGATGCAGTCTGCCACCCAGGTGGACAACGTGCGCTTGGAGACGAAGAGCTGAGTAGCCCTTCGATGTCCCCGCGTACGCTCCAGGTAGAAGGCCAACGCCCTTTTACAATCCAGAGTATGCAGGACCGCCTCTGCCCGGCTGGCATGTGGCCTGGGAAAGAAGGTTGGAAGAACCACCTCTTGATTTAGGTGGAACGAAGAGACCACTTTCGGAAGGAACTTGGGGTGGGTGCGAAGGACCACCCTGTTCCTATAAAACCGGGTGTACGGTCTATTAGAAACGAGAGCTTGTAGCTCACTCACACGTCTGGCAGATGTGAGTGCCACCAGGAAGAGCACCTTCCAGGAGAGGAAGCGCAGATGGCAAGTGGACACCGGCTCAAAAGGTGGGCGAGTAAGCTGTTCCAAGACCACATTCAACTCCCTCAGTTGCCGGAGGACGAACCGGGGGTTTTAGTAGAACTAGACCTCTGAGAAATCTGGACACCAAGTGGTGAGCCGAAAGAGATTGTCCCTCCACTGGAGAGTGGTGCGCTGACAAAGCACTCAGGTGGACCCTGATAGAGTTAGACTTGAGATCTTACTCTGAGAGGTGAAGCAAGTATTGAAACACCACTGGCACAAGGCAAGAGAAAGGATTTTCGTTGTGTTGGGTACACCACACCTCAAACCTACGCCACTTGAAGGCATAGCACTTCCTAGTGGACTGCTTCCTTGAGGCCAGTAACACTTCTTCTACATTTCGAGGAAGGAGGAGAGGAGCCAGCACTACCCTTTCAGCAGCCATGCCATCAGCTTGAGGGACCTGAGGTTGGGGTGCAAGAGAGCCGTTCTCCTGAGACTGGAGGTCGGGCTGTGTCCCCAGAGGGCATGGGGCTTCCACTGCCAGCTGAAGGAGAAGTGGAAACCAAGGCTGCCTCGGCCATCTTGGGGCTACCAGAATTACCGAGGCTTTGTCCCAAAGGATTTTGAACAGAGTTCGAGCAACCAGAGGCGTGGGAGGAAACGCATACAGGAGGGCCTATTGACCAGGAGATCAGAAAAGCATCTGCAGCCACCCTCAGAGGATGTGGCTGTCTGGAGCAAAACGTGGGCAACTGGTGATTCTGCAGATTGGCAAAGAGATCTATGGACGAATGTCCCCAGGGGTGGAAAAGCTGCTGGGCCACTACCGGATTCAGTTGCCATTCGTGAGGTTGGAGAATACTGCTTAGCTTGTCTGCTAGGAAGTTCTCCTGACCAGGCAGGTAAACTGCTTTGAGAGACATGCCCTGCCTGATTGCAAAGGAGTAGAGGTCCAGTGTCTCCAGACATAGAATACGAGACCCTGTGCCTCCCTGCTTGTTCAGGTAGAACATTGCTACCTGGTTGGTTGTCTGTACCAAGACAGACTGATGTGAAAGAACATGACTGAAGGTTTGAAGAGCGAGGCAAATCGCTCACAGCTCTAAGAGGTTGATTTGGTGTGTAGTCTCCTGAGGAGACCACAGCCCCTGAGTGCATGATCCCTGGCAATGGGCTCCCCAGTCCAGAAGGAGGCATCTGTCGTTAGCACTCTTGTGTGCAAGAGAGTCTGAAAAGGCACTCCCTCGAGCAGGTTGGGTGGCTGAAGACACCACTATAACGACTGTACCAGTCATCTGGACACTGTTACCTTGTCTCGGAGGCTGTCTGTGGCTTGTGTCCATTGATCTCTGAGGCACCACTGAGCTGTTCTCATGTGGAGATGGGCATTTGGGGTCACATGTACTGTGGAGGCCATATACCCAAGGAGGCGTAGGAAGTGTCTCGCTGAGACCCGAGACTTGTGTCTGACCTGATGTACCAGCGCCAGCAGCCTCTGTGCCCCGTCTTCCGGCAAGTAAGCCCTCGCCTGAAGGGTGTCTAGCCTTGCTCCTATGAACTCTAAGTTTTGAGTGGGGAGCAAAGTAGACTTTGCGTGGTTTATAACAAAACATAGACAATGCAGCATGTTGATGGTGCGAGAAGTGGCCTGTTGGGCGTGAGGCGACTCGCCCCTGATGAGCCAGTCATCCAGGTAAGAGAAGACAAAAATCCCTTGGTTTCTGAGGAAGGCCGCCAACACAGCCTGGCATTTGGTAAACACTCTGGGAGCAGAGGCTAGGCCAAAGGGGAGTACTCTGTACTGAAAATTGTTTCCTCCCACTAGAAATCTGAGATATTGTCTGTGGTCTGGATGTATGAGGATGTGTGTGTAGGCATCCTTCAGGTCTCAGGAGCATAGCCAATCTCCCTGGTGGAGGTAAGGCAGCAATATTCCAAGGGAAAGCATCTTGAACTTTTCCCTCACCAGGAACTTCTTTAAGTTTCGCAGGTCGAGGATAGGCCATTGGCCTCCAGTTCTCTTTGGTATCAGAAAATACCTGGAATAGAAGCCCTTTCCCTGCAGGTGGTGGGGCACCGGTTCCACCGCCTGATCCTCTAGAAGACCTGTTAACTCCTGCAAGAGGAGGTCCCAGTGAAGAAGGGGTCTGAGAGGCTCTCCTGGAAAGAAGGAGGGAGGGTACCTGGCTGAAGTGAAGCAAATAGCCCCTTTGGACTATTTGCAGGACCCAGGTATCTGTGGTGATAGCTGGCCACCTGTGGGCGTACAGGGTCAGCCTTCCTCCTGTGCAAGGCCTCACCACTGGTGGGAGAGACACTATGCTTTGGGAGTCAAAAAACCTCCCGGCTGGGTTGGAGCCGGGGCCTGGGGGTCTTCTACTTACATGGGCCATGCCCCTGTCCCTTGGCATGCTGCCCCTGTTGGGGAGCCGGGGTGGCCTGGTAAGTGGGGTAGTTGTGGTAAGCAGCACCCTTCCTCGGGAAAAAGGACTTTTTACCCAAGCCCTTCTTCTTAGAAGGGACAGAAGTCTTCTTGGAGAGCCTCATCCGGGTCAAGTACTCGGACTTAATATGTGGTAAGGGGGGTGGAGCAAGGGGGAGATGATCAGTATAAAAAAGTTGTGTCTTCTTCATTAGATATTTCAGATTTTTTGGAATCTTCTATGGATGGAATTTCCTTAAGGGATACATTGTTAGTAACTTTTGTTTTACAGGCTGACAAAGAGAGAGTTTTGAGATCCTATTTTAAGCAAAAATCCCTAAAGTTTTGTGGACAACCTATCCAAATTTTTCCGGATGTTTCCAGGGCCACACAAGTACGACGCAAAGCTTTTTTGCAGTTGCGTCCACGAGTGTTGGCCCTGGGAGCCTCATTTTACCTTAAGTTTCCATGTAAATGTCAGCTGGCATATCGGAATAATCATTATGTGTTCTTGGAGGTGGAGCAATTACAGAGTTTTCTTCAGGATAAATAGATTGATATTTTCTTTTCTCCTGACAAAGTATTTTGAGCTTGAGAATGTAAGCCAGGCTTTTTTGGTTATTATTGTTATATTGTTTCTAGGTAGCTCTCCTTAATGTGGGCTTATTTAGTTTTTCTTCTCTTTAATGATATTAGTTTTATATTGTTGAAGTAATGAGAATTTACTTTTTGTAAACTTGTTAAATTTATAAATAAAAATTTTTAAAAAAAGTACTCGGACTTGATCTCTGCAGCCTTCTCAGTCATGGATTTGTCGAAGAGGTTGTCACCTCAGCAAGGGACATCGACCAACTTGTCCTGAACCCTTGACTCCAGATCCAATGACACTAGCCAGGCCTGGCGGTGTGCACCGATGCCAGCCACAGCTACTCGGGCCGAAGCCTCGAAGCTGTCATAGGCTGCTCGAGACAAACTTCGAGCACTCCCGAATCCCGGTGGACAAGGCCTTGAAGCACTGCAAAAGTGCCTTGGAGAGAAACATAGAAACATAGAAATATGATGACAGAAAAAGACCACATGGCCTATCTAGTCTGTCCTTCCATAACAACAACTACAACAGTCCCCTTTTTACCCTTAGAGATCCTCTGTGTTTGTCCCATGCTTTTTTGAATTCAGTTACTGTCCTCATCTCTCCCACCTCCACTGGGAGACTATTCCATGGATCCACTACTCTTTCCGTAAAGAAATATTTCCGCATATCACGCCTGAATCTATCTCCCTTCACCCTCATCCCATGTCCCCTCGTAGCAGAACTTGCTTTCAACTGAAAGAGGCTCTCTCCCTGAACATTTATGCCACGGAGGTATTTAAACATCTCAATCATATCACCTCTATCCCGCCTTTCCTCCAAGGTGTACATATTAAGATCCTTCAGTCTGTCCTCATATGCTTTATAATGAAGACCACTAATCTTTTTAGTAGCCACCCTCTGCACCGACTCCATCCTGTTCACATCCTTTTGAAGGTGCGGTCTCCAGAATTGCACACTATACTCCAAATGAGGTCGCACCAAAGACTTATACAGAGGCATTATCACCTCCTTTTTTCTGCTAGCCATTCCTCTCCGTATGCACCCAAGCATCCTTCTAGCTTTTGCCGTCGCCTTTTCTGCCTGTTTAGCTACTTTAAGATCATCAGACACAACCACGCCTAGGTCCCGCTCTTCTTTAGTGGACAAAAGTACTTCACCCCCTATACTATATTGCTCCCTTGGATTGCTGCAGCCCAAATGCATGACCTTACATTTTTTAACATTAAATCCCAGCTGCCAAATTCTAGACCATTCTTCAAGTTTAGCTAGATCCCTCCTCATATTATCTACACCTTCCTGGGTGTCTACTCTATTGCAGATTTTGGTATCATCCGCAAAGAGGCAAACCTTACCTGAAAGCCCTTCCGCTATATCACTAACAAAGATGTTAAAAAGAATCGGACCAAGGACAGATCCCTGGGGCACACCACTGATAACATCCTTCTCCTCAGAGTGAGCTCCATTTACTTGTACTTTTTGTCGCCTTCCACCCAACCAATTTTTAACC
This sequence comes from Ichthyophis bannanicus, assembly GCA_033557465.1. Taxonomy (NCBI): domain Eukaryota; kingdom Metazoa; phylum Chordata; class Amphibia; order Gymnophiona; family Ichthyophiidae; genus Ichthyophis; species Ichthyophis bannanicus. The sequence goes on along the minus strand of CM066032.1, from coordinate 812,656,125 downwards.
CAAGCAGTAACTTTAGGGTCCATCCCTAGGGTGCTCAGTTTGTTTATAAGTCGCCTGTGAGGAACAGTATCAAAGACTTTACTGAGAGGTCAGATGAGGACCCGGAAATCTCCTTTGCCAGGTCCCTCAAGTACATACCCATGTACAGCTGGTAAGTCTGGACCAGGCATGACAGCATCGAGCCTTGGTAGCACTTTCTGCCGATGGCAACCAGGTTCCGGGCCTCCCAGCCAGGAGACACCAAGGAGTGCGTTTTTTGGCTCTTGAGTCTGTGCATGGCCGATTCCACAACCATGGAGTTGTGCGGCAGTTGTGCTTTTTGGAACCCAGGGCTCTTGCGGACTCGATAGATGGAATAGACCCGCTTGCTGAGAACCAGCATCGAGACCGGCAACTCCCACATGCGGAGTATCAGCCGTTCCAGCATCGGAGGAACCGGAACAGTAAGGGCTTCCCGAGGGGGAAAGTCATACCGGAGAGCTTCGAGCTCCTCGGCTTAAGGCTTCTCCTCGGCATGCGCCGGGAATGCCAAAGCCTTGGCCATGTCCCTGACGAAGTCCAAGAACCGCGTATCCTCCGGAGGGGACCTCCTTCGAGGCTCGGAACCCGGTGAGTCTGATGGGACATACCGGGTCCAATGGGTGCCCGGGGACTCCTCATCTTCCGTCTCCCATGCCGAATCCTCCAAGGAAGAATTGAGTGGTTCCAGCCGCGAGGGCTTTGATCCTGACTGCCCTGACGCCGAGGGCACCAGCGTCGATGACCTCGGTCCCGAACAGGAGGTCGAGGGAGACCTTGGCCGAGGATCGATTCAAGTCCGAAGAGTCTTGGGGATCAGTTTGGCCTCCGGGGTCGACTTGGATGTCGAGGTCCCGGTGGTTGGAGTGGATGGACCAGTGAGACCGGCCATCAGCGCCCGCTGCTGCTCCATGAAGGCAGACATGCTGCGATCCAGGGCCGCCATCCTGAGACTGAGCTCAGAAGGCTCCGCAGCCTCTGGCTCAGGTCCCGACGCCGTCGGGCCCGAGGCTGGTTCTCCCGGAGGAGAGTCTATGAGGACAACAGCAGTTACCTTCCTCAGCGTCTCCGGCTCTGTGTGAGGCAGCTTTGCAGGCTGCTCCGACTCAGAGGTCAGGACTCTGCGACCTGGTCCCCGAGGGCCCAAGTCGATCAGAGGCATCAAACAACGCCGCTCTCACGAGTTTCTTCTTCCTGAGGTGTTCCCATGAGGGAGACCTCCGCTAGGAAGATCCTCAACGCTCGGGTTCAGACAGCTCCTGAGACATCGAGGCTTCTGACGAGGTCTGGACCTGGGGAGATGCGGACTTGGAGAAAATCCTGTCACACTGCTGCTGCCTACTCCTAAGTGCCTTGGAGGACATCTTCCCACACGGGCCACAGGCCTTTTGGTCATGGTCGAGCCCGAGGCAGCGGAGACAGCAGCCGTGTGTGTCGGTGAGGGACAATAACTTTTTACACTGATCACACTTCTTAAACTCGCTGGTAGCCATTGGGGGGAAAAGGGCCCCTGCAAGGTCGAACGAACGGGCTGCCAGTGAAAAATGAAAAGAGCGCAAATGCTAGTCACTAAGGACAAAAACCGAAAAATTGGATCGGACTCTATACCGATGTACCAAGCCGATGGCGGGAAAGGGAACCGATGTCGAACCAGTAAAAAAAGAAAAGTAAATTCTCACTTTTAAATACTTTTTTCTCGGGGACACTGGGACAACGTCCGTTGGGCTCCGTGGAAAAAAGGAGACTGAGCAAGATGGCACCCTTGGGTGGTAAGTAGACTGCGCATGCATGATGCAATCCCAAAGGCTTTCTTTGAAAGCTGTGGATTTGCTCCGCACGAGGGCTCCGTCTGCACCGACATCGCCCATATGTGAGGACCGACTTCCTGCTTGTTCCTGGAGAAAACCTGTTACAGGTGGGTAACTATGCTTTCTCCGGGAACAAGCAGGAATTCAGTCCTCACATATGGGACTCCTAAGCTACAGACTATCTAAAAAACCTGCAGGAGCCCCCAATGATGCAAAAAAATCAATTCATTCAGGGCAGCAAGGCGCGCTGAATGACCTGAAGTCCAAAGACACTGCTGCAGCATTGAGCATGGAATCACCTCACCAGTAGCCTGAATACAACGGGCCGGAGGGAAGGAGTTACATTGTTCCTCAAAGAGGTGACAACGTACTGCCTGGCCGAAGGCACTGTCATGCCATGAACTTTCTTCCAAGCAGTAATGCGCTATGAAGGTATGGACCAAAGACCAGGTGGCAGCCCAGCAGATGTCCAGCAGAGAGACTGAACACAGGTGGGTCACTGAGACTGTCGTGGCATGCACATTGTCTGTGGTTGCTCCAGAGAGAGGCCAGCTTGCTCGTATGTGAAGGAGATGCAGTCTGCCACCCAGGTAGACAGGGTACGCTTGGAGACCACAACACTGAGTCTGTTAGAGTCATAGCAGACAAACAGCTGCAATGAACGGCAAAGGGATTGTGTCCTCTGAAGGTAGGAGGAAGTGCCCTCTTGCAATCCAGGGTGTGTACCGAGGCTTCTGCCCGGTAGGCATGAGGCCTGGGAAAAAATGTGGGGAGGACCACCTCCTAGTTCATGTGAAAAGCGGACACCACCTTTGGCAGGAATTGTGTGTGTCTGGAGAACAACCCTGTTTCTATAGAACCTGGTATAGGGGGCATTAGCCACCAGCACCTGCAGCTCACTGACTCTTCTGGCTGAAGTGAGCACTACCAGAAACACTACTTTCCATGACAAGTACTTGAGATGGCACGTAGCCAGAGGCTCAAAAGGAGGAACCATCAGCTTCCCAAGAATGATGTTCAGGTCCCATGCCACAGGAGGTGGGTGTACGGGTGGCCGCAAAAGGAGAAGCCCCCTCTTGAAGCGGCCTACCAGAGGATGCACAGAGACAAGCTGACCGTCGACAAGGTGATGATGCACTGCTAGGGCGCTGAGGTGCACTTTGACAGATCCGGACTTCAGACCGGTCTGGGAGAGGTGCAGGAGATATTGCAGGATGTTCTGCACCAAGCAGGAGAAAAGGTTGAGATTCTTGTCTGAGCACCAGATGGAGAATCAACACCACTTGAAGGCATATGCTCAGTGTGTAAAGTCCTTGTGCGATGCCAGCAGAATGTCGTCCTCCTCCTCCCTGGAGCAGTGGGAATGCGCTATGGCTAGCCTTTCAGCACCCACCCCGTCAGGGCAAGGGACCAGAAATTGGGATGGAGTAGGGTCCTGTTCTATTAGAGCAGATCCAGGTCCTGGCCCAAAGTTATCAAGGCTGCTCGGGACAGTTGCAGGAGCAGGGGTAAGTACTGCTGTCAGGGCCACCGAGGATCAATGAGTATTACAGAGGCCCTTGTCCAACTGAACCTTGAGTAAGGCTTTGAGAACCAGGGGCATAGGCGGGTATGCATACAGAAGGCTCCAAGACCAGTGCAGGAGAAAGGCGTCTGATGCCACTCAGTCTGGGACCGGCCTCTGTGAGCAGAAGCATGGCAGCTGCATGTTCTCAGAGCATGCGGAGAGGTCCAATATTGTGGTCCCTCAACATTGGAAGATGGAGTTGGTTACCTCCGGGTTGAGTTGCCACTCGTGAGGCTGAAGCACTCTGCTGAGCCAATCTGCAAGCAGATTGTCCTGCCCCAGCAGGTAGAACACCTGGAGGGTCATGTCATTCTCCGTGGTGAAATTCCACAGGCGAACCACCACCAAGCAGAGAAGGCAAGAGCATGTTCCCCCCTGTTTGTTGATGTAGAACATAGTTACTTGGTTGACCATCTGCACAAACACCACCAGACCCATTAGGTGGGTGTGGAACACCCTGATGGCATTTGTCACAGTGCAGAGTTCAAGGAGGTTGATCTGGAGGGCATTCTCCTTCCGAGTCCAGGCACTTGGAGGCATCCAAAGTGAGGACGCAGTGTGCTGGAGGGGCCTGGAAGGGTGGGTCGGCCATGAGGTTTTGTTGACTCTGCCATCAGGTGAGAGAGACTGCTAGAGGCTGGCTGATCTGAATCCGATCCCCCAGATGGCCCATGGCCTGAGTTCACTGGGCCTGTCGCATCTGGAGATGTGCGTGTGGGGTCACATACAAGATCGAGGCTATGTGCCCCAAAAGGCACAGCAGAAGTCAGGCAGATGCTGTTGAGTGGGTCTGTACCTCCCCTGCTAGTGATGCAAGGTGCTGCACCCGGTCCAGAGGGAGGAAGGCTCTGGCCTGTGTCGTCCAGGAGGGCTCCAATGAACTCCAGACACTGTGTCGGGGCAGATGCGACTTTGAGAAGTTGATTACGAACCCTGAGTCTGCAACACCCTGATGGTGTGGCAAGCCACGTTGCATGCCTCCTCTGGTGAGCTGGCCTTTATAAGCCAGTCATCCAGATAGGGGAAGATAAAGACTCCCACCAAGCATAGATGAGCGGCAACAACCACCAGGCACTTGGTGAATACCCTGGGGGCCGAGGTTGTAGGTTGTGTCCTTCTGTATCATCTGTTCTTGCTCTACTTACTATTCTTTCTATCTCTTTTCTGTTATAATGTGGGGTTCCTTTCTTTTCCTGCAGCAATGTTATTTTAATATTTTTTATTGTAAACTGCCCTAATGTCCTTGTATATCAAGTGTTAATAAAGATAAAGAGGCCAAAGGGGAGCACCCTATATTGGTGGTGGTGGTGACCTCCGATGATGAAGCGGAGGTACTGACGGTGCCAGCGGTGGATCAGGATGTGGGCATAGGTAACTTTGAGATCCAAGGAGCATAGCCAGTCTTCCCAGAAAAGGTAGGGCAGCAATGTTCCAAGAGATAGCATCTTGAACTTCTCCTTAACCAGAAAGCAGTTTAAGTCCTGTAGATTCAGGAAAATAACCCCTTGCCTCAGAGGGGCTGAGGTACTGGCTCCACGGCCCGGTCCCTGAGGGGACTCTAGTTCTTTCTGCAGGAGCTCTCTGTGCAAGGTGGTCATGGGAAGCTCCTCTGGAAAGAAGGGAAAAGGCATCTGGTTGAAGTGCAGGAGGTAGCCCTCTTGAGCCATCTGCAACACTCAGGCATCTGTGGTAATGTCCGGCCAGAGCTGGGAGAAGTGGACCAGGCGTCCTCCCATGTGCTTTGGGCCCTGGTCTTCCGGGGGAAGACAAGCTATGCCCAAGGAGCCAAAAGCCCCACCCCCCAGACTGCGGCTGGGGTGCTGTTTGTAGCTTGGAGGCTTTTGGCTTATGGGGGCCATGCCCCTAGCCTTTGGCCTGCTGTTCCTGTTGAGGAGCCAGATAGGCCAGAAACTTGGGGTATTTCCCATAAACCGTTTTCCCCTTCGGCAGAAGGACTCTTTCCCTGAAGCCTTCCAACAGGATGGGTCAGCAGTCTTCCTGGCCAGTCAAGTCTGGTCAGGAATTCTGTCTCCAGCGCGGCCGCCTTGTCGGTCATGGGTTTGCCGAAGAGGTTCTCTCCTCGACCTGGAACATCGTCCAGTTTGTCCTGTACCCACTGCTTCAAGTCTGAGGACTGTAGTCAGACCAGGCGGCAGGCACTAATGCCCACCACAACCACAGGGGCCATGGACTTGAAGCCACTGAAGGCTGCCTGAGTTTGAAACTTGGAGCATTCCTTAACTGTGGAGACAAGGGTCCAGAAGTGCTCGAGGGATTCCCCTGTCAGTCCAGCCAAGAACCCGGTGAGTTCCTTCTCCAGGTCACTCAGGTACATGTTCATGTACAGCTGGCATGCCTGGATTCAGGTAGCAAGCATCGAGCCCTGGTACTACCGCCTGCCAAAGCCGTCCATGGTGCAGGCTTCCCTGCTGGGTGGCATCGAGGAGTACATTTTCTGACTTATGATCCAATGCATGACCAACTCCACCGCCATGGAGTTGTAAGGCAGCTGTGTTTTCTGAAACCCCGGGCTCTTGCCAACTCGGTACTGAGAAATCTAGTTGCTGGCTTATGATGGGCACCGTCTCTAGGCTCTCTCACATCCTGAACAGCAAGCGTTCCAGGATGGGGAATCGGCACCTCAGTACCTCCTTCCGCAGGGCCTTGTATTGGAGGATCTCCAGGTCCTCAGTACAAGACTTGTCCTCCGGCTCCATAAAGAACTACAGGGCCTTTGACATCCTGCAGACAAAGTCAAGGAATACGAGGTCCTCGGGCGACGACTGCTGGCGGTAGAGACGGCTCGGAGGGCACATCTCTAAGGCGCGCAGTATCAGGCGACTCAGCATTGGTCAACCACCCTGACTCAGAGCCGGAAGAGACCTCAAGTCCTGGGCAATCATCGGGCTGATGTACTGCCGGCATTGGGGAATGCAGTGCCTGACATGCTGACTCCGAGGTACTCGGGGATGAGTCATCCCTCGAGTGGGAGGCTGACCACCTCGACTCTGAACCAGCAAACCATTCCAGGACAGACTGGACTTTGCAGTGGAGTGGTCGACCTTGACGACCCAGAGATGCCAGGTGTCGGACCTCGGTGCGCCTCTAGGAAGGAGCCAGACTGCGTTCCAGGATGCCATCATGGCCTTGATGCCAGTAGGCGCCATAGCTGTCAGGTCGGCTCTCAACGGCATGAAGCCCAAAGCTGGGTACCTCAGTGGGGAGTCAACAATGGTGATTGTGCCAGGGGACCAGGCCCAATCCCCCGATACGGTGGGAGTCTCCTCCCACAGGGGCATCTTTGAGGTCCATTCGCAGCCATCGCCCTCAGTGTTGAGTTGAGGGTTCTGAGCCCAGGTACCCGAAGACTTAACTTCAGCACCAGGATCGGACTTCATCTTCAACCTAGACTTGAACGATGTCTTGGGCCCGCAGGGGAGGATCCCTGGTCCAAGGCTCTGCAACCTTGAGGCTCGGATCGAGCATGCCTGTGCAATGCCGCGTCATCAGACACGGTCCCTGAGGGCAGCATCTCCATGTTCTATGATGGCCCCGCAGCTGAATCCTTTGAGCCAAACAGCTCCTTACATTGCTTCTCATGATTCTTCTGGCTCTTTGCTGACATCTGCAGACAGAGCGGGCAGGAAGAATCGTTGTGGTCATCCCCTAGGCACCAGATGCAGCAACTGTGGTGGTCTGAAATGGGCATAGTGTGGGGGCATTTGCCACATTCCTTGAATCCACTGACCATAGACATAGTGGGGAACATGGCACCCCCTGTTACGTCTCAGTCAGGGAGGATGCGAGGGAACTCCTGTGTCCACAAAAAGAAAAACATACCCGAGAAAAACAAGATGCCGAAGCAAGGCGGACTCAGGTGGTGAGAAGGTGATCATGGAACAGACTGGCAAAAAAATTGTGAAAACGCACAGGATAAGATGTAAGAAAAATTGACTTTTACCGGGGACACAGACAGGACGTCTGCGGGGCTGTGTCAAAAAGAAGACTGAGTAAGGGGCACCCTTGGGCTGGAAGGTGACCGTGTATGGGCGGTCTAACTCCCAAAGACTTTTTTTGAAAGCTGGGGAATGAATCTGCGCAGGTTCCGTTGGTGCCAATGCCACCCATATATGAGGGCTGACTTCCTGCTTTTTCCTGGAGAAAGTGAAAATCTATGGCAATACTTCAGATACCATCAGGCATATCTGGAAAATATTCACAAGATTCCCTTTACTCCATTATAGCGGCTTATCATTAGAGACTAGGATTCACAAGGCTGGCTTCAGTCTCAGGCAAGAATTCCTTAAAACAATTTTACCTCAGCTAGATATGAGCTCCACTAATCTTAACAACTTCATGCAAAACTGACATGTTATATTATCTCGAGCTGCATTAGCATCACAAATTAAAAGATCCCAATCAAAATTCCACTCGACAACTTTGGTACACAGTGGAACTCAGAGTCATCAAGCACAAACTCCGAAAAACAGAAAGAAAATGGAGACACTCTAAAGCTAAATCCGACCGTGAAATGTACATGAACATGCTACAAGAGTACTAAACTACAAGAGTACCAAACTTAAAAAGAGTATCATACAAGACTCATTTTAAGCTCAATCAATCGTCCCAGAGAGCTTTTTAGTAGTTAAATCAACCTTATGGAACCCCACTCAAAATCCTGAACCTAATACTCCAGCATCACAAGTATTAGCCACATATTTCCTAAACAAAGCTATCAAAGTGGGCAACTTACGGCACAAATCCCTGCAGGCAGCTGAGGTGACTTCTACTCATCTCACTTGGAATGAATTTCAACCAATAACCACATGATCAATTAAAAACTATCATATCCAGCTTAAAAACAGTAACTTCTCCATTAGACCCTTGCTTGGTGAGCTGGATCAAGATCCATTCACTCGGGCTTTACCTGAATACACTTACCGTATTAGTTGTGTCGTGTGCTGGTCATTGGTCGCTTTATAGTTCCCTTTCATTAAACGTTTTTGGGCAGACACAACAAAGTGTCAACAATTTGGTGATTTTGGGGGCTTTTCCAATTTTGTTCTAACTTGCCTATGCCTTGCCTTCGAATTGGTTGCCTCTGCAATTTTATTTTGCCTAGCCTTTGCATTGATTCTACACTGCAATTTTATTTCGCCTAGCCTTTGCGTTGATTCTACACTGTGTGCAGAATTTATTAAATCGCGTGTGGTGGTATTTGAACTTGTTTGGCGGCATTCGATTTTAACTGGTTTGCTGGACAGGTGTTTGAGTTTTTTTGATGATTGTTTGGTGGTATTTGATTGGTGCCAGTATGATGAATTCTTATTTTCACTTTTAGAACTGCATGCGTGGTTTTGGCATCTCCAATCCTTGTATTGCACATCCAGAGGTCTTCAGTTCCTGTTTATCTTTAATACTTTGGAACAGTGACAATTTTGGACCAGATTCAGCCAGTGTTTATACTAACTTAGCAGATTTGGCCTTCTTACATCCAGCCACCCCAGTATAACGAAGATGAGTGTTCCAAAGAAGAGCAAAACCTACCACTTTCATGGTGAATGGGAAATGGACTACTTCTTCATCATGGTGAAAGACAAGTGTTGTTGTCTAATTTGTAACGCCCCAGTATCTTTGCCCAAAAAGGGCAATCTGGAACGTCATTATAAGGCTCTGCATAGCAGTAAGTTTGATGCTGATTTTCCACCCAAAAGTGAAATTCGTAAACTGAAGCTCAAAGAACTTAAATCGAAATTGGCTACTGTCCCCAGGCGCCCCTACTGGCATAGGAAATAAGGGCATCCGGTGACATTTAATTTATATTAAGGAGTGGTTGAGCTGAAGGACCAGGAGGATTCTGGTCCTTGTAGTGCAGAACTCCTTACAAAGAACAGTCTACGCCAAAGTGTAGGGTAATAAAGCTTTATTTCCCCGGTCAACGCTTAGGTTCAATAAGACACAAAAGAAAATGAAGGTAATTCTTTCCTCTAACAAAAAGGTTCCACTGTGATATAAACAGTTAAGGGTTGTAGGCTTCACAATTAACTGTTTATCTGGGTTAAGGCTTCTTTCAAATCAATATAAATTAACATCAGGAAACAAATGGTTTTCAACTTCACCATATGCAGAGTTCTCTTTTCTCTATACATCTAGCAAGGCAATCAAGCTAGTTCTTGAACAAAAGTTACATTCCATTGGTTCACTCTGAGGAATGGGAACACTGGTTTCACAATCAAAGTCCATTGACTCTGGGTCACTCCCTTCTTCAATGCTATGACTGTCTTCAATATCTGTGAACTCCTCACAGGGGTTCTTCTGTTTCTCATACAACTTCCTTATCACACTGTTGGGAAGTACTTTTAAAAGGTTAGCTTTACTTCTAACTTTCTGAGGCTTATCTATTTCCATAAGGTTTTCATCACTTAAACTTTCCCTTATAATGAAAGGCTTTTCATACCTTGGCTTCTGTAGGCTGCCACACCCAGGACTCAGCTTGCGACGTAGCTTCTCAGGCTGACAAGCTGTTCTGTGCACTGGTCTACAATCAGAGTTACCAGGAAAACCTGACGTGGATTTCCACTCTCTGTGTTTCTTGGCAAAAGTATCACTGTAGAAGGAATCTCCTTTCCTTGTGCCTTTCTGGTTTAGCATAGGAGACTTACTTGGGCTAGGAGAGTTGCTTTCATCAGGCAAGCTGCTTCTTTGGTTTGCTTGGCTTTGGACTCCGTTCCAATACCTTTGGCCTCTCTGGACTTTATCCCTTTGAGAATACCTCTTTTGGATTCTGTCTCCTTGAGTTGGCTGCACATGGAAGCCTTCCTCTTCCAGGCTTCTCTCACTGGTTCTGCTGCCGGTCCTTCTGACCTCGCTCTTGCCACTTTCCCAGCATTTGCTCTTGCCTCCTCCTGTTTCTCTCCCTGTTCCTCCTGTTTCACTGATCATCTGGTTTCCTTTATAAAGAGAATTCTGGTTTGCACGTTCTGAGTTTGAGGACAGGTGAAACTGCTTGTTATTAGTGTGATCAATGCTAGAGCACGTTGCTTCAGGTACTGTGTAATTGTTCATGCGCCCTCTGGCTGAGCTGCGCTGGAACTGCGCTCTCTGCCTTTTCTGAGTTCCATGAAAATCAGGAGTTTTTTTCAACACTGTTTCTTTTCTAGCTCCAGCCTCATGACACTACTCAGCAACAGTTGATGGCGAAGCCAAGGTAACATTCGGTCAATGCAACCATAGCATCCTTCAAGGTCAGCAACCTGATCGCAAAGAAATGCAAACCTTTCACTGAAGGGGAATTTGTAAAAGACTGTTTTCTTGAAGCAGCTGACAATCTTTTTGAAGGATTTAAAAATAAGAAAGAAATCATAGCTGCTATTCAAGATGTACAATTGTCAAGAAACACAGTTGTGCAGCGAATAGAAAAGATGTGTCGAGACACAACTGAACCATTGTTGGAGGATGTTTCAAATTGTGTTGCTTTCTCACTCCAACTGGATAAAGCTACAGACATAAGAGACATAGCCCAGTTACCAGTCTTTATCCGGATGGTTTTTGAAGACTTCAGTGTTAAAGAACTACATGGAATAATTTCTTTAAAAGGGAGAACTACCGGTCAGGAAATATTCAGTTCTTTCCATTCTTTTGTGACAAAATGTAATCTTCCATTGCATAGACTTGTTTCCATCACTTCTGATGGAGCAAGAGCAATGACAGGAGAGGTTAACGGTTTCATAGCCCTCTGTAGACAGCATGACAACTTCCCAGATTTCCTTTCTTACCACTGCATCATTCACCAGCATGTTTTGGCAAGCAAGAGACTCGATACAAGGACTGTCATGGACATCACTTTCAAAATCGTAAATTCAGTTCATGGAAGATCACTTCAAAGATGGCTTTTCAATCTTACTCTTGATGAAGGGGCAGCAGAAATCATTTTGCACACAGATGTAAGGTGGCTAAGTAGGCACAAATTTCTGCAAAGATTTTGTGATTTGCTGAATGAAATACGTTTTTTGAAGGAGAGGGGTGGTTATGTGATCTGGCATTTCTCGCTGACTTTACAGGCGAACTAAGTGATATGAACCTTGAACTACAAGGCAAAAAGAAATGCATTGGCGAGATGATGAGTAGTTTCATCCTACAAGAGCAAATTTGAGCTAATGATGACTGACCTTGCAAACAACACTTTTGATTATTTTCCTAATACGCAGGACCATCTGGGACAATATCCAAATTTTGTTTTTCAGAACAAGAAGTATGTGACAGAAATCTGTTCCAGGAATTCGAAAATAGATTCTGTGACTTCCAAAAAATTGGAACAGTTGTGGAGTACTTGTCATACCCATTCAAAGTAGATGTGGACATTAAAGAAACTGCAGCTGCTATCAGTCCAAATTACTCATTGAACAAGCCATCTCTTGAAAACAAAATATTAACCCTTAAAAATGACATTTTTCTCAAGACCCTTGCTGAGCAAGAATCGTTTTGGAAGCTAGTGCCTAGAGACAAAATTCCCAACTTGAGAAGATGCAGTGAAGCTGTACACTGCTGTTTCAGTTCAACTTATTTGTGTGAATCTGCGTTTTCCCATCTGAAAATGACCAAGAGTATACAACATTCCAACATTACAGTTGAACATTTCCAGGATTCCCCAAGACTGGCCCTCATGCAATATTCACCCAACTTCAAAAAGCTGGTGGATGAAATGCAAGCTCAGACGTCTCACTGATGAGCAAAAGCGAAATATTAAAGATTGTGCAAGATCAGCCTGGATCAATACTCGACCTAAATTTAACACAAATTACTCAATAAAAGTTAAAGTTATTACTCAATAAAACTTTAAGAAAAAAATGTACTTTCCATTTCCCCTCGCAGTTCTTACTGGATCTTCGTCTCTCTGTTTTGTTTTTGCTTAATTTGCTTAACAGCTGATCACATCCAAGTAAATGACAAAAGGTTCATTAAAATGGGGGGGGGGGGAATCCTTCAACTTTATTGGGTTAAAGTTTAATTTGAAACTTAATTTTCATGGTGGTAGATCACCGGCACTTTTGGCCGGAAAAAGTAGATCATGACCTGTTCGAAGTCGGACATTCCTGCTATACCATATCTATCCCAATGATATCATGCTGTATATTCCATTCTCCACCCTGCATCCTGTATACTCCCCCTCTATTTGAATGCTTCACAGCCCATTGCAATGGCTGAATGCAAATAACCTTGCCATAAATTACCAAAAAACTGAAGTGCTTCATATCACTAGAGACGCACACTTCACAACTCCACCACATATAGACGTACTAGGGGAGCAGCTCTAAGAAAAATCTCATTACAATACCTGGGAATCACCCTAGAGCAAGGCCTCACACTAAAACAGCACATTAGCATCACCATAAAACTCCCCTACCAGAAAATAAAAACAGTTTGAACTCTCCAACCACTACTAGATCCCCATAACTTCATAACAGTATTCCAGGCTATGGCACTTCCACATCTGGACTTTTGCATATCGCTCTCCAAGGGCTACCAGCTTCCTCAATCAACCCATTACAAATGCAGAAAATACAGCAGCTAGAGTCCTAACTGGCACACCCAAGCACGAACCTCCACTGGCTCCCCATTAAAACCCGCACCAAATACAAAGCAAAAATTGCCACCTTCAAGGCATTCCATCAACTATCATCAGAATACTTATAATCCCTAATCCAGGGGCAGCTCAAGGCAATCTGCTGCCCAAGGCGAAGAATGAGATGGAGGCCCCCCCCCCCCCCCACACACCTTAGAGGGGGGCGGGGCTTTTCAGAAATCCAATCAGAGACTGAACCAAACCAAAAAGCCGATTAGATTATATGGAGGAAATGCAAGATGTTTGTACACAGGGCCGTATCGAGCTGCAATCGCACCCTGTGCGACTTGCAGCTCGGGCGCACGCCCCCCCCCTCTCTCCCCATACCTCCGTCCAGCACTGCCTGTTTTTTCCCTGCTGCTGCCGCCCTCTGTTTTTTTTCACAGCAGCGCCGGCAGCAGGGAAAGAGTAGGCAGCGCTGGATGGAGGTATGGGGAGGAGGAGAGGGTGCATGTGCCCGATCTGAAAGGTGCCGGCACTTTAAGCAGATCTGTCCCTCCCTGCTCTGACATTGCGTCGGAGGAGGGAGGGACCAGACCTACTTAAAGTGCTGCGAAAAAGGCTTGTGGGGTGCATTTCAGCTGCCTGTTATTGTCCTGCCAGCTGCAGCAGGGCAACAGCAGACAGCTGAAATGTGCCCCCCAAGCCTTTGCACCCTGTGCGACTGCACCGCTTGCACAGGGCTAGGTACAGTCCTGTTTGCACACCAAGGAACTAAAAGACAGCAAGAACCAACAGCACAGTTTATAAAACTAAATTATAACTCATTTTTATGTTGTTGTTATAAACTGCGTCATGGTTCTTGCTTTTTCTTTTTCAACTTATATTTTGCATCCACAGTAGGTGCAGAGCAGAACCAGGACATTCACCCACATAACTCAATATTTAAAAAAAAATCTGATTCCGATCATCTCACTAGGAACAACAACCACCACTATTCTCCAGTACCAGGCATACTGTGAACTAATACAAAGCCTTACAACAAAGAGCAAACCTACTAAACCATATCATATCAGCACAAACTTCCAAAACTCACATAAGGAGACCATCCAGAAAAAGCGTCACTGTAAATACTACAGTGGGCCCTGGAACATCCATACACCTATTTGAAAAGCTGAACAAGTCAAATTACTACAGTACAGTATAGATATTTATGTACAAACTCCATGTTAACAGAACACCTGACCTCAGCCACACATTCACAACGTCGACCCTCACCAAATACAGAAGTAATCATAATCTAAAGTAAAAATAAAAATATGTAGACAAAATTTAAACTGAAACCCCAAGAAGCCAGAGTCCACATGCAGTGCAACATCAGATAAATAAGAGAAGCAGTTCCCCAATACTGTGTAAAATATAAAAATAGCACAAAGTCCAATCATTAAAATTAAATACAATTATTTTTTTTACCTTTCTTGTCTGACCATTATATTCTCTGATCATGCTGGTCCCGATCTGAGGCCTCTGCTTTCCTGTCTTCTCTTAGTTCTCTTTCTGTGGTCTATGGTTCATGGTCCTTATCTCTTCTTTTGTTTTCTTCACTTCCTTCCATCCACCCATTTCCAGTTCCAGTAACCCTCCCCAGTATCAGCACCCTTTCCAGTCATCCCCTCCCAGTACCTTCCAATGTCAACCGCCTTGCATTCCCACGACTGCCACTGGCGTCCATTCTCTTACAGTCCCCCTCCTTCCCCAATGTCCAGCCCCTTCTAGTCCAAATACCATCCCAGGTATCAGCTCATGTCCACTCTCAGTGCCCCCCCAGTCAGCTCCCTTCCAGTCACTTTACCCTCTGTCCATCCCCCTTCCAGTGCCATTCACGTCAGCTCCCTTCCAGCCTCCTCCCCCTCCCATCCCCAAGTGTCAGCTCCCTTCCCGTCCCCCTTCACTACATCCCAGGTGTCAGCTCCTTTCCAGCCCCTCCTTCCCCGTGTCAGTTCCCTTCCTGCCTACTCCTTCCCCTGGCATGCCCTCTCAGTATCTACTCCCTTCCAGTCCTATTCTACCATCCCCCCGCATCAGCCCATTTGTAGCCCTAGCCCCTAGTTTTCTTCCAGGGTCAGTAGCACTCTCCTCCCCTTCTCCATTAGCCCATTTCCAGGCCTATCCCCCTTATCAGCCCACTCCAGTCCTAGCCCCCCAATCAGCCCTTTACCAGTCCTAGGTCATTTCCAGTTCTAGCCCCCCACCTGCCCATTACCAGTCCTAACCCCCCCCATAAATCCATTTCCAGTCCTAGCCCCACTAATCAGCCCATTTCCTGTCCTAGCCCCACTAATCAGCCCATTTCTAGGCCTAACCCCACCAATCAGCCCATTACCAGTCCTAGCACCCCCCTCCCGATCAGTCCATTTCCAGTTCTAACCCCCCATCAGCCCATTTCCAGTTCTAACCCCCCATCAGCCCGCTTCCAGTTCTAACCCCCCCATCAGCCCGTTTCCAGTTCTAACCCCCCTCCTGATCAGCCCATTTCCAGTTCTAACCCCCGATCAGCCCATTTCCAGTTCTAACCCCCCTCCTGATCAGCCCATTTCCAGTTCTAACCCCCCCATCAGCCCATTTCCAGTCCTAGCCCTCCCCCCATCAGCTCATTAATATTTCCTATGCTACCAGCCCCCCCCCAGCCCAGGGAAATTGAAAAAGAAAAAGAACCCCCCCCCCCCGCAGAAGCTGTTTCCCATCAGCGCCAGCGGGCTCAGCTTTAACAGAGCCACGGGAAAAGGAAACCACTCTCCCTTTGCGCGGCTCTGCAAAGCTGAGCTGGCACACAGAGGGAAATGCTGTCAGGGCTCTGGCAGGGGGCCATGGCTGCGGGGCGCTGCCGCCGCCGCCACCACAGCAGTGGCTTCTGCAGCCGGAGGTTTTTTTTTTTTCTTTTTATTTTGAAGGCCGAGTCAGGCAGTCTTTTTGGGGGCAATTTTTGCCCCGCCCCCAAAAAGCTATCGCCTTACTCAGACTCATTATAGAGCCACCCCTGCCCTAATCTAATAAACAGAAGACAGGCCCAGAAGAACCAGCATGCAATCCACACTTGCCATCCCACAAATTAACAGGAAGTGCACCCAAATATCAAATAGAGTATTCTTCCTCTCTGCGCCAAAGCTCTGGAACGCCTTACCAGATGATATCTAAACAATCAATAACCTGGTGGACTTCCGCAAGAAAACAAAAAACATACCTATTCATTGAACACTTTGGCAATTCATTCGCTTAAATTATTTTCTACTGCTAGAATCTATTATCCAGTAGAAGCTCAGTATTCCTACACCCTCTCTCTTCCCCCCCCCCTCCTCACTTCCATGACAGTTATCCAGTATACTTATGTACATACCTAAAATGAATCTTGTATATAGTTCTCATAGTGGATTTTGTTGAGCTTATGTTCAATTATTGTTTAACTTATTGCAATATGTTCTATGCACTGTTCCCTCTAAGCTGTGCGCGCGCGCACACCTCGCCGAGCGAGCGCACATACTTTACAACAGAGCGCACAAAATTTTGGTTCTGATTCTGATAGAAAACACCACAGACGTTTTAAAATTTAAAAGTTGTTGTGTATTTACGGTTTTCACAAGTTCTACAATATTTTCTAGTGCAATCAATGTGGTGTACATACTGTATTCTGACATGTAGTCAAATTTTAAAGTATAGCGCACAAAAATTTAATCTTCCTTCAAAAGCTGCACAGCTGATATTTTATGCGCACACAGCCTACAGAAAATTAGAGGGAACATTGGTTCTATGTACATTATGTTCAACTGTTCTATGTAAACTGCCTTGACACTTTGAAAGGCGGTATATAAAACCAGCTAAATAAATAAGGCCGGGCGAGAATACCAAGCATTATTCTACAAAGACACCTACTGTTTCAAGGGACTCCTTTTCTCTGTTCCAGGGAAAGCTACGATCCATGCAGGTCAAACAGAGGACTGTTACTGCAATGGCTGGGCTATATAAGGTGAAATTCTACTTACCTATAATCTCCTTTCTTTGAGTCCGGCTAGACCAGGCTAGACAAATGGGCAGTGTCCCCTGCCAGCAGATGTGGAGCACAGGTCAGCCTCCTCACACTCTGTTTCTGATTGCAGCACTGTATAAAGCATTCAGTAAATCTCCACAATGTTAAACAAGTGCTCAGCATTAACTACTTTCTCAGTTATGTCTTATTCTTTTAACCCAAACTGAGGTTAATTATAAGATAAGCACACTTGCTTCTCACAGCACTTTTATGTAGAAAGCACAGTTACTTACCTGTAACAGGTGATCTCCGGAACAGCAGGAATTAGTCTTCACATATGGGGTTCGTCGGCGCCGACGGAGCCCGCACGGGAATGCTCCCCAGCATCCAATCATAAGGCTTTTGGGAGCATCCCTCGCGCCTGCGCGGTAGCTTCCCGCCCTTCCCACTGCCTCTCCCCAGTTGCATTTAATAGCTGAGACAGAAGGAGAGGAGAGGAAGGAAGAGAGAGAGAGAGAGAGTTACAACTCCTAGGGGAGGTGGGTGGGTTGTGAAGACTAATTCCTGCTGTTCCGGAGATCACCTGTTACAGGTAAGTAACTGTGCTATCTCCAGGAACAAGCAGGAATGAGTCTTCACATATGGGGACTCCCTAGCTGAGGGTGCCAGGGGAGATCCCAGAATGCGCGCCCCTGGACAGGGCGGCATCGCCCAACCGGGATCCCCGGCATCCCTGGAGGGATGGAGGGTAGGAGTTGAGAAGAGTTGCCAAGGCACAGCAACCGAAGACTACAGGGGAGTCTTCAAACCACGTCAATTATCATTAAACCGTTAATGATCTAGCACAATCTAGAGCTTACCTACTGGATTGTAGAAGGCAGAGCTGCGATGGGTACTGTAGATGCAGTAGCGAAGTCTTCAAGGGAACTTCACCGCAGAGAGGACAAAGTTCCCAGTCCGGGCGGGCTGGAGACGCAGGTGTCGACCGGCACCGGACAGACGGCAGGTCTTCACGAGGAGCTCTAAGAAGCTGAGAACTCCAGTAGCAGAGTCCCCAATCCGGAGGACTAATCAGAAGACTGACCGATCTGGGAGAACCCAGCCCGGAGAAGAACAGAAGGGTACCCCGGGATACCGAGGGGTACACTGTCTACCGTAGCCAGCAAGGGATAAGAAGACAATGGGTTCGAAAACCTCCAGACAAGGAGGCGTAAACCAAGGGGCTGTTGACATCACAGCAAGCTTAAGCATAACCGGTCCGAGCACCCGAGCCGCAGAACGCAGGCAAGAGGGACGACCGGACCCCGTAGGAAATAACAAAACGTCAGTACCGACAATTGGGGGATAGTCGGTAAGACACAGGGCGCTATAACATTTCCCAAAAAGCGCCCACCTGTACCGATATATATCGAACAACAGGTATAGATGTATATCGGGCTACAGGTGGGCCCGGGAGCGCCCACCCAGGTTACTCAACTGGTATGGACACGTGAGAACGCTACTGCCAACTCGGACCGGCCCTTGATCCACAGGAGGGCGCCTTCCTGGAAGGCGGCGGGAGGAAGGGCCATCCAAGTGATGGGCCTATGTGCGTGGAGCAGGGCAGATCGGCGAGAGTAGTAGCAGTATGGTTGGGTGACCGCCAGATCAGTTGGGTAGGAGTACATCAGGAGTACGTAGACCCCTGAGGCGTCCACCTGGCAGTCACCCAAAACGTGTCCTCCGTGCCACAGGGAAGGCAGGAGGATAGAAAACCCTATAGCAACGGCGTGACCGTGGGGCCATCTCCGGCCTATATAAAAAAAACCCTCGGGGTTAGGGCCAATGCCCTCCGCCACTCCGAAGAGTGCAGGGAGCGGAGCCGGGGATCGGCATGGGTCAGTAGGGCCCCTGTCCACCGTAGCCTGACGGACCCAGGGATATCTCTGCGAGAGCGGAGACACAGACCAGGGGGGGGGGGGGTGGTCTGGCCCTGTCAAGGAATGGTTCGGCCACGCTTGGAGAGTAGCGGCCAAGGCCTACACTGGGAGAAGGCGATTCGGTTCGCGATCCCCTCAATCCGGGGCCAGGCAGAGGGGAATCCTGGGCCAGGCAGAGGGGAATCCGAGGGATGTACCCGAGGGTAAGCCCGAAGAAGATTAGCATGGCCCTGAGGAGCCAGGTTAACCTAGCGCGGGAATGTTCCCCCCCCCCCCCGGGGGAGGGGGGCTCCATACCTCCCATCAAGCAGCCGAACCGCTTGTAGAACTGGACCGTAACTTCATGTAAGAGGAGTTAAGTGCAAACTGCCGCATACCGTAGCCTAAGGCCGCCTGGCATGGGCAGCCTGGCGCGAGCCCTGGCACTGCCGACCGGTGTGAGACGTCCCTGGCATGGGCGTACCCAGCAGGCGGGCAGAGGGATGAAACCTCCTCCTCTTCGGACAGGAGGGTCGGGAAGGACATTTCCTACCCCCAGGAGAGGGGGAGGGCCGCGGGCGGCCAGTGCCAAACAGGTCGGCGGAGCACAGAGCAACCTGACGCAAAGCCTCGCCATTGAAGAGGTTCTCCCCGGTGCACGGGGAAGTACCCAGGTTATGTTGTGCCCAGCTGCACAAGTCGGAAGCCTGCAACCAGGCTGTACGACGTGCCCCAATGGCTACCGCAGAGGACCTGCTAACTGACTCGAAAGAGTCCACGGCAGCCCGAGAAAGAAACCAAGAGATATTCCTGCAATGGTAAAGAAGCAAGGAATAGTCAGGGGCCCGAGGGGCCAACACAAAGGGAGACAAAAGAGATAACCTCTCGGTGATCTCCCGCAGCGCCAGGCTCATATAGAAAATATATGAGAGAATCCTGGAAGCCAACATGGACGCTTAAAAGGATCGCCGCCCAAAGTTGTCCAGAGTTTTAGACGCACGATTCGGGGGGCAGGAAGAGTGCTTCTTCTTGCTTCCGACCTTCCTCAGGGCCGATTCCACCACAATGGAATGATGGGGAAGCTGGTGCGTCTGGAAACCCGGAGAGGGGGGCACCCAATACCGGGCATGCATGGCCGCAGGCGGCGCCGGTACCTGTAAGGGCGAGTGCCAAATCGCGAGCAGGAGATCCCGCAGGGAGGGAGGTAAAGGAAGCATTACGGCCGCCTGTTCCGCAGTACCCGGACTTAGCGAAGGGCCCGGAATAGGAATGGCGAGCAAGTCCGCCATGTCAAGGAGGAAGTCCTGAAAAGACGGCTCTCCCAGAGGGGCTATCCCGGAGGAGGCCGAGGTGGAGGGGCCCGCTTCAACACCAGGGGACCCACCGTGCTGGTGCACGGGAGGAATCGCTCTAAACAGAGGAGGGTACTGACAGTCCCAATTCGAGGCAGACGGTACTGCATCGTCAGAGCCCGGGACTGACGCCAAGCGGGGCATCGAAGGGAGCGACGTCCCCGACGGGCCCGCGGGACTCGGCCTTGGCCCCAAGTCCGGGGGCGGGGCCGCCCTGGGGCAATCCGCAAGGGCGGCTGAAGTGGTGCCGAGGCCGCTGGAGAGCAGGCGAGCGCGGCACTGCACCGTCGGAAGAGACCGGGGTCGGATCCGAAATGCGCCGGAGCCACGTTTTCCAGACTGGAGATCGATTCGAGGCTGGGCATCGAACCGAGCGACGCCTCCTTAGGGGGCCCCGGTGTCGGCGGCCGCGCCGGTGCTGCCACTCCCGCGAATGGAGTCGGGGTCGCGACGATCGGTGCCGAGGGCAACGAGGGCTTCCCAGGCCGAAACTCGGCGAAGAGGGAAACACCCGAAGTCGGTTCCGACGCCGGGAGAGAGGCCCTCCTAGGCGCCGGGGTTCTGCCCGTGCCTGTTATATTGAGCGGGAAACCCTTACGAGGCGTACTACGCGGCCTCGAGGGTACCCAGGTAACCCGCCGACGAGCCCTGGCGGGGAGCGAGATGCCCAGCCCCGGCTCCGTGGCGCTTCTTTGGGTCGACTCGACCGAAGGACCCGGGTCCCGCGGGCAAACTCCAGTGACGAGCGGAGCACTCGACGCCCGCGTAGATGCCGGGAGGTTGGTGGCGTCCGGGGGAGGCCCCGGCCCCGCGCAAGATGGGGGTGCCGACCCGCCCGACCGGGATAGATCGATCCCCTCCGCAGGCGGAGCCCGGAGGCGACCCCTAGCGAAGAACGGGGCCCTTGTTCCCAAGACCGCCGCGGGAGGGGCGGAGCCGCTCAAGGCCAGTACCGCCCCCGCAGAAGCCGGGGGCGAGTCGATCGGCCTTGGCGGTGCCGAGGGCACCCGGTGCCAATCCCCGGCGGGGAGTGGGGCCACCGACTCCGACGCCGAGGACTTGGTCCCGCTCGAAGCGGTCACCACCTCCGCGCATGGCAGGGGTGTGGGCACGCCATACCGGGTCAGGTTGGTCCGACGATCCCCGGTGACGAGTGGAACACTCGACACCGACGCCGATGCCGGGGAATCGGCACCGCCAAAAGCGGGTACCGCCCCGTGCAGGGCCGGGATGCCGTAGAGCCAGACTGGGTCGAGTCGATCGGCCCCGAAGGCACCGAGGACACCAGTCGACAGTCCCTGGCGAAGAGTGGAACACTCGACGCCGGTGCCGATACCGAGGGATCTGCACCGCTCTAAGCGGGTGCCACCCTCGGGCATGGCTCGAGAATGTTCTGTGAGGAGCGAACCTCAGGAACAACCCGAAACCCCATGGAGGCTCTGGAGCCCGAAGGCTCCCTCCGGGGTGTAAGGGACTGGAGGGGAAGGCCGGAGCCGTCGTCATGCGGCGCATGAGACTCACCCCTCAAGGCTCGGTTAGTCTTAACAGACTGTTGTTGGGTTACCTGATCCTGGAGAGGAGAGAACGCCGACGACCGCTCCTCAGAGGGAAAGACGTCATCGAGGGACACTCGAAACAGGGAGGGTCTTCTCCAGACGCTGAAGCCCGGGGAACCGGGGGAGAAGGGGTCAGGGCCCCAACAGGAGAGGCACCAGGCTTTGGAGTCGGAGCAGAAGACAACGTCTCCACAGTGGGGGCACTTCTTAAGGGAAGAAGGCTCCATGCTGGAAAGCCCGGTAGGCCTCAGAATAACACGAGGAGGATGCTCCTCGAAAGAAATAAGGGAAAACAAAAAATGAGGAAAAAAAAAAAAAGGGCACCAGCGGTGCCAGAGTCAGCGGGGGGAAAACCGCGACCACAGGAACAAAAAAGAAGAAAAGAAGAAAAAGTTTCTGCGGTGACAGGAGTTACGTCCTGTCGGCTCCGCGGAAAAACGAAAACTGGGGAGAGGCAGTGGGAAGGGCGGGAAGCTACCGCGCAGGCGCGAGGGATGCTCCCAAAAGCCTTCTGATTGGATGCTGGGGAGCATTCCCGTGCGGGCTCCGTCGGCGCCGACGAACCCCATATGTGAAGACTCATTCCTGCTTGTTCCTGGAGATCAACATATACCTTTTGGCTTACCTTGCAGCAAGTGCACCACAGCCAACATTCTGAAGTTCTGAATAGCCAGCAACATTTAGCATTCCAAATGCTCACTAGTTTGCATGTGCTCTGGGACTTTAACCCACCCTTATTGAGACAAGGGGGGACATAAACCCACCTCTATTCTGAAGTTCTGAATCAAATCTTCTAACCAGTTCTCTCACCTCTGGACACACAAGGCTTTCAGGCTCCACTAAGCTTCCTGGCTTTTCAACACAACCTACTCCAACCTTTCATTCCAGGTTTACCAACTGCTTACTCTAAGCTTCCAGCTTTAGCACAGTTACTTACCTGTAACAGGTGATCTCTGGGAACAGCAGGAATAAGTCTTCACATATGGGTATCATCGGTACCGACGGAGCCTGCGCGGGAACGCTCCCCAGCGTCCAGTAAGAAAGCTTTTGGGAGCATCCCACAGCGCCTGCGCGCTGCCTTCCCACCTTTCCCAACCGCCTCTCTCCAGTTCGAGAAACATGATGACAGAAAAAGACCACATGGCCTATCTAGTCTGTCCTTCCATAACAACAACTACAACAGTCCACTTTTTACCTTTAGAGATCCTCTGTGTTGGTCCCATGCTTTTTTGAATTCAGTTACTGTCCTCATCTCTACCACCTCCACTGGGAGACTATTCCATGGATCCACTACTCTTTCTGTAAAGAAATATTTCCGCATATCACTCCTGAATCTATCTCCCTTCACCCTCCCTTCACCCTTGCTGTCTGGTTTGTCCCTTTTGTGCAACCTGACCTATGGTCTGGCTCTGCTGGGTATAGGAAGGATAAAACTTCCTCTTTTTGCTAAAAGAGGGTTTTTTATAAGGTTTCCTCTTGGCTGGAGTGGCTGTAGACTTTGACAATCTATCTAAGGTAGAATTGTCAGCATCTAACTCGTTAGCCTTTTCCTGCCAGTTCTTGCCGAAGAGATTCTCCCCCGTGCAAGGAATGTTGCCTCACTTGTCCTGTACCCAAGTCTCCAAGTCTGTTGCCTGTAGCCAGGCAATCCGTCATGCACCAATGGCAACAGCAGAAGTTCTGCTGATGCATTCGAAGCAGTCAAAGGCTGCACGATTGACAAACTTGGAGACATCTTGAGCATGCTTAACTAGAGCAAGAAAATCTTGTCTCTTATCATCTGGGAGAAATGGGCTCATAAGTTCCAAGTCACCTGTGACTTCCTTAAGGAACATTCCCATATATAGGATATATGAACTGATCCTAGCTGAAAGCATTGAAGCTTGAAAAGTTCTGCATCCAAAAGCATCCAGAGTCCTGCATTCACGACCTGGAGGATTGGATGCATGCCTCTTTGCACTTTTTATCCTACGCATGGCTGATTCCGCTACCACTGAATGGTGTGGCAGCTGAGTTTTCTGAAATCCAGGACATGGTGGAACTCGATACATAGTATTAAGTCTCCTAGAGTGAGGAGAAGTAGTCAGAGGTGTCTCCCACATTCTGAGCATCAAGCTATACAGAATTTCATGGATAGGCAGAGTAACTGCCTCCTTAGCAGCTTTAGGATATTGGAGGATTTCCAATTCCTTTGCTCTGGGTTCTTCTTCAGGAGCTACTGTGATTGAAAGACCTTTGGCCATATCACGGATGAAATCCTGAAATGACATGTCCTCTGGAGGTGACATTCTGCGTTGGGGAGAGGAGGGATCTTCTAGGAGAAACCCTCTAGTGCCAGCAGAATTGTCAGTCTTCGGAATCGGAGGAATCAAAGTATTCCTGACCCCGATGCTCTTGCAAAGCACAATCCCGGTACCGATCGAAGTTGGTATCGAGGTGACCCGGTACTGCTTTATCCACTCCAGCCAGAGGTGGCATGGGAAGAGTCCCCACCGGGGCCGGTACCATCAGTACCGGCATCGTCGGTGTCGGTACCGGTGTCTGTACCGGCTTCGGTGTCGATGTCGGCACAGGGGCCCTTGGTACCACCGGTACCGCAGCTGAAAGAAGAGCTGCGATACTGTGTTCGATAGCAAGAAACCTCTGGTCTATCAAGGCTGACGATGCCTGGGTATTGGTACCGGTAAGAACGGCCGGAACCCCTGAGCATGGCACAGGTAGTTCTTGCGAGGTTGAGGCCTTCAGAACATCCTGAAGCCCCATCGATGCTTTGGAAGCCGAAGCCGCCCGCCGGGGCTGTTTTGCCGGTGTGGTTCTCTCGATGCTTAGCAGGAGAGCTACCCTTTGTGGACCGACTTTTGTGTTTAGTTACCTGAGATCTATGGGAGGAAGAAGAGGCCCTTAATGATGTCAATGCAATGGATATGGCATCTGAAGAAAAGAGGGTACCGAGCTTTGCGTCCCGGTTCTGTCTTCCTCTTTTGGTCATCCCCATGCAGGAGAGACATTCAGTTGGAGAATGATCAGGTCCTAAACATTTTAGACACCAATCATGGGTTTCAGTGACGGAAATGGTACCGCCAAACTTAGTACATTTTTTAAAACCACTAGTTGGCTTTTCCATAATTTAGGAAAAATGGGGCCTAATGCCCAAAATGGCGCCTAGCACCAAAAAGTAAAGTTTCTGAAAAGAAACAGTCTAAGTTTAAGGGTTTCTTTTTTTTAAATATGAAAAGAAAAGAACCGGCGGTACCAGTAGGCATCGTGCGGTAGGCAAACACGACCACAAAAAAGAATTTTAAAGATAGAATTTTCTGCGGTGACAGGGAATAGGTCCTGTTGGCTCCGCGGAAAATGAAGAACTGAAGAGGGACAGTTGGAAAGGCGGGAATGCAGCGCGCATGTGCTGAGGGATGCTCCCAAAAGCGTTCCTATTGGATGCTGGGGAGCGTTCCCGCGCAGGCTCTGTACCGACGATACCCATATGTGAGGACTACATTCCTGCTTGTTCCTGGAGATTGTGCTATATGCTGAGACGGCAATTCTACTGCTGCAAAGCACACAAGTATTTGTCACCTGCTATCAGAATTGGTGTTAGAGGTGGAGGTGCCCCAAGACAGAAACTAGGGAGGGGGCCCCAAAATTCACTTTCAAACTATTCCTCCTTCAGATTGAGGTAGATTGGGGGCTCCCTGTGGCACAGAGGTCCAGGGCAATTGCCCTGTTTGTCACCCCCTTAATGCCAGCTTTGCCTGCTGTCTCTTCACCAGTTTTCAAAGTACAAGTTTGAGCGTATTTTCACCTGGAAAATTTCCTAAGGAAAATCTACCCATAGAGACTTGCACCTACTTTCTCTGAGGATACGTTTTTAGGCAAAAACATAAATCGTTTTAAAAATACAAAACTACAATGTATAAATCCCTTCCCTAACCAGGCTCCCAGGAAGGCCTCCGCTGAATGTGGGTGAAAAACACACACACTGTGGCATGCTGCATGTACTTCTATCGGCACACGGCATAGGCAGTTTTCAAATTGTCTTTTATCCTTGCAAAGAGCCATTTATATGGGTAAAAGGCTATTTGAAATGAACATAAGAAAGAATTGTGATGATTTTCATGGTATCCATGAATCTGTTGTAAGATGTATGACAACAGCTAAAGAAGCAGATTCCCATGGGTGACTTGAGGCTTGCATGGGCTGGCAAGGACAAACTAGAGCAGCTTGACTTTATTAAATAAAATTGCTCACAGTGTGTACCACAGCTGGCCATAATTGGCCAATGGGTTTATGAGGAATGCACAGTTCAACAAGTTCTGAAGTGTTCGCTGGAGCTGTAGCACTTGGTAAACCTCAAATGGGCTAAGAATTATGCTAATACACACAAGCATACTGCACTTAAATCATTAGAGGATTGCCACAGTCAGCTATATTTTCAATATTGATCCTACCTTGCTCTGAGTGTGATTCCAGAGTAAGCTGACCACGCTGGCTTTAAATTTCTATGTGGAGACACAGAGGGAGAGAGAAAGAATAAAAATTCAGACTAGCATGGGTCTGGTCTTTTTCTTAAATCAAACTGAGGACAGTATTTTTTAAATGAACACACAGCAATCCAGACAATAGTGAAAGCTCCACAATTTAGGATAGTTAAAATGGAAAAATATTGGGCACAGAAAAGGAATGCCCAAAGCAAAAGCTTCAAATTGAAATGGCAACAGTAACAAGAGTTGATACACCAAGATAACATTCTTGCTCAAAATTTTCCAGCTTAAAGTAATTCTATCACATTTTTGTGGGTTACCAGGAGTCCAATACGCATTATTTACTTTTCCATATAGGTCAAAATGAAAAACATTCTGGCTTCATAGTCTGGAGCAGCTGTATTGGCAATGGATATACAATGGATAAGAGCACTAGACCACTGAATAGCACAATAAAAACACAGAGCAGAGGTATCTTGTGGCACAAACTACTGTCCGAAAGAGTATAAAAAGATTACAAAAATTAAATAGCTTTGCAAATATCAATTAATTCACATCCAAAATCAATTATAATAAACAAAACCCAACATAGCTATGTATTGCTGTATTACATCAAAATAAACAGCAGAAATGGAACAAAAAGGCAACGTCCCCTCGTGAATTGCAACCAGAGATGGAAAAAGAAAAATGCTTAATCCAAATAGAATAAACAGAAAATTGAAAACTAAAAAGTTCACACAATTCATTATAAAAACCCATATCGTTAGACACTCTATAGGGTATGTTTGCTAAAGCACATTAGTTGTTTTCGCAGTGCTAACGCGGGATCATCATGCCAAGAAGCTAGCTAGTATGGCAGAAACGCAGCCACCACGGGCCTTTTTCCACGGCATCTGCAGGGGACATGCTGGGAACGCCCTCTGCATATACCACAGGGGTTTTGCAGCTATCACCCAGCATTAGCTTTAAAAGCAGTTCACGCTTTAGTAAACATATCCTATACGTAAGTAAGGCCATTAGAAACTTAACCAATATAAAAAGAATGAATACATTTTTTTAAAGAGTGCCCCACCACCATATAGACTCGTCCTAGAAACAGTATGTACACACACAAAACCCCTAAAGCCTCTCATGCTTCTAGGTGACGCAAATCTCCCTTCCCTTCCAAACAAAGTCGCTAATACATTTTTTACTGGCTATGAACAACCTACAATATACCCTAATGAACCAACTCACAGAAAAGGAGCTATACTTGACCTCATCTTTGCAAACAGTCTACTATTAGTTCAAAACTGTATTACCAATCCTATCATAACAGTTCCTTGGTCAAACCACTACAGGATTAACTTTGAAGTACAAGTTCCCATGTCAAGGGAACTAACAAACGTCACCAATCTCAATGAG
This sequence comes from Ichthyophis bannanicus, assembly GCA_033557465.1. NCBI lineage: Eukaryota > Metazoa > Chordata > Amphibia > Gymnophiona > Ichthyophiidae > Ichthyophis > Ichthyophis bannanicus. Next base: position 812,628,458 of record CM066032.1, on the reverse strand, counting down.
AAGATTTAACATTTTGACAAAGATGAATTCCTGAATTATGTACTTCCACAACTTGACCAGAACCCAACAAACCTAGATACGTCCACCAAAAACTGAAACCAAGTTAATACATAATGCTGCAGCAGCTTCATATAAGACGACCCCACGTTGCTCCATGGTACTCCTGTGAAATTGATAACCAAAAGAGAGCACAAAAGCTAGAGCACAAATAGCGTCAAAATGAAAGTCCTGAGCATCTTAAAAGATGCAAAAGAAATAACATGACCTAATAAACAATTCTATACAAACCTCATAATGGCTTCCCTCAATAAACCCAGAGAGCTCTTTGACATCACATGCACCCTAATTAAAAAGTCTACTCCAAATTCTGGAATTATCCCTTTAAGGCCTCAAGAAATAGCTAACTTCCTAGAATGGAAATATAACCAGCTTTCAAAGTATAAGAGACTACAACTTGAACTTGAAGTTATTTAATCACAAAATTGCAAGAATCTATGGGATACTTTCCTTATTCCCTCTGAAAACCAGTTAGACACCATCATCACCAATCTAAATACATCCGCATCTTCTTTAGATCCATGCCCTGTCGTTTGGATCAAACAGGCAAGAAAACATCTAATACTTAGATTGCTTAACATCACACGACTATCTCTCACTCAAGGTAACATACCCACTAGTCTCAGGCAAACGTCTATAAGACCTCTATTGAAAATGGAACCTAAATAATACCGTCCAATATCAAGCTTGCCTCTTATAATGAAGATAACTGAGAAAGCAGTACAGACACAGTTACAAGATCACATTGATACCCATACTCTATTAGATCCTCACCAGCATGTTTACAGGTCCAATTATAGTGTAGAGATACGTTTTTAGACAGCCTATTATCCAGCATTGACAATGCTAGAAGAGGCTATATTCTAATATTTATTGACATGGCAGCGGCCTTTGACTCAGTGAACACTACACCCTAATAGAGAGACTCAGAGAAATTGGAATTAATGGCATGGTGCTGAAGTGGTTCATCTCATACCTAACAGAAACAGCAGGTCAGATGTGGAAAGGATCATTCTATTCTATTTACTCAACCCCATGGTATCCCACAAGGTTCAGCTCTGTCGGCCCTACTTTTTAACATCTACCTTTGACCACTATGTTCTGTAATAAATGATCATAATGATAAATATGAAATATGCAGATGACATTAAGATTTTTGCCCCTTTTAACACTGATCAGCTTGATTGCACTCAGATTTCAACATGCCTAAAGGCAATGATAAGCTGCCTCAGTGAATTAAGCCTTAAAATCAACTTTGCTAAGTTGAAGGTCCTATATGTCACAAGGAACACCACATTCCTACCACCTAAGAGCATATGTATTTTAGATTAGGACATGGCTGTTAAGTAGTAAGTAAAATACCTTGGAGTAACTCTTGGTAAGAACAAATTCCAGGATCTCATCAAGAGCATGACTAAGAATGCTTACTATAGGCTAAGAACAATCCAGAAGCTCAAAACACTATTTAATGAGCGTGACTTCAGAACTGTGTCAATCCATGCTAACACCTGTTCTAGATTACTGCAATTTAATCTATCAAGGTCTTCCGAGGAAATCAACGTACCCACTGCAACTTGTCCAGAACACAGCTGCACCCCTAATAACTGGAACTACAAAACAGAACCATATAACACCTGCACTATGTCAGCTTCACTGGCTTCCTGTTCACATTCGTTCCAAGTTTAAATCACTTTTAATCATCTTTAAAATAATACATGATCTGTCACCAGCAATCCTTTAGCGTTTGATTACAATGGGATCTAATAACAGGCAAAGATCATCTGTAAGCAGAAATGTATTATCCATCCCAAAACAATGCACGAGAGTGAGGCAAACAACTTGTAACTGTGCCATATCCTTGTATGCTCCATCACTTTGGAACTCTATGTCAGAGAATATCAGATATCAAGAATTTTAGAGGATCTCTAAAAACGCAGCTCTTCAAGGAACACTTTGGATCAGACACTTCAACCTAACCTCCCTAACTACTTTATGTAATTGTCCAAGTTAAGATTCTCTGTTCAATATATATTTCTTGTTTGTGTTTTATGGAAACCACATTGAACGCAAATAAATAAAACCGTAACCTAAGCTAAAGGGACCTCTATGGACTAAAAAAGGACAATCAAATACAGAAAAACACGACCTGACAAAAATGAGTCCTTCTCTTTAAAATGTAAAAGGCTGCATTAACATTTCAGCCATGCCTGTCTGAAAAAGCCACAGGGTCACCCAAGAAAAACAAAATTATACAAGAAATTTCAACACACAAACTACAAGGTCAGCTTAAACTAGGTTGCTGAAAAAAATGGTGCAAATGCAAAGTTAGTATCTTAGATCCACAACTAGAAAAGAAAATAGCAAACACTTTTAAACTTGTGATGACGGGAGTACTGCACTAGCTGTTAAACTACTCATGGAAAAATAAATTACTGTCCTGTACTTAACATTTGAAAACGGCATCAGCAGCACCATGGGTGTGATTTTGGAAGCCCCATTCATACTTTGGATGTCTGAAAACAGACAGATGTCCAAAGCACAGGGATCTCTCCAGAGCCATTTTCAAAGCCAGCTCTGGGGATGTCCCCAGGGTGAGGACGTCTAAGTCTGAACTGAGGTGTGTGGAGGAGTAACTGGGGCACTCCCACGAACCTGGGACGTCCCCGCCTGAACTCAGAAATGTCCTGGATGTCTGGCATCGTGTCTAAGTTTAGACCTGCTACAGGCACAAACAGGCATCTGAAAAATACTTGTTTTGGCTGAAAAACATCCAGAGGGTGTAGAGGAGAAAAACACTCCATCATCCCCAGTACTCAGCATATTTGCAATGATTGTAGCAGTGGCATTTGAACCCCGACTTTCCTGTTCCTAGCCCACTATAATCATTAGGCTATTCCTAGACATCCAGGTTCTGAAATACAATTTTGGGGACATTTAAGTAAATGCCCACGCAGAAGTCCATATTGGGTACGTCCATCTTTGTGAAATCATTTCTGTACCTGGACGGGTCTGCTTTTTCTTTTCCCAAGACATTCAGGCTTAGATATTCCGGATTGCACTTGGAAGTCCTTTATAAAACTCCCCTCTATATGTTCTCAATGTGTTTAAGATTCTTTGGGGGGTTTTTTAGTTTAGAGTAGACTGAAATTTTTTATCTTCTTTTATTATTGGTAGTGGTCATTTAGCTATATGTTATTTAGTTTAACTTATTGATTTTTAGATTTTAGCCTCCACTTGGTCTTAATTTACATTTTATCATCTTTATAGTTTTTTTTTCTATACTTTTATCTATGGGTAGTATATTCCAACTTTTTGATTTTTAAATTCTGGACTTTAGCTTTCACTTTTTATATATTTTTATATTATATGGTTTTTTTAATGCCCCCTTTAAAAAAAATTTGGATGATTCTTTTAAAATCTCATTTTTTAAGTTTTTTAAATAATTTAGATTTTAGTAACCTTTGTACAATGGTGCTGAAAGTGGTGGGAAGAGTCAATGTATTTAAAGGTTTCTGTCGAGGGAACTTGATTTGACAGCGATTAGAACATAACACCACAAGAACATAAGAAATGCCATACTGGGTCAGACCAAGGTCCATCAAGCCCTGTTTCCAACAATGGCCAATCCAGGTCATAAGTGCTTGGTAGGTTCCCATAAAATGTACACAGGTTCCACAATGCTTGTACTGGGGTAAGCAGTGGATTTCCCAGGTCCTTTTTAATAATGGCTTATGGCTCTTTCTTCCAGAAATTTGTCTAAACCTTTTTTAAACCCGGCTACACTAACAGCTTTTACTACATACTTTGGTAACAAATTCCAGAGTTTGATTACATATTGAGTGAAAAAATATTGTCCCTTATTAATCTTAAATGGGTTGCATTGTAGCTTCATTGCATGTCCCCTAGTCTTTCTACTTTTTGATGGCATAAACAACCGATCTACGTTTACCCGTTTCACTCCAATCGTTAATTTATAGACCTCTATCATATTTCTTCTCAGCCGTCTCTTTTCTACGTTGAAGAGCCCTAACCTTTTAAGCTTTTCCTCATAGGGGTATCCTTTTCATCCCCTTTACCATTTTGGTCATTCTTCTCTGTACCTTTTCTAATTCTGCTATATCCTTTTTAAGATATGGCGACCAGAACTGCACACAATATTCAAAGTGCAGTCGTACCATAGAATGATTTAGAGGCATATATTATATCATATAAATTCTTACATTCACCTTATCATCAACAACCCAACCAAGGTTGGTCGCCTGTGTATTACAAGAAAATTATTTTATTAAGAGAATTAAAAGCAAAACTATAGTCATACAGTGTTTTTGTCCAGGAAAGGACATTATCTGTTAAGTAAAATGTTACCTTCCAGATTGTCCTACTAGACCAGTCTGAACAAATGTGAAGGCAAATCCATTTTCTCTAGGGTTAGGTGGTGCTCATGACACCAGCCATCAAAGAAACACCATACTCACACATAGGAAAGACAGGTTGAACCACTGCTATAGAATAGCTCTTATGAACTAAGTGCCACATATCAAGGGCCAAGCCATAATGGAAAAAGAAGTCAGGTTGTCTAATAGAATGGGCTCTGAAATAACAGGCCAGGACCTGAGGAAGATGCAGGGGTGGACCTTGCAGGAGCTGCATCAGATTCACAAAGCAAGGCCTCCATGGCCAATACAGTGTCACTGGAATCACTGGGACTGGGTGATGTTCTATCCGGTGAATCACTCACTCTATAAGAGGCTACGGTGGAAACACGTATAGAAGAGGCTTCAGAGACCAAGGCTGAAACAGGACATCGACATCCTCGGAACCCAGTTCCTTGTAGCTACTGAAGAATCTTCCCACTTTGGCACTGGATTGGGTTGCCATCCAATCCATTCAAGGACAGCTCCATCGGTCCTTCCACTCTGCACGAGGAAACAAGAGGAGAAACAGGAAGGCGCCCCTCCTGCAGAAAGACCAGTCACAAAAAGAAGCAGGCAGACGGAAGTCCACTGAAAGGAATAGGTACTTTATTGTTGTGTATCTGCCCTACATGTGTTTCAGTCAAAAGGCCTTCTTCAGGGGATTTTGACCACTAAAGTCATACAAACATATAAATAAGAGAAAGGTGATCTCCACGAACAGCAGGAATTTAGTCTTCACATATGGGTGACGTTGGTACCGACGGAGCCCGCGCGGGAATGCTCCCCAGCATCTAATAGGAAAGCTTTTAGGACATCCCACTGTGCCTGCGCTGCTGCCTTCCCACCTTTGTGACTCTCCTTCCTCAGTTGAGTTTGTAGCTGAGATAAAAGGAGAGAATAGAGAGAAACCCTACAACTTCTAGGGGAGGAGGGTTGGTTGTGAAGACTAAATTCCTGCTGTTCCCGGAGATCACCTGTTACAGGTGAATAACTACGCTATATCCAGAAACAATCAGGAATGTAATCTTCACATATGGGACTCCCTAGCTCCCAGATGCCAGAGAAATGCTTTCAGGATCAGTAGATTTGCCTCAGAGCAGACCTCAAGAGGTCATGGATCCTTCATGGATGTCTGGCATCAAAAAATTCTGGGATGGAGGATAGAAGTTGCCCTAAGTCTGAAAGAGGAACTGGAGTACCACCTGACTAAACATGGCATCCCAACAGGAATCCTTGTCGAGACAGTAATGAGCCTCAAAGGTATGTACTGAAGACCATGTGGGCTGCTTTGCAAATTTCGTCAATGGCAACAGAATGTAGGCTTGCCATGGATGCAGCCATGGCATGAACGTTATGGGCAGTGACGTGACCTTCAAAGGATAGTCCTGCCTTATCATAAGTAAATCAAATGCAATCTACAATTCATTCAGAAAGGGTACATTTTGATACAAACAACCACAAGTCACTGGGATCAAAGAAGATGAATAACTGAGAGGCTTTACAGTGCTCAGCAGTCCTTTGAAGATAGAAGGCTAAGGCCTGTTTACAATCAAGGGTATGGAGGGAAGCCTCTTCCCTAGAGGAATGTGGTCTAGGGAAAAAGACAGGCAGGTAAACAGACTGATTGAGATGGAAAGGAGACACCACCTTTGGCATGAAATGGGGGTGAATCCTAAGGACCACCTAATCATGGTAGAACCGGGTATATAAAATGGGTCTGCCACCAACGCCTGAAGTTCACTGATGCGTCTAGCTGAAGTGAGAGCAACAAGGAAAATGACCTTCCAAAACGAGAAACTTTAGGGTGGCTTTGGTTAAAGGTTCAAAAGGCAGCTAAAGGTTCAAAAGGCGGCTTAAGGAGCTGTCCTAAGACAACGTTAAGATCCCATGCCTCTCATGAAATGCGCCACAAGTGGTTGTGAGGAGATAGGCTGCCCATCAAAGGGATGGTGAGAAGCAGCAATGGCACTGAGATGAACTCTTACCGAGTTCGTTTTGAGACCAGAGGATGAAAGATGGAAAAGATACTGAAGGAGAGCATCCACAGGAGTTGAGAAGGGATTAAGATCCTTCTGGGAACACCAAGTGGAGAATCTATGCCACTTGAAGTCATAGGAACGACCAGTGGATGGTTTCCTTGAGACAAGCAAGATTTGCTTTACTTCCTGAGGACGGTTAAGATCTTGCAATACTACACTCTCAGCAGCCAAGCCATGAGATGGAGAGAATGCAGATTGGGATGGCGTAGCATCCCTTCTTCCTGAGAGAGGAGATCGGGAGCTGACCCGAGACTCAGGGGGCAAGTCTGGGACAGACGTAGTAGGAGAGGAAACCACGGCTGACGTAGCCAGTGTGGGGCTCTGAGGATCATGTGACCCCTGTCTACTTGAAGCTTGAAAAGCGTTTTTGGAATCAGGGGTATGGGAAGAAAGGCATACAGGAAATCCTGACCACAGTGAAGGTGGAAAGCATCCACCTGCTGGAGGCTGGACATTGGGGTTCTTGTGCAAAAATGAGGTAGTTTGGCATGTTGCGGAGTGGCAAAAAGGTCTATCTCTGGAGTTCCCCAGGTCTGAAAAATGTAGGAAATTGTTTCCTGATGGAGGGACCATTTGTGCAGAAGGAGGATCTGACTCAGTCTGTATGCTAAGACATTTTGCTGTCCAGGCAGATACAATGCGTGGAGGTGTATATGATGAGCAATGGCAAAGGACCAAAGATGGAGAGCCTCCCTGCAAAGGGCCCAAGAGCCCGTTCCCCCTTGCTTGTTCAGGTAGAACATAGCTACTTGATTGTCCATCTGAGCAAGAACTATGTGGCCTTATAGTTGTGGAAACACTTTGAGGGCATTGAAGATAGCACGAAGCTCCAGTAAATTTATTTGGAGCTGCGACTCCTGCTCCGTCCAGCAGCCCTGAGTGGCGAGAGAGTCAAAGTGGGCACCCCAGCCCAGTTTTGAGGCATCAGCTGTCAGGATGCATTGATGTGGATGTATCTGAAAAGATGACCCTATGAGAAGATTTTCTGGTGTAGACCACCAAGAAGGGAGTTGATGAGACTGTCTGTGACTTGGATCTGGTCCTTGAGGGCCCCGGAGATTTGCTTTCACTGGGAGGCAAGAGTCCATTGAGCTGTTCGGATGTGCAGATAGGCATATGGGACTACATGCACTGTGGAGGCCATATGGCCTAGAAGTTGGAGCATCTCCCTGGCCAACAGATTGCCTCTGAGCTTTGCTTGAGATGCTAGCTGCACTAGTCAAGAACAACAGTCCTGGACCATCGAGTATCTAGAAGAGCTCCTATGAATTCTAGTGTCCGAGTGGGAACGAGATGGGATTTTCAAAGATTTATCACAAATCCCAGATTCTGCAGTGCATGCATTGTACGAAGGAGGGATACATGAACCGCCTGTGAAGTGGGTGCACTTACAAGCCAATTGTCTAAGTAGGGGAAGACGAATATTCCAAGAGTCCTTAGATATGCGGCTACGACCGCCATACACTTTGTGAAGACTCTTGGGGCAGAGGCGAACCCGAAAGGAAGTACTCTGCATTGGTAGTGATTTCCTTGGAAGATGAAGCGTAGATATCTCATGTGTTCTGAATGAATGAGGATGTGAGTATACGCTTCTTTTAGTGAGACCATTTTGAATTTCTCTCAGACTAGAAACTTGTTGAGATTCCTGAGGTCTAAGATGGGTCTGTACCCTGCATTTTTCTTTGGTATAAGAAAGTAAGGAGAATATGATCCCATCCCCTTTTGGGATGTTGGAACCTCTTCTATGGCACACTCTGACAGAAGAGAGTTGATCTCTTGCTGCAGGAGAGCAGTGAGTGGGGGTTGAGGATGATATTCCCCCATCAGAGTGGAAGGGGGGAACTTTGCAGATGAAGCTTGTACCCCCCTCTCGCACTATGGTTATTGTCCACTGCTCTGAGGTGATAAGATGCCACCTGTGGGCATAATGGCAAAGTCTGCCTGCTATATGGAGGAGATGGGGGTTTTCCAGAGACAGGGTGGCTATGTTCTCTAGGAAGAAATCAAAAACCAGGCACAGATTGGGTCTGCACAGCTGATTGGGGTTAGAAGCCTGAGACTTCTTCTGTTGCATAGGAGGCTGTTGCTTCCTCTGGGTACCCTGAGGTTGGTATTGAGAAGCTGGGGGGTAAGAAGGGTAAAATTTCTTCGTCTTACCATAGAAAGGCTTCTTTGCCGCTGCCTTCTTCTTGGCAGGGTTGGCAGTAGCTTTAGAAAGTCTATTGAAGGTAGTATTCTCAGACTCTAACTAGAGGCTATATCTTGTAATGCTTTCCAAACAGGTTCTCATCGGTACAGGGAATATTACCCAGCTTATCTTGCACCCACTGTTCAAGATCTGATGCTTGGATCCAAGCAATCCTATGTGCATCTATATAGATAGCTCTGTCAGTGCATTCAAAACAGTCCAAGGTTGCCCTGTTAACAAATTTGGAAACATTTTGGGCATGTGTGACCAATGTAAGATAGTCTGCCCTCTTATCATCAGGAGAAGAGGAGACATCGATTCCAGATCTAGTTACTTCCCTAAAGAACATACCCATGTAGAGTATGTAAGAACTTATCCGGGCTGAGAGCATGGAGGCCTGAAAACATTGATGCCCAAAGGCATCAAAGGTTCTCGATTCCCTGCCCGGGGGATTAGAGGAGTGCATCTTAGAACTTTTAATTTGATGCATAGCTGATTCCACTACCATTGAGTGGTGCGGAAGCTGTGTTTTCTGGAATCTGGGGCTTTCCGGTACTCAATACATGGCATCAGTTTGTCGAGTATTGGGAGAAATGGTGAGGGGTGTTTCCCACATCCGGAGCATAAGATCCTGTAGTATACAGTGAATAGGCAGCGTAGTCGCCTCTTTAGGAGCTGTAGGATATTGGAGAATGTCCAACTTCTCTGCTCTGGGTTCTTTCTCTGATGTAAGTGCAATGATAGTCCCCTTGCCATATCTTTGATAAACTCTTGGAAAGACATATCTTCGGGAGGGGACATGCGCCGTTGCAGCAACAGTGAGGGTTCCTCCGGAAGACTGTGCATCTCTCGGGTACCGACTGATTCATCATCCGAAGAATCTGAATTGGTTGAATCAAAGTATCACTGGGCATGATGCTCCTGTTCTTGTTCGAGATCGACATCGGCTTGAGAGACCTGCTGTACTGGTATCTCAGAACTGGGAATGGACTCGAGAGCCGGTATGGGTGGAAGCATGCCGAGTGGCATGAAAGCCGATGCAGATAGCATGGGCTTTGTGGACAGCACCAATACCAATGATATCGCCGGTAATGATATGACCGGCACCAGAGCCACTAGACTCCATTCAATGGCCAGCAGACGCTGATCCATAGAGCTTGCCGTTGCCTATCGGTACCGGAAGCATGGGCTACCGTTCCAGAGCATTGGCACCAGAAGCTCTCCTGAGGTGGAGGCCTTGGGAGCATACTGGACCTCTTTTGTGGCTTTGGAGGGGAGGTCCTCCCACCAGAGTAGTTTGGCAGGTTGATCCACTTCCAGGGCAACGCACAAGACATCTCTATGTTTAGACAGAAATCTACCCCTGGGAGGACAGCCTGTCTTGTGTTTCAATATTTGAGATCAATGTGAGGAAGATGATGCCCTCGATGACGTTGAAGCGAGTGAAACCACATCTGAAACCATGTGTTCATTTTTGAACACACTAGAAGTCCCTAAGATATTGACAAAATGCTGAAAGACAACAGCCAGCAGAGCCTTCTCCTTATTCGCACCCAGAGCTTGGAATGCCCTCCCATCTGAAATCCGAGCCATCACGAACCTAACGTTATTCAGAAAGGCTCTCAAACATCACCTGTTCCTAAAATATTACCCTGATTCCAACTTTGAAAGTCACACAGCCATCACCCTGCCCTCCTACCCAGACTGCCCCATAGCCCAGCCCCCTGTAGAAAATGGTTAATCAGCTCTCCCTTTCCCTCCCACCATGTCTTATATATACCCCTCTGATAAATGCTCCATCTATGTCTCTCGCATAAAGTTGTCCATTATGTAAATAGTTATCATAATATGTAAATAGTTCCCCCGGTTACGTCCATGTTTACTACCCCTGTTTTACTGTAAAACTCAATGTGGCCTGTTACATTGTGGTGTGTTCTGTTCAAATGTACACCGCACTGATTATAATAGCGCGGTATATAAGAAATGTAAATAAATAAAATAAATAAATCTGAGGCAAAAAGGGAGCAGAGTTTTGCAACCCAATTCTGTAGGTCTCTGTCATTTCTTGCATAGGGGACATTCAGAAAGCTGGTGATCTGGGCCGAGGCATTTAAGACACCAGTCATGGATATCAGTAGAAGAGATAGTGCTACCACATTTGGAACACTTCTTCAAACCACTGGTTGGTTTTTCCATCGTGTGAGTAGACTGGATGGAAGGTCTGGGCCTAGATGGCGCTAATGCGCCTAAAAGAACTAAAGTTCTTTTTTTTTTTAGAAAAAAAGAAATAGAATCGAAGATATCAGTTCTGGTATCAAAGGGAAGGCAGACAAGACAAGAAAAATAAGAGGAGGAGATTTTCTGCGATAAGAGGATTTGCTCCCTGCTGGCTCCGCAGAAAATGAAGAGCTGAGGAGGTAGAGTCACAAAAGTGGGAAGGTAACCGTGCATCACAGTGGGATGCTCCTAAAAGCTTTCCTATTGGACGCTGGGGAGAGTTCCCACGCGGGCTTCATCGGTACCAACGCCACCTATATGTGAAGACTACATTCCTGCTTGTTCCTGGAGATCACATATTAAATAATAAATATATTAAAATAAGATAAAACAAATAGCAAATTCATAAAATAATGATAATCAGATAATATATATAAACCAATTGAATTAAAAAGCCAAACCAATAAATAATGAGTAATAGCTTCAAAATCTCTAAATGAATTAGTAAACTTGTGTTCAAATGATGAAATAAAGGTACTAAACTAATATGTATACAAATAAATAAATACATTGATAAAACTCTGAATAAAAACATGTAAACACTTCATATGTTCAAAACATGAGTGGACTACTGGAGTGATAGAGGTGAGATCACAAATAAATACATTTGATTCTATATTTAAAATGTTCGTCTATCTAAAATAATGGTATCTAAATCTGAACAGTTGACAGAGCTTATGGAACGATACCATTGTGTAACTCACCATACACGGAAGATAAAACAATGTACATGTAAGTCATGAATGCATAATTGTACATCAGGGTACTAACCTCTGGGCCAGCATGAGTTACTTGACTATATCAAGCTGAATTTTTTTTTTTTTTTTTTTTTTTTTACTGTTTATTCCCCCTCCCCTCTCCCAGCCTTGTGGTTAGCAATGCGCTTTCCAAAATAAAGGGGTATCAGTCACTTTTTTCTAATCACATCTGTTCAGTTCCCTCCTCCTTTCTTGTGGTACATGTTAAACTGCTGATTCTTAATTCTTCCGAGGTGTACAATGTCATGATGTAATTTGAGTACATTCTCTTTTCTCTTTCACTTAGCATTAGCGTTTTTGAACATTAATCTCCAGTGTACATTGTTTTATCATCCATGTAATCATCAAGCCACCTAACCCTCCATTGCCCAAGTTCCCTGTAAAATAGTTATCTCCAAGTTATAATGCCCTACTCAATGTAATTTCAGTTTGTTCAATGTAAACCACCTTGATATCATGAAAGGTGGTATATAAAAAATGTTAAACAAATAAATGTATGGTGAGTTACACAACTGCATTGTTCCATAAGCTCTGTCAACTGTTCCAATTTAGATACCATAATTTTAGATATACGATCAAATGTATGTATTTGTGATCTCACCTCTATCACTCCAGTAGTCCACTCAAGCTTTGAACTTATGAAGTGTGTACATGTTTTTATTCAGAGTTTTATCAATGTATTTATTTATTTGTATACATATTAGTTTAGTACCTTTATTTCATCATTTGGACATGATTTTACTAATTCATTTAGCGATTTTGATGCTATTACTCATTATTTATTGGTTTTGCTTTTTAATTCTATTGATTTATATGTTATCTGATTATAATTATTTTATGAATTTGCTATTTATGTTTTATCTTATTTTAATATATTTATTATTTAATATGTGTTCTCTTATGCATATGTTTGTATGAGCTTAGTGATCAAAGTCCCATGAAGAAGGCCTTTGGCCGAAACACATGTAAGGCAGATCCACAACAATAAAGTACCTATTCCTTTCAGTGGACTTCTCTCTTTCTGTTTATTTTTGTGCAAGGAAACAAGAGGGCCAGTTCCAGGACCACTCTCACAGATTTGGGTGCCGCCCTGGTTGCCACAGCCATGGCATTGTCTGAGAAGACGCAGAACACTTGGCCCTTGACTAGGTGGTGAAGATGCCAGTGGGCCAAATGAACAGCAAATGCTTCAAGGTGATTGATGGGCATAACCTCATATAACCGACCCGATACCATCAACTTACCCCTCAGTCCCCCTCCCTCATGTCCCTTTTGGAGAGCACACTCACCCAGACACACCCACCCACACCCTGCTCCCTCTAAATCTTGGCATTACCCTAGAAATAGACCCCCATGCTACTCTGATAAGAAACCCACACGTAACTTATCCAACCTTATCCATATCCCTCTCCTCCCCCCTCCCGTTTTCATGTGCCCTATGGAACGCATGCTTAGTCATTAAAAAACCCTCTTTTATCCATGACCTTTTTATCGCCAATGCCCTACACCTTCTTGCCTTGACCGAGACCTGGCTCCCCTCCAGATGACACCGCATCCATTGCATCTCTCTGCTATGGGGGCTACCAGTTCTCCCATACACCTCGAACTACTGGTCGCGGTGGTGGCGTTGGCCTCCTACTCTCTCCCTCCTGCCAATTCCAACTCCTCCTGCCACCCCAATCACACTCCCCCTTCTCCTTCGAAGTCTACTCCATTCGCTTCCTCTCACCACTTCTCCTCCGAGTAGCTGTTATTTATCATCCATCGGACAAATCCAAATCAACCTTCCTCACCGACTTCGACTCCTGGCTTTCTGCCTTTATGGATCCCTCCTCCCCCACTCTCATTCTCGCTGGTCTTCCCGCGAGCCACCTCCTTCCCCTCCAATCTATACAAAATCACGCTGCTCGACTAATCTTCTCCCAACCTTGCCATGCCCACACTACTCCTCTTCTCAAGTCGCTTCACTGGCTCCCTGTCCAGTTCCGCATCCAATTCAAGCTTCTCTTGCTGACCTATAAATGCATTCACTCTATGGCCCCTCAATACCTCTTATCTCTCCCTACGTCCTCTCTCTAAATCTGCGCTCTGCTAATAAATTACTTCTATCAATGCCTTTCACCCGCACCGCGAACTCCTGACTGCGCTCCTTTCACCTTGCTGCACCTTACGCCTGGAACAGCCTACCTGCGTCTGTGCGCCAGGCATCCTCCCTAGCCCTCTTCAAATCCAGGTTGAAGACCCACCTCTTCACCGTTGCATTCAGATCCTGACTCCTTCCTCATCTTACCCTAACCCCCGTCATCATTTATGACTTAACTACAGGCCAAACTGTACCACACCATACATTGCGCAGAACTGACTAATGCCCTGTACTGTTCTAACTAATGTACCATTCTAACTAGCTTGTAAGCTCCGATGAGCATGACTCTGACGGGCAGGGACTGTCTCTTGTATGTTGGCTACCTCTTGTAGGCTAGCTGTGCAGCACTGCATGCGTGGCACTTTACAAGTGCTGAATAGTAGTAGTAGTAGTAGTAATCTTATGTTCTTATGGTGACTTGCACTTGGACCATTGCTCCTGAGCCAACTGCCCCAGCAATGAGGCCCCCAGCAGAATAGGATGGCATCTGATGTCACAATGAGCCACTGAAAATCACCCAAAGGCATGCCTTTGCTCAGATTGCTTTGGTGGTCTCAACCTGCCAGACAGAAGGGGGAGCCTGACCTCGAAGTCCTGCGAGCAAGGTGACCAATATGACATAACAGCCCTTTGGAAGGACCTCACAGGAAACCCTAGCCAAGGGTCTAACTCCAGAGTGACTCCCATTGAGCCCAGAAGATGAAGATAGTCTCAAACTCCAGGAGTTTGCTGTCACTGAAAAACTACCAGCTGCACCGGAAACTTGGCTATTCCTTTGGGATTAAGAAGAATCTGCTGGCATGGGTGTCGAAAATGGCACAGAGACTCTAATGACTGAGAAGGTCCTAGAAGATTCTTGCTTTGACAGACTATCCATCCCAGACTTTCCAGAAACTGGATCATTTGCACTGTCACCTGCACTGCATCTCACTGCGACCTGACCTAAAAAGCCAGTTGTCGAGATAAGGATGTGTACACATGCTCTTGCACCACAGAGCTGCTGTGGCGACTACCATGATCTTGGAAAAGGTTCTCAGGGCTGTGGGCGAAGCCGATGGGTAGAGCACAGAACTGAAACCGATTGCCCAGAATATTAAAGTACAGAAATCTTTGCTGGTCCTCCCGAATAGGAATATGAAAATATGCTTCCACCAGATCCAGCGTGGTGAATCACTCCCCACTGCAAACTGCTTGAATTATTGACTGCAGCATCTCCATCTGGGATCAAAAACCATTCAGGAAGACTGACTCCTTTCAGATTGAGGCTGGGCCTAAACGAACTGTCCTTCTTGGGGACAAAGAAGTAGATGGAGTACCTTCTGCTGATTCTTTGGGCGGGAGAGGAAGGGTAAAATGGCCTTGTGGCACACCAGCCTGTCCAGAACGGACCGAACCATGGCCCTCTTGGTTACAGAACCACAGAGAGAGAAACCATGAAGGCATCTAAAATGGGCTCCTTGGGCTCTAGGATGAGCTGGGTCAATCACCTAGCAATCGGTAGCAACCCAGGCCCATTCCTGGTGAAAAACTGCAACAGTTGCCCACTGAAGGCACCTCAGAATGGGCCTCCTGGCTGTCACTGTGCTGGATGGAAGGGATTGCTCCTTGAGGAGGAAGAGTCATTGGGCCTGCAAGCTCTCTGAAAGTGCTGAGGCCTGGCCTGAGAACCAAGAAAGAGTGAGGTCAACTTCCCTGAAGTCCTGGACCCCAGGGTAAGGGAATCTCAAAAAGAGGGACAAAGACCTCACCATAAAGGAGCTTTCACCGAAAGGCAAGCTTGCTTAGACAACTGGGACTTAGAAGCCATGTCCATCACTCAATGCCACAGCCAAAGCCACTTCTTTGCCACCGTGATGAATGCAATGTCCTTAGCTGCTAGCCAGACCAGGTCATATATGCTATCAACCAAGTAAGCCACTGCCAACTCTAACCCAAGCCATAGCTTCATCCTCTGGAAGCAACTGTACCCATTGGAGAAGGGCCTGAGCAGTCAAGCCTCAACAAATTGCTGGCTAGATGATAAGGGTAGAGATTGAGAAGCCAGTCTTAAGCAACACTTCCACCTTCTGTGTTCCACCTGGTCTCTAAGGGCAATTCCACCCTCTCTGGGATGGTAGTCTGCCTTGTGACAGCGGCAACATGTGTCTCTCCCTTCAGAAAGCACAGCCATTTGTCCAGATCTTATTGAGTAAGAGTGCACAGTTTGCTCATATCGGCTGCACCCTTCAATGGGGAATCTGGCATTCCCACTCAGCAGATACCATGCACTTAAGGACCTATGGAAATGGAAAAGCCTTAGAGACTTTACAAACCCCCTGCAGGATGGGGTATTCCTGTGACTCCTCGTCACCAGTAAGAACATCTGAAATCTGTAGTGAGGCAGCCACATGAGAAATCTAGGATGACAACTCATCCCTTCTGAATAGATAAATGAATGAGGAGTCTTCATGCTCCCTCTTCAGGAGAGAGAGAGCTCCCTGTCCTCTCCCAAGCTGTCTTCCAACTGCTCCTGAGACATGGAGAAGTGAGAGCCTCCGGACCTTCCCTCTGACAAGATGGTTTCATAGGAACACCCAGGGCCTGGGCTTTGCTGCCCTTTGCCAAGGAGCCTAACCCACATGGAGTCCATGGCATCTCCTGAAACTGACTGCCACTTCTCTACTATAAAGATCACACTACCATAAAGACCATACTTGCTGGAAGGAGGAGAATAACTTTGCCAAAGCAGACCCTGAACTTGGAATAGTTAAGCACTTAGCTACGAATAACTGCTTCTCAGTCCCTGAACCTGTCTGAGAGATGAGATGAGAAGAGGAGCAGAGGTTTGCTCAGAACTTTCTGAGGACCATTCCAAAACGAGATATGGCAGGCTTTGATTCACAAACAGCACCTCTGATGGTGCTCCCTGGGCCTTAGTACAGTGCACTCAAAGAGAATCTGCAAGTCCATATCAGCATTTGCCACAGACTAAACAGTGCTTCATAACAGCTGATATATGACACAGTTTACACTCCTGGGAGGCAAGGTTGAATGGACCAAAATGTGTAACTCTGCATGTGTGTATCTGCAAGTGCAAACCTGTATGTGCAAAACTTGCATGTGTACACAGCAGCACAACCCCTTACATGTGTGCAGATGCAAGGCAATGTGGAAAGCTAAATAAACACTCTATGCAACATAAATTCAGTCCTGTTGATAATGCAAAAAGGTCAGGCCCACCCACTATGGCTGTGGCTGCCAACACAGGCACCAAGAGGCAAGAATAAAACTGCACTTACCCCTGAGGAGCCCAAGACTGAAAATGGTGCTGTGCTCGGGCTGCTCCCCAATGCTCAGCTTTCTTCGCATATATCTTCCCTTCTTCCTCCTGGAGACTATTATGAAGAGCTGGGGGGGGGGGGGAGGGGTGCAGAAGCTCAAAACAGGATTCTCAACAGGTTGGAATACTGATGGGGAGGATGGCCCTTTCTTCCCCCTCTACATGGGAAACTAACAGAATACCAAAGGATACGTTCTGGAGACATCAGATATCAAGCTCCACTGGGGTCCACATAATTTATTAAGATGGTTTCACAGGAGTTAACGCAAATCTAAAATTGGCTGCACCAGTCCTGCATCCACCATCTACTAGAGACAAAGAAATACTGAAACATTCCACTTGCTGCACTAGCTCAAGTATTGGGGATGATGTCACTAGAAATTTTCTAGTATGTTCTCCGTCTCCAACTCTGCTGGCAGGAGAAAACACAACATACTTGCCTGGACTGGTCTAGCAGGACAATCTGTAATAAAACATTAAATGTCTTTAATTATGTACACATAATGGAGGAAATTTGATAAGGAGTTGCTCAGGTTACATGCTATCAACACACCACAAATCATGCATTTTGAGTGACTTAAGCGCATGGATGGACCTTTATGTGCATACTGAATCCTCATTGAAAAAGTTCAAAAAAACTCTTAAAAACAAAATTTATTTAATTTAGCCTTTGGAACTGGAACTCTGGCTTCACCTGCTGGAACTTGTTTTCTATTACCCCGGCTATTTCTTTCTATTACTCTGACTGTCTGTGTCATGTCTAACCCCTCATCTAAACTTTTCTTTTTTTTCTTTTACTATATGTTTTATGAATGTTATTTATATTACAGTTTTGTAAACTGCTCTGTTGTTGCTGCAAAGAGTGGCATATCAAGATTTAAATAAACTATAAACTATACTTTAGCAGGCTACTATTTTGTAAGTACTCACACCAGACCAATGGCATGCACTTTTGATGCAGGCATACACAGAGGTGGAGCTTGGTGGAGTGCAAAGTTACATGTGGAAGTTATAAAATACAATAACTTATATGCGTTTTTTAAAAATCTATGGGTGAACATTCACATCAGCCATATAAGCTGCTGTAAGTGCTTGAGGCTATTTAACACCCATTTATGCCCCTATTTTATTAAGTAGACACTTGCTCTTTATAAAATAGGCTTAAGATAGGTGCGCTCTAGGCATCTAAAACTAAGTGTCCAGTTACAAAATTAACTTCTATATATCATGAACACCATAAAACAAGTACATCTTGCAAGCTTGTTACATCCACGCACCTCAAATTCTTCAGTTTTCACTATCAGTGAAGGCACCAGAGCAAAGAATTCATGCAGTGTTTTCAAAATTAGCGGTCGTGTGTCGCAAATTAGCTGTGGGGAGAGAGCATTCCATGTAGAACGAATGTCAACCACCTGTAGGAGAATGGAAAAGCATTATCAGCTCTGCTCATCAAAACATGCATGACACTGACCTTTGGCTCCCAGCCACTATTCCATCTACTTGTAAGGCAAACGTACTACGGCAAGAAAGGAATTATTTTTGCATGCCATTAGAAGAAAAAAAGCACATAACAAAAGTACCATTGACATTTTATTAGCGAATGATCCATTATTGTTATTTAAATCACTAACAACCAACCCAATAGGTCTAAATTTAAGCAATATTCAACCAAGACATTACCTACAAAAAATATTTTTATATCAGACTTTCATATTGACTAGATGAATTCAAACAGTCCTTTAATCTTTTTATTCTCCAGTTGTTAGACTTAAATCAAAAGTCCTTAAAAAGATTTTATTTAATCTTTACTCACACAGTGATTTCTATAAAGACCCAACACAATGGGGTATGTTTACTAAACAGTGCTAACGTCGCAGCGGCAACGTTATCACGCGATAAGTGATGTTATCGCACGATAATTTAACATTACCGCGTGATAATGTCACTTATCATGCGATAACGTCTCCGGCGGCGTTAAGGGACACAGAGGGTGGAGTAAGGCTCCCCAGAGGGCGGAGATAAGGGGTCAATGGGCGGAGAGTGGGCGGTGAGAGGCTCCAGGCACATTAACGCTGTGAAATCAGGGTCTGAAAAGTAACGCCAGTGAAAACCTCGCGTTAGAGGCACATTTGCAGGAGAGAGAAACCATTTCAGTCAGCAATGTACAGCAAAGGCAGGGAGACCAAGAAAAGTGATAGTAGTGATACATATGCAGCAACAGCATAGTGCCCAAGTACGAAAGGGCACTATGGTGAGGCTGCAAATGGGGTACAGGGGGCTGCAGGCGGGACATGCAGTGGGGCAGCTGGGGCATAGGGTGGACTTGGCAGATGCCTAGGTGACACATAGGAATGTAGAAACGGAAACCAGCAAGACAGCAACTGACCAAGGACAAACATGTCCATGAGTGTGTGTCTCACAGTGCCACAATGGACATTACCCAGCAAGTACCCCATAGGGCACATAACATTGGCAGGCGGTGCCATTCAGGTTTCATGCTGTCCCTAAGAAATATGCTTGAGATGCATTTGTATGCACCGCCCCCATTGTATGTAAATGTATCTCATGCATATTCATTAGGGACAGCATGAAAACGTGAATCGTGTTGGGCCCACCAGGAATGGAGTTGGGAACCTCTGCCCTAGAGCATAGGCCAACAGGGGCACAAACACCCACACCCACAGGCTCCACTATCCAAAGCCTCATGGAGAGTCAGGCTGTTGAGCCCTGCACAGAGCAGCATCTACAAATACTAGCACCTGCATACCTTAGCAATGCCGTCAAACATGGAAACACATTCCACATATATCAAAAGGTTGCTATGATCAATGTCAGAAAACAGATTCTACATTAAATACAATTTGTTAACAGAGATTCATCATAGCAACCTTTTGATATATGTGGAGTGTGTTTCATATTTTGTTACTGACAGTGTTTACCACCCCGGAGAGTGACCCTAACTGCATACCATAGCAATGCCTGCACTGTGCTCAGGACTGGTGTGGCAGCCAGGGCTGCCAACCACCTCTCTCTTTGCACAATGCTGACATAGGTGTGGGAGTGTGCGTATGTCTACCCAGTGTTTTGTGGCTGCCTACACCTTACTGAGCCCCCAGTGCTTGCACTATTTCTAGTGTTAGCCTGCCAATGTGCATAATGAGGAGCAAGGTACTGTAGGTATGGCCCGGACAGGGTGGCCTGGGCATGATGCATCTGCACAGGGCATAGGGCAATGGCTGGGACATTGTAGTGCCCGACCACCACCAGCATGGACAGGGTGGCCACAGCATGTCATGCTGGGAGGTCACTCTCACCCTGACTGAGCAGTGACCATGGCATGGCTAGGTTCCCCCAAAGTGCTATACAGTATTTCTCTGAGTTCCCTTTTCTGGGGCCCAATCACTGACATACTTGCTTGGTATGTGTGCTCACATCCCATTTTTGGGTGCACACAGTTCTTCCAGGAACATGCACTATGTACTAGCTAGCAGACTATCTGAAGTTACCATGTGTATGGCTGGAACACCTTGCAGGGTGCAGTGGGTGGAGACTGACTATGCCCTCTGCTGGTGAATGTCAGATAGTGGTGGGGGCAGCTGAGCTTTTCCAGACCTACTGTCTGTCTGCCAGTGCCCTATGTGATGCGTACAGATCTGCATTGACTGCCCTGTAGGGTGCCTATTCCCCAGCAGGACTGGGGTTGATGGTCCCCTCTACTGCCACCATTGCAGAGATGTAGAATGTGGATTTGTTGGTGGGAGATCCTGTCCCCCGCCCTGACCCACAGAGGGCGGGTTGGGTGGTGCTACATAATCCGCTTTTGGGTCCAAACACCACCCTTCTCTTATAACATGTGACCATGGCAACCGCACAGGATATGCACTATTCTGGGTGTATCATAGTCCACAAGGACTAGACGTGACTGGGAAATACAGATGGACACAGGTGTATCCTAGGTGTGTCTGCAAGGACTACCTATCACACACTGGCACTGATGGGAACCTGCAGCACAGCCTATCTCAGCCATGCCATGTGCTGCAGACCTGGTGCTGGGGGCCCCACCTCACCCTCAGGGTGAGCACAGGAACCGCACAATGTCATGGTCTGTAGCTACTCTGTGCCAGTAACACACACGGTCAGTTCCCCATACCAGGCCGGGATGCTGTAGAGGCGCATACCCCATCTTGTGCTCAGATGTAGGCTGCTGATCTGCATGTGCAGTGCATCACAGGTACGGATGGGCTTACCCTATCCTGGTAACCACAGCAGTTTGTGTGGTGACCTGCAGTCTTTCTGTAGCCAGCTAGCGGTGTGTTAGATGCTATAGAGATGTAGCCCACTGGTTACTTCAATGACTGTGGAGGCAGAGGTCATGGGTTTGATCCCACAGTGGTGTTATTTAATAAGGCTGTCTGAGGCTTTTCCTTTTAATTTAGATCAGTGCTGCCAGCAAAAACACCCTCACAGTGCCATAACCTAAGGTGCCTCATAAGGCGCCCTATAGGGCGCCCTATAAAGCGCCGTATAGGGCACATTATAAGGTGCCTTGGCAGACAGGGCACTTTTTAATGTGCCCTATGGAGTGCCTTATAGGGCGCCTTATGCGGCACCTTAGGTTACGGCACTGTGAGGGTGTTTTTGCTGGCAGCACTGATTTAAATTAAAAGGAAATGTCTCAGACAGCCTTCTTACATAACCCCACTGCGGGATCGAACCCATGACCTCTGCCTCTGTAGTCATTGCAGTAACCAGTGGGCTACATCTTTATAGCTTCTAACACTGCACTGGCATGAACTTAGGGTTAACACGTGTTAATGTGACACGGCACCCACTATCGCGTGATACCAATTCCTTGCAACCTTCCCCCCGGAACGCCCACTACCTTATATGGAATCCTTCACGTTAATGCTGCAACTAGCGCCAGTAACATTAAGACAGTTCAGTAAACATACCCCAATGTTGTGTTTCAAACTCTACATACATTAACCAGTTCTGCCTTAGGGAAAAAGCATATATTGCAGTATTTATCTCAAAGATCCTTCTCAGATACAAATGGATGCCAGGCTTCTTTGCATAGCCATATTTTGAACTTCATTAGGTGGCAGTCATGGTCCATTTGTCATATAGCTTCTCTTTTAAACATGGCTGTCAATCTACGTTACTTATGATGCAAAAACTTGTCTCACAACTTGAAAGGGACCTCTCCAAATTAGATCAAGGAGAACCATTCAAGCTCTGCATTTAAGCCACCGGGGGCTACAGTTTTCAAGAAAAATATCCAAAATCGCTCTCTATAATTCAAAAGTGCTTCCCAGTCACCCCCTCTACTGCTCTCGGGAACAAAATCAATCACTCTCCATCGCAAATTCTCAAACTTATGATGCAATCACACACAGTGATCCACTATAGGAGCAGCCATAGAATGGCTACCTCAAAGTTGGCTGATGTTTATGCTTATAATGAAGAACAGATGAACAATATACTAAAAGATGTACTGGCTCTTGATGATCAATCTAAAATTCCTGAATCAAAGTTATGGAAACAAATGAGTGATATATATAAAAGACACAGTAAAGCCCAATTACCAGGCTCTAATCTATCTCAATATTTATTTTATTTATTTTATTTTATTTAACAGTATTTCTAAACCGCCTTATCTTAATAATCAAGGTGGTATCACAGCAAGCAATCAGGTAAAGTGTGTGTGTTGTACATGCAGTGAGGATAAAACTTAGTTGTGTGAGGGATGTGTTGGGTGCTTGATTTGTTTGAGCTATATACAGGGTGGGCTATTTACAGTGGTGCTAGAATCATATTTTATATATAGTCAGTTGTTTGGGAGGATTGGAGTGCTGTTATCCATTCTCTTAGGTTATGTGATGTGACCATAGTGCTCTATGAACAGCATGGTTTTCAGTTGTTTTCTGAAGTCTTTGAGGTCTGGAGTTGCCCTTAGATCGTCCGGTAGATTGTTCCATATTGTTGGAGCAGCCATGGAGAGAGCTCTGTCTGTTGTGTCCTTGCGTGTGTGCTTGTACTGATTTGGGGTGCTGACTCGGTTGCGTGTTTGACTTCTTCTGGGACGTGCGCTGGTTTCCGGTTGTATGAGCAGGTGGAGGCTGTTGGCTGATATATCCAATTAGGTGTGATCCCCAAGTAAGAAACTATTAACTAATCAAGATAATGCAACAATATGAAAAGCAACATCAACAGATGAGAATGGCAATTTTGAAATGTAAAGAAATATTAGTTCTTAACAAGTTGAAAAAATTGAGGAGGGACGGTCTGATTATCAATCCAGTAACATTCCTAATAAGGACTCTATTGCAAGCAAGGTAATACTGTGTGGCTTTTAAATATAAGCTCTCTGCCTGATAGCTCTTAAAGGGGTTTTGGTTTTCATTTTTAAAAGCTAATTCTGTTTTCATACTGTAAAGGGGAAAGTTTTAGTGGTGTTGGGAAAGGCTCTGTCAGAATTCATTGTATTTTGTTCCACCTACCCATTCACAGCTAACTCTTTGAAGCCACTTACTCATCAGGTATTAGATCCCTCTTTACCCACCCCATGTGAGCATTCTTGCTTTATAGGACAGCTCACCAATTAGCTACACACAGGGACATAGAACAGCGCTGTTAGATCACATTTAAATGAGGTTAACTGCTTTTTCTCTTAAAGGACAGCTGAGAAACAGGTAGATTCTTTGGTAGCCTCTCTCTTTTACAGGTACCAAAGCTTCACCAACTGAACAATGGCTGGGAAAAATTGCATTGCCAAAGCTGTTGCCCCGTTATAGCTTCTGCCTCTGTCTAAAGATCCCAATGCCAGTCGAAGGATTGGTTCCATGTGCAGGATGTCTGCCTGCTGAAGCTCACAGAAAACAAGTGGAGGAGCTCAGAGAAGAGGTGGCGAGACTGAGAAGCATTTGAGACAGTCAGAAGCACATTGATAAGATGCTTCTTGAAACATCCAAGCTCTCCAACAGAGGTGAAGATGGGAGGCTACAGAATGAAGAAAGTTGTATACGAGCACTGTTCCCTCTAAGCTGTGCGCGCGCACACACCTCGCCGAGCGAGCGCACATACTTTACAACAGAGCGCACAAAAATTACGGTTCTGATTCTGACAGAAAACAACACAGATGTCTTAAAATTTAAAAGTTGTTATGTATTTACGGTTTTCACAAGTTCTACAATGTTTTCTAGTGCAATCAATGTGGTGTACATACTGTATTCTGATGTGTAGTCAAATTTTAAAGTATATAACTCCGAGTGTCGTTATGTGGCGCACAAAAATTTAACCTTCCTTCAAAAGTTGCACAGCTGATATTTTATGCGCATACAGCCTACAGAAAATTAGAGGGAACATTGGATACGAGTCACCAGAGCCTGCAGAATCAACACTCCAACTTCTACAGCCCTTGAATTGAAGAACCAATATGCAGCACTGGAAGTGGAGGTGGTGGAGGAGTTGATGGCATCCAAGCAAAGGGAATAACCAGAGCTCGAGCACCCCAAAGTTGCAGAATCAGTGATCACAAGGAAGCGAAGGGTAGAGGTGATTAGTGACTCTCTTCTGAAGGGTACCGAGGCGTCCATCTGCTGACCAGACTTGATGTGCAGAGAGGTGTGCTGTCTACCAGATGCCAAAATCTGAGATGTTACGGAGAGTTTGCAGAGACTCATCAAGCCTACTATTATCTGATGTTGCTCATCCATATCGGCACAAATGATACTGCTAGGTATCCCTCTGAGCACATCAAAAGTGACTTTATGGCTCAGGGACAGACGGTGAAGCAGATAGGTGTGCAGTTGGTGTTCTCTTCAAACCTCCCTGTTGAGAGTAAAGGCTAAGGCAGAGAAGCTCACATCCTGGAGATGATTGCATGGCTGCGTGTGTGGTGTCATCGAGAGCGTTTGGTTTCCGGAACCATAGGATGATGTTCTAGGGACTGCAGAACAGAGATAGTGTTTATCTGTCCAAGAAGGGTCAACGTGTATTCAGCAGAAGACTGGCTAACCTACTGAAGAGAGCTTTAAACTAGATTCATTGGGGAAGGATAAAGAAAGCCCGCAGGTAAATGAAACATTAAATATCTCCTGTAGAAATGGGTAAAAGGGGCGACATCTGGAAAGCAGTGTGTTTAAAAGCTGTAGTATGGGAAATAAGATCCAAGATGTTGAGGCTTTACTGGAAGAGGCTGACTTGGATTTAGTGGCGATTACAGAGACATGGCTTACGGACAACCATGACTGGGATGTAATTATACCAGGCTATACTTTATTCCAGAAGGACAAGGTAGGAAGAAGGGGAGGGGGAGTGGCACTATATGTAAAAAAACAATATTAAAGCTATAGAATTACAGGGCTTAAAAGGGAGAGAGGAGACATTGTGGGTTAAATTAGAAAGAGGGAAAGGGAAATCCATTTGCATTGGAGTGATATACAGATTCTCCTCACAGGGAGAAGAAGTGGACGGAGATTTACTTGAAGATATACGCAGCATTGCCATGAAAGGGGAAGTGCTACTGCTGGTGATTTCAATATGCCGGATGTTGATCAGCACATTCCTGCTGCGGTGTCATCTAGAAATAAGGAGATCCTGGATTCTCTATAGGGAAGATCTATTCAGGCAACTGGTAACAGAATCCACATGTGAAGGAGCCATACTGGACTTAGTGCTTACCAATGGGGAAAGTGTTTCTAATAGTATAGTGGGAGTTCATCTCGCATCCAGTGATCATCAGATGGTGTGGTTCGGTATTAGGACTAGGGCTGATAAAATCCATTCAAAAGTGAGGGTCTTAGACTTTAGAAAAACTAACTTTGCCAAGATGGGACAATACCTCAAGGAGTAGTTAGCGGGATGGGAACAGCTGGGGATGTAGAAAAACAGTGGGCAGACTGAAAGGGGATATTTTAAGGGCAACAAACCTTTTTTGTTAGAAAGGTAATAAATGTAAAAGGAAATGGAGGCCCCTATGGTTCTCAAAAGAAGTAGCTGAAAAGGTGAAGAAAATAAAGGAGGCCTTCAGGAAATACAAGAGATCACAGAGAGAAGGCAGGAATCTATATTTGGAAAAAGCTAATAAAGTAGTCAGGAAAGCAAAGATGCAAAGAGAAGAAGAAATAGTCAGTGCAATAAAATAGAGAGATAAGACATATTTCGGATATGTTAGTGATAGGAGGAAGGGCAAAAATGGTATTGTCAGACTCAAAAGTGAAGGGGAGGAATATGTAGAAGTTGATGAGGATAAAGAGGACTTGCTTAAAAAATATTTTTGCTCTGGGTTCACAGATGAAGGGCCAGGAGCAGGACCTCAGAAAATATCCACAAATAGGAACAGAATTGACAGGGAGCTCAAATGATTTTCAGAAGACTGTGCTAGTGAGGAACTTGCTAAACTAAAAGTAGTCAAGGTGATTGGACCAGATGGGATACAAACAATACTAAAGGAACATGGGAACAGTCTAGCAGCTCCACTGACTGAACTTTTCAATGCTTCTTTGGAGTAAGAAGTGGTCCCAGAGGACTGGAGAAATGCATATGTGGTCTCTTTACACAAAAGCGGATGAGGTTGAAACTACAGGTCAGTTAGTCTAACCTCTGTGGTAAGTAAATTATTGGAAACGCCAACATTCACACCATTCACCCTCCTACCTATACAATCCCCTGTGTTCCCAATTATGTATATAGCTTACAAACACTTGTACATAAATTATATTACCTGCATTCAATGTATATAAGTTAAAATCTCATGTACATAAGTTGCCGTTCCATGCATTCAATGTATACTCTTGTTTTCTGTACATTGCTTTGACCTGGTGAAAAGCAGTATAAAAGCACAGTTAAATAAATAAATGAGAAAACAGTGAGGTTTCAGGAATCCAATGGATTGCAGGATCCGAGGCAGCATGAGTTTACCAGAGGCAGGTCTTGTCAGACAAAACTGATTGATTTCTTTGATTGGGTGACCAGGGAGTTGGATTGAGGGAGAGCCCTAGATGTGGTGTACTTAGATTTCAGTAAAGCCTTTGTCATTGATCCATACAGGCAACTTACAAACAAACTGAGCCCCCTGGGGATGGACCCTAAAATTACTGACTGGGTTAGAAATTGGTTGAGTAGGAGGCGACAAAAGGTACAGTAAATGGAGCTCACTCTGAGGAGGAGGTTACCAGTAGTGTGCTGCAGGGATCTGTCCTTGATCCGACTCTTTTTCAACATCTTTATTTGTGATATTGCAGATGGGCTGTCGGGTAAAGTTTGCCTGGTTAAGGATGATACCAAAATATGCAACAGAGAGAACACCCAGGAAGGAGTAGATAACATGAAGAGAGGATCTAGCTAAACCTGAAGAATGGTCTAGAATTTGGCAGCTGAGATTTAATGCTAAAAAATAAATGCATTTGGGCTGCAAAAATCCAAGGGAGTGGTACAGTGTAGGGATGACGTACCTTTGTCTACAAAAGAAGAGAGGGACCTGGGCATGATTGTGTCTGACGATCTTAAAGTAGCTAAACAGGGGGGTGCCTGTGCATGACTCCAAGCAGTTATTCTTGTAACCCACATCTTTCTCCCGAACTGCTTTCACCGAAGTGATCAGTGGTGCTGCACGGGATGCTCAAAGTGTTGCAGACCTGGCTTGATCCATCTAGTAAGCTCCCTGATAGTGAAAAAAGAAAAAAACTACTAACTGCATGGCAGAGTCCCATGTTAAGATGATGGCGGCAAATGATACTGGCGCACTTGGTCAGGAAGGAGATGTTGCGGGTGGCATGGTGAAACTTCTTTCAACAATCAGAACTTCTAAGGAAGAGATAACAGCCACAGTCTCTGCCCGACTTGAGCGTTTCGATGCACTAATCTCCAGAGTGTCAGAGGTAGAAGAGAGAGTTGGGCACTTAGAAGACTGGGAGGTGCAGAGTGATAGAGCTGGAATGGCTCCGCTGGCCTGAAGACAAGGCTGACGACTAGGAGAACTCTTTGTACAGCAGCTACTATTGACCCATTTTCCCTCCAAAATGGCAGACCCGGGAGGAAGTGACATCATCGTCCTAGATAGCTGCCTGAGCTAGACCAGGTGTTTGTGGCAGATTCCCCCCTCGCGAGCGTAAAAACCTCAGTAAAACAACTCGACTGGAGGTTGGGAGGACGGAGCATAGTATGGCGACGACGAGGAAAACGGCGGACATACACGAGTATGCGTATGGAAGAGCAGGACAGCATGAGGGGCTGGAGCAGAAAATGGTTGCTGGGCAGAGCGGAGGAGGAGAAACACTGGAGCATGATAAAGAAGAGTGGCAAAAATGTGGAGGAGGAGAAGGGCGAAGTGGTGGTGCAGAAAATAACCCGTGAACAGCTTCAAGGATGGAATAAAGATTTAAAGGAAGAAATAAGTCGGGTGAAGGACAAGGTGGGAGAGCTGATGGGAGAACTGAAAGAGGAGTTGGGGGATCTGAAGACAAAGTTTGAGGAGCAAGAGCACAGAATGGATAATATACAGAAATAAAGTGAGCTGCAACAAGGGGACATTATGGCAATTAGCAAGTGGAAAGAGCAGATCTTCTACAAAACAGAAGATCTGGAAAACAGAACTAAAAGAAATAACTTAAGGATACGGGGTGTCCCAGAAGAACAAGGATTTCAAGACAGCAAAAAAGTAGTAGAAGCTATCTTAATGGATATCCTTACTCAGGGAGGAGGAATCAATCAAGTGACAAAAATAGAAATGGACCGGGCGCATAGGGCGTTAGGCCCTATTAGGCCTAGAGACATTGTAATATGCCTTAAGGACTATGAGATTAAAGAAAGCATATTGGCAAAAATGAGTAGAAGTGACAATTATATGTGGCAAGGATATAACGTGTGGATTTATGCGGATTTAGCAGCTGGAACCCTGCAAAGAAGAGATATGGCGCCAGCGACACAGCTGATGCGAAGAGGAGGAGTGAAATATAGATGGCTGTATCCCTTCAGGTTAATGTTCAATAAAGGAGCAAAATTTGGCGCGTTAGGAATTTCTGCATCAAGGACTCCACCATCATGAAGTCGTGAAGAGGAATTTGGAACAGTCCCGGATGCCCGCCGCCAAGGACTGGAACCTCTGCAGGGGTTCCCAGGCGAGGCCTGACGAGAACCCCCAAGAGCTCCAGGATCAGGCCTTTTAGGTACATTCCCATGTACAGTCTATATGCCTGTATCCAGCACCCGAGCACGGTGCACTGATAACACTTGTGGCCCAGGGTATCGAGAGCCTGGGCCTCCCTGCCGGGGGAAACCGAAGAGTAGGTTTTTTGGCTCTTCAGTTTCTGCATCAAGAACGCCACCATCATGAAGTCGTGAAGGAGTTGCGGTTTATGGAACCTGGGGCCCTTCCAGATGCGGTAGATGGTGTCCAGGCGCCAACTGACCACTGGCACCGAGGCCGGGGCCTCCCACATCCTGAGGAGTAGACTTTTGAGGATGGCTGGAACTGGCACCTTGAGAGTCTCTTTGGGAGGAGACTCATATGCAGGATCTCGAGTTCCTCAGTGCGCGGATCCTCCTCCGACTCCGTCTGGACTGAAAGAACCCGGGCCATGTCTCGGACAAAGTCGTGAAAGACTACGCCCTCAGGCGGGGAGTGGCACCGAGGCTCCAGGGGAGATGCCTTGGAGGGGACATTCCTGTGCCAGGAGATCTCCAGAGAGGCATCGTTCTTTGTTTCCCATTCGGATCCCGAAGGTGTCGAAGAATCTGCCTCAGGGGTAGCCCCAAGAAATCAGAACCACCCAGAGAATCTGGGGTCAGACTCCCGAAAACTCACCAGGGAGGAACAGAGACTGAGACCTCGATCGTCGCCAAGGACATACTCAAGGCCAATGGTGCTTGGAGCCCAGCTCGATGCCCAGGGACTCCCCCGAGGTCAGGGGGGGCTCCAGTGTTGGGTCCAATGATGCTGGAAAACCAGACATCAATACCTGCTGCAAGGCCAGGATGGAAAAGATGCTCTGCTCCATGGCTGCCATTCGAGACTCAAGGCCCGATAGCTGTGCAGCTCTCAGCATGGACACAGAGGGCCTTGGTTCAATGCCAGCACTCCAGAGAGTGCATCCTTGAGGAGGACTACAGGCTCACGGTTCCTGGCGCAGTCTCCACTGGCAGAGGACTCCTGTCTTAAGACTTTCTGTGGGTGCTGCTTTGAGTCACCCGAGTCCCGTAGAGGGACCTTGCCAGGTTTCATCAGAGGCACCTCAGCAGGCTTCAGTACCATTTTCCTTTTCTTAGGATGGTCCGGAGCTGCACCGGAGGAGCTGTCGCCGCGGAACTCTGAAGATGCCAGGACCTCAAGGGAAGTGCCAGCTTTGGGACTCGGTGATGGGGAAATTTGGGCAGAGTCAGATCTTGGGAACATGCCCTAATATGGGTAAACTATTTACTCAACACACAGGACCACCTGTTTGATGCAATATGTTAATTATGTCATCTTATGTCCATGCAAGCGTGTTTATGTGGGAAGAACAAAGCGATCAATTAAGATTTGTTTGCAAGAACATCGCTATAGACTGATAACGCATCCTATGGCTCCTTCTAAACTGTATCATTGTTTGCGACTGCATCATAAGTTTGAAGATTTGTGATTGATTTTGAGTAATTGATTTTGTTCCTGAGAGCAATAGAGGGGATGACTGGAAAGCACACTTGTATTACGGGGAGCAATCTTGGTTATTTTTCTTGAAAATTGTAACCCCGGATGGTTTGAATGAAGACCTGGAATGGTTCTCCATGATTTCATTTAGAGAGGTCCCTTTAAAATTGTGGGGACATGCTTTTTACATCATAAGTAAAATAGCGCGATGGTCATATTTAGAAGAGAAACTATATGATAAATGGATCATGATAGCCACCTAAAGAAGTTCAAAATATAGCAATGTAAAGAAGCCTAGCATCCGATAGGGTCTGAGAAGGATCTCAGACAAGTACTGTGAAATATGCCTTTCCTCTGAGGCAGAACTGGTTAATGTATGCAGAGTTTGAAATGCAACATTGTGTCAGGACTTCACAGAATTCATGGCTGTGTGAGTAAAGATTAAAGAAAAAACTTTTTAAGGAATCTTGATTTAAGTTTAACAACTGGAGAATAAAAAGATTTAAAAGACTGTTTGAATACATCTAAGTGACAATGGGCTAGCTGTGACATGAAAATCCGACAAAAAATATTTTTTTGTAGGTAATAGGTCTTGGTTGGATGTTCATTATTATTTGTCATGAACTAAATTGCTCCTTAACTATTATTTGTAATCTTCTTTCTCTCCCAATCATACACATCTGGCTTTCATCAGAAATTCATCATGTGCAGACTTCTGAGGGCCTTTCATTTTCTTCTACATGCCCTTCTGTGCTTGCACCATTTACTGTACTTTCTTCCTATAGTTGAGAAAATAGGATAAAACTGCTTTTGTTTCTCTAACTGCTCACCAAGGTACATAGGGCTTGGCTTGGCTCTGTCATCAACACTGTTTAATATCTATCTTCAACCTTTGGCAGCATTTCTACGGTACAAAATTTTACAATTCCCTATGTATGCTGACATCAAACAGTTATTGATCCCAGGAGATGGCACTAAATAACATATCAAGGATCTCAGAATTGTCTTTGGCGGATGTGGATGGTTGCCTGACATACAAATTCATTCTGAATGTAAGATGGAGCTGATGGGTCAAGAAGACTTCCTCGCATGAAGTGCCATTTTAATTTTAGGTTGCTGATAGCTATCTACAGACAGTTTCTGTTTTTTGCAATCTGGGAGTGCAGCTGGATGATCAACTTGTCTTATAAGATCAAGGTAAATTGGTGCTGGGGTTGGGTTTTCTATAAACTTCGCTAATAAGCAAAATAAAGTATTTTTTGTTGCCTCTGGATTTTAGGTCCATGCTATAGCCAATGATGCTGTGCAATTAGGGATTATTATAATTACATCTATTTGGGATTACCTGCTTGCTGTACACAATTGCACAAAATGCCATGGTGCAACTTGTATCTGGTTTTGATGCTTGAGACCATATCACTTCTGTTTTTGAACCGTTTTACTTACTTCCAGATGTGCAGAGATTAAAACACACAGCACGCAATGAGGTATCCACGCCCATTGGCGCCACACCAACACACAGCACGCGATGAGGTATCCACACCCATTGGTGCCAGCATTGACTATGCTTACTTGTAAATAGCAGCATATATATACCCCTACCCTGGTAGTAGTGGCGCCAGCCTTGATTATGCACACCTTGTAAATAGCAGTATGTATATACTCTCGCACTCTGTAAAGATTTATATATATATATTCTGTAAATAGTTACCCCAGCATTGTCCAAGTTATAATAACCAACTGGAATGGAAAGCCTTCCATCCTATTACCAACAAGCTCCTTCTTCAGACAATCTCCAACCTAAATACTACAACCTCTCTTCTTGATCCTTGTCCAGTGACTTGGATAAAATCAACAAAAACAGAACTTGCCTCAGACTTACTGAACATAGTAAACCAATCTCTTCAACAAGGACGTATAGCAGATGTCCTCAAAAGGTCAGCAATCCGACCGCTGTTAAAAAACAAAGCACTAGACAGCAACGACCCAACTTCATATCATCCCATTGCAAGTATTCCATTCCTTGCCAAGATTATTGAAAAGATTGTGCAAACACAGCTGCAAGATTATATAGACTCATCAGCTCCATTAGATGATCATCAATATGGATTTCGCCCATATCATGGTGTAGAAACACTCCTAACAGCACTATTTGATACAATCATCAGAGGTATCGATAATACCAAGCGAGCCTTCATTCTCATATTCATTGATATTTCCTCGGCCTTTGACACTGTAAACCATATCACGCTCATTTCAAGACTTTCTCAAATAGGCATCAAAGATAAAACCCTTGAATGGTTCAGATCCTATTTTACTAACCGGACCCAATATGTGCAAATAGATCGAAATGCCTCATCCCCATTTCCACAAGAACAGGGCATCCCTCAAGGCTCTGCCCTTTCGGCTCTTTTGTTTAATCTCTATCTTCAACCCATCTGTTCCATATTTAAACGCTTCAAAATCAACTACCACATCTACGCGGACGACATCATGTTATACTCGCCATTTGATGTGTCCAACCCGGATTATAGCAACATCTGTCGTTGCCTCACTGAAGCTGAGCTGTGGCTGAAATCAATGAATATGAATATTAATTTAAAAAAAACAGAAGTTTTATTCATAACAAGAAACACAAGCTTCACTCCCCCACTTGAAATCAACATTGGAAAAAACTCTCTCCCAGTCAAAGATGAGATCAAATATTTGGGAGTCACTCTGGATAAGACCCTCAGCCTCACCAAACATATAAAACAATCTGTAAAAACAATATATTTCAAATTAAGGACAATCCAACAACTTAGACCATTGATAGATAACACTGATTTCAGAACCATAGTACAAACACTTATTACACCACATTTAGACTACTGTAATGGTATTCTTCAAGGGACCTCTAAGAAAAATATTCACACACTTCAATTAGCCCAAAATGTCACTGCAAGGATTATCTATAAAGCGAAACTTTCAGATCATATATCTCCGATTCTCTACGCTCTCCATTGGTTACCCGTCTCATGCAGAATCATCTACAAGTCCTTAGTCAATACATTTAAGATCTTTAATAATATAGCTCCATCCTTCTTATCTACGCTCATCAACATCCCACATGAAAATAGATCAAGACGAAGAATAAACCTTCACACGTTACAAGTCCCTGATTCTATTCGAAAGACAAGTCAGAAGACAAGCAACACAGCTTTCTCATACTTCGCCCCTACGTTATGGAACAACCTCCCGTCTGAAATCAGAGAAATCAAGGACCTTCAATTATTTAGAAAAAATCTAAAAACCCATCTATTTACTCTGCACTACAATAACCTCCACATTGAAGATAATCCTAACACAGAGAAAACCACCGATCATCAGTCACTCACTGACCCTACCTAGACAAGGCATAAAATCTTTCCCACACATTCACATTGCTCACCTAGTTAAGCTTACTCTTTGAAAGCAAGTACTTCTCGCTAATGTGAATAACTGTAATTTAATGTAAGTATATCCCTTTACTGTTGATATACTGTTGGTAGCCTGTTATCTCATTGTATTTTTTTGAGTTACATTTAATAGTTGAATGTTCATTGTTCTAAATCTGTTCTATGTAAAATAATAGTACTCTATTATTAAAGTTTATGTTACTTGTAAACCGCCACTGATCGCTGGAAGTGGCGGTATAGAAAAGATGTATAAATAAATAAATAAAATAAATAGTACCTGTTCTATGTAAATACAGAGCAGCCCTGTCTGCACTGTATAAGATACTAGCGACACTAGTAATCTGTCATTATTCAGATGTAAATAGCTCAATGTTATAAATCCAAGTTACTATGTCCTGTTCGATGTAAGCACAAGGCACCTCCCCTGTCTTGTGCAAAATTGTTAACTGTAAACCGCACTATCAAATAGCATGGTACAGAAAAGCTAGAAATAAAATAAAATAAAAATAAATACTGTTGTATGTAAACCGCACTGATATTGAATAGCGCGGTATAGAAGAGACTTTAAATAAATAATAAATAAATAAAATGCAAAGATATGTAAGACTCGCAAGACCCTATTTATCTTTCCAGTTTCCTTGTACTACATGTAACTTATGCATGCTTTGTGGTCTGCTGATGCAATTTGCTTGTGTTATCCTCTTGGAGAAGAGTTAGTAGTTAGCCATGCCAAGGAGGGAGGAGTGGCTCAGTGGTTGGGACAGGTTACCTCAGGTCAGAAGGCTGGGGGTTCAATTGCTGCATGGGGACAAGCAATTTCAGACCAGAGGGACTGGAGTCTCTAGTCCCATGGCCACTCCTTGTGGCCTTGGGCAAGCCACTTAACCCTCCATTGCCTCAGGTACACTTAGATTGTGAGCCCTTTGGGGACAAGGGAATAAAAAAAGTACCTGTTAGTATACATGTAAACTGCACTTCTTCTAAAGAGCGCGGTATAAAAAAGAAATAAATAAAATAATAACTGAAATACGCGATGGCAAGCTTATTTTTAGTAATCTGTAAGCTATCATTAAAATCATCTGTAGTACCTGAAGACTGGAGAATGGCCAATGTAACATCAATTTTTAAAAAGGGTTCCAGAGATGATCCAGGAAACTACAGACCAGTGAGCCTAACATCAATAATGGGCAAAATAGTAGAAACCATCATAAAGAATAAAATTACTGAACATGTAAATAGTCATGGCGTAAAGCGAGAAAGCCAATATGGATTTATCCAAGCAAAGTTTCATCTTACTAATCCTTTATATTTTAAAGGTATGAATAAACAGGTAGATAAAGGTGAGATGGTTGATATAGTGTATCTGGATATTCAGAAAGCCTTTGACAAGATCCTTCATGAGAGACTCTTGGCAAAATTAAAAGTCATGTATTATTGTGGATCAGAAACGTGTTAAAAGATGGAAAACAGTAGAGCTAAATGGACAACCTTTCTCAATGGAGAAAGGGAATAGTGGCGTACCCAGGGATCTGTGCTAGGCCCGTTGCTTTTTAACATATTTATAAATGACCTGGAAATGGGAATAACGAGTGAGGTGATCAAATTCGCAGATGAGACAAAATCATTCAAAGTTCTGAATATTTGCAAGAGGACTTTGATAAACTGGAAGACTGAATATCCAAATGGCAAATGAAATTTAATGTGGACAAGTGCAAAGTTATGCACTTAGAGAAGCACACCAGGGGAGCAGAGAACAACCATGGCCACAACAATTGTACCTTTACAGATACAAGACTTTATTCAAAAATCCGATTTGGCCAAGTTTCGGCACAAATGCCTGTGTCAAGGATCTAAAATTAATTAACAAAACACATCAAAACATATATATACACATCCAATACAAAATACATACAAATTGTATAAAACAACATTGTATAAATTGGTTTATTGTTCTTTTTTGTTCTTTTATTGGATTTATTATGCTACTTTTTAAGTTCCCTCATTTTGTTTTTTTGGTCATGGATAAGGTCTCTAAGCTGTTTTGATACGCTTGATTTGGGTCTGCCTGTCTTTGTTCATGGAGTAAATCTAACTGACACATGAATTGTACAATCATGAAACATTTTTGTTCTACATGACCCGTGGTTAGCTTTTTATATTAGTGACCCTTTGTCCTATGCCTTTGATACAGTACTGTATGACCTCTGTGATGAAAATTTGGGGTTAGGGCAGATAACCACTCTTTTTATTTTTTCTCTCATTTTTCTTTTTTTCTGTTTTTATGGCTATTGTTTTTATTAGGTGCACTCAGTATGAATACTGAGTAAACTTCATGATAAAGGAGACATTTAGAATCTTGTTTTTTAAATCATTGTGATTTATCAACTGTTTCTAAGCTTGATGTGCCACTATTACCAAGTATATGTAAATTTATTGTGGAGGGAGAAGAACCTGATGCCGACACCACTATAGGTACAGGTAAGATTATTCCTTGAGCCATTTTAAAAGTCTGTTTACAGTTTCTACTATTTTTCATATCCCATTCTAAATATTTTTGGAAGCTCATTTTGGGTTACATGCCTATACAGAAGACCATATCTTACCTGTACTTTTCATATACCTGGATGCTTTCTGGTTTAAGAATCGGGATCAGCAATATCATTATTCCTATCCCGGACTTAGCGAAGGGCCCGGGATAGGAATGGCGAGCAAGTCCGCTATGTCAAGGAGGAACTCCTGAAAAGACGGCTCTCCCAGAGGGGCTATCCTGGGGGAGGCCGAGGTGGAGGGGCCCGCTTGAACAGAGGAGGGTACTGACAGTCCCAATTCGAGGCTGTCGGTACTGCATCGTCAGAGCCCGGGATTGACTCCAAGCAGAGCATCGAAGGGAGCGACATCCCCGCCGGGCCCGCGGGACTCGGCCTCGGCCCCGACTCCG
The DNA here is from genome assembly GCA_033557465.1 of Ichthyophis bannanicus. Taxonomy (NCBI): domain Eukaryota; kingdom Metazoa; phylum Chordata; class Amphibia; order Gymnophiona; family Ichthyophiidae; genus Ichthyophis; species Ichthyophis bannanicus. The sequence continues at coordinate 812,591,260 of CM066032.1, read as the reverse complement.
GGGGTGGGGCCGCCACCGGGGCAATCCGCAAGGGCAGCTGGAGTGGTGCCGAGGCAGCTGGAGAGCAGGCGAGCGCAGTACTGCGCCGTCGGAAGAGACCGGGGTCGGATCCGAAAAGCGTCGGAGCCACGCTTTCCGGACTGGAGATCGATTTGAGGCTGGGCATCGAACCGAGTGGCGCCTCCTTAGGGGGCCCCAGTGTCGGCGGCCGCGCCGGTGCTGCCACTCCCGCGAATGGAGTCGGGGTCGCGACGATCGGTGCCGAGGGCAACGAGGGCTTCCCAGGCCGAAACTCGGCGAAGTGGGAAACACCGGAAGTCGGCTCCAACGTCGTGAGAGAGGCCCTTCTAGGCGCTGGGGTTCTGCCCGCGCCTGTTTTATTGAGTGGGAAACCCTTACGGGGCGTACTATGCGGCCTCGAGGGTACCCAGGTAACCCGCCGACGAGCCCCGGCGGGGAGCGAGACGCCCAGCCCCGGCTCCGCGGCCGCAGCGCTTCTTTGGGTCGACTCGACTGAAGGTCCCGGGACCCACGGGCAAACTCTAGTGACGAGTGGAGCACTCGACGCCCGCGTAGATGCCGGGAAGTCGGTGGCGTCCAGGGGAGGCCCCGGCACCGCGCAAGATGGGGGTGCCGACCCGCCCGACCGGGATAGATCGATCGGCTCCGCAGGTGAAGCCCGGAGGCGACCCCTGGCGAAGAACGGGGCCCTTGTTCCCGAGACCGCCGCCGGAGGGGCGGAGCCGCTCAAGGCCAGTACCGCCCCCGAGGAAGTCGGGGACGAGTCGATCGGCCCTGACGGAACCGAGGGCACCCGGTGCCGATCCCCGGCGGGGAGTGGGGCCACCGACTCCGACGCCGATGCCGAGGACTTGGTCCCGCTCGAAGCGGTCACCACCTCCGCGCATGGCAGGGGTGTGGGCACGCCATACCGGGTCAGGTTGGTCCGACGATCCCCGGTGAAGAGTGGAACACTCGACACCGACGCTGATGCCAGGGAATCGGCACCGCCGAAAGCGGGTACCGCCCCCGCGCAGGGCCGGGATGCCGTAGAGCCAGACTGGGTCGAGTCGAGCGGCCCCGAAGGCACCGAGGACACCAGCTGACAGTCCCTGGCGAAGAGTGGAACACTCGACGCCGGCGCCAATGCCGAGGGATCTGCACCACTTGAAGCGGGTGCCACCCTCGGGCATGGCTCGGGAATGTTCTGTGAGGAGCGAACCTCAGGAACAACCCGAAACCCCGTGGAGGCTCTGGAGCCCGAAGACTCCCTCTGGGGTGTAAGAGACTGGAGGGGAAGGCCAGAGCCATCGTCATGCAGCGCATGAGACTCACCCCTCAAGGCTCGGTTAGTCTTAACAGACTGCTGTTGGGTTACCTGATCCTGGCGAGGAGAGAAAGCCGACGACCGCACCTCAGAGGGAAAGACGTCATCAAGGGACACTCGAAACAGGGAGGGTCTTCTCCCGATGCTGAAGCCCGGGGAACCGGGGGAGAAGGGGTCAGGGCCCAAACAGGAGAGACACCTGGCGTTGGAGTCGAAGAAGACAACATCTCCACAGTGGGGGCACTTCTTAGGGGAAGAAGGCTCCATGCTGGAAAGCCCGGTAGGCCTCAGAATAACACGAGGAGGATGCTCCTCGAAGGAAAATAAAGGAAAACAAAAAAATAAGGAAAAAGGGGGCACTAGCGATGCCAGAGTCAGCGGGAAAAAAACCGCGACCACAGGAAACAAGAAAAGAAGAAAAGTTTCTGCGGTGACAGGAGGTACGTCCTGTCGGCTCCGTGGAAAAACGAAAACTGGGGAGAGGCAGTGGGAAGGGCGGGAAGCTACCGCGCAGGCACGAGGGATGCTCCCAAAAGCCTTCTGATTGGATGCTGGGGAGCATTCCCATGCGGGCTCCGTCGGCGCCGACGAACCCTATATGTGAAGACTCATTCCTGCTTGTTCCTGGAGATCAAACCAAACTACTGTTACATAATGCAAGGTTCCAAATTAGGAACCACCACCCAGGAAACGTTTTAGGCATCATTGTAGATTAACATGTTGAAACCCTCCACCCAGTATGCAGCGGTGGCCAAGAAAGCAAACAGAATGCTAGGAATCATAAGGAATGGAGAATAAAACAAAAAATATCATAATGCCTCTGTATCGTTCTATGGTGCGACTGCACCTTGAATATTGTGTGCAATTCTGGTCACCGTATCTTATAAAGAATATAGCGGAATTAGAAAAAGTTCAGAGTGGAGCCACCAAAATGGTAAAGGGGATGGAAGGATACCCCTATGAAGAGAGGCTAAAAAGATTAGGGCTCTTCAACCTGGAAAAAAAACAGCTGAGGGGAGATATGATAGAGGTTTATAAATTAATGAATGGAGTGGAATGAGTAAACATAGATCGATTGTACACCACCAAAATATAGAAAGACTAGGGGACATGCAATGAAGCTACAGTGTAATCCATTTAAGACTAATAAGAGAAATTTTTTTTTTCACTCAACGCGTAATCAAACTCTGGAATTCGTTACCAGAGGATGTAGTAAATGTTGTTAATGTAGCTGGGTTTAAAAAAGGTTTAGACAAATTCCTGGATGAAAGATCTATAAACCATTATCAAAGGGGACTCGGGAAATCCACTGATTGCCCCAATACAAGCATTGTGGAACCTGTCTCTTTTGGGGAAACTGCTAGGTACTTGTGACCTAGATTGGCCACTGTTGGAAACAGGATACGGGGCTTGATGGACCTTGGTCTGACCCAGTATGACATATCGTGTGTTCTTATGTTCTTATCTTATTATCTTATTATGGATAGTCTAAACCGATTTAGATATCTAAGTTTTAAAATAAATTATGTAAACATAAAAGCGGCAAGCTCTTAAAATTAAATCTACAATTAAAAATTTAATATATACATTTGGTAGACCAGTTTTGGCAAAAAGAATACTTGAGAGAAGGGAAGGAGTTTTGGATTTAGCGCAAAAGTAGGTTAAGTTGAGTTCCATTCAGGTGCAATAGGTATTTTCTTATCCTTTGAAAGACTTACAAAGGGCCCAATATTAAAAGATTTTAAGCTCCTAAATTGACCTCTGAAAATGTAGTAAGGCTTCCTAAATTTATACTCAAAATTTCATTAAACTCCTAAATTGGATAAAAAGTGGGTGGAGAAATGGACAGATTTAGGGTTGGGGAAAAATGTTAGGGAGCTTAGCACTGGTTGTCAGCACTGAGCTTATAAATTAGGCTCATAAAGATAGTCAAATGAATGGCAGTCCTAAATTTCTAAGCATAAGGGGTTATTCTGTGCCATGAATAGCGGGGATGGACGTCCAGGGCCGACGACTTGTACGGGGAAGTTATTCCATCTCCGAGGTGGAATAACTTCCCTGGACACATTTTTTTCTTCTGCCCGGGTGCAGATGGGGCCAGAGGGCATTCCCCGCAGCCTGACCCTGGCCTTAGGAGGCCAGATCATGTGTTGGGCTGTGGGGAATAAGATTTTTTTTTTCCTGCGGCCGGCATCGCAGCTCTTCAATTGGGCCGCGGTGCCATGGATGATGCCATGGCGCCGTAGCTCAATTGAAGAGCCTTGACTGAGTTTGCTGGGAAGGTCCAGTACATGCAGGCCGGCCTGAAACACAGTCCCGGCCTGCACATACAGGACTGATCGCGATTCTGATTTTGTGGGGCTAAACTTGCCCCACGGGATCAGAATCGCAATCCCCTCTATACATCCGACTCAGACCGGGCGTACAGAGGGAATCTACGTCCTGGACAGAATGAGCCCTACAGCCTTTAATTTTATTAAATTTAAGAACAAATCAGAACTTCTTTACTAATCAAAGGAGTGTAAACCAAAATGTAGCAGAATAACGTTTAAGCTCATAAATTAAGATGAATTTTCAGCTAAAAACCTATTTAACAGATTTCTTTATAGTGCTTTATCATTTTAGTCAAAGCGCTTTACATTGTAACTTAAACTTGGTAATGTACATTAAACAGGGACATTGATAACTTGGATTCTTCCAAGGCAATAGAAGGTTAAATGACTTGCCCTGGGTCACAAGGAGTGCTAATGGGAATCGAACCCTGCTCTCTTAGGGGTATGTCAACTAAACCGGGCTAATGGTTAACTCAGGCTATCTGCAACTAGGTCCCATTGGATAACATGTGACCTGGTTACAGATAGCCCGTTTCCGCTAGCCTGGCTTAACAGACATATCCTTCAGGCTCCTAAGTTTGGCTGAAGAAAGGGTACTAATTTAGATGTCTAACTTAAGAGCTTAAATTTAGGAGCTCAGCTTTTATCAATTACAGGTAGTCGTCGACTTACGACCTATGCGACTTACGACTGATTGACTTTACGACCGGTTTTCCGGCAGCGGCGTTTCTGCTCCGCCTTCTAATGCTCCCTCTTCTAAACCTTCTAATTCTATTTCATAATGCAGAGGTCACTCAAAGATCCAACCCCCAAGATGTCTACCAAGAGGAAATTGCCTTCTTCTCCTCATCAGCCAGCCAAGAAGAAGGAAAGAAAGGCCATAGATCTCAACACAAAAATGATGGTGATTAAACAGCACAAAGGAGGAAAAAAAGTTAATGTTATCGCACGTGATATGAAGTTATCCCATTCTACCGTGTCAACAATTTTAAAAGACAAGGAAAGAATTTGTGAAGCTGTGAAAGATTCTGCACCCATGCGATCAACAGTAATTACGAAGCAACGGACTGGGCCCATCCATGAAATGGAGAAATTGTTGTCCATTTGGATAGAAGATAACATTCAAAAACGGACACCGTTAAGCCTTTATATCGTCCAGACAAAGGCTAGAAGTCTGTTTAAGACTTTGAAGGAACGCGCCGGAGAAGACTACAGTCAAGAATTTTCGGCAAGTACTGGCTGGTTCAAGAGGTTCAAGGCAAGATTCCAACTGCATAATGTTCGAGTGACTGGAGGAGCAGCGAGTGCAGATGAGGAAGGAGCTCGTAAGCTTGTCGACAATTTGGATGAAATAATTACGGATGAAGGTTACCTTGCAGAGCAGATTTTTAATGTTGATGAAACTGGATTGTTCTGGAAACGAATGCCAGCACGCACGTACATTCACAAAGAAGCGAAAAACATGCCGGGATTAGCATTTAAGGATAGACTAACTCTGCTGCTTGGCGGGAACATCGCAGGATTCAAGCTCAAGCCATTCTTAATTTATCACTCGGAAAACCCGCGGGCATTCAGGAATATCAACAAGCACACTTTGCCAGTCTACTTTCGCTCAAACCATAAGGCATGGATGACACAGGCACTGTTTGAAGACTGGTTTATGAATTGTTTTATTCCACAAGCGCGTGAATATTGTTTGGGGAAAGGAATTCCTTTCAAGATTTTACTGCTGCTGGATAATGCGCCTGGCCATCCACCTCACTTAACCGAGCTCCATCCCGATGTGAAAGTGTTTTTTTTGCCCCCCAACACAACTTCACTGATCCAACCTATGGACCAAGGTTCGATTGCTGCATTCAAGGCAAACTATCTCTGAACTACATTTGCTCAAGCCATAGCTGCTTTAGATTCCAACCCAGAACTATCACTGCATGAGTTTTGGAAACAATACAATGTTCTTATGTGTATCAAGAATCTTGCTACCGCCTGGGAGGCTGTGACGGAGAAGTGTATGAATGGCATATGGAAAAAGTGTGTTAAGCGGTATGTGAATACTGTTGCTGGATTTGACAGTGAACAAGAACTAGATGTGATTCGGGATAAAATAGTGAAATTAGCAAAAGAACTTTCCTTGTGGAGTGTGAAGTGGAAGATGTTGAGGAGTTGCTAGATCATGAATCCGAAGAACTTACAAATGAAGAGCTGATGGAATTGGAAGAAGAAAGAGTGGCGGAAGAAGAAAGAAGAGAAGCAGAGAGAGAAGAGGAGGAGCAGCCACAAAGAATGTTCACGACAAAGGGATTATCAGAAGGTTTATCTCTACTTAATAAAGTTCTTGCACATTTTGAAGCAATGGACCCAAACATTGAACGATTTGCAAGGATTGAACGGATGGCACATGAAACGTTTCGTCCATATCGTGAAATTTATGAGGAGAAGAAGAAACACACAATTCCGTCAAAGCTCACGATGTTCATGAGAAGACAAACTCCTCCCACCACCCCGAGCGCTTCCCCGGTTGATGATCTCGACAACCCACTGCCGAGCACGAGTGATGGCCCATGCGGACACCCAGCTGATGACGTTGACGACCCACAAGCAAACACCAGTGATGCCAGCAGTGATTAAGAAATGGCACGATATGATGAGATGTTACAAATGGTATAAAAATGTAAAGAAATCTATACAGTCCCTTAATAAAGCAAAATGCCTTTATTTTATTGTATTAGTGTTTTCCTTTATTTTCTTTAATGTCTAACAGTAACAGTACAATAACATAACAGTACCATTACATGGCATAATATACTTACGGTAATTTAACATAGGCCGACTTACGACCAAATCGACTTACGACCGGTCTGTCGGAACCAAACGCGGTCGTAAGTCGACGACTACCTGTATTTTATTTTTTTTTTATATGATGCCCTGCGTTTGTACCTGAGGCAATGGAGGGTTAAGTGACTTGCCCAGATCACAAGGAGCAGCAGTGGGATTCAAATCGGATCTCCCTGGTTGTCACACTGTGCCAACAGATCGGTTTGACTGCCAGAGCAACCTCAGCATTGGGACAACCAAACTATCTATACCAATTGCATTGGAAAACACTTAAAAATGAGCCAAACAAAATACTTTTAACAGAAGGGACACTTTAAAAAAATTTTGCTTTTTGCCATTTTTAATTGTTTCTGATGCAATCAACATAGTCAAGTTTGGTTGTCCTACTGAGGTCACACTATCAACCAGACCATAGTGGTGGGGAAATGACAGTTCTTTAAAAGGTTGCCAATGGCTCTGCAGTATTTTGTTATACACAGGTGATTAGGATTTTGAAGTGCCTGCAGGTTATGGTGGGTTTTCTTTTTATTGAAGTTTAAATTTAATTATAATTCACCAAGGAATAAAAAAATTACATCAGCAATAAAAATAAATAAAATATGGCCATAAGTAAGTAATAGAATTCCACTGGCCTGCCATAAGAGGATTGGGGGCCAAATTAAGGAAACTTTTACCAAAGGCTATGGTCATCTTCACACCGCACTAAACGATCTGTAGCCTCTATAAAACAAAATAGACTGCCATAATACTAAAGGAATAATTATGCAGATTCTTTAGCCAGAAGAAATGTTTCCAACAGGGCTGTGGAATCGGTACACAAAACCTTCGATTCAGACTTCTTAATTTATGGTACCTCCGACTCCGACTCCTCTATGTGTAATTAGACATCCTAAACTAGTTGAAAGCACAGAACACTCTAACTCGTTAAAGTTTGGGTTTAAAGGCTATAGCTATGCCATTGTGGATTTTTTATATTATTTATTAAGGAAGTTACAAACATGATTGAGTAACATTAAACATGAGACAAAACTTACAAAATTGAAAAAAAGAGTCTAAGAATTCTTAAGGAAGGTCAAAAAATGCCCATTTTAAAAGAAATACTCAATTAGGTATATAACCCTTCCTTTTCAAGATTAAAGCATTGTTTGAATATAAAATGTAAATGAATGGAACAAGAAAGATTACATTAAATGAAATAAAAATTATATTGTAAAAGCTATAAAAGTTTATCCCTACAAAATTTATTAAAGAAACAGTGTATCTATAGAAATGGAGTCGGAGTCATTACATTTTTTCTGACTCAGACTTCAGTAACCCAATAATTGCTTCCAACGCCACGTCTCCAACTCCACAGCCCCGCTTTCCAACTGCAGCAGATCACAAAATGTGCAGCTATGATCCTGATGCCTTACAAGAAACCTACAGGTAACCTCAAATAAAAGGATGCCCCTATAACATCCAGCTTCCTCTTCAACTACGTGGCCCTTGCTACATCAGGGAGCATATTCTCTTTTGCAGTTAAAAGCTAAGCATCATAAACTTGAAATAATTCCTAAACAGAACCTTTTCCCCCACTGATCCTATATCCATTACTAGGATGGACTTTACTTGGAATATTGATGACTCCAGAAAAGCGGAGAGATGTATGCTATTTACCGGTACTACAGTGTCCATAGCCCCCCTCCTATTCATTATTCTGCTTCCTCCCTCCCTCTGTAGATTTAAGATCTCTGAGGGTCGTGGTATCTTCAAAACAACTCTCAGATATATTTTCCAACGTTTTTTTGAAGACAGCAACCTCGTCTTAGGGAAATTCAAAAGTCTGTTTTTAGAATACTGCATATTCTAAATGGCTTCCAATGGATTGCCAAACCATCCTTAATAAAGGCTCCTGAAGCTTTTTGAGCAACTGCTGCTTGGACCTCCATATTTCCCTTTCTTTGTCCCAAGTCAGAAAGCTTGCCTTCAAAATTTACCAACTTGGCCACCATTTGTGAGAATTCAGAGGTCTGAGCAAGTCACTTAAACCAGCTTCAATCCTTAACAATGTCCCCCAAATATCCTCCAAGGAAACCACCTTCCCAACAGGAAGACTTGACACCCCCCTCCCATACTCACCCCAGGAAGAGGCTTTGGGAGATGGACTGAAACTGCTGCAGAGACAAAAGTAGTCTGTACTGACAACCCACTAGTTGTCTCAAGTGCAGATCATGGTGAAGCATCCCCTAAATCCTCCGAAGACATTCCCACATCTGAGACAGGCACTGCATCTCCTTGATCTAAAAGTTGCAATAACCTCTGCTGTCAATTGCTTAGTTTCAATTTTGTGTGGTCAGATGATTTTTAGTTTTAGTTTCTGTGCTTCTGATGTGCCTCAGTGTAGGGGCAGTTTCTTAGAGGTCTTCAGGCTGTTTTGAGTGCAGATTGAGTTTCCAGTATGTGTCCAAAAAAAGTAAAGTTGGTAGGGTCGTACAGGCTCACTTCATTAGTCAATATTGATGTAACAATGCATGCAAAGGTGTGGGCAACCAGACTTAAATAATTTCTCTCTCTAAACTGATTGGAGGAGAACACAATGTTGGTTTTGTGCAATGATGAAAGGCAGTAGCTGATATTCAAAGAGAGACGGTGGTCCTGCAAGAGGTGCAGAACAACTTGGAAGCTGCACTGGCAAGTTTAAATATAGTAAAAGCTTTTGATAGTGTAACACATGAGATTGGGCTGCTGACAACACTGCAGGCCTGCAATCACCATCATTGGGAGTGGGAAGCTGAACGCGAACCGCTGAGAACTCGGGGACCACTGACTCAGCAAGGACTGTTGGAGTGGCCACAAAAGAGAATGAACCCACGGCACCATCTTGATTGTTGTCATCATCAGTATGAAGTTGAAGATAATCATGGACACAGAGCCTGCAGTGAACAGAAAAGCGGTAGGCACACCAACAGCCTTTGGCTTTTTCTTTTTTTTTGGCAGGAAGACATTGCACACCCGAGTATCGAAACGTGCTCCCAGGAACTCCAAGGATTGGGAATGCAACAACTTGTTCTTTCCCCAAGTTATCACCTAGCCAAGACTTATCAGAAAGGATACTATTTGGCGAGCTACGTGGGGATACTACTTGGGGAGCTCTCTGAAAGAGAATAGGCTCAGATGAGCCAGCAGTACAAATCTGGATGCACACAAATCCCCTGGCACCATAGCGCCGCAGCCACCACCACCATAACCTTGGAGAACATTCTTGGGGCAATGGAGAGTCCAAATGGGAGGGTGGCAAACTGAAGATGAGAGCTAAGCATAGAAAAACACAGATACATAGTAGCATAGTAAATGACGGCAGATAAAGACCAGTATGGTCCATCTAGTCTGCCCCGGTAAGATGGCAGGAGTAGGTGCACCTGCCATTCTGTGCAGGCCACCCCTCCCCATATCTTTGTTTAGGGGTGAACCCACCGCTCCATGTAGGACACCCCTATTTGTTGAGAAATTAGATGGTTCAGTTTATTTTGATTTTATCTTGTTGCTGTAAAGGGGTCCACTGTGTCTGTCCCATGCCATTTTGAATTCCGTCACTGTGTTTGCCCCCACCACTTCCATCGGAAGGGCATTCCAAGCATCCACCACCCTTTCAGTGAAAAAGTATTTCCTTACATTGCCTTTCAATTTACCACCTTGCAGCTTCATGTTATGCCCTCTAGTTTTACAGCTTCCCCGTTTGTTTGTTCATTATTTCTCTTTAAGTATTTAAAGGTCTCAATCATATCTCCCCTATCTCTCCTCTCCTCCAAAGTGTACATATTTAGGTCTTCAAGTCTCTTCTCATAAGGCTTCTGATGCAGGCTCCAAATCATTTCAGTCGCCTTCCTCTGAACAGTTTCCAGTCTTTTTACATCCTTTGCAAGATATGTTCTCCAAAACTGAACACAGTATTCCAAGTGAGGCCTCACCAGTGACTTATACAGTGGCAATACTACCTCTTCCTTTCTGCTGGTAATTCCTCTTTGTATGCAGCCCAACATCCTCCTGCCTTTTGCCACCACCTTGTCGCACTGTTTTGCCACCTTGAGATCTTCAGACATAACCACACCAAAGTCTTTCTCTTGATCTGTGCACACCAACCTCTCACCCCCTATGAGCGTAAATTTCCCTTGGATTTCTGCTACTCAAGTGCATGACACTGCACTTCTTTGCATTAAATCTTAATTGCCAAGCATTAGACCATTCTTCCAGCTTTTGTAGATCTTTCCTCATGTTAACCACTCCCTCGGGGGAGTCCACTCTGTTGCAAATTTTTGTGTCATCTGCAAAAAGACAGACTTTTCCATTCAGTCTTTCAGCAATATCACTCACAAATACATTGAACAGTGCCGGGCCCAGGACTGAACCCTGGGGCACCCCGCTAATCACCTTCCTTTCATCCGAGTGAGCTCCATTTACCATCACCTTCTGTCGTCTGTCAGTCAACCAATTTCTGATCCAGTTTAACACCTTGGGACCCATCCTCAAACTACTGAGTTTATTGATAAGCCTCCTATGAGGAACAGTATCAAAGGCTTCGCTGAAATCGAGGTAGATAACATCCATCGCATGCCCCTGATCTAGTTTTCTGGTCACCCAGTCAAAGAACTCAATCAGATTTGTTTGGCAAGATCGTCCTTCAATAAAACCATGTTGCCTCGGATCTTGCAACCTGTTGGTTTTGAGAAAGTCCACTACTCACTCTTTCAGGAGTGCCTCCATTACTTTTCCCGCCACTGAGGTAAGGCTCACAGGCCTGTAGTTTGTCACTTCTTCCCTGTCACCACTTTTGTGAAGAGGTACCACATCCGCCCTTCTCCATTCCCGAGGACCCTCTCCTGTTTCCAAGGATATGCTGAAAACATCCTTTAACGGCCCTGCAAGAACCTCTCTGAGCTCTTTCAGTATCCTGGGATGTATCCCATCCGGTCCCATGGCCTTGTCCACTTTCAGTTTTGCAAGTTGTACTAACACATCATCTTCTATGAATGGTGTGTTATCTACTTCATTCCCATTTTTATATTTGGGAGTCACAGATGGTCCTTCTCCAGGATTTTCTTTAGTAAAAACAGAGCAGAAGTATTTGTTTAGCAATTTAGCTTTTTCAATGTCACTTTCCACGAGTCCATTCCCAGCACTTCTGAGTCCTGCAATTCCACCTCTGATCTTCTTCCTTTCCCGAATATACCTGAAGAAAGTTTTGTCGCCACACTTCACATCTTTAGCCATCTTTTCCTCTGCCTTTGATTTTGCTTTCCTTATTTCTCTTTTTGTCTCTTCGAGTTTGATCCTGTATTCATTTCTGTGTTTCTCTGTTGGCAAGCTTTTGAATGTTGTGAAAGCTGTGTTTTTTGCCTTTATTTGAGCAGCCACTTCTTTGGCAAACCAAATAGGTTTCCTTCTCCTCTTGTTTTTATTTACTTTTCTTTCTGTTGCCCCTTGTATTGTCACCTTTAGTTTAGCCCATTGCAATTCCACTTCCCTTTCCCTTATCCCCTCCCACCCTGCCAACTCCTCCTTTAGGTACTTGGCCATTTTACTGAAGTCAGTGTTTCTGAAGTTTAGGACTTTGAGCTTGCTATGACTGGACTGCACCTTGGCTTTTATCTCAAACCACACCGTGTGATGATCACTGCTGCTCACAGGGGCACCCACCCAGACATTCGACACGCTATCACCGTTGGTGAGCACTAAATCCAGCGTTGAGCCTGGTTGGTTCCATCACCATTTGTCTAAGTAACGCATCTTGGAAAGCATCCACAATTTTTTTGCTTCTTTCCAGATCTGCAGAAGGAATAATCCAATCCACAACGAGTAGATTAAAGTCGCCCAATATGATCGCTTTCCCCTGATTCCCCAGATTGGGATATGAAAATACACCTCGGCAAAATCCAGAGATGTCAGGAACGCCCCTTGGCGCACCACTGTAATCATTGATCGCAAAGTTTCCATCCAGAAGGGCAGACGCACAAGTGCTCGTTGATACACTTAAGTCCAGAATGCACCTGAATGTTCCTTCCATGGCGGCACCATGAAACAGATGGAATACCTGCCCTTGCCCTGATCATTCAAGGGAACAGGCATCACTGACTTCATGAGAGGCACTTTGTTGGAAGAAATCTGCAAAGCAGCCCTACAAGGGGAGAAGATGAAAGCTGCCAGGATCGCTCTTGCATTCCAGGACATAGTTGTACTGAATGGGACTGGCACCCAGAAATCCTTGGTGACCTGGACCCATTCTTGAAGAAAGAGGTGAAGCCTGCCCCCAAAACCAGAGGAACCAGGGAATGGGTCCCCTAAACTGTCATTGCGCAGCTTAAGAGGGTCCTCCTCTGGATGGGACCAGGTCCCTGGGCCCAAGCACTCCATGAAAGTACTGAGAATGAGCCTCAAGTTCATAAGAAGAGAGCAAGAAAGGTTTTCCAGGCCGGCATGACCCCTTGCAGTCCAACCAGTGTGTCCACGAGGAGCGGACAGAGGCTGATGGAAAAGGGGATCCTGCCCACTTCACATGTCCTTTGGACCTGTCCTCCAGAAGGCGGTAAGACATCATCTCACCCGGATTCTTCACCAGCTTCTCCAAACTAGACCCAAGAGAAAAGTGTCCTTCTAAGGTCAGATGGGCAACCAGGCTTTGGAAGATGAGTCCGCTGACCGATATCAGAACAAAGCCAATGCCATGCCACCATCAACAGGGCACAACCCTGACCACTAGACATACCAGGCTATACTTGGCATCAGAAAAGTAGCAGATTCCAAAGGAGGGGTAGAATCATCTGGTGGAAGAGATTGAATCCACTGGATCATGGCTTGAGATGTCAGACCTGCACATTCTGCAAATGAAGAATAGCAGTCGCCACAGCAAACTGGCTTTTCAACATGAATCCACCTTTCGGTTCAAAGTGTCCTTTTAAAGCCAATGGTGGTCCAACTGGTAACAGCCATGACCTGCACATCCTTCTTGAAAATATCAAACTATACAATGTACTCCTCCTCTGGGAGAGCATGCAACTTCTTATCCACCCTTAGCTCCTTAGGCGGGGAGTCGTGGGAATCCCTCTCTGACTAGAAAAGACACTTCAGCACCTCTGGGAATGGGAATACAATAGTGGATTTCTGCATCCCTTGCAGGATTGTATGTACCTTCAGCTCCTGCTCCTTGCCTGGAACATCCACCAAGTTCAAAGTGGATAAGACCCTGGAAATCAACGCCTTTAATTTCTCCTTCTGGAACAAGCAGATAACATTGGCCTCTTCACAATCCTCTGAAGGCGAGAGTACTTCTTCATACACATCAAACATCTGAATCAAAGCCACAGTCCAAATCTCAGCCAGAATCCAGCTAATTCCCATCTCCAGCGGGCAACCTATGTTGGGGACTCTTAGCCATAGGCAAATCGAACAAGGCTTCCACTCTCATCAGGCTGCACTCGGGGGGACCCAGAAGCCAAAGGATCTGAATTTCCACGTCAGAATGACCAGGCCTGTTGTAAAAAGGAAAAGAATTCCGGGGAGGACAATCCAGACTCCGGAAGCTTTCTCCGCAGAAATAAACCTCCCTACACTAGGGAACATAGTCGCCATCGATCTCCTAAAGTTCAGGAAGCGGCACACAGCACAGTTGCCAGAATCTCCAGCTGGCTGGTTATATTTACCCAAAGTGTCATCCGCCACCTCCTGCCTTTAGGCAGGCAGGCAAGACCAGACTAACTGCATCCCCCAGCGTAGAGAGAGGGGAGCAATCCCTTCAGAGACAACTCAGGAGCTGTCATGCTAGAAGAGTAGAGTCCAAAAGCTGGAAATGAGGCACCATGCTTGCCACAGGTCAAATAATGATTCCTGGAAAAAGACATAAGAGATAAGGCAAGTTTCACAACAGCACGCACTAAGGCACATGTTAACTGCATTTTTACTGCGGCAAGCATTAACTGTACATTTACTGCAACATGCACTATAGGTGCTAGGGTAGGAAAACACATTGGAGCCACTTGAACAGAACACGCATAGAGACCGCATGACCGCCAGGTGCACAATAGGAGAAAAATGCTCTTAGCATACGCAGAAAACAGCAGGAAACACTAATTCCGTGCCAATGGTCTACCACAAATTGCATCCCACACAGACAAAATTGGGAGCCTCCAACAAGGACACTGATGAGCTCGAGCCTTGCTACTCACCCCCTGAGAAGCCCAGGCAGAAGATCTATGCGGGCTCAGCTCTACTCCCCTGATACTCTTACACTGCCTTTTGCAACACTACATTTAAGGTGGCTGGCAGGCAGATTCCTCTGAGAGCTTTCTTCAATCTTTGAGAGAGCACAGAGGGGGAGGGGTTTTTGAGGTTGAGAGAGGCTGCTGCACTCTTCTAGATCCTTCCAAATCCTTCTAATTTCTGGCTGCTCAACAGATAGATAAGCACATGGAGCTGAACCAATTTTCTCTCCTTCTATGGCTATCAAAAAGAAGGCAGTCTAGTGGAACTTCCCATGTCACACAAGTGAGAGAATCACCCTCGAGGTGGTCATTCACGAGCATTTAATCAATCTTTTCTTCTCAATCTTTAGAATTTTCTCCAGAGAGAAGATCCATCCACTATCTGCTGGAAACAAAGAAATACTGAAGAGACCTCTGGACCAGCTGATGTGGACAGAGGCATGGGAGTGAAGTCAATGAAACCTGAACTTTTCAGTGGTTCTTTGTCTCCACCAAATTGCTGGTAGGAGAACAGAATCCACTTGTCTGGACTGGTCTAGCAGAACAATATGGAATATGAAATTTTACGTGAGGTTTCAAAAATGTCATAGGTTGATCTGATGGACCAGGTGTACAATCTATTTGCCTCTGCTAATATAGCATCTAGCTGGAATTGTTCTTGTTTAGCAAGAGCAGGAGAAAGAACCTGCACTTTTTGAAAGATGGTATGCATGTATTGAACCATATATAGTTGATAGGCAGCAATATAAGCAGAGAAAGCACAGTTACTTACCTGTAACAGGTGATCTCTGGGAACAGCAGGAATAAGTCTTCACATATGGGTACGTCGGTACCGACGGAGTCTGCGCGGGAACGCTTCCCAGCGTCCAAAGAGCTTTTGGAAGCATCCCACCACGCCTGCGTGCTGCCTTCCCGCCTTTCCCAACTGCCTTTCCTCAGTTAAGTTTTAAAGCTGAGACAAAGAGAGAGCGAAGAAAGGAAAGATAGAGATACAACTCCTAGGGGAGGTGGGTGGGTTGTGAAGACTTATTCCTGCTGTTCCCAGAGATCACCTGTTACAGGTAAGTAACTGTGCTATCTCCAGGAACAAGCAGGAATGAGTCTTCACATATGGGGACTCCCAAGCTAAGATGCCTGGAGTCCCAGCATGTTATAGATTGGAACATGCTATACCTAATAACACCAGGCATCCTGAGGATGGAGAGTAGGAGTTGAAAAGAGAAGGGTGCTGTGGAGAACAGCTTAACCTAGCATAGGACTGCAGACAAGAAGTCCATGTGGGGATGATAATTGTCATCAATGATATTGAAATGAAATATTGCAATATGGACCTCCCCTAATAGGATTTCACAAAAGTATGGAGGTTCATGGGATCTACTGGGGAACCCAGTAGAGGAACCTCGAAGAGGACCTCACTGTAGGAAAAAACAGTTGAGGTCAGAATCCTGAAAGGTAAAAGGTAACCCCAGTAAGAAAAACTGGGGTAGTACAAAAACGGTGGGCCTTCAGCGGAAGGCTTTAAGACAAAGACTGAACTCTTTTGGCGGCAGAGTGGCTCACTCTTAGGAGCAAAAAGAGAGAGGCTAACCTATTTGGACAAACAGGCACAGTCCTTATGGGGAGAAAGGGTATGGGAACCCCTTGTATCCCAAAAAGAGAGGACAAATGCCTGAGGCGTTAAGCCTGTGAGTAAAGGAATATCCGCAATATCTCTCCGAACTGGGGTAAGCCAGGAGAGATATTGGAGCATGGAGAGCTTCAGAGGTACCTAAACCCTAAGGTTATGGTATAAAAGTTGTTGACTACCACAGGAGTGGTTGTGTGTGTAGAACCCCAAACCTGCTGGATAGCATAGGTATGGGTAAGCCCATCTGTCGGAATCATATAGCTATATGAGCATAGACAGTCAGATAGATAGGTATGTGGATACATATCTATCTGTAATAAAATATCTTGACAGATACATACATATATATATATATATATATACACATATATATATATATATATATATATATGTATACATATAGATATATAGATAGACATACAACCATATATCTATAGTGAGATATGGAAGGGCATAAAAAACACACAAAAGATAGATATGAATATGTAGGCTTATATATGGGTGTTTGCAATTAAACAGACAGAGATATGCCTACAGCACAGTATTCACATAGGATATGTGGAGAGGAAAGATTCATCTAATAACAAGGAGGTGGAATCTACTTGAGAAAATATATAGAGAATCTATTCCTCCTGGTTATTATCTGCAAGGATGCTAGCTAGTGAAATAACCAGGACAGGTACGTGAAAAACAGAGGATAATATGAGTCTACAGCCAGCAAGTCCAGAGTCTTCCAGAACTCTAGCATGGTAAGTGGACAGAAGACGCATAGAGATGAGATACCATGTTGACCTGCTTAAGGGCAAAAGTATCATGCGTTCTTACCATGAGGACGAGCTGCAAGGAGAAAGAGTATATCCCCGATTGGGAATACTATGGACCAAAGCAGGGAATTGGCAACTCCTTAAGTTTTCACGTAAGAGAAGGCCTATGTCCTTTATAGCAAAAAGGAGACAGGAAGAGAAGGGAGAACCCTTCTAGTCATGGGAGACATGACTGAAAAGCCTTTTCCAACCATCTAGGATAGCTGTTGGAGAAAAAAAACCCATGCTCTCTAGCAAGGGCCCATAGTGGAAAGCTTCTCTGTAGAATTGCAGAGAGCATGATGCAGGAGAATGAGGAGATAGAACTGGCTGCTGGAAAGCCAGTATCTCTGTCAACTATGCTGCCAAACCCAGGAGAAAGGAGATGGCAGAAATAGAAGACAATCCAGAAAGCTTGTAGTGAGATGATTTCCAAGATAGAGGAAAGCACTGACTTGGAGCCTCTACTAAGATTAGACAGAATGTTAGTGGAGGACAAATCTGGTTGTTTGTGGACAAGAACCAGTGGTCCAAACATTAAGGCTCCTGCATAGGCAGCTGCTAGCAAGACAGCAGAAATAAGCTTACTGTTTAAAAACAGAAAGAACAGACAGAACAGGAGTAGAAAACCCTGGACATGCCTGATAAGCTGCCCCAAAGCAAGATTGAAACAGAGGAATGAACTCAGAGAGGAAAACTCCGCACTGGAAAGTGACAAAATTAGAGAGGCTGAAGAAAAAGCCCTCCAGTGAAGTAATTCCGCTCTTACAGGGGAAAAACTTGGTAAGAGGGTGAAGGGAATGGAGCTGAAGAAGACTTACCAAGTAGTAAGTCTATAGAAGGAAAAAGACATGCTGGCACAGGAAACTATCATTTGATAGTGGTTAGACCTCTTTCCTTAGCAGGAAGAAGAGGAGAAACCTGTGACCTATAGGCATGAACATTCTGACAGCTCATAGAAATATAGAAAAAATGGAGGTCTTTGGAAAGAGATCCATGTCTAGGGTTAGAATGAAGCGGTGGATTGCCTCTATTGCGAAGATGCAAACTGCAGATTCTAAACCCCAAGAGATACAAGCATCTAATGATGATTGATCAGAAACCCTGCGGTTGCTGGGTTTGCTGAGCTTGGGGAGAGGTTGGATTCTTCAGACCAGGACGATGCCTCCCCTGTTTGGGAACATCTGTATGATGGGCAAGTGATGAATAAAACCTTCTTCTCCTGTGGGAAGAAAGTCTGGTAGGACATCTCCTACCTACTGGGACCGAAGAAGGTGTAGAACAACCCCTAGGAACAGGTAAATCAGTGGACAACTGAGTAACCTGACGTAAAGACTCCTTGTTGAAGAGATTTTCTCCAGTGCAAGGTGTATGTCCCAGTCTTTGTTGTGCCCATTTGTCCAAGTCTGAAGTTTGGAGCCAGGCTCTACGTCGTGCCCCTATTGCTATAGCAGATGTCCTGCTAACAGACTCAAAAGAGTCCAGGGAAGCACGAGAAAGAAACCAAGAGATATTCTGGATATGCATAAGCAGTGAGGAATAGTGTGTACTCTTGGAATCTGGAAGGAAAGGAGTCTAAAGATGTAATTGCTTTGTGACCTCCTCAAGAGATAGACTCATATAAAAAATATATGAGAGAATTCTTGCAGAAAGCATAGATGTCTGGAAGGTTTGACGTCCAAAGGCATCTAGTGTCTTAGACTCACAACCTGGCGGATAAGAAGAGTGCTTTTTCTTACTCTTTACCCGCCTCATTGCTGATTCCACAACTATGGAATGATGAGGAAGTTGAGTCTTTTGAAACCCTGGAGAAGGGGGCACCTGATATAAGAGATCAGTTGCTTTGGAAGGTGGGGGTACCCTAAAAAGTGTTTCCCACATTCCTAGAAGGAGATCCTGCAAGGAATGATGCAAAGGAAGCATTATGTTCTCCTTTGCTTTGGTAGAAAAAGAGCCCTGTGCAGGATCATGTCCTGGGATAGGAATGGCAAGGGATCTTGCTATATCCAGGAGGAAACTCTGAAAAGAGGGTTCCCCAACAGGAATCTCCCTTGGACAGGTTAGATCTGAAGAACTAGCCTGAGCACCGACAGAGCTATCCAAATATATAGGAATAGAAGATCCTGCACAGTGCAGTGTGGAATGCTTAAGGGATGGTCGCCGGTACTGACTGTCAGGAGCAGCGACCGCCATTACCACATTGTTCATGCCAGGTATCGACTCCAAGCTTGGCATAGAAGGGAGTGATCCTGTTGAAAAAAGCATGGCAGGAGTTGGCCACGATGCTACTGTGGATACCGGTACCGAGCCAATACCGGTACTGATGTCGGAGTCGAGCCCGACAGAGACATCGGAGCAGTCATCGGTGACAGGTCAATCGGAACCGAGGTAACCGAAAACCTCCAGCCGCTATCCTCGGTACCGAGCCACCGGTATCGATCGGTGTCGGTACCAAAGCGTATTGGTACCGAGTCTTCCAGACTAGAGAGCGATTCTAAACTCGGCATCGATAAGCGAAGCATGGAAGGCATCGACTGTAAGGGTAATGAGGACATCGGCACCGACTTCGGAACCATGTCTGATACCGGTGAACGAAGGTCAACCAGTGGCAACTCAATGGGCCTCGGGGGAACCGAGAGTTGCGGATCCGAATCATTGGAACCGAGCCTTCGGTACCGCCGAGAGCCGGTACCAAAGCGAGTCAGTACCCAGTCCTCCAGACTGGAGATCGATTCCAGACTCGCCATCGAAGGAAGCGAGGCTATCGATGCACGTCTGGAGGGTACCGACGTTGGTGGTAGTATCGGTGCTGGTACCAATAATAGAAGGTCAGTCTGGAGTGTATCCACCGGTCCCGAAGGCACCGAGGACGCCAGATGACCATCCCTGGTGAGGAGTGTTTCATCCAACACCAGTGCCAATGTCGGGGTATCGGTACCACTCAAAGCGGATGCCACCACCGGACACGGCTCAGGTATGTTCTGTGAGGGGTGAACCCCAGGAACAACCTGAAACCCCTGAAAGGCTTTTGAGACCGAAGACTCCCGCCGGGGTTTTGAAGCCAGTAGGCCCTCGAGGGCAAGGCCAGAGCCGTCTACATGTTGTGCATGAGACCTACCACTCAAGGTCTGGCTAGTCTTAACAGACTGTTTGTGGGTTACCTGATCCTGTGTAGAAGAAGAAAGGGACGGTGCCCCGAAGTTGGAGGGAAACCATGTATCGAGGGAACCTCGATATTGAAGACCTCTTCTCACTAAACTGGTGTCAGGACCCAAGCAGGTTAGACACCGACTTCGAGGGTCTAAAAAAAATGTAGTACCACCACAGTTTGAACATTTCTTGGAGAAAGTGGCTGGCGGTTCCATGAGGGAAAAAGAAGAGGCCTAAAAGGCCTAAGACACTATGAAGAAAAAATATTCCCTGAAAAAGGAAGATTTTACAAGAAAAGAAAAGAAAACACCGGCGGTACCGGTGGCGTCGGGAAGACAGCCGCGACCACAAGAAAACTAAAGAAATAAAAGAAGAATTTTCTGCGGTGACAGGAGGACGTCCTGCTGGCTCCGCGGAAAATGAAAACTGAGGAAAGGCAGTTGGGAAAGGCGGGAAGGCAGCACGCAGGCGTGGTGGGATGCTTCCAAAAGCTCTTTGATTGGATGCTGGGAAGCGTTCCCGCGCAGACTCCGTCGGTACCAATGTACCCATATGTGAAGACTCATTCCTGCTTGTTCCTGGAGATCATAGTTCCCTAAAAAAAAAATTACCAAATCTGATCTAGCATGCAGGATGCTTTAACTGGAAGTAGGTTTGAGAAATTTCTGTATTTTTTTGCTTTTCTCATGGCTGCCTCCATGACTACTGAGAAGTATGACAGCTGAACCTTGCAGAAACCTCAAAATATTTGCGCTTTGTATTTCATGTCTAACTTTTTTTGATCAAAACAAGAACCCGGATCTAAAAGTGAAACACCCGTAAATCTTTCTGTCAGAGTAGACATGCAAAAGTAGGAGGAATTAAACCCTTCTTCTCGCTACAGTCTCTCCTTTTAATAATTTCAAAAGCAGTGTGATAGATTAAAACACTTAGCTGAAACTTTTCCCGAGCTGAAAAACACCACAGAGTTCGTAGGAAACTTTTTAAAAAATTTTTTATTAGGACCATTGTCTAAATATTGCGATATCTTTTTACAACCTGCAGCAGCAAAGGTGTCTTCCTATATTCTTGACACAGGAGATTTTTTGGTACATCAACATGTACAGATTTTTCATCTTACAAATTTTTGGTAACTCTTGTACACGAACATAAATCAGACAGAAGTACTATCATGTTTGGCTACATACCCTTTGGATCTTCCTCCTCGAATCTCTTGTGCTTTTTTGCTGAATCTTTTGGATTTGGTACTCAATAACAATTATTTTTTATACCAACAGCAGTTTTTCTTACAAACATTTGGGATTGTTATGGGAGCCGCGGTAGCACCCTCTCTAGCCACTATTTACATGGCTCAATTTGAGGAGCTATATATTTATTCTTCACCTTTATTTTGTCATGTTGTGTTCTGGCGTCGCTTTTTAGACATTTTCTTTCTTTGGACGGGTTCTGCAATTGAATTGGACTCTTTTTTATCGCTATTGAACACTCATATGCACAAAATGTAGTTCACAGCTCATATTGAACCAACTCAGATCCAGTTTTTGGATATCATGATTACTCTGTCTCCAGAGGGTCTGACCACCTCTCTATATCGTAAGCTGGTACAATGAAACACTCTGTTAAGTTTTTCAAGTTACCATCCTACATCATTAAAACGAGGCTTACCGTATGGACAGTTTTTACAACTTCGTCGCAATTGTTCGACACTACATGAGTTTTGTCATCATGCGGATGAGCTGCAGCAGCGCTTATTATTACGAGGTTATCTCTATTCAATTGTTAAAACTGCTTATAAACGGGCTCGTTTTTCACACAGAGAATGGTTGTTGTCGCCCACCAGATTGGTTCGGCAACCTCAGATAGCTGATGACAAAGTAACGGGTGTTTTCCCATACATAGAGGGAATATCCAGGGTTACAAAGATCTTGCAACGTTTCTGGCCAATCCTGGGATTACACACTTGCTTTCGGGATAAACGCTTAATGGTGGTTTATTCAAGAGGGATGAATCTGCGCGACTTGATAGTCAAAACCACGTCTGCTGTAGATCGGCCCCCTTCCTCACATGCGGATCCTGGCCATTATGAATGTGGTTCATGCTGCTATTGTAAATAGACTATTACAGGGAGTACCTGGACAGATCTTCATACTACTTGCACTTATTACGCTAAATGGCATACCACATGTGACTCAACTCATGTGGTCTATTTAATTTTATGCCTTTGCTTTCTCTATTATGTAGGACGCACCAACCGATCTGTCAAAATTCGCTTATGTGAGCATGCATCTCGTCTCCGTACGAAATCTCTTGTGGTGCCAATGGTAGAACATGGCCTGCAACGAGCGCATACTTTTAATCAGCTCCCTCCCGGATACTCTGCATTTCATAACCCCCGCCTCCGCCGCTCTGGGGGTGGGGTGGTGTTAATTTTCAGGTCCACCCTTTCATTCCCGCAGGTGTCGGCCCCCCCCAGTTTATCCTGAATCCCTCCTAGTTCGTTCTGACTCTCCCTCCCCAATCCTTTTCCTCCTTCTTTATGTACCCCCCTCCCTACGCCCAGATCTCTGGGATTCTCTCCAGCTTACCCTGTCTGACTCCGTCCTTTTGTCTCCTCTTAGGTGATTTCAATGTCCATTTGGCCCCCCCTCTGCGCACTCGCGATAAGACTCTTATCTCTCTGTTTTCTGACTTGTCCCTTAGCCAACACGTCGTCTGCCCCACACATGTTTCTGGCCGGACACTAGACCTTGTTCTCACCCTTAATCCTTCCCCCCATTCCCCGTCTAATTTTCTCACCGTTCCTGTTCCCTG
Source organism: Ichthyophis bannanicus (assembly GCA_033557465.1). Taxonomy (NCBI): domain Eukaryota; kingdom Metazoa; phylum Chordata; class Amphibia; order Gymnophiona; family Ichthyophiidae; genus Ichthyophis; species Ichthyophis bannanicus. The sequence continues at coordinate 812,568,143 of CM066032.1, read as the reverse complement.
GTCAGACCACCATTGCCTTCTTTTTTCCTTCCCTTTTCCTTCTCCCAGTCCGCTAGGTCCTCCCCCCGATCCCCCTGGTTCAACCTCCAGACGGCGCCTTACCTCCCATACCCTACGTTCTTTCCCCCCTGCCAACTCACTCTTACCCCCGGATTTTTCCACTCTCTCTGTTGACCAGCAGGTTCTCACCTGGTCCTCCACCCTCTCTACCCCCCTTGATGCTCTTGCTCCCCTTCTTCCTGTTTCTTTTCGTCCCTCATCTCGTCACCCCTGGTATCACCCTGGCCTCTTTCTTCACCGCTCCCACCTTCGTCGGGCGGAACGCTTATGGAGGAAGCATCGCTCCCCTGACTCCTACTCAGTTTTTCGTCAGGCTCATCTTTCCTATCGCTCTCAGATAACTTTGGCCAAACAGTCTTATTATTCTCAGCTCATCACCACTTCTTTTTGCTCATCCAGACGCCTCTTTCTCGTCCTTAAATCTCTCTCCTCAACCTCCACTCTCCCCCCACACTCCCCTTCGTCAGCCCCCAGCCCGTCTACTCTTGCTTCCTTCTTTACCAACAAGGTCCTTTCCCTTCGTTCCTCCTTCCCCGATTGCCCCCCTCCTCTTTCCCCTCCCCCTGCTTCCCCTCCTGCTCCTCCCGCTGCTGGCTCTCCACCTCCCTCTCTCGCCTTTCCCCATACTTGGCGTTCCTTTTCGCCTGTTTCCGCCCCTGAAATCATCAAAGCTATCTCCTCAGCCCACCGGACCACCTGCCCTCTTGATCCCTTGCCTTCCTCTTGGCTGCTTAACTCTGACCTTGCTCTTGTGCCCTACATTCTCTCCATTTTCAACACTAGCCTCTCTTCCAGTCTCTTCCCCTCCAGCTGGAAACACGCCATTGTCCGTCCTCTCCTGAAGAAGCCCACCCTTGACCCCGCTGCTCCTGCAAATTGGCGTCCAGTCACCAATCTCCCTTTTCTTTCGAAAGTCCTCGAGAAGTTGGTGTTCTCCCAACTTGCCACTCACCTTGATTCTACTTTTGCCCTTCACCCCGTCAATCCGGATTTCGCGCAGGCCATAGCACCGAAACTATTCTCACAGCCCTACTTTCCGAGCTTCACTGTGCTCACGACCGTGGTGATTTTTCTCTGGTGGTATCTCTGGACCTCTCTTCCGCTTTTGATATGGTCGATCACCGCACTCTCCTGTCTCGTCTGTCTGACTTTGGTATTTGTGGGACCGTCTTACAGTGGTTCCGTTCCTTTCTGTCTTCACGCACCTTCTCCGTGCACTCCCATCACTCCGCCTCCACTCCATCCCCTTCTATTTGCAGTGTTCCTCAGGGATCTATTCTCGCCCCCCTACTTTTCAATGCCTTCCTCGCTCCACTAGCTCTACTCATTCAACAATCTGGCATTTCCTTCTACATTTACGCCGATGACATCCTGCTGGTTCACCATACTTCCTCCTCCACTCCCGACCTTGTTCCACTTAACCGTTGTCTGTCTTCCATTGCATCATGGTTTGACTCTAACTTTCTACACGCTAACCCCGCCAAGTCCTCCGCAATTTGGTTCTCCTTCGGTCTCTCTTCTCCTTGCTTGTCACCTGTAATGTCTTCCCACTCAATTCCCCTGGTTCCAACCCTTCGCTATTTGGATGTTACTCTGGACTCATCCCTTTCCTTTCACCAACACATTTCTTCTGTCATACGTACTTCTTCTTTCCATTTACGCAGGATTCGGGCTGTCCAATCATCACTCCCCCCTTCCTCTGTTGTCACCCTTGTCCTGTCCCTAGTCATGACCCAGTTAGACTATTGTAATGTCATCTATGCATGCCTTCCTTCTTCTCAGCTTCGCCGTCTTCAATTAGTACAGAATGCTGCCGCTCGCCTCATCACTGGTTCCCCAGCTCGCTCCCACGTGTCCCCCTGCCTCCTTGCTTTACACTGGCTTCCGGTTAAGTTCCGTTTCATCTTTAAGGTTCTCATCCTCACACACAAGGCCCTCCACTCCAGCACCCCCCAATACTTGTCGGACATCATTCACCTTCAGCCCTCTCCTCGTCTTCTCCGATCCTCTTTTGGTAACTGTCTTTTTCTCCCTTCCCCCGCTCAGGCCCACTTAGAGCTCACCCGTCATTCTGCTTTCTTCTTCTTAGGTCCGGCTCTCTGGAATTCACTCCCTTTATGTCTTCGTCTGGAACTCTCCTATCCACGCTTTAAAACTCTCCTCAAAACACATCTCTTTTGCCAGGCCTTTGATCTCCCTCCTCCCGATGATGGTGCCTTGTCCCCTGGTCGTCCCCCCCACCCTCCATGATTATCCCCTTGCCTGTCCGTTCCTCGTCTCCCTTCCTTTTTCTCTTTCCTCCTCCCGCCCTATTGTCCCTCTTGCCCCTCTTGGGCTCTTTTCCCTTTCTATCTTTTCTCTGCTCTTTCCTATCCTATCGGTTTTTGGCGTTCTTTTCTGACTTTGTTTCCAGTAGCCTGCTTTTTGTATTGTACACCGCCCTGATGCTTCGGCCTGGGCGGTTCATCAAATTGTGCAAATAAAGATAAAGCTTTGATGGCGGGTTTTAGATTGTATTCCGTCGGATCCCAGAGGAGGTGACCGGCTTTCTAAATTGCAGAAACTGGAACAAAGATGGATCTTCTGACTGGGAACTGTTTTTCCTTATGATTTGAATACCCATCTGGAATGGCCTAGTATTGTCTAAGTCTCTATTTTGATCTCTATGGAATTTTTTGATAGCTCTTTATTATAAAATCATTAGAGGGATGAGTTTCATCAGGTTTAAAAATTCAACCAATTGGGTTTGGAGCTTCCCTTGCCTCATAGGGGCTCTCCCCATCCCATTGCCTGGTGAAAATAAATGAATACTCTTTGGATTAGTGGTTCTTCTGGTCTCGCCAGCATCTACGTCAGATGCCAGTTTCTTTTATAAGTTCAACAGCTCTTTTTCATGGACACTGAAGCTTTTACAACTACAGGATCATCTTTAACCTGATGCAGGGTCGCCTTTACAGACCCGAAACATGCCACGTCGTTTCCTACGAACTCTGTGGTGTTTTTCAGCTCGGGGAAAGTTTCAGCTAAGTGTTTTAATCTATCAAACTGCTTTTGAAATTATTAAAAGGAGAGACTACAGCAAGAAGAAAGGTTTAATTCCTCCTACTTTTGCATGTCTACTCAGACAAAAAGATTTATGGGTGTTTCACTTTTAGATCAGGGTTCTTGTTTTGATTATTACTCCTACTCTGATTGAGGGTTTTTCTTGATTGGTTTTAACTTGTTTTGAAACAGGCTGAACTGTGGGTTTTGCCATATCCGGTGCTGTTGGTCTTTGAGCAGGCCATGCACAGGAACCATCACAGTTGTTTTGGCGGCCTCAAGGTATATTAGTAGGATATCAAATCTCGGTACTGTTTTCGGTTGAACTGGAAAAAGTAGTTACTCACCTGTAACAGGTGATCTCCGGGAACAGCAGGAATTTAGTCCTCACATATGGGTATCGTCGGTACCGACGGAGCCTGCGCGGGAAGGCTCCCCAGCGTCCAATAGGAACGCTTTTGGGAGAATCCCTCAGCACATGCGTGCTGCCTTCCCACCTTTCCAACTGTCCCTCTTCAGTTAAGTTTGTAGCTGAGTTAAAGGATAGAGGTAGAGAGGAAAGAGACAAAGAGAGAGAGAGAGAGAGAAAGAGAGACACAACTCCTAGGGGAGGTGGGTGGGTTGTGAGGACTAAATTCCTGCTGTTCCCGGAGATCACCTGTTACAGGTGAGTAACTACGCTATCTCCAGGAACAAGCAGGAATGTAGTCCTCACATATGGGGACTCCCTAGCTGAAGATGCCAGGGAGATAGCCCCAGGAAGGTGCCACCGTCGAAGGTGAGAATCCTTCCTCCCATGGATCTCTGGCATCCCACCAGGGTTGGTGGGTAGGAGTTGGTTTCGTTTTGAAAGAGATTTTGAAGAACAACTTGGCCAAAGAAGGCATCCCGACGGGAGGCTTTATCTAAGCAGTAGTGGGCTGTGAAGGTGTGTACCGAAGCCCAGGTGGCTGCTCGACAAATGTCATCGATAGACACAGAGTGGAGATTAGCCATAGAAGCTGCCATGGCTCTCACATTGTGAGCTGTGACATGGTCCTGAAGAGGAAGACCCTTACTATCATAAGTAAAGGATATGCATTGGGCAATCCATTTAGATAAAGTTCTTTTGGAGACTGGAAGTCCCAACTGACTAGGGTCAAAAGCTACAAAAAGTTGCGAGGACTTTCTATGTTGTTGTGTTCTTTGAATGTAAAAGGCTAAGGCCCTCTTACAATCCAAAGTATGAAGGTTCCTTTCTGCTTTAGAGGCGTGAGGCCTCAGAAAAAAATACAGGAAGGTAAATTGATTGGTTTAAATGAAAAGGTGAAACCACCTTTGGCATAAAGTGTGGGTGAGTTCGAAGAACAACCTTATCATGATGAAATCTAGTATGAGGAGGATCAGCCACTAAAGCTTGCAATTCACTAATGCATCGGACAGAGGTGATTGCAATCAGGAAGATGACCTTCCAAGTCAAAAACGTAAGGGCTGTAGTGGCTAAAGGTTCAAAAGGCGGCTTCATGAGCTGCGCGAGAACTAGATTTAGATCCCATGCTACCGGTGGTGGCTTGATGGGAGGTTTAGTTAATAAAAGGCCTCTCATAAATCTTGATAGGAGTGGATGAGAGAAAATTGGTTGTCCATTTAGAGGCTTATAAGAAGCTGCAATTGCACTAAGATGGACTCTTACCGAATTGGTTTTTAACCCAGAATTCGATAAGTGAAGGAGATACTCTAGAATCGATTCTAAGGGTATGACCAGGGGGTTTAATGCCTTCTTCGAGCACCATATAGTAAAACGTTTCCACTTGAAGGCATAAGATCTTCTTGTGGAAAGTTTCCTAGAAGCCTGAAGGATATCTTTTACCTGCTGGGACAGGTTGAAATCCTGGACGTCTAAGCCTTCAACAACCAGGCAGTGAGGTACAGGGACTGGGGATTCGGGTGTCATAGCGTCCTGTTCTCCTGGGAAAGGAGATCTGGAGCATACCCTAACTCCAGAGGTGCCGCTTGAGAGAGATGCAGAAGCAGGGAATACCACGTTTGGCAGGGCCATTGTGGTGCTATGAGAATCATGCGACTCCTGTCTCTCTGAAGCTTGAAGAGTGTGTTGGGGATGAGGGGAATGGGTGGGAAGGCATAAAGGAAGTCCTGACCCCAGTGAAGGAGGAAGGCATCCCTTGCCTGACAGTTGTGTGCCGGAATTCTGGAACAGAACCGGGGAAGTTTGGCATTCAGTGGACTTGCAAAGAGGTCTATGTCTGGAGTGCCCCAGAGATGAAATATCTTCGCCACCTGGTCTAGGTGGAGTAACCACTCCTAAGGTAGCAGTACTTGACTGAGTTGGTCTGCCCAAAGGTTTTGAATGCCTGGAAGATATACCACTAGAAGATGAATTTGATGCTCTCTGGCGAGGGCCCAGAGTTGTAAAGCTTTGTTGCATAACGAGAGAGAGCCTGTGCCGCCCTGCTTGTTCACATAGAACATTTATTTATTTATTTAACAGTTTCTTCTATACCGCCCTTTCCAGAGATCAAGGGCGGTTTACATTGAACAGTTAGCAAAATTTTGTATACATCTGTATACTTTACATGGAATATGGTTTTAACTATATACAGGTAATAATACGTAAAACATAACCGAACTAAATTACAAATGGTTATTTACAAGAGCAACAGATTGGGTAAGACTTTTGCGTATTGGGTGAATTGTGTAAGTAGTGTAAGGTTTTCTTGTGTTAGTCATTTGTCCTATCTTGAGTGGTGTGGATGTGTTTTTGTGATTGTTGGGGAGAGGTTCTCTGTTGATAGGGGATTGTAAAATGGTTTGTGAAGAGGTAGGTTTTAAGTTCTTTTTTGAATTGGTGAAGGTCTTTTATCATGCAAAGGGTTAGAACATGGCTACCTGATTGTCCGTCTGGACTAGGACTGTCTTGTAGCTGAGCTGGGCGTGGAACACTCGAAGAGCTAAATAAATTGCTCTTAACTCCAGGAGGTTTATGTGTAAACCAACCTCCTGTGGAGTCCAGGTGCCCTAAGTAGAGAGATGATTCAGGTGTACTCCCCAACCCACCTGTGATGCATCTGTTGTTAGGGTGGCCTGAAAGAGGGGTTGATGGGAAAGGAGACCCCACTGTCAGATTTTCTAGCAATTGCCACTATTGGAGGGACAAGATTAGTCGTTGAGAGATTGTTATTTTGTCTGACAAATGACCCGTGGCCTGTGTCCACTGTGTGGAGAGGGTCCACTGAGCTGTTCGCATGTGGAGGAGAGCATATGGGACTACATGAACTGTGGATGCCATGTGTCCCAGCAACTGCAGTAGCTCCCGAGCAATGAGGAAGGATTTGCCTGCTGCTCGGGAAGACACCGGGCTTGTGGAAGGAAAGCCCTTGCCTCTCTGGTATCCAGAAAGGCTCCTATGCATTCTAGGTATTGGGAAGGAACTAGTTGAGATTTCGGGAAGTTTATTACCAATCCCAAGTATTGAAGGATTTGCATTGTACGAGACAGTGCAGTGCTGGCCTCTGTCACTGTGGAAGCTCGGATGAGCCAGTCGTCTAAGTAAGGGAAGACAAAAATCCCCAGGGTTCGTAGAAATGCAGCTACTACTGCCATGCATTTCGTGAGTACCCTTGGTGCTGAAGCCAGACCAAAAGGAAGAACCCTGTACTGGAAATGTCTTCCCCTGAAAAGGAAACGTAAACATTTCCTGTGATCTGGATGGATAAAAATGTGAGTGTATGCATCCTTTAAGTCTAGAGAGCAAAGCCAGTCCTGGCTTTGAAGGTATGGCAGAAGAGTTCCCAAAGAAATCATTTTGAATTTCTCTTGAAACAGATATTTGTTCAATTCTCTGAGGTCTAGAATAGGTCTGTGTCCTCCTGTTTTCTTTGGAATAAGAAAATAGGGGGAGTAGAACCCTGCACCCTGTTGAAGAATGGGTACTTCCTCTATTGCCCCTTGGACAAGAAGTGTGGCGACCTCGTAATCTAGCAGATGGTCTGCAGAGGTTTGTGAATTGAACTGCTTTAGAATTGTAGGAGGGGGTAAGCTGTGAAAATGAAGTTTGTACCCCTCCCCTACAATGGACAAAGTCCACTCTTCTGCTGTTATCTGATGCCACCTGTTGACAAAGTGGCATAACCTGCCGGGAATATTGGGGGGTTGAGGACCCCTCAGAGGCAGGAAGGCAAAGCTCTCTAGGAAGGAGTCAAAGCCCTTGAGGGGGCTGGACCTGGAGAGCTGGTTGGGCTCTCGGGGCTTTTGGTTTCTTTTGTTGTCTAGTTTGTCCCTTTTGGGCAACCTGACCTGGAGTTTGAGTCTGGTGGGTATAGGAAGGATAAAACTTCCTCTTTTTGCTAAAAGTGGGTTTTTTATAAGGCTTCCTTTTGGCTGGAGTGGCTGTAGACTTTGACAATCTATCTAACGTAGAATTGTCAGCATCTAACTTGTTAGCCTTCTCCTGCCAGTTTTTGCCGAAGAGATTCTCTCCCGTGCAATGAATGTTGCCTAACTTGTCCTGTACCCAAGTCTCCAAGTCTGATGTCTGTAGCCAGGCAATCCGTTGTGCATCAATGGCAATAGCAGAAGTTCTGCTGATGCATTCAAAGCCGTCAAAGGCTGCATGATTGACAAACCTGGAGACATCCTGAGCATGCTTAACCAGAGTAAGAAAGTCTTGTCTCTTATCATTTGGGAGAAATGGGTTCATAAGTTCCAAGTCTCCTGTGATTTCTTTGAGGAACATTCCCATATATAGGATATATGAGCTGATCCTAGCTGAAAGCATGGAAGCTTGAAACGTTTTTGTCCAAAAGCATTCAGAGTCCTGCATTCACGACCTGGAGAATTGGATGCATGTCTTTTTGCACTTTTCATTCTAAGCATGGCTGACTCCACTATCATTGAGTGGTGTGGCAGCTGAGTTTTCTGAAATCCAGGACATGGTGGGACTCGATACATAGTGTCAAGTCTCCTAGAGTGAGGAGAAGTAGTCAGAGGTGTCTCCCACATTCTGAGCATCAAGCTATACAGAATTTCATGGATAGGCAGAGTAGCTGCCTCCTTAAGAGCTTTAGGATATTGGAGAATTTCCAATTCCTTTGCTCTGGGTTCCTCTTCAGGAACTACTGTGATTGAAAGACCTTTAGCCATATCACGGATGAAATCCTGAAATGACATGTCCTCTGGAGGTGACATTCTGCGTTGGGGAGAAGAGGGATCTTCTAGGAGAAACCCTCTAGTGCCAGCAGAATTGTCAGAGTCTTCGGAATTGGAGGAATCGAAGTATTCCTGATCCCGATGCTCCTGCAAAGCACGATCCCGGTACCGATCGAAGTCGGTACCGAGGTGACCTGGTACCACTTTATCCACTCCAGTTGGAGGTGGAATGGGAAGAGTTACCATCGAGGCCGGTACCGTCGGTGTCGATGTCGGCACCGGTGCCCTTGGGACCATCGGTACCGCAGCTGAGAGTAGAGCTGCGATACTACATTAGATAACAAGAAACCTCTGGTCTATCGATGCTGCCGATGCCGGGGTGTCAGTACCGGTAAGAACGGCCAGAACCCCTGAGCACGGCACAGGTAGTTCTTGCGAGGTTGAAGCCTCGAGAACATCCTGAAGCCCCATCGATGCTTTGGAAACCGAAGTCTCCCGCCAGGGCTGTTTTGCCGCTGTGGTTCCCTCAAGGGCAATGCCAATGGCCTCTCGATGCTTAGCAGGAGAGCTATCCTTTGAGGACCGGCTTTTGTGTTTAGTTACCTGAGATCCATAGGAGGAAGACAAGGCCCTCGACGATGTTGATGCAATGGATCTGGCATCTGAAGAAAAGAGGGTACCGATCTTTGCGGCCCAGTTCTGTCTTCCTCTTTTAGTCATCCCCATGCAGGAGAGACATTCAGTTGGAGAATGATCAGGTCCTAAACATTTTAGACATCAATCATGGGTGTCAGTGACGGAAATGGTACCACCACACTTAGTACATTTTTTAAAACCACTAGTTGGCTTTTCCATGATTTTGGAAAAATGGGGCCTAATGCCCAAAATGGGGCCTAACACCACAACAGGAAAAGTTTCTGAAAAATAACAGTCTAAGGGTTTTTTTTTTTTTTTAGGAAAAGAAAAGAAAAGAACCGGCGGTACCGGTAGGCGTCGTGCGGTAGGCAAACGCGACCACAAGAAAGAATTTTAAAGACGGAATTTTCTGCGGTGACAGGGAATAGATCCTGTTGGCTCCGCAGAAAATGAAGAACTGAAGAGGGACAGTTGGAAAGGCGGGAAGGCAGCGCGCATGTGCTGAGGGATGCTCCCAAAAGCGTTCCTATTGGACGCTGGGGAGCGTTCCCACGCAGGCTCCGTCGGTACCGACGATACCCATATGTGAGGACTACATTCCTGCTTGTTCATGGAGATAAGGAACATCGTTTTGAACAACTTTAGATATGACAGGTCCCCAGAAGGAGATTCATAGCTTGGTGGTGGAAGAAAAAGATCAGGCAGTATCCACGTAAAGCCTCTTATGCCATCATCTAGGAAGGGTAGATGGATATCAAAAAGATTAAGGAGGTCCTCCGTGTTAGAGTGGAGTATGAAGAAGAGAGAAGGCATGACTGCACATGTTCCTGTTCAGAGTCCAAAGTAGTTAATAGTGAAACAACAGGATCTGTACAACTGTCTCTCTGTAGTGGTGTAAGACTGGAGGAAGGAGATAGTTTTTTTAGGATGCTACCAAGGCGGCACAGGAGCTTTTTTTTCTTTTTTTAAGTAATACTTCATAAAGTCAGCAAACATCTTATGCATAAAAGAAAGGGAAATTTCCGGAAGTCAGCCAGACCATTATTGCATAGAACTGCTACCCATTGTTGCCTAGAACTGTTATCCATTGCTTACAGAGTGTTGCTACCCATTGTCTGCATACTGTTGCTACCCATTGTTGCATAGAACTGCTACCCACCGCGGCTTGTTTGCCTATTACTTGCTACCCATTGACTGCATAGAACTTGCTACCCATTGCTTGCTCAGACCTTGCTGCCCACTACCATGGCCCCACATCTCATCGTCCTTCTCTTCCTCATCCTCCCCAACTGCCTCCCCTCCTACCAACACCCTCCCTCCTCTTCCCCCTACCCTTCCCCAACCTTCCTTACTTCTCCCTCCACTCTCCCCCCTAGCCTAGCATCTTCTCTTGAGCCTCTTCACACCATCCCCCACATTCAACCAGCCCCCTCTCTACCTTCCTCACTTCCCCCTCCATTCTGCCCCCTAGCCTAGCATCTGCTCTTGAGCTTTTTCACACCATCCCCCGCATTCAACCAGCCCCACCCTCGCTTCCGTCGTACTATCTCCACTTTACCTCGCTCTCTAATACTCATTCTCCTTCTCTCATCAGGTAATATCAACCCCAACCCTGCCCCCCCCCCCCACTTCTTTCTCACACTAAAAAACGTTCCCCACGTACCCTATCTAATCTCATCCACATCCCACTCCTCCCTCCTTCCACCCTCCCTCATTCATCCCACAATCACTCCTCCATAGATATAGCATAGTTACTCACCTGTAACAGGTGATCTCCGGGAACAGCAGGAATTTAGTCCTCACATATGGGTATCGTCGGTACCGACGGAGCCTGCACGGGAATGCTCCCCAGCGTCCAATCAGAAAGCTTTTGGGAGCATCCCACAGCGCCTGCATGCTGCCTTCCCGCCTTTCCCAACTGCCTCTCTCCAGTTGAGTTTTAAAGCTGAGACAAAGAGAGAGAGAGGGAAAGGAAAGAGATAGATAGAGAGATACAACTCCTAGGGGAGGTGGGTGGGTTGTGAGGACTAAATTCCTGCTGTTCCCGGAGATCACCTGTTACAGGTGAGTAACTATGCTATCTCCAGGAACAAGCAGGAATGTAGTCATCACATATGGGGACTCCCCAGCTTTAGGTGCCAGGGAGAGACCCCAGAAGTTGTGTGTCCCTGAAGAGGGCTCCACTTCCCCCCATGGATCTCTGGCATCCTACCAGGGATGGTGGGTAGGAGTTGATAAGGTATGGAACAGGGTTTTTGAGAACAGCCTGACCAAACAAGGCATCCCGGCGGGAGTCCCTGTCCAAGCAGTAATGGGCTGTAAAGGTATGAACCGAGGCCCAAGTGGTTGCTCGACAGATGTCGTCGATAGACACAGAGTGCAGATGAGCCATTGAGGCTGCCATGGCTCTCACATTGTGAGCTGTGACATGGACCTCCAGAGAAAGGTTCTTACTCTGATAGGCGAAGGAAATACACTGAGCAATCCAGTTAGACAGTGTTCTCTTGGAGACTGGAAGTCCCAAATGAGAAGGATCAAAAGCAACAAAGAGTTGAGAGGACTTTCTATGTTGCTATGTTCTTTGTAAGTAAAAAGCTAGAGCTCTTTTACAGTCCAAGGTATGAAGATTCCTCTCTGCATTTGATGCATGAGGCCCTGGAAAAAACACAGGTAGGTAGACCGCTTGGTTCAGATGAAAAGGCGAGACCACCTTAGGCATAAAGTGTGGATGAGTCCTAAGGACTACCTTGTCATGATGGAACTTTGCATAAGGTGGATTAGCTACTAGCGCTTGCAACTCACTAATGCGGCGTGCTCATGTGATTGCAATGAGAAAGATAACCTTCCAAGAAGGGAATTTCAAGGAGGTGGTAGCGAAAGGCTCGAAAGGTGGCTTCATGAGCTGCCCGAGAACCAGGTTTAAGTCTGTGATAAGGAATCTTATCATAGCTCAGGAAGGAGCTATAGAAAAGGTGAAGTGACTCTGAACAAGCAACCTGTCAGTTCTGGTAGAAATATGAAAACAGAATTTTGCCATAAAAGACTACCAGTCCCAGAATGCACCAGATTTCCAACAGCCATTAGAGGAGCTGAAGTGGGGAAACGTGTGTTCAATCAGGAGGGCTATGAGGTAATCCCTAAGCACTCATCTCAAAGGGCAGGGCCTGATTCAGCACAGCTGCGCTGTATTAGGGAGCAGCACTCATCTAGGCAGAATAAGAGTAGAGTTTATTCTACAGATGACCATCTTCATGATCACCTTGGATATCCAGAGAATTATCCTCAGTTTCATCTGAAGGATTATCAGAAGCAGAAGCCAAACCGGACGGACAGAGAGGGAAAGAGACCTTCTGGAAGAAAGAGGAGAAAAGCCTTTGAGAGGTCTAGAAGAGTCCAAAGCAGTACGTATACTGGGAGGTATTCCAAGGGCCAGCATACACCATTGGACTGGGGAAAGCCAGAGGAATGGTGCTGCAGAGCTAGGAATCTCCAGACGCTACCTGTGAGGGAGACGGCTGCACGTGGAAGGGACCCTAAGACCCGTGCCAGAAGGTATGTGAAGAGAGATCCAGTGTCCAGGGATCTGGATTGGAAGGCTGGACATAAGAACTGGACTACATACTGGCCGGCTATATAGAGAGAAACTCTAACAGCAATGGAAGCTCAGGTATGAACACTGATCTATGCCCTAGCTATAACCTTGAAAGACAGCAGGGAAACAAGTATTCTCCTGAAAGTGCTCCATTGAGAGATTCATCTGTGCCAATCCATGATATTGAACCCATGCTTGTTGAACAAGGGGGAATAATAGCAGATGAAGATCCTGTTTATATGGACTGTTCTCTATCTAAACTCCGTTGGTAACTTTCTGTTATAAAGTACAGCAATCATCACAAAGAAAATAGAAATTTGTTCTTTAATCTACTCAGAAAAGCTCCTGAAGCAGGATTTGACCCACACAGTAGAAAGCAAGCCAGCTAAGGGGTTTCAGCTGGATAACTGCTAGCAATTAAGCCTTACCTAATTGCTTGTGAGCTAGGAGAGAATCACTTCTGTATCTATGTGGGAAGTAATCAGAAGTTAACCTGAAAAGAACAGTTTGTTTCTTGCTTTGTGGCTTTTCATTTGTTGTTTTCCTGATTTTGACTTTGTTTTTCCAAGTTAACACTGAAAGCAAGTAACCTAATTTATGTGCTACCAAGCATATCTGTGTTGGGAGAAATAACCCCATAAATAAATATCTTATTGGCTTTACCCAAGAGCACAACTAAATTATTGTCAGCAACTGTGTCTGGTGTGAATGAACTACATTGCCCACAATACCTTGCAAATCATATAGAAATATGCACTTGCCAAGAGTGTGAAGATTCTCACCCAGGCAGCCGTCTGACAAGTCCCATACCACCGGTGGTGGCCTAATGGGAGGCTTAGTTAGAAGGCCTCTCATAAATCTTGCTATAAGAGGATGAGAGGAAATAGGCTGTCCATTTAGAGGCTTAAGAGAAGCTGCAATGGCACTCAAATGGACTCTTACTGAATTTGTCTTAAGGCCGGCATTAGATAAATGAAGGAGATACTCCAGCAAAGATTCCAGAGGTATCGCAAGAGGATTAAGACCCTTTTCCAAACACCAAACGGTAAACCTTTTCCACTTGAAAGCATAAAAGCGTCTAGTGGAAGGTTTTCTGGAAGCACAAAGAACATCTTTCACCTTCTGAGAAAAATTAAGAACTTGGAGATCTAGGCCTTCAGCAACCAAGCCCTGAGATGCAGAGACTGGGGATTGGGATACCATAACATTCCATCCTCCTGAGATAGGAGATCTGGAGTAGACCCTAACTCCAGGGAGGGAGCTTGAGAGAGATGTAGAAGCAGAGGGTACCACACTTGCCGTGGCCAATGTGGTGCTATGAGAATCATATGGCCTCTGTCTCTCTGAAGCTTGAACAGGGTTTTGGGAATTAGGGGAATGGGTGGAAAGGCATACAGGAAGTCTTGATCCCAGTAAAGGAGGAAAACATACCTGGCCTGAGCCCCCTGAGCCGGAGAACTGGAACAGAACCAAGTTTGGCATTCCACGGACTTGCAAAGAGGTCTATGTCTGGGGTTCCCCAAAGTTGAAAAATCCTGGTCACCTGGTCTGCATGCAGAGACCACTCGTGTGGAAGCAGAACTCGACTGAGTCTGTCCTCCCAAGAGTTCTGATTGCCTGGAAGATACATTGCCAGAAAATGAATCTGATGCTCTCTGGCGAGGGCCCAAAGTCGCAAAGCTTCGTTGCAAAGCAACAGAGAGCCCGTTCCCCCCTGCTTGTTCACATAGAACATGGCTACTTGATTGTCCGTATGAATGAGGACTGTCTTGTAGCTGAGCAGGGAGTGGATCAAGAAGATTGCTCTGAGTTCCAAGAGACTGATATGTAGACAACTCTCCTGTGGAGACCAGGTGCCCTGGGTGGAGAGGTCTTGCAGATGAGCTCCCCAACCCATTGGAGAAGCACCTGTTGTGAGAGTTGCTTGGAGTAGGGGTTGCTGAAAAGGGGACCCCAGCAACAGGTTTTGAGTGGACTTCCACCACTGGAGGGACAAAATGAGGCGACTTGTGTTTGCTATTTTGTCTGACAGGCACCCTGATGCCTGGGTCCATTGGGTGGATGAAGTCCACTGAGCTGCCCTCATGTGGAGGCGAGCATATGGAACCACATGCATGGTGGATGCCATGTAGCCTTGTAGCTGCAACATTTCTCGAGCAGTGAGATGAGGCTTTAGCACTGCTTGAGAAGCTAACTGCACGAAGCGAAGGTAACGGGCCTGGGGTGACAGGCCCTTGCCTTTGTGGTATCCAGGAAAGCTCCTATGAACTTTAAAGACTGAGTGGGAGTTAGACTGGATTTTGGGATGTTTATTACCAGCACTAAATACTGAAGGATACGCATTGTGCAGGATAGAGAAGTCCTGGCCTCTGACTGTGTTGGGGCTTGAATGAGCCATTCGTCCAAGTAAGGGAAGACAAATATCCTTAGAGTGCGGAGAAAGCGTAGTTACTCACCTGTAACAGGTGTTCTCCAGGAGCAGCAGGAATCAGTCCTCACATATGGGTGACATCGGCGCCGACGGAGCCCTTGCGGAGCAATTTTCCCCAGCTTTCAAAGAAAGCCTTTGGGAATTGCAGCACGCATGCGCGGTCCTCTTCCCGCCCAAGGGTGCCATCTTGCTCAGTCAGATGACATAGCTAAAAGACAGCAAAAATTAGCAAAAATGAAAGCAGAAACTGCAACTCCAAGGGGAGGAGGGAGAGTTGTGAGGACTGATTCCTGCTGCTCCTGGAGAACACCTGTTACAGGTGAGTAACTACGCTTTCTCCAGGACCAAGCAGGAAGTCAGTCCTCACATATGGGACTCCCAAGCTTAAGGCTACCGGAGACCCTAAGTACAAAAATGAGCTCCCTCTAGCTCAGCAGCACAGAAGGAAAGAATCTTCTCCGAATACGTCTCCAACCGGTAGCCCAACATCCGGGATGGAGGGTAGGAGTTGCCTATACCTCGAAGAGGTTACGGAGGACTGCCTGTCCGAAAGCACTGTCCCTGCGGGACTCCCTCTCCAGGCAGTAATGGGCTGCAAAAGTCTGGCTTGAAGACCAAGTAGCGGCCCGGCAGATGTCCGCCAACGGAACAGAGCGGAGGTAAGCCACTGACGTAGCCTTCGCCCGAACACGATGAGCGGTGACTCTACCTTCCAGCACGAGATCCGCAGCCTCGCAAGCCCAAGCGATGCAGTCCGCAATCCAGATGGACAGAGTACGCTTGGAGACAGGGAGCCCCAACTTGTTGGGGTCATAAGACACGAAGAGCTGAACCGCCCTACGGTGCTCCCGCGTACGGTCAAGGTAGAAGTTCAGCGCCCTTCTACAGTCCAGGGTATGCAGGACCATTTCAGCTCTGCTGGAGTGTGGCCTGGGAAAGTAGGTCGGAAGTACCACTTCCTGGTTGATGTGAAAAGGGGAAACCACTTTAGGAAGAAACTTAGGGTGAGTCCGTAGGACTACCCGGTTCCTGTAGAACGTAGTGTAAGGAGGATCAGATACCAGGGCCTGCAGCTCACTAACGCGTCTAGCAGAAGTGAGGGCCACCAAGAACAAGGTTTTCCAGGAAAGAAAACGAAGAGGACAGGTAGCCATAGGCTCAAAAGGCGGACAGGTAAGCCGCTGTAAAACCACATTGAGATCCCAGTTCGGGGCTGGCGGGCGCAAAGGTGGTTTAAGGAGAAGGAGGCCTCTGAGAAAACGAGCCACCAGAGGGTGGCTGGAAAGAGGTCCACCATCCACCGGCACGTGATGCGCAGAAATAGCACTGAGGTGGACCTTGACCGAGTTGGACTTGAGGCCAAGATTAGAAAGAGAAAGCAAGTACTGTAAGACCACTGATGCCGAACAGGAGAAGGGGTCTTCAGACTGCTGAGTACACCAGATGGAGAACCGACGCCACTTAAGAGCGTAGGACTTCCAGGTGGAAGGCCTCCTGGAGGCCAAGACGACCTCTTCCACATCTGGAGGCAGCTGGAGAGGAGCAAGGACTACCCTTTCAGCAGCCAGGCCATCAGATGAAGGGACCGGAGGTTGGGGTGCAGGAGCGTCCCCTGATCCTGCGAGAGGAGGTCGGGCTGAAACCCCAGAGGAAGAGGGGTGTCCACCGCTAGCTGCATCAGAAGCGGGAACCAAGGTTGCCTCGGCCACCGGGGAGCCACTAGGATCATCGATGCCTTGTCTCTGAGAACTTTGAAGAGCGTCCGAGACACCAGAGGCATGGGTGGAAAGGCATACAAGAGGCCTGTGGACCATGGAATCAGAAAAGCATCCGCCGCTACCCGGAGAGGATGCGGCTGTCGAGAGCAGAATCTGGGAAGCTGCCGGTTCAGAGGACTGGCGAACAGATCCATGGTGGGGAGGCCCCACCGTAGAAAGATCCGCTGAACCACAAGCGGATCCAACCTCCATTCGTGCGGTTGGAGGACCCTGCTCAGTTTGTCTGCCAGGTAGTTTTCTTGACCTGGGAGATAGACAGCTTTGAGGACGATGTTGCGGTGGACGGCCCAAGAGTACAGCTTCTGTGCTTCCTGACAGAGAAGGAAGGAGCCGGTTCCGCCTTGCTTGTTCACGTAGAACATGGCAACCTGATTGTCTGTCTGGACAAGTACTGACTGGTGAGAAATCAGGTGAGAGAAGGCTTTGAGCGCTAGGCGGATGGCTCTGAGCTCCAGGAAGTTGATCTGCTGAGCAGACTCCCAAGGAGTCCAGAGACCCTGAGTACAAGTCACTTGGCAATGTGCTCCCCAGCCCTGGAGAGAAGCATTGGTCGTCAGGACCTGAGAATGTGCAGGGGGCTGAAAAGTCACCCCGAGCACTAGGTTTGGCAGGTGAAGCCACCATCGCAGAGAGGAGACCAGCTGGTCGGAGATCTGTACGGAGTCCGCTAGGCTCCCAGTGGCCTGATGCCATTGTTTGCGAAGGCACCATTGAGCAGGTCGCATGTTCAGGCGGGCATAGGGGGTTACATGGACCGTGGAAGCCATATGGCCGAGCAGTCTCAGAAATTGCCTGGCCGAGACCAGGGAATTGCTGTGAAAGCGGCTGGCGAGATCCATGAGCCTTTGGGCCCTGTCTAGGGGCAGGAAGGCCCGCGCTTGAAGAGTGTCCAACCTGGCGCCGATGAATTCTAGATCTTGAGAGGGGAGCAAAGTGGACTTTGCGAAGTTTATGACAAATCCCAAGTGCTGGAGCAGAGCTACCGTGCGATGAGTAGCCTGAGTGGCTTCTTGGGCAGACTGGGCCCTGATGAGCCAGTCGTCCAGGTATGGGAACACAAAGAGACCCTGAAGCCTCCTATAGGCCGCCACCACTGCTAGGCATTTGGTGAACACTCTGGGGGCGGAGGATAGGCCGAAAGGCAGTACTCTGTACTGGTAATGGCGTCCGTCCACCACAAAACTTAGGTATTGTCTGTGGTCTGGATGAATAAGGATATGAGTATGCGCATCCTTCAGATCTAAGGAGCATAGCCAGTCTCCCTGCTGGAGGTAGGGCAGCAGGATTCCAAGGGTAAGCATTTTGAACTTTTCCTTTGCAAGGAACTTGTTGAGGTTTCGCAAGTCCAGGATGGGTCTGAGGCCTCCTGTTCTTTTTGGAACCAGGAAGTACCTGGAGTAAAACCCTTGACCCTTCAGGTGGTGGGGCACCGGTTCCACGGCTCGTTCCTGAACAAGACTTGCTAACTCCTGAAGGAGTAAGTCCATGTGCAGAGGGAGTCTGGAAGGCTCCCCTGGAAAGTAGGAGGGAGGCACCTGGTGAAAATGAAGAAGATAGCCCTTTTGAACTATCTGAAGCACCCAGGTATCTGTGGTGATGTTGGACCACCTGTGGGCAAAGTGGACCAGCCGGCCTCCTGTGCTGAGAGAAACGAGCCGAGGGGGAGAGGCTATGCTGAGAAAGTCAAAAACCCCCACCCTGCTGAGCAGGGGCCGGTGGTGCAGGCTTGGGGGCTGGCTGCCTACGGGACCAATTACCCAGTCCCTTGGCCTGCTTCCCCTGTGGGGGAGCTGGTGAGGCCTGATACTGAGGGTAGTATTTATAGGCAGCACCTTTCCTCGGGTAAAAGGGCTTTTTCCCCGAGGCCTTCTTCTTTTGAGAAGGGGCAGAGGTCTTCCTTGAGAGACGAGTCCTGGTGAGAGTCTCCGTCTCGATTTGTGCAGCCTTCTCATCCATGGGCTTGCCAAAGAGGTTATCACCTCGGCAGGGGACATCGACCAACTTGTCCTGTACCCAGGGCTCGAGGTCGGACGTCTGAAGCCAAGCCTGGCGGCGTCCACCGATGCCGGCCGCGGCTACTCGAGCCGAAGCCTCAAAACCATCATAGGCTGCTCGAGAGATAAACTTGGAGCACTCCCGAATGCCAGTAGATAAGGATTGGAACCTCTGCAAAGGTTCATCGGAGAGACCAGCAGAGAACCCGGCTATTTCTTTAGCCAGGTCTCGGAGATACATGCCCATGTAGAGCTGGTATGTCTGGACTCGACAAGCAAGCATAGAGCCCTGGAAGAACTTTCTACCGAGGGCATCCAGGCTTCGGGCCTCCCTACCGGGGGGCACCGAGGAGTGCATTTTTTGACTCTTCAGTCTATGCATGGCCGATTCCACCACCATGGAATGGTGCGGTAGTTGTGCCTTTTGGAACCCGGGGCTCTTGCGGACTCGATAAATGGAATCGACCCGCTTGCTTAACACCGGCGACGACGCCGGGCTCTCCCACATGCGGAAGAGAAGCCGTTCCAGCATCGGAGGAACCGGTACAATAAAGGCCTCCTTCGGGGGAGAGTCATATTGGAGGGCATCGAGTTCCTCGACTCGAGGCTCCTCCTCGGGGTCCGCAGGGAAGGCCAAGGCTTTGGCCATATCCCTCACGAAGTCCGAGAACCGGGTATCCTCCGGGGGGACCGTCTCCGAGGTTCGGACTCGGGGGAGTCCGAAGGGACACACCGAGTCCGAAAGGAACCAGGCGACTCTTCGTCCTCGGATTCCCAGGCCGACTCCTCGGAGGAGGAGTCGACCAGCTCCGGTCGGGCGGGCACTGATGCCATCCGCCCCGACGCCGAGGGAGTCGGCGTCGACGACCTCGGTCTCGTAGGGAGGCCGAAGGAGACCTCGACCGAGGATCGACTCGAGCCCTCATGGACTCGAGGATCGGCTCGGTTTCTGGGGTCGACTTGGAGGTCGACGTCCCGGCGGTCAGGGCAGAAGCGCCAGCGAGGCCAGCGATCAATGCCCGCTGCTGGTCCAAGAAGGCAGACAAACTGCACTCCAAGGCCGTCAACCTGAGTCCGAGCTCAGGAGACCCAGCAGCCCCCGACTCGGGCCCCGACGGCGGGTCCTTCGGAGGCGAGTCCACGAGGACAACCGTACTTACGTGAGCAGCCAAGTCCATCTCGAGTCGAGGATGTTTGGACGGCCTCTCCGACTCCAAGGACCCGGGACGGAAATCGGGGCTATGCGACCTGGCCCTCGAGGAACCAGGAGCGTCCACCGATCCCGCCCTCGCGGGTTTCTTCTTCCGATGATGCTCCCAGGTAGGAGACCCCCTTTCAGAGGAACTCCGACGATGCTCAGGACCAGAGTCCTGAGACGTCGAAGCCTCTGACGAGGTCCGAGCCCGGCCGGAGTCAGAGAAGATACGCTCCTGCTGGTGCTGCCGACTCCTCAATGCTTTTGAGGACATTTTGCCGCATGGCCCACAGATCATGGGGTCATGATCTGGGCCGAGGCAGCGGAGGCAGAAGTCATGAGTGTCTGTAAGAGACATAAGTTTCTTACAGAGGTCACACTTTTTGAAACCACTGGCCGCCATCGGGGGAAAAAGGGCCCCTGCGAGGTCGAACGACCGGGCAGCCAGGGAAAAAAGGGAAAAAAGCGCGAAATCTGTCACGAAGGACAAAAAACCGAAAAATAAAGGACGGACTCGTAACCGGCGTCGCGAGTCCGGGCGGGAAAAGAACCGGCGTCGAACCGAAGAAAAAATAGATAAAAATAAAGGAAAATCAACTTTTCTGCGGGGATTCACAGGCAACGTCTGTAGGGCTCCGCGGAAAAAAGAAGACTGAGCAAGATGGCACCCTTGGGCGGGAAGAGGACCGCGCATGCGCGCTGCAATTCCCAAAGGCTTTCATTGAAAGCTGGGGAAAATTGCTCCGCGAGGGCTCCGTCGGCACCGACGTCACCCATATGTGAGGACTGACTTCCTGCTTGGTCCTGGAGAAATGCTGCTACAACAGCCATGCATTTCGTGAACACCCTTGGTGCCGAGGCCAGACCAAAAGGAAGCACCCTGTATTGGTAGTGCATTCTTTGAAAAAGGAACCGAAGGAAACTTCTGTGGGTTGGATGGATGAGGACATGGGTGTACGCATCCTTGAGATCTAGAGAACAAAGCCAATCCTGACTCTGAAGGTATGGCAGCAGAGCTCCGAGAGAAATCATCTTGAATTTCTCCTTGACAAGGAATTTGTTCAATTCTCTGAGATCTAAAATAGGCCTGTAACCCCCTGTTTTCTTTGGAATAAGAAAATAAGGGGAATAGAACCCTGTGCCCTGTTGATGAAGAGGTACTTCTTCTATTGCCCCTTGGGCAAGAAGTATAGCCACCTCCTGACCTAACAGGTTGATGAGAGAGGTCGGAGAATTGAACTGCTTCACTATTGTGTGAGGGGGCATGCTTGAAAAATGAAGCTTGTACCCCTCCTTTATGATGGAGAGTGTCCAATGCTCTGCTGTTATTAGCCCCCATCTGGGGGCAAAATGACATAACCTTCCTGGAATGGTGGAAGGTTCTGGTCCCTCCAGAACCAGAAAGGCTAAGTTCTCTAGCTGAAAGTCAAAGGCCCTGAGGAGGCTGAGGCTGCTGGGCCGGTGGAGGCCTAGCAGCCTTTGCTTCCTTCTGTTTGGGTGGCTGCTGACGTTTCCTTGAAAGCTGACCTGCAGAAGATGCCTGCTTAACATAAGCAGGATAAAATCTTTTCTTTTTAGAAAAAGATGGTTTCTTGAACAATTTCTTTCTAACAGGATCAGCAGTGGACTTGGATAGTCTATACAAGGTGGAATTTTGAGCATCCATTTCATTGGCCTTTTCCTGCCAATTTTTACCAAACAGGTTCTCACCAGTACAAGGGATATTTCCCAATTTGTCTTGTACCCAGAGCTCTAGATCAGATGCCTGGAGCCAAGCAATTCTACGTACACCTATGGCGATGGCCGAGGTTCTGCTTATACACTCAAAGCAGTCAAAGGCTGCACGGTTGGAAAATTTAGAAACAACTTGGGCATGCTTGACCCAAGTGAGAAAGTCCTGTCTTTTATCCTCAGAAATGAAAGGACTTAAAGTTTGTAAATTATCTGTGACCTCCTTTATGAACATTCCCATGTAGAGACTATAGGAACTGATCCTGGCAGAAAGCATGGAAGCTTGGAAGACTCTACATCCAAAAGCATCCAGGGTTCTGCACTCACATCCTGGAGGATTAGAGGCATGCCTTTTTGCACTTCTGATCCTTCTCATGGCTGACTCCACCACAATAGAGTGGTGAGGAAGTTGAGTCTTATGGAACCCAGGACAAGGAGGGACTCGATACATAGTATCCAATCTGCGAGAATGAGGAGAGGTGGTAAGAGGTGTTTTCCCACATCCTCAACATGAGATCATATAAAATCTCATGAATGGGTAAGGTAGCTGCCTCCTTAGGAGTTTTGGGATATTATAGAATTTCCAACTCCTTGGCCCTTGGCTCTGTTTCAGGGGCCACAGTAATGGACAGGCCCCGAGCTACCTCCCTGATGAAGTCTTGGAAGGACATATCCTCTGGAGGAGACATCCTGCGTTTAGGGGAGGACTCCTCCTCTGGGAGAAGCATTGCTGCATCGACAGAACTTTCAGAATACTCAGATTCTTCTGAGGACTCTTAGTATCGTCTGTCCGGATGCTCTTGCAGAGCCCGATACCCGTACCGACCAAGATCGGTACCGGGAATAATCGGTACCGGAGGACATCGGAGGACAGGGTACCGGCAGAGCAGACATCGATGCCGATGTCGATGCTATCGGTACCGGTACCGGTACCGATACTGATGCCGGTGCCAGTACCGGTGGAGTTGTCTGTCGCGGTACCAAGGGCGTCGATGCCGCAAGGAGAGCCGCCAGACTGCGTCCCATAGCCAGAACTCTCTGGTCTATCGACGCCACCAATGCCTGGATGTTGGTACCGGAGGAGGCCGCCGGTTCCCCAGAGCATGGCACCAGGAGTTCTGTCGAGGCCGAGCCATCGAGAACATCCTGGAACCCCGATAATGCTTTGGAAGCCGAAGCCTCCCGCTGGGGTAATTTTGCCGGTGCAGAATCCTCGAGGGCAACGCCAGAGGCATCTCGATGCTTAGAAGGAGATCTACCTTTCGAGGACCGGCTGGATTTATGTTTAGTTACCTGAGATCCATGGGAGGAAGAAGCAGCCCTGGAAGACGTCGATGCCACCGAAGCTGCATCAGAGGGAAACAGGGTATTGAGCTTGGCAGCTCAGTTCTGCCGACCTCTTTTAGACATCATGGCACAGGACACACAATCCGTGATGGAGTGGTCAGGACCTAAACATTTTAAACACCATTCATGGGTGTCGGTGACGGAGATGGTACCGCCACACTTGATGCAATTTTAAAACCTGAGAATCCAAGAACAATCGCTCCCAAAAGTGAAACAAATCAAATAGTGAAAAGAAAGAATCACTTGAAAAAAACCTCACCAGGAAAAATAACCTTGATTCTCAAAATATCTTTTGTCGGAGCTGAGCCGTAGGAGGGACTAGGTGGAGCAAGTCCCCCACTAGACTGCTAGCTTCTTTTATTTTATTTTGTTGGTAACCCTTCACCAATAAAAGTTTTTTTAATGTAGAAATGTCTGTACTTATCTCAAGTCCTTCATTGATACTGCCCCAAACAAACGTTGCTCTTCCAGAAACAGATCAGCTGCTGATCTGTTTCTGGAAGAGCAACGTTTGTTTGGGGCAGTATCAATGAAGGACTTGAGATAAGTACAGACATTTCTACATAAAAAAACTTTTATTGGTGAAGGGTTACCAACAAAATAAAATAAAAGAAGCTAGCAGTCTAGTGGGGGACTTGCTCCACCTAGTCCCTCCTACGGCTCAGCTCCGACAAAAGATATTTTGAGAATCAAGGTTATTTTTCCTGGTGAGGTTTTTTTCAAGTGATTCTTTCTTTTCACTATTTTAAAACCTGAGGCAGGTTTTTCCATGTGCGACACCCACCGGCTGGGCCAAGAGGTTGACAGCTGGTAGGCGGCCTTGATGTCCTTTAGAATAAAGTTCTTTTACTCCTCAAGTAATAAGTTGTAGTTGAGATGGTGGTAAGGCTTTGCAAGATTTTTATTCTTATAAGGGGATTTCCAAAAAGCACGCTGGGGTTCAAACACAACTAAGGCAGAAGGATAACATCTCCAAACAGAAAGATGAACTCAGGAATAACCAGGAGAAATAAACAAAACAAACTTTTCACTTCTCTGCTGTTCTGCTGCTCTATGCCTTCACACTGTGCACTGCTCCGTGTGGTCAAACAACAAAACTGCAGCAGAACTTTATCACAGCTGAATTCACTTTGTATTACGTTTCCTCACTGCTCCGTTGCTCACAAACAGTGCATAAACAAACAGAATGCTTTCTTCAGCTTCAATGGTAAGCACTGCCCTGATTATAGGGTTTTCACACTCTTTCCTTTCTTATTTACAACTGTAGCATTCTTTTGAGCCAGAGAACAATCCATGGGGGTTGGGAAACAATCACCATTAGGCACAGACGTCTCTATCTGCATTTCTTCACATTCATTAGCACAGAGTCTCTCTCATATTGGGGAGTTTCTTTAAGCTTCCTTTCCTTTAGGAACTGTTGAAACTGGTCCCACAGCAAGTCAGCCCTCGTAGGTATTTTTACCTTAGGGGTAGGAATCTTCTCATTAGAGAATAGCCTCTTCAAAGCCCCTAACTTAGAGGTTTCAAAGGCTTCACTTTTATCTGAGCTGGAGTTTGCAACATTGGCTAGGCTTTCAATCCACTGATCAACGGTGGAAGGTGAAGGTTTCAGTTCCTGCCCTTTTAAACCAGCCCTTAGCCCTCTTGCCACATTGTCAGGAAAGAAATTATCGGCTTTACCTTGAGGCTGTTTCTGTATGTCAGCAATGATACCTTTTCCACCTCTCCAGCTATCACCGTTGTCCCGGTTGCTGGCCTGACGTGCACTTCTCCTCCAGTTACTTGTACTTCTGCTTTTAAATACTGGCACAATATCTCTTTCTTCCTGGTCTGAAACAGTAGACGGGCTTTGGCCTGAGACTGCCCCTGCCTCTCGGTGAGCTGCTACTGCCTGAGTTTGAGCCTTCTCTCTGGCTCCTTCTCTCACCGAGACATCTCTCTCTCTGTCTGGCTTCAGCCACTCTCCTCTGGCATTCACTCCAGCAGGTCTCTCGCTGACTCTCACTCCCTGGAGTCTCCCTTCGTCTCTCCGTCTCTGTGCTTGTCTCTTTCCTTGGCTCTCTCCTTGGCTCCTTCCTTGGCTCCTTCCTTGTCCTCCTCCTTGTCTGCTACACGTGGTTTTTAACCACTGCTTCCTGCTGGGCCTTCCCTGTGCTCCGCCCTCCTCTGACCAATCAGGAGGGTGGCTTGTCTCCACCCCTGAGCTAGGGCGTGTTTCACCCCTTGCAGGGAGCTGAGTTTTCCTCTGACGTAGGCTGTAATCCCCTTGCATCTGTGCACTGTCATTGACTTCCATGGGGCTTTCAGGATTTTCATCCATATCCATGCTTTCTACTATGCTTTCACCATCACACATGTTAAGGAAAAACGTTTTGGGCCCAATGCCCAAAAATGCACGTGCACCTGAAGAGGAGGAAAAAAGAAGATTTTTCTTTTTTTTTTTTTTACAGAAATAAGAAAAGAAAGACCGGCGGTACTGGTAGAGCGTCGAAGAAGGCAGACACGACCACAAAAAGAAAGAAAGAAAAAAGGAATTCTTCTGCCATGACAGGAACACGGCGCTGAGGGATGCTCCCAAAAGCTTTCTGATTGGACGATGGAGAGCGTTCCCGCGCAGGCTCAGTCGGTACCGACGATACCCATATGTGATAACTACATTCCTGCTTGTTCTTGGAGATCAACTCCAACCCTACCCCCCCAAAATAATCCCTCACATAACCTACCCAATACCATCAACTTACCCCTTATTTCCCCCCTCCCTCATGTCCCTCTTGGAGAGCACACACACCCAGACATACCCACCCACACCCTGCTCCCTCTAAATCTCGGTATTACCCTAGAAATAGACTCCCACGCTACTCTCCTAAGAAATCCACACGTAACATATCTAACCTTATCCATATCCCTCTCCTTCCCCCCTCCACTCTCCCGTTTTCATGTGCCCTATGGAACGCATGCTCAGTCGTTAAAAAAAAACAAACGTTTATTCACGATCTTTTTATCTCTAATGCCCTACACCTTCTTGCCTTGACTGAGACCTGGCTCTCCCCAGATGACACAAGCATCCATTGCCTCTCTCTGCTATGGGGGCTACCAGTTCTCCCATACACCTCGATCTACTGGTCACGGTGGTGGCGTTGGCCTCCTACTCTCTCCCTCCTGCCAAT
This sequence comes from Ichthyophis bannanicus, assembly GCA_033557465.1. NCBI lineage: Eukaryota > Metazoa > Chordata > Amphibia > Gymnophiona > Ichthyophiidae > Ichthyophis > Ichthyophis bannanicus. The sequence continues at coordinate 812,542,025 of CM066032.1, read as the reverse complement.
TCCAACTCCTCCAGCCACCCCAATCACACTCCCCCTTCTCCTTCGAAGTCCACTCCATTCGCCTACTCACACCACTCCCCCTCCGAGTAGCTGTTATTTATCGCCCACCCAACAAATCCAAATCAACCTTCCTTACCGACTTCAACTCCTGGCTTTCTGCCTTTATGGACCACTCCTCCCCCACTCTTATTCTTGGCGATGTCAACATTCACATCGACAACCCCTCAGACCCCCATGCCTCATAGTTCCTCGCTCTTACCTCCTCGTTCGACCTCAAACTTTGTTCCACTGCCCCCATACATCTACACGGCCACTGCCTCGACCTAATACTCTTCTCCAATTCCTCTCCCTCAAACTTCCACAAATCAATCCTTCCCTCATCTGACCATCACCTCTTAACATTTACTCTTCAGCTTCCGCAATCCCATCCTCGTCCTGTCTCCTCCGACCTATTTAGAGACCTTCATAATACTGATCCCATGACTCTCTCTTCCACCATTTCTCCATCTCTCTCCTCCATTTTATCCTCCAAGTCCGTCGACGAGGCATTATTTTCATACAATGTTACACTATCCTCAGCCCTTGACACTCTTGCCCCTCCCACCCCACTTCCGGTCAAACGATCTACTTCCCAACCCTGGCTTTCAACCACAATCCGTTACCTATGCATCTGCGCCCGTTCTGCCCAACAAGCTTGGTCCAAATCCCGCTCCCCGGAAGACCTCCTACACTTCAAATTCATGCTTGGCTCCTTCCAATCAGCCTTAGCACGTGCCAAACAAGATTACTACATCCATCTGACCAACTCCCTTGCCTCTGATCCTCGCCGTCTCTTTAATACCCTCAATTCTCTCCTCAAGGTCCCCCTGCCCCCGATCCCGCTTCCCTTTCTGCCCAAACCCTAGCCGACTACTTCCACGACAAAATCCACAAGATTACCCTCCAATTCCCTACCCCCTTCATCTACCTCCCCCCCCTCTTCCATCCATACTTCCCCTGCCACCCTCTCTCTCCTTCCCTCCAATCTCTGAAGAAACCGCACTCCTCCTTTCCTCCTCCAAACCCACCACCTGTTCATCAGACCCTATCCCCGCCCATCTCCTACGTTCCATCTCCCTCACCATTGTCCCCTCCATCACTCATATCCTCAACCTTTCACTCTCCACAGCAACTGTTCCCATCGACTTCAAACATGCTGTTGTCACACCCCTCCTCAAGAAACCCTCACTTGATCCCACATGCCCTTCTATCAACCCATCTCCCTCCTTCCCTTCATAGCCAAGCTATTAGAACGAGCAGTCCACCGTCGCTGCCTCGACTTCCTCACCCCCAAAGCCATCCTGGACCCACTACAATCCAGCTTCCGTCCCCTACACTCCACTGAAACAGCACTCACAAAAGTCACCAATGACCTGTTCTTGGCTACATTTAAGGGCCTCTATTCCATCCTTATCCTTCTTGACCTCTCTGCTGCTTTTGATAATGTTGACCACAACCTTCTCCTCACCACCCTCTCCTCGCTTGGCTTCAAGAACTCCGTACTATCCTGGTTCTCCCTCCTGCCTCTCCCAATCGCTCATTCGGTGTATGCTCTGGTGGCTCCTCCTCCTCCCCTACCCCACTACATGTAGGCGTACCCCAGGGATCTGTCTTGTGCCCCCTCCTCTTCTCTCTCTATACCCAAGGCCTTTGTGCGCTTATCTCCTCCCATGGTTTTCAGTACCATCTCTATGCCGACGACTCCCAGATCTACCTCTCTACACCTGATATTTCTCCAGCAACCCAGTCCAAGATCTCTGCCTGTCTCTCGGACATCGCTGCCTGGATGTCCCAGTATGGCATACCTTATGTTCTTATATTCTTTTAAGAGGTAGCCCTTCTGTGCAGATGTGCTGAAGCTTTATCAGCACTTTTGTTAGTGTTATCGAAAACAGTTTCTCATCAAGCTTTTGCAGTTACTCAAGAAGCAGCTGTACAGTTAGTTTGGAAACCTTGGGGGACTGTCTGCCTTGTTTTAAATAAATGTCTGACTGTCCCCTTATGTGATTGGACTCTTGCAATCACCACACCAAGAGGGTAATGGCCTTCCCAAAGATTCTCAACTAGCCTGACAAGGGGTTGATGTCCTCTGCACAAAGGAGGGCTTCTTTGGCAACTTTTCCAGAAGCAGCTCCTTCTCAGTTTCAAAATGTTCTTGACAATCTCTTCTTGCTTATGGAGGCAATGGAGCACAATGTTTGCATTCTTTTTGATCATGGTCAGGCCTCAGACATAGGCGACACCTGGAATGCGTGTCAGAATTTGGAACCGTCCAAATCTAGGACATCTGAAACCAGACTTTAACAACATTCTCTCTCTTTTGTAGTAGTTTTATTTCTTCTGAACGACACAAAACAATGTAAGATAAAACATAAGAACATAAGATATGCCATACTGGGTCAGACCAAGGTCCATCAAGCCCCAGTATCCTGTTTCCAACAGTGGGTAATCTTGGTCATACGTACCTAGCAGTTTCCCCAAAACACACAGGTTCCACAATACTTGTATTGAGTCAAGCATTGATATCCTGGGTCCCTTTTTAATAATGGTTTATGGACCTTTCCTCCAGGAACTTGTCCAAACCTTTTTTTAAATCCAGCTACACTAAATGGAAATTACACTAACCTGGTAATTGTAGTTCCTGGAGGGTCCAGTTTAGTCCTCCACAATCGGGTAGTGCTCCTCCTCCTGCAGCCTGGAGACTGGACCAATCAAATCTTCTGTAGTATATATGCAGACGGAGCTCCCAGAAGCCCCCAGTGTACTAGTAACAAAGCATACTTAACGAAGCAACACATTAGATTAATATAAAAAAATGCATATTTAAAGAACAAAACTCGCTCCCCCCAAGAAAATATCCAACCCCCTCCCCAAACGAGGAAGTCAGAACACTGCATTGCGCTACCAACAACGCTCCGGCAGCAAAAATACAGCCCACAGTGAGAAATCTTATACGAGCTGACTGAAAATCGAAGAAAAGGAAGAGCCATGGCAAAAAGCGCGGCCGCAAAAAAGGGTCGAACGGAAAGGAGGAACCGTCTTATTATCAACCGTTCGGAAAATCGCGCCGCACTACATTAGTAGGTAGTCGGGAGGGAAGGAGGACTAAACTGGACCCTCCAGGAACTACAATTACCAGGTTAGTGTAATTTCCATTTCCTGTTCGGTATTCCAGTTTAGTCCTCCACAATCGGGATGTAACAGAGCAGTCAAGACCGGGCGGGACCTTGCCATCCGGCGCGCAGAACCGCCGAACCAAAACAGGAATCCCGAGCCGCTGACACATCCAGCCGATAGTGTTTACTGAAAGCATGCAAAGACGACCAAGTGGCCGCCTTACAGATGTCTGCTGGCGGAACTAGGCTATACTCCGCCCAAGAGGTCGCCTGCGCCCTAGTGGAATGTGCTCGGATCCCCTCCGGAATAGGCCGCTGCTGCAACAGATACGCGGACGCGATCGCGTCTTTGAGCCATCTTGCAATGGAGGCCTTAGCCGCCGCTTCCCCTTTACGTGCACCACCGAAAAGCACAAATAGGGGGTCAGTCTTCCGAAAAGATTCGGTAACCTTCAAATAACGACGAAGCGCACGACCCACATCGAGACGATGAAGACCCTTGTCTGCCGTCGCGACAGAATGCGAAGGAAGAACTGGAAGAAACACTGCTTGATTCACGTGAAAAGGAGAAACCACCTTTGGCAAAAAGGAGGGAACCGGACGGAGAACCACCCGATCCGGAGAAAAAGACAAAAAAGATTCTCGGCAGGACAACGCATGTAGATCCGAAATACGCCGCGCCGAACAGATGGCTACAAGAAAAACCGTCTTCAGCGTGAGATCTTTCAGGGACACCCTACTCAGAGGTTCAAAAGGTTCACGAACCAGGGCCCGCAGCACTAGATTCAAGTCCCACGGAGGAACGAAAATCCTGCGGGAGGGTCGCAAATGAAAAACAGCCGTAAGAAAACGACGTATGTCCGGATGAGAACCGAGGAGACGGCCTAAAACTTTGCCTCGATAACAAGAGATAGCCGCCAACTGGACTTTCAGGGAACTAGCCGCAAGGCCCTTATCAAAACCATCCTGAAGAAAACTTAAAACGACGGACACGGAAACCGTCGCTGCACGGACTCCACGCCGTGAGCACCAGTCTTCAAAGATTCTCCAAATCCGAACGTAAGTAAGAGAGGTGGATGTTTTCCTCGCCCGCAGTAGGGTAGAAATCACCGCGGGGGAGTAACCCTTCCTTTTTAGCCGAGCCCTCTCAATGGCCAAACCGTAAGCGAGAATCGATCCACTTGGGGCATCCGCAAGGGCCCCTGAAGAAGAAGATCCGGCAGCGCGGGCAAGAGCCAAGGAACGCCGTCGCGCAGCCGGACCAGGTCGGCATACCAGGGCCTCCGGGGCCAATCCGGGGCCACCAGTAACACTCGACCCCGATGGCCCTCGATGCGCTGAACGACCCGGCCGATCAGAGCCCACGGAGGAAAGACATAAAGAAGACCGGACGTTGGCCACGGCTGAATGAGAGCATCGAGCCCCTCGGACATGCGCTCCCTCCGCCTGCTGAAGAAGCGTCCCGTCTTGGCCGACTGAAATGTCGCCATGAGATCCATGATGGGCGGACCCCACCGATGAACTATTTGCGCGTAAACTTGTGGGTTTAGCTCCCACTCTCCGGGGTCCACCCGCACTCTGCTGAGAAAATCTGCCTGAACATTGTCTGCGCCTGCAATATGCGCTGCCGAGATGGCCGGAAGACGAGTCTGCACCCAATGGAACAAGGCCGTCGCTTCCGATGCCAGGGCTACGCTGCCGGTGCCCCCTTGTCGATTGATGTAAGCTACGGTGGTCGCATTGTCCGAGAGGACTCGCACTGGCCGGCCGAGAACTAGGGCTTCGAGTGCCAATAGGGCTAGTCGCACCGCCCGTAATTCGAGACGGTTGATCGACCAAGAAGCCTCCAGGGGAGACCATTCCCCCTGAGCGAAGCGGGTCTCGCAGTGAGCACCCCAGCCGGTCAAGCTGGCATCCGTTGTGAACGGAACCCAAAGTGGAGGCTCCAAGGGAATCCCCCGCGTCAGGTTCTCGGAGGAGAGCCACCACCGTAGCGATCGGCGAACCGCCTTTGGGCAAGGCAATCTCTTGTTCAACGAGTCGAACTGGTTGGACCAACGGCGCAGCAGAGCACTCTGCAGCGGACGCATGTGGAAACGCGCCCAAGGCACCACCTCCAAGGTCGCCGTCATCGTACCGAGGAGCCGCAGGTACCACCACGCGGACGGAGCGGGCATCCCCCTGAAGAGGCGGACAAGAGACCGCAACGCCAGAATGCGGCGCTCCGGTAGGCACACCAAGCCCCGTGCTGTGTCGAAGCGCACTCCCAGATACTCGAGATCCTGAGTCGGGCACAGACAACTCTTGCATTCGTTCACCACCCAGCCGAGGGACCGCAGCAGAGCTACCACCCTGCTCGTGACGTGCACACACTCCTGACTGGACTTTGCTCGAATCAACCAGTCGTCAAGATACGGATGGACGAGGATGCCCTCCTTGCGCAAGGCCGCCGCAACCACTACCATCACCTTTGTGAAGGTGCAGGGAGCCGTGGCGAGACCGAACGGCATGGCCCGAAATTGGAAGTGGCCCCACGGAAGAGCGAAGCGGAGAAACCTTTGATGAGACGGCCGGATGGGAATGTGCAGATAGGCCTCGGAGAGATCGAGTGACGTTAAAAACTCCCCTTGACGTACCGCGACAATGACAGACCGCAGGGTCTCCATACGGAAGTGCGGCACCCTGAGAGCGCGATTCACGCCTTTGAGGTCTAAGATCGGACGAAGAGAACCGCCCTTTTTGGGAACCACAAAATAGATGGAGTAGCGACCGGCGCCTCTTTCCAAAGGAGGGACCGGAACTACTGCACCCAGGGAGAGTAGCCGATCGAGAGTCACGCGGATGTCCCGCGTCTTTTGTTCTCCCTGGTTGACATAACAAAAGAATCTCGAAGTGGGTAGGCAAACTCCAGCGCATAACCCTCTTTGATAATCTGCAGCACCCACTGATCTGACGTAATTTGGGCCCAAGAAGGAAAAAAGTCGCGCAAACGACCCCCGATAACCGGGCCTCCCTCTAGAGCCCGCCTCGCTTCATTGTGGCTTGCGACTAAAGGAAGAGGCCGAGGAAGAGGCGGCTCCGGAGAAGCCTCTTCCTGCTCCTCTGAAACCACGAAATCCTTGATGACGGGTCGCGAAGCGACCGCGCTGCGATGTCCAAAGTCGGGAGGAACGAAACCTGCGAAAATCCCGAAACTGACCGCGCGCCGAGGTCGACGACCTGTTGAGCTTAGGCTTATCCTCCGGCAGCCGTCCACCCTTAGACTCGCCGAGATCCTTCACCAACTTGTCGAGAGCCTCACCAAATAACAATCTACCTTTAAAGGGCAGCTTACTGAGGTGAGACTTGGAAGAACCGTCGGCCGCCCAGTTGCGTAACCAGATGGACCGGCGCGCCGCCACCACGGAGGCCATACTGTTAGCTAAGGAGCGAATCAAATCATAAAGAAGATCCGCCAAGTAAGCCGATCCGGACTCCATGCGGGTAACTTCCAGCAACCCCTGCTGGTCCAGACCGGAACCCAAGCGCAGATGCTGTGACCAACGTAAACAAGCCCGAGCAACCCACGCCCCACAAATAGAGGCTTGCAGAGCCAGGGCGTTTGTATCGAAGGCTTGCTTCAACAAATTATCAACCTTCTTATCCTGGGCATCCTTTAAGGCCGCAGCACCCTCAACCGGGATGGTGGTTTTCTTGGTTACTGCCGATACTGCAGCATCCACCCGCGGAGACTTAAACAAGTCCCTGTCCTTGTCCGCCAGGGGGTAAAGACGATTCATGGTCCGAATCCCTTTCAAACCGGATTCTGGCTGATCCCACTCCGCATGGATCATTTGCTCAACCACTCGGTGCACGGGGAAAACCACCTGGGCATCCCTGACCGCCTGAATGAGAGGATCTTCGAGACCCTCCTCCTCCAGAGGCCGAACCGCAGCTAGGTTTAGAGTTTGAAGAGACTCCGTGATCAAAGGGACCAGCTCGTCCCTACGAAACACGCGAATAATCCGAGCCTGATCTTCCGGCTCAGGGATTTCCCCGTCCTCCAACTCCTCAGCCTCCGTGTCAGGATCACCCTCCGCTTCAGCATCCGGAAAACAGAGGGTGCCCTGATCCTGTTCCACCAACCTGAGCCTCTTGACGGCGGGCTGAGAAGACCGCTGAACCTCCCCTGAGGAGCAAGAGGGGAGGGAGGCGGGCCAAGACTCCGGCAACTGACCGGACCGGCTCAAGCGGAAAGCCTGATGCATGAGGAGAACGAAATCTGGGGAAAAATCCACCGGCGGCGCAACTAGAGCCGCATGTTGCAGCTCAGGGGCAGACCCAGTGGACGGCGGTACCGACCCAGACGGGTGGACGCCCGCCGAAGGGACACTCTCCCCCGATAGAGAGGTGTCACCGGGGACAGGCAGTTCCTTAAGATCAATAGGAGGGTCTAGGTCTGAAGAAACTGAAGCGCAGCCCCTGCAGATGCCAGAGTCAGTCACTGCACCTCTGCGGGACCCGCAAATCACGCACTGTGGCTTGGCAGCCATGTAAGCGCAACCTCTGCTAAGCGGGATAAAGGGGATCAGAAACAGGGAAGCCCACACCAAAGGGACCAACCCTATGCAAAACAGTACTGTCTTTAATTTAAAATGTTTTTTTTTTTGTTTTTTTTTATAGAAAATAAACCACTCCCCAGAATCTCTGGGGTGCCCTGAGCAAAATCGCCAGCATAAGAAACCCCAAAAATGCCAGGGGAACCCGTGCACAAGTGTTAAAAAGTGCCCCTTTTTGAAAAGTTCCCTTCAGAAATCCAAAATGGCCGCCGCACTCATTCACCCACGGTAAAAAAAGGCGCGAAAATACAAAGGCAACCAAAGAAAAATGAAAATAAAGAAAACGACCCCAAATGAAGGGCAAAGTGAAAAAAAAATCAAGAAAAACAGCAAATTGGGAGGCAGGGGAGCTGACAGAACTGCTGAAAATACAAACGGGAGGGAACTGCAGTACCCGAGAAAGGTAAATAAATGACAAATCCTACCAGCTCAGGAAACAGCAAAGGATCTCAGCCAACTTCTCAGAGTGACAGACAATGCTGGACCAGGTATGGCTCTTCCCCGTACAGCCTAGGGGAGAGCTCAACCCAGGCTATAGAAATCCCCAGGAAGGAAGGCAGAAGCCCAATGCAGAACTGGCTTCCCCCGGGAGGTCCCCTGTGGTAATGCCTTTTTTTTTTTTTTTAAAGAGACAGCTATGTAGCAAATAAATGGTAATGAAAAAGCCAAAACAAAACCCAAAGAACTAACTAGTGTTGCTCCTTCAAGTGTCACTAAGTGTGCCCAGAAAGGGCACACACGTCCTCAAGCTGCAAGGAGACTGGACACACTGGGGGCTTCTGGGAGCTCCGTCTGCATATATACTACAGAAGATTTGATTGGTCCAGTCTCCAGGCTGCAGGAGGAGGAGCACTACCCGATTGTGGAGGACTAAACTGGAATACCGAACAGGATTCCAGAGTTTGATTACACGTTGAGTGAAAAAATATTTTCTCTTACTAGTCTTAAATAGTTTACCCTGTAGCTTCATTGCATGTCCCCTAGTCTTCCTATATTCTGATAACGTAAACAATCGATCTACGTTTACCCGTTCCACTCCATTCATTAATTTATAGACTTCTATCATATCTCTGCCTCAGCCGTCTCTTTTCCAGGTTAAAGAGCCCTAACCTTTTTAGCCTTTCTTCATAGGGGTATCCTTCTATCCCCTTTACCATTTTGGTGGCTCTTCTCTGAACGTTTTCTAATAACGCTATATCCTTTTTAAGATACGGCGACCAGAATTGCACACAATATTCAAGGTGCGGTCTCACCATGGAACGATACAGAAGCATTATAATATCCTTTGTTTTATTTTCCATTCCTTTTCTTATGATACCTAGCATTCTATTAGCTCTCTTGGCCACCACTGCACACTGGGAGGAGGGTTTTAATATGTTATCCACAATGACGCCTAAATCTTTTTCCTGGGTGGTGGTTCCTAATGTGGAACCTTGCATCGTGTAATCATAGTTTGGGTTGTTCTTCCCTAGGTGCATAACTTTGCACTTGTCCACATTAAAATTCATCTGCCATTTTGATGCCCAGTCTTCCAATTTATCAAGATCCTCTTGCAATTTTCCACAATCCTCATGGGTTTTAACAAATTTAAATAGTTTTGTGTCATCTGCAAATTTGATAATCTCACTCGTTATTCCCTTTTCCAGGTCATTTATGAATATGTCAAAAAGCAGCGGACCCAGCACAGATCCCTGGGGTACACCACTATTCACCTTTCTCCATTGGGAAAATTGGCCATTTAACCCTACCCTCTGCTTTCTAACAGGAGAGCTTTGTTTCATGTCTATTTAGCAGGAAAGAAAACAGAGAAGCTGAGGAGACTGCTGCCTGCGGGAAGGGCAGCATATGCTCAGAGCTTTGCGTTCCATCCTGATGCCATAGGACACCACCCACTTGTGCGCCTGACCCAATCTTGCTTGTTTATTATTTATTAGTATTTTGCTCACACCTTTCCAGTGGTAGTTCAGGTACACAGGTACTTCCTTGTCCCCAGAGGGCTTACAGTCTAAGTCTGTATCTGAGGAAATGGGGGATTAAGTGAGTTGCCCAAGGCCACAAGGAGTGTCAGTGGGATTTGAACACCAGGCTCTCTAGTCACCAGACTGATGCTCTAACCACTAGGCTAGTCCTCCACTGACAGAAGAGATCATTAGCATAACCCTGGAAAAACAAAGTAACGGCAAAGTTAAGTTCAGAAACGTGTTGGAGGTGCAGATTGCCATTTGGTAGCAATATCTAATAGTAATGGAAAGGAGGAAACATGTTTTTGAAATGCACTTTCAAAACAAATCCTACCTCAGCCTGGCAGAGTGCATGAAGGCCTTGTAACACTAAGGCTGCAGGGGTAGCTTGATCAGGCTTTGAGCATTCATTCAATACCTGAGAAATTGCAGCTAGCATATCTGCTCCATGTTGATAGGGCCTAGAGGAAGAAAGAACAAGAATGTTAGTAAAAGTTCAGTATAATTATATACACTCATCTCTATCTAAAGGAAATACCCATAGAGCATTTACTTTTTTCCTACTTAACTTGTTTACTTATTCATAAAAGAGATACCATTTGTGAAATAAAACCATTTACCCTTTTTCCAAACAGCAGTGGTGGTACTTCCACTGACCACAAAGGGTTAGGTTTAACCATGGAATATGACAGAAGAAGGACCAAAGAGTTCACTTCAATACTACAGAGAACACTGTGTCTCTGATACTGCCATGATTTCACTACCTTTAAGGATCCTCTGTGCTTGTTCCCTGCATTTTGAATTCCATTACTAGTTTTGCCTCCACAAGTAGGTTGCTCCATCCATTCATTATAGAAGACTCATGAAACTACTGCCAAGTGATGTCACTAATATAATATATTGGAAATTAGAGCAATTGGCTAATCAATGGCTACAAGCTGCTCTGTGTGCTGCCAGTGGAGCCTTGAAGTTTCAGATTTTACTAACACACATTTACAGTTATGTCAAATGTAAGACATTTTGTTCTACAAAACTATGTTCTCTCTTCACAAGTTTGGTAATACCTTTTGGCAAAATCTTAATCCCCAGCTTACCATCAATATATCACTATAGCCAAGAATAACGAACAAATTCATGCTCATGCCTTAAATGTTGTCTCTGTTTTCTTCCAATAGTTTTCGATCATTAGGGTGTTTCAGTAAATTCCAGGAAGAAACTAGTATCAATCTACAATTAATTAGTAAAACAGATTAAAGGTAAGAAAATAAAGATGCTGTGGAGGACTAAAGAATGCTCACGTGCGAGTTCTATTATTCTGATTTATCTCCTCAACAGTATTTGTATTTCATTTCTTCCTGTCATTATGGTAGAAGGAAAGGAAAAGGATTGTGCCTTTCTTTTCGTGACTCCACCTCCTAATGGAACTAGTACTAGACCTGTGGATGCTTTTCTACCTTAGGGTGTTGGTCAGGAGGCCTCCGTCTTAGGGGTATGTCTACTAAAGCACAAATGGCTTTTGCAGCTAACACAAGGCTTTAGTAGCAAAAGCACTGTGTTAAACGCAAAAGTCACGTTATCTATTGGGGGCGTACACAGCATTTCCCCAGAAGATACTAGGGCAAAAATGCAGGGATAGCAGTCAGCAAGCACCACAGATGCAGCTATTGCCCCCTATTGAGATGGTGTTAGGTGCACCTGTGGTGTCTGCAACTTTGGAGATTACTGGGGAATGTTTACAGCTCTGATAATCACGCGTTGCAGGCATGCCCACTCTACACCCTTATCCCACCCAGGCCTGCGTCTACCACGTGAAATGAAGACACTGCAGAAAATCACTGTGATGTCTGCATTTGGCCCGCATTAGCTGATCATCCTGTGTGATCATCCTGCTTTATCGCCATGGTAGCAGCTAACATACTTTAGTAAACATAACCCTTGGTGTCTGATGCAGAGACTTTAAGGCTGGCTTAGTTCACATTGACCTCTAAAAAGTATTTTTCTTGCTGGAGATGTCAACTTTCTCTTCTCCTTTGATAAATGGCTCTCTCCCAAACAGGAATGAGTTTCTTTCGCTTTTGTCACAGGTAAAGAAGAGATTGTGATGGTCAGAAATGAGACTGGCCTTCTCTTGTTGTGGTGTCAGATCATCCTTCTGGTCATTTATTTTTCTGTGAAAAAATCTTTGAGGATATTCAGACGATTTTCAAGTAAACTCACACAGCTTTGGTAGGATCGTCCTAAGCCACATAAAGTATCAACATTTTTTTTGTTGAGGTTATTTAGACTTCCTCTGAAACAATTTTAAAAGTGATTGTTATTTACAGATTTTGGGTACAGCAATGGGCAGCTTGTTTTGATCCATCTTTGAAAAATCTATACATGCATTAGTTTGAAGAACATTAGGTTTATCACTCCACATTTTTGGAGCACATTTTAGCCTGGAAAAAATTTATCGTCAATATTTTCATAATGTGAGCTGGTAAACAATCACGATTGCAGCAATTTGGCCAAATTCATGCCATGATGCCATACAATTTGAAATTAATTTTGATTTGAACCCTATTACCTTCCTGAATATGTTAATATCTCAACAGGGAAATACATTAGAAACTGTATTCTAAGCCAACAAATTGTTATACATTATTGAGATATTCTAATTTTCATCTAATTCCATTAAAAGAAAGTCTAACATTTTTGCAGTTTTTATGGTATAGACACAACTGAACTACGAATACAAAATACAAGCTTGGGTGTTAATGAAAAAATCTAGAGTAGCAGGCCCATATTGTACATACAGCTTATAGAAGAGCAAGAGATTTTGTTGCAGTCTACAGAAAAGATGGATAAAGAGGATGATGCTTTTACATGTGTACTTCAGTATTCATTTTTATCAACTTAAACAACCTCAATAGTGCAAAAGCATTGGGAAATATTACAAGTGCATCCTTGTTTAGCTTCACTGAAACCAGGGTTCACATATTGGTGGAAATAGAATCTGCAGGATTATTTATGCCCTGCTGTGATGTCCTTCAAGAGAAGACGTTCAAATGGATATTGGTCATGTTAAATATAGGCAATGTCAGATATGTACACCTACTATTGAAGACATGGAATTTATGAAGCCTACTGACAGACATATATTTAAGTTATTATACCAAACCGTGTGTACATTTGACCTGGCTTATGGGATATGGTGCCCCTGCAAGAAATTACATGCGAGGAAGACAACTAGATCATTGAGAGCAAGAATGACTGAACATTAGCATTATTTGAAAAAACAGAATATAAAGACTCTATTGATGCAGCATTGTCTTTGAGAAAAACATGATTTTTTTGCTCTAAGCTGTATGATGATAGATTGGGTGCATAAAGTGCACCATGAAGAGGGGATCATGGGAGATTTTTGATTCAAAGGGAACAAGGGATTTTCAAATTAAATATTTGTGTATTAAGAGTTTAAATGTAGGCACTGAATGGAGTGTGTTTTTCTAATAGTCTCCATAAAAGAAAGAAAAAAAGGAGATGATGATGAGGATAGTTTACATACTTACATAAAGAATAATAGAAAATGACATTTGTTTTAATGAGGTTGGAGTTATCGACAGAGTGACGTTGTTTTAAGAACGTGGCAAGCTGCTCGATGAAACAATGGGTTTAGTAGAATGAATGTAGGAACCATGGGATTTGCTCTGAAGTATGTTTATTAGCTGAGTAACAAACTTTGACTGTAGGTTCTTGTAATAAAGTGGAAAGCTGTCAAATATATGCAAACAAATATGCAAAGCTAAGTTTTTGTTTCAATTTATAATGCAAGCAGTGCATAGAAAACTGAAATGTCTTTTTTTGTTGTTGTTTCTGGTATCGCTGGGGAAGCCCAGGACACATTTGGATTTCAACAAGTGGCACGTAAAAGAATATTGTTGATTAGATGATTCGAAGTATGTGTTTCTATTAAAGTTACTGATGCCATGATGGATATAAGATACAGCAATACCTCATGCAGCAAAACAAGGGCATTTGTTGGTCAAAGTGTAAAAGAGGGATAAAAGGGGCACTAAGAGGGAACAAGGCCATAGGAAGAGACTGAATGAATTCTTTGCTTCAGTCTATACTGAGGAAGATGTAGCGATGTTACCCATGACTGAAATGGTATTTAAAGGTGATGCCACAGAAGAATTCAAAGAAAGCAAAGTTACTCACCTGTAACAGGTGATCTCCGGGAACAGCAGGAATTTAGTCTTCACATATGGGTACCGTCAGTACCGATGTAGCCCGCGCGGGAACGCTCCCCAGCGTCCAATCAGAAAGCCTTTGGGAGCATCCCACAGTGCCTGTGTGCTGCCTTCCTGCCTTTCCCAACTGCTTCTCTCCAGTTGAGTTTTAAAGCTGAGACAAAGAGAGGGAGAGGGAAAGGAAAGAGATAGATAAAGAGATACAACTCCTAGGGGAGGTGGGTGGGTTGTGAGGACTAAATTCCTGCTGTTCCCGGAGATCACCTGTTACAGGTGAGTAACTATGCTATCTCCAGGAACAAGCAGGAATGTAGTCATCACATATGGGGACTTCCTAGCTTTAGGTGCCAGGGAGAGACCCCAGAAATTGTGTGTCCCTGAAGAGGGCTCCACGTCCCCCCATGGATCTCTGGCATCTTACCAGGGATGGTGGGTAGGAGTTGATTAAGTATGGAACAGGTGTTTGAGAACAACCTGACCAAACAAGGCATCCCGGCGGGAGTCCTTGTCCAAGCAGTAATGGGCTGTAAAGGTATGAACTGAGGCCCAAGTGGCTGCTCGACAGATGTCGTCGATAGACACAGAGTGCAGATGAGCCATTGAGGCTGCCATGGCTTTCACATTGTGAGCTGTGACATGGACCTCCAGAGAAAGGTTCTTACCCTGATAGGCGAAGGAAATACACTGAGCAATCCAGTTAGACAGTGTTCTCTTGGAGACTGGAAGTCCCAAATGAGAAGGATCAAAAGCAACAAAGAGTTGAGAGGACCTTCTATGTTGCTGTGTTCTTTGTAAGTAAAAAGCTAGAGCTCTTTTACAGTCCAAGGTATGAAGATTCCTCTCTGCATTTGATGCATGAGGCCCTGGAAAAAACACAGGTAGGTAGACCGCTTGGTTCAGATGAAAAGGCGAGACCACCTTAGGCATAAAGTGTGGATGAGTCCTAAGGACTACCTTGTCATGATGGAACCTTGTATAAGATGGATTGGCTACTAGCGCTTGCAACTCACTAATGCGGCGTGCTGATGTGATTGCAATGAGAAAGATAACCTTCCAAGAAAGGAATTTTAAGGAGGTGGTAGCTAAATGTTCGAAAGGTGGCTTCATGAGCTGCCCGAGAACCAGGTTTAAGTCCCATGCCACCGGTGGCGGCTTAATGGGAGGCTTGGTTAGAAGAAGGCCTCTCATAAATCTTGCTATAAGAGGATGAGAGGAAATAGGCTGTCCATTTAGAGGCTTAAGAGAAGATGCAATAGCACTCAAATGGACTCTTACTGAATTTGTCTTAAGGCCGGCATTAGATAAATGAAGGAGATACTCCAGCAAAGATTCCAGAGGTATCGCAAGAGGGTTAAGACCCTTTTCCGAACACCAAACGGTAAACCTTTTCCACTTGAAAGCATAAGAGCGTCTAGTGGAAGGTTTTCTGGAAGCACAAAGAACATCTTTCACCTGCTGAGAAAGATTAAGAACTTGGAGATGTAGGCTTTCAGCAACCAAGCCCTGAGATGCAGAGACTGGGGATTGGGATGCCATAACATTCCGTCCTCCTGAGATAGGAGATCTGGAGCAGACCCTAATTCCAGGGAGGGAGCTTGAGAGAGATGTAGAAGCAGAGGGTACCACACTTGCCGTGGCCAATGTGGTACTATGAAAATCATATGGCCTCTTGTCTCTCTGAAGCTTGAACAGCGTTTTGGGAATTAGCAGAATGGGTGGAAAGGCATACAGTACTGAACCCAGTAAAGGAGGAAAGCATCCCTGGCCTGAGCCCCCTGAGCTGGAGTTCTGGAACAGAACAGGGGAAGTTTGGCATTCCACGGACTTGAAAAGAGGTCTATGTCCGGGGTTCCCCAAAGTTGAAATATTCTGGTCACTTGGTCTGCAAGCAGAGACCACTCGTATGGAAGCAGAACTCGACTGAGTCTGTCCGCCCAACAGTTGTGAATGCCTGGAAGATACACTGCCAGAAGATGAATCTGACGCTCTCTGGCGAGGGCCCATAGTCGCAAAGCTTCATTGCAAAGCGACAGAGAGCCCGTTCCCCCCTGCTTGTTCACATAGAACATGGCTACTTGATTGTCCGTATGAATGAGAAATGTCTTTTAGCTGAGCAGGGAATGGAACACTCATAGAGAAAGAAAGATTGCTCTGAGTTCCAAGAGATTGATATGTAGACAACTCTCTTGTGGAGACCAGGTGCCCTGGGTGGAGAGGTCTTGCAGATGAGCTCCCCAACCCACTGGAGAAGCATCTGTTGTGAGAGTTGCTTGGGGTAGGGGTTGCTGAAAAGGGGACCCCAGCAACAGGTTTTGAGTGGACTTCCACCACTGGAGGGACAAAATGAGGCGACTTGTATTTGCTATTTAGTCTGACAGGCACCTTGATGCCTGGGTCCATTGGGTGGATAAAGTCCACTGAGCTGCCCTCATGCGGAGGCGAGCATATGGAACCACATGCACGGTGGATGCCATGTGGCCTAGTAGTTGCAACATTTCTCGAGCAGTGAAATGCGGCTTCAGAACTGCTTGAGAAGCTAACTGCACCAAGTGGAGGCAACGGGCCTGGGGAAGATAGGCCCTTGCCTTTGTGGTATCCAGGAAAGCTCCTATAAACCATAAAGACTGAGTGGGAGTTAGACTGGATATGGGGATATTACCAGCCCTAAATACTGAAGGATACGCATTGTGCAGGATAGAGAAGTCCTGGCCTTTGACTGTGTTGGGGCTCGAATGAGCCAGTCATCCAAGTAAGGGAAGACAAATATTCCTAGAGTACGAAGAAATGCTGCTACAACAGCCATGCATTTCGTGAACACCCTTGGTGCCGAGGCCAGACCAAAAGGAAGCACTCTGTATTGGTAGTGCTTTCCTTGAAAAAGGAACCGAAGGAACCTTCTGTGGGCTGGATGGAAGAGGACATGGCTGTACGCATCCTTGAGATCTAGAGAAGAAAGCCAATCCTGACTCTGAAGGTATGGCAGCAGAGTTCCGAGAGAAATCATCTTGAATTTCTCCTTGAGAAGGAATTTGTTCAATTCTCTGAGATCTAAAATAGGCCTGTAACCCCCTGTTTTCTTTGGAATAAGAAAATAAGGGGAATAGAACCCTGTGCCCTGTTGATGAAGAGGTACTTCTTCTATTGCCCCTTGGGCAAGAAGGATAGCCACCTCTTGACCTAACAGGTTGATGACAGGTGTCGGAGAATTGAACTGCTTCACTATTGTGTGAGGGGGCATGCTTGAAAAATGAAGCTTGTATCCCTCCTTTATGATGGAGAGTGTCCAATGCTCTGCTGTTATTTGCCCCCATCTGGGGGCAAAATGATATAACCTTCCTGGAATGGTGGGAGGTTCTGGTCCCTCCAGAACCAGAAAGGCTAAGTTCTCTAGCTGAAAGTCAAAGACCCTGAGGAGGCTGAGGCTGCTGGGCCGGTGGAGGCCTAGCAGCCTTTGCTTTCTTCTGTTTGGGTGGCTGCTGACGTTTCTTTGAAAGCTGACTTGCAGGAGGGGGCGGAGCCTGATGTCCAGCGGGTAGGACGCTTTGCGTTGAAGCTCCCGAGAGGCCTACTCAGAATCCTGACTTAATACCTATATAAATTTACTATTTTGCTCCGAGCTGACCGGGGCACCTCGGGGGGATGGCGGCCCATAAACCAGCGCGCTTGGACTTCGGGTCTCCTTCTTCTTCTCACGGAAAACGCTCCAAAACAGAGGTGTCCTCCCCACAGAAGATGGTTCCATTTCGTGAAAACCCCGCAATGCACCTGGAGATTTTGGAGGAAATACGCGGCGTGAAGGAATTGGTGCAGTCCAATGGAGAAGCGCTTCGAGCCATGCGAGAAGACTTTGGAGTGCTCCAGGACCGACTTGAAGGTCTTTCATTACGGCAGGACAATATGGCGGGGGTCCTCGACTCGCACGAGGTGCGCTTGGGCAAACTGGACAAGGCTGAGCGCCAGATACAGACTCTTCAAAAGGAGTTGGAAGATAGCAATAATCGAGCCCGTCGCAACAATGTGAGGCTCCTCGGAATGCCGGAGGGGGTGGAAGCAGGAGATATAAGAGAATTCTTGCTCAAAACTCTTCCCTCCTTGCTGAAGATCACTTTTCACAGAGAACTGGAAATCGATCGAGCACACCGTGTTCCTGCCCGCATGGCGCTCAACCGCACGACCCCCCGGCCTATTATCTTTAGCTTGTTACGATATCAACAAGTGGAACAAATTTTACATGCTGCCCGAGCGAATCATCATTTGGAATTTGAAGGTCGTAAGGTCTCCTTCTTTCCTGATTTGGCAAAGCCTACCGTTGACCGTCGGAAGAAACTCCTTGCTCTTCGCCCTCGACTTCAACAGCTACAGGCTCGCTTTGGCCTGTTGTATCCAGCGAAGCTCCGAGTGACTCTCCACAACCAGACCAGGACGTTCGAGGATCCTGATCTACTATCAACATTTTTGGACTCCAAAGAAGCAGAGCAGATGCGCTAATCCCAAATCTTGGACTCTTATCTGCCGGCTCTGTCCGCCATTTTGAAGGGCCCGATGCGGCGGTCATAGCCAAGCACAGAAATAGCCTGGACTTTCTTTCTTTCTCTGTATGACTTTTGTTTTTGGTCTCCTATCCCTTCATGATGTGTGCCTCGGTCGGATTCGGAGCACGCACAGTCCTACAGGTTATGTGTTTTTCAATTTCGGCCTTCTCTGGGGTTTCTCCCCGCAGACACATGGTCGCCAGTAATTTTGGGGTTTTGCTTCTCCTCTACCGCACTGCGGTTTTCTTTGTTAATGTGGGGCGCTTCATTGTATTATATTAGCTTATTTTTCCTATGTCATGTGTACAGCCAGATACAGTCAGTTTGAGGGACACAGTGAAATTATGTGTGCTATCATGCTCAGAATTTTTAACTTTTCTGAATGGCCTTATGTAAAATCTTATTATTCATCGTCAAAGGCATTACTGGTCCACTCAAAGGAAAGAATATCCTTAGCTATCTTAGCCACGAGCATGTTGATTCGGTGTTTCTTCAGGAAACGCATTTCACTCTGCTGAAACACTGAAACTCAATGCTAGGCCTCACATGGTAGCTGCCTATTCTCCCACCGTTTCCAAATGGTACGGGATAGCCATTCTGGTTAAGAAGTCTTTGCACGCTACTGTACCTGATATTAGCGCTGACATGGAGGGTAGATGGGCCCGTGTACACCTTGAGGTTGGAAATAGTGAATTCACGTGTATTTGCACTATGCCCCGAATGTGGACAACCCTGCTTACTATGCAAGTTTTGCGCAGTTGGCCTCGGCCTCCGCCAATGCTCCATTAATACTTGGTGGCGATTTTACTCAAGTGTTCCCTCAATCTTTTCTTCTCAAACAAGGTGCTCGTTGGTTGGAAGATCCAGTACCGAGCAGGCCTGTGTGGCTAGATATAGTAGCGGGCCTTTGCTAACCGATTCCTCTTACCTTTCTCCCTGGTATGACTCTCCCATTAGACTCCCACTATCCACCAATGCTTTTCGACACTTTAGGTGCCTTTCATACTCTTATGCAAACTTTAGACTTCCGACTCTGGTCAGTGCAACTTCAGCATTGCATTCGGAGCACTAGAGTACTCCCGCCATCGGCATTCTCTGCATAAGGTTGATTGGAGACTTCCGATCTCTCGGTAGTTCACCGGGTGTAGCATCCAATTTTACTAAACCTTATGTAATGCTATCACTAGCGATACCTCTATAGCGCAGAAAGTATGGGAGAGAGAATTGTATGTAACTTTGACCTCGGAGCAATGGAGCCTTCTCTGGAGTAGAGGGCCACGGGTTCCCGACCCGCCTCACTCACTCAGACCCTCTTCTTTCTAGCCCACCGGTGTTTTTACACTCCTCACAGATTAGACAAATGGAACACTACTCAGGGTAATGGTTGCTGGACACGTCCTGCGGCCATTGGTTTATTGCTTCATGTTATGCATGAATATCCCGCACTACAGTATCACTGGCGTCGGGTCTGGGGTCGTATTTAGTCTATCTCGCACTCTCAGGAGTCCCTTTCTTGGAGGATAGTGGGACTTCGCCCAGTTGCGGGGATCCCCTCTCTCCCAAAATGGCTTATCTCCTATCGAACTTTATGCTTGGCATTGCTATTTCCCTAATTAAGTAATACTGGGAAATTAGTTCCCATCTGAGCCCCAATGAATGGTGGAATCATGCCTGTCTCTACAGTAAATATGAACAAATACCTCGTCTGTTCGCTTCCTCCGTTCAGACTCCTTCACATTGGTCTCAATGGAAGATGCTCAATGAATATGTACATTTTGCTAAATGCTCTCATCTGACTGTCTAACTTTGTATATATCTCTGTCCCATGATCATGCTGTATTGTGGATACTTTTTTGATCGTTTGATGTATAATCACTGTTAATTGGAAGCGCTCACATGCTGATATAAATGGGTAGAGAAGAAGCATCGGGGTGGGGGGTAATGGGTTTACTTTTCCTTATTGTATACTTGTTTTGTCTCTTTTGGTGTGTTGTTTCTTTTGTTTGTTGCAAAATGAAAATAAAAGTTTAAAAAAAAAAGAAAGCTGACTTGCAGAAGATGCCTGCTGAACATAAGCAGGATAAAATCTTTTCTTTTTAGAGAAAGATGGTTTCTTGAACAATTTCTTTCTAACAGGATCAGCAGTGGACTTGGATAGTCTATCCAAGGTGGAATTTTCAACATCCATTTCATTGGCCTTTTCCTGCCAATCTTTACCAAACAGGTTCTCACCAGTACAAGGGATATTTCCCAATTTGTCTTGTACCCCGAGCTCTAGATCAAATGCCTGGAGCCAAGCAATTCTACGTGCACCTATGGCGATAGCCGAGGTTCTGCTTATACACTCAAAGCAGTCAAAGGCTGCACGGTTGGAAAATTTAGAAACATCTTGGCAATGTTTGACCCAAGTGAGAAAGTCCTGTCTTTTATCCTCAGAAATGAAAGGACTTAAAGTCTGTAAATTATCTGTGACCTCCTTTAGTAACATTCCCCTGTAGAGCCTATAGCAGCGATGGCGAACCTATGGCACGCGTGCCAGCTGTGGCACGCGAAGGCCTTGCAGCTGGCACGTGGGAAGGTCCGCAAGTAAAATTAAAAAAAAACAAAAAAGCTGTCTTCTCCCGCTGCCGGGGCCGCCGCAGCAGAATCGAGTGTGCCGCGGGGCCCCCCCTGCCCAGCACAGCCTGCCCTCCCCCTCTATCCGCTCTCTCGTCGCAGCTCACAGTGACACGCGCCGGCTTTCAGAGAGCAAGGGAAGAGTTTCTCCCTCGCTGCTCTGTTAAGCCCGCGGGGGCTGATGGGAAGTTCCCATCAGCCCCCGCGGGCTTAACAGAGCCGCGAAAGGGAAACTAATCCCTTCGCGCTCTGAAAGCCGGCGCGTGTCACTGTGAGCTGCGACGAGAGAGCGGATAGAGGGGGAGGGCAGGCTGTGCTGGGCAGGGGGGGCCCCGCGGCACACTCGATTCTGCCGCGGCGGCCCCGGCAGCGGGAGAAGACAGCTTTTAAAAAAAAAAAATTCCCTCTGCTGGGCTGGGGGGGGGGGGTTAGGATTGCTGATGGGCTGGGCTGGGCTGGGCTGGGGGGGTTAGGATTGCTGATGGGATGGGCTGGGCTGGGCTGGGGGGGGGATAGGATTGCTGCTGCTGGGCTGGGCTTTGGGGGGTTAGGATTGCTGATGGGTGGGCTGGGCTGGGCTGGGGGGGGGGTTAGGATTGCTGATGGGCTGGGCTGGGCTGGGCTGGGGGTTAGGATTGCTGATGGGCTGGGCTGGGCTGGGCTGGGGGGGGTTAGGATTGCTGATGGGCTGGGGGGTTTAGGAGTGCTGATGGGCTATGGGGGGGCTGGGGTGGTTAGGAGTGCTGATGGGCTGGGGGGGTTAGGAGTTCTGATGGGCTATGGGGGGCTGGGGGGGTTAGGAGTGCTGATGGGCTATGGGGGGGCTAGGACAGGAAATGGGCTGATGGGGAGGGGTTAGGACTTGAGGTGGGTTGATGGGGTTAGGACTGGTAATGGGCTGTGGGCTGTTGGGGGAGTTAGAACTGGTAATGGGCTATGGGGGGGTTAAGACTGGTAATGGGCTGTTGGCTGATGGGGGCTGTCTGGTAATGGGCTATGGGGGGGTTAGGACTGATAATGGGCTATGGGGGGGGCTAGGACAGGAAATGGGCTGATAGGGAGGGGTTAGGACTTGAGGTGGGCTGATGGGGTTAGGACTGGTAATGGGCTGTGGGCTGATGGGGGGGTTAGGACTGGCAATGGGCTATGGGGGGCTGACTGGAAATGGGTTGATGGGGTTAGGACTGGAAGTGGGTTGATGGGGGGGGCTAGGACTGGTATTGGGTTGGGGGGTTGCTAGGACTGGAAATGGGCTGATGGGGGGCTAGGACTGGAAATGGGCTGATGCAGGGACTAGAAGGGAATGGATGCTGGGTGAGGCTGGAACTAGAAGGGAGCTGATGTTGGGGGAGGATTAGAATGGGATGGGGCTGGGAGAGTAAAATGGAGAGGGGAAAAATATTTTGTGTGGGAGGGATAAAAAATCTACAATTGGCCGGGTATTGGGAGAGTAAGTGGGGATTGAGGATGGAGGGGTAAAATTTGAGTGGATGAAATAGGAATGAGGAAAGAGCAAAAGGAGAAAGATTAGTATGTTAAAGCGGATGTAGAGAGAGAGAATGGAAAAAAAAACTAGAAGAGAGAAGAAAGGACAAATGGACAGCAGATGATGGAGAGTTAGCAGAAAACATGAAGAAACCAGAAGAAAGTGGCTGGAGCAATTGCAACTGAAAAAAATGCACAAAAGGTAGAAAGATATCTCTTTGACAAGTTATCAGCATGCATGCAACAACAAACATCACATTAATTTTTTTCATTTATAGATTCTTTGGGAATACACACCGAGTCCTGACACAGTTAACAGTTTTAAGAAGTTTATCTTTTTTTTACTCAGGATACATTTGACATGTTATGTGAATAATACATTTAAAATATATTGTGTAACTGAATCAAATTCTTCCTAAATTCATTAAATTGAATGAAATCATTAAAACATTATAAATTGCCAATAAATTGAAATGAAAACCAAAGGATTGTGAATCAAATTGATTCTCTGACAATACAAAGATTCCAACCTTTACAAATGATGTTACATAGTTCAGGCAACTTTATAAAGAGTTTTTAGATTCTAAAATCTTGTTAAGGTTTAATTGACGTGCTGGCACTTTGAGGAAATTCTTTGGTTTTGTGCGGCAGTTTGGGCACTCGGGGTCAAAAAGGTTAGCCATCACTGGCCTATAGGAACTGATCCTGGCAGAAAGCATGGAAGCTTGGAAGACTCTACGTCCAAAAGCATCCAGGGTTCTGTACTCACGTCCTGGAGGATTAGAGGCATGTCTTTTTGCACTTCTGATCCTTCTCATGGCTGACTCCACCACAATAGAGTGGTGAGGAAGCTGAGTCTTATGGAATCCAGGACGAGGGACTCGATACATAGTATCCAATCTATGAGAATGAGGAGAGGTGGTAAGAGGTGTTTCCCACATCCTCAACATGAGATCATATAAAATCTCATGAATGGGTAAGGTAGCTGCCTCCTGAGGAGATTTGGGATACTGTAGAATTTCCAACTCCTTGGCCCTTGGCTCTGTTTCAGGGGCCATAGTAATGGACAGGCCCAGAGCTATCTCCCTAATGAAGTCTTGGAAGGACATATCCTCTGGAGGAGACATCCTGCATTTAGGGAAGGAGGACTCCTCTGGGAGAAGCATCGCTGCATCGACAGAACTTTCAGAATCTTCAGATTCTTCTGAGGACTCTTAGTATCGTCTGTCCGGATGCTCTTGCAGAGCCCGATACCCGTACTGACCAAGGTCATTACCGGGGAATTGGTACCTGAGGGCATCGGAGGACAGGGTACCGGCAGAGCAGACATCAATGCCGATGCCGATGCTATCGGTACCGGTACCGATACCGATGCCAGTACCGGTGGAGTTGTCTGTCGCGGTACCAAGGGCGTCGATGCTGCAAGGAGAGCCGCCAGACTGTGTTCCATAGCCAGAACTCTCTGGTCTATCGACGCCACCAATGCCTGGATGTTGGTACTGGAGGAGACCGCCGGTACCCCAGAGCATGACACCAGGTGATCTGTCGAGGCCGAGCCATCGAGAACATCCTGGAATCCCGATAATGCTTTGGAAGCTGAAGCCTCCCGCCAGGGTAATTTTGCCGGTGCAGAATCCTCGAGGGCAACGCCAAAGGCATCTCGATGCTTAGAAGGAGATCTACCCTTCGAGGACCAGCTGGATTTATGTTTAGTTACCTGAGATCCATGGGTGGAAGAAGCAACCCTGGAAGACGTCGATGCCACTGAAGCTGCATCAGAGGGAAACAGGGTACTGAGCTTGGCAGCTCGGTTCTGTCGACCTCTTTTAGACATCATGGCACAGGACACACAATCCGTGATGGAGTGGTCAGGACATAAACATTTTAAACACCATTCATGGATGTCGGTGACGGAGATGGTACCGCCACACTTGGTGCACTTTTTAAAACCTGAGGCAGGTTTTTCCATGTTAAGGAAACATTTTTGGGCCTAAGGCCCAAAAAGGCGCGTGCACCTGAAAAAAAGGAAAAAAGAAGATTTTTTTTTTTTTTTTTACAGAAATAAGAAAAGAGAAACTGGCGGTACCGGTAGAGCGTCGAAGAAGGCAGACGCGACCACAAAAAAAAAGAAAGAAAGAAAAAAGGAATTCTTCTGCGGTGACAGGAACACGACCTGCTGGCTCCGCGGAAAAAGAAGAACTGGAGAGAGGCAATTGGGAAAGGCGGGAAGGCAGCACACAGGTGCTGTGGGATGCTCCCAAAGGCTTTCTGACTGGATGCTGGGGAGCGTTCCCGCGCGGGCTCCGTCGGTACCGACGGTACTCATACGTGATGACTACATTCCTGCTTGTTCCTGGAGATATATCGATACACTAGGAAGATGTATTACAACTATTTGATAAACTGAAGAATAGCAAATCACCTGGACCAGATAGCGTAGTTACTCACCTGTAACAGGTGTTCTCCAGGAGCAGCAGGAATCAGTCCTCACATATGGGTGACGTCGGCGCAAACGGAGCCCTCGCGGAGCAATTTTCCCCAGCTTTCAAAGAAAGCCTTTGGGAATTGCAGCGCGCATGCGCGATCCTCTTCCCGCCCAAGGGTGCCATCTTGCTCAGTCAGATGACATAGCTAAAAGACAGCAAAAAATTAGCAAAAAAACGAAAGAATAGAACTGCAACTCCAAGGGGAGGTGGGAGGGTTGTGAGGACTGATTCCTGCTGCTCCTGGAGAACACCTGTTACAGGTGAGTAAGCGTAGTTACTCACCTGTAACAGGTGTTCTCCAGGAGCAGCAGGAATCAGTCCTCACATATGGGTGACGTCGGCGCCGACGGAGCCCTCGCGGAGCAATTTTCCCCAGCTTTCAAAGAAAGCCTTTGGGAATTGCAGCGCGCATGCGCGGTCCCCTTCCCGCCCAAGGGTGCCATCTTAGCCAGTCAGATGACATAGCTAAAAGACAGCATAAAAATTTGCAAAAAAACTAAAGCAGATAATTGCAACTCCAAGGGGAGGAGGAGGGCTGTGAGGACTGATTCCTGCTGCTCCTGGAGAACACCTGTTACAGGTGAGTAACTACGCTTTCTCCAGGACCAAGCAGGAAGTCAGTCCTCACATATGGGACTCCCAAGCTTAAGGCTACCGGAGACCCTAAGCACAAAAATGAGCTCCCTCTAGCTCAGCAGCACAGAAGGAAGGAATCTTCACTGAATTATTACCCACCGGTAGCCCCCATCCGGGATGGAGGGTAGGAGTTGCTCAAACCTCGAAGAGATTTCGGAGGACTGCCTGTCCGAAAGCACTGTCCCTGCGGGACTCCCTCTCGAGGCAGTAATGGACCGCAAAAGTCTGGCTCGAAGACCAAGTAGCGGCCCGGCAGATGTCTGCCAATGGAACAGAGCGGAGGTAAGACACTGACGTAGCCTTCGCCCGAACACAATGAGCCGTGACCCGACTATCTAGCGAGAGTCCGGCTGCCCCATAAGCCCAAGCGATACAGTCAGCAACCCAGATGGACAGAGTACGCTTGGAGACAGGGAGCCCCAATTTATTGGGGTCAAAAGACACGAAAAGCTGAGCAGCTTTACGGTGCTCCCGCGTACGGTCAAGGTAGAAGTTCAACGCCCTTCTACAGTCCAGGGTATGCAGGACCATTTCAGCTCAGCTGGAGTGTGGCCTGGGAAAGAAGGTCGGAAGTACCACCTCCTGATTGATGTGAAAAGGGGAGACCACTTTTGGAAGAAATTTTGGGTGAGTCCGTAGGACTACCCTATTTTTGTAGAACCGAGTGTAAGGGGGATCGGACACGAGGGCCTGCAATTCACTTACGCGTCTAGCGGAAGTGAGGGCTATCAGGAATAAGATTTTCCAAGAAAGAAAACGGAGAGAACAGGTAGCCATAGGTTCAAAAGGCGGACAGGTGATCCGCTGTAAAACGACATTCAGATCCCAGTCAGGTGCTGGCGGGCGCAGAGGTGGTTTAAGTAGAAGGAGACCTCGGAGAAACCTCGCTACGAGAGGGTCGCTGGAAAGAGGTCTGCCGTCCACCGGCACATGATGTGCTGAAAGAGCACTGAGGTGAACTTTGACGGAGTTGGACTTAAGTCCCAGATTAGAGAGGTAGAGCAAGTACTGCAAGATCACCGACACCGAGCAGGAGAAGGGATCCTGAGACTGCTGGGCACACCAAGCGGAAAAACGACGCCATTTAAGGGCGTAGCATTTGCGGGTAGAAGGCCGCCGGGAAGCTAGGACGACCTCTTCCACCTCTGCCGGCAGTAGAAGGGGAGCAAGGACTACCCTTTCAGCAGCCAGGCCATCAGATGTAGAGATCTGAGGTTGGGGTGTAGCAGGGACCCCTGATCCTGTGTTAGGAGATCTGGTTGAAACCCCAGAGGGAACGGATCCTCTACCGCTAATTGCAGCAGGAGTGGAAACCACGGCTGTCTGGGCCAGCGAGGAGCTATCAGGATCATGGAAGCTTTGTCTCGGAGAACTTTGAAAAGAGTTCGAGAGACTAGCGGTATGGGAGGAAAGGCATATAGAAGGCTTTTCGACCATGAGAGCAGAAAAGCATCCGCCGCTACTCGAAGGGGATGCGGCTGCCGAGAGCAGAAGCGAGGAAGTTGCCGGTTGAGAGGACTGGCAAAGAGATCCATCGTGGGGAGGCCCCACTTCAGAAAAAGTTTCTGAACTACGAAGGGATCCAGGCGCCACTCGTGCGGCTGGAGGATCCTGCTGAGTTTGTCCGCCAGGCAATTTTCTTGGCCTGGGAGATAAACTGCCTTGAGAAGAATGCCGTGGCTGACGGCCCAAGAGCAGAGCCTCTGTGCTTCTCGACAGAGAAGGAAGGAGCCCGTGCCTCCCTGTTTGTTCACGTAAAATATGGCAACTTGATTGTCCGTCTGGACAAGGACGGACTGGTGAGAAGTCAGGTGGGAGAAAGCCTTGAGAGCCAGACGGATTGCTCTGAGCTCCAGGAAGTTGATCTGCTGCGCAGAATCCCACGTGGTCCAGAGACCCTGAGTACATGCCCCTTGGCAATGCGCTCCCCATCCTAGGAGAGAAGCATCGGTCGTCAGCACTTGAGCCGGCGGAGGAGACTGAAAAGGCATTCCGAGCACCAGGTTCGGCCGATGAAGCCACCACTGTAGAGAAGAGGCCAGCGGGCCGGAGATGCACACTAAGTCGGCTAGGCCGCCCGTGGCCTGTTGCCACTGCTTGCGAAGGCACCACTGAGCAGGCCGCATATTCAGGCGGGCATTGGGGGTCACGTGGACGGTGGAAGCCATATGGCCGAGTAGTCTCAGGAAGCGCCTGGCTGAGACCAGGGACTGGCTGCGAAAACGGCCGGCTAGGTCCATGAGCCGTTGAGCCCTGTCGAGAGGCAGGAAAGCTCGTGCCTGAAGAGTGTGCAATCTTGCGCCGATGAACTCGAGATCTTGCGAGGGGAGCAAAGTGGACTTTGCGAAGTTTATGACAAAGCACAAGTACTGGAGAAGAGTCACAGTGCGGTGTGTGGCTTTTGTGACTTCTGGAGAGGACGATGCTCTGATGAGCCAGTCGTCTAGGTACGGAAAGACATAGAGGCCGTGAAGCCGGAGATAAGCCGCCACCACCGCGAGACATTTTGTGAAGACTCGTGGTGCGGAGGATAGGCCAAAGGGCAGTACTCTGTACTGGTAATGATTTCCTGCCACCACAAACCTTAGGTATTGGCGGTGGCTTGGGTGGATGAGGATGTGCGTGTAGGCATCCTTTAGATCCAAGGAGCATAGCCAATCTCCCTGCTGGAGGTAGGGCAGAAGGATTCCAAGGGTAAGCATCTTGAACTTCTCCCTGACGAGGAACTTCTTGAGGTTGCGCAAGTCCAGGATGGGTCTGAGGCCTCCCGTTCTTTTTGGTATTAGGAAATACCTGGAATAGAAGCCTTGACCCCTCAGGTGGTGGGGCACCGGTTCCACAGCCTGTTCCTGAAGAAGACTTGCTAACTCCTGAAGGAGTAAGTCCCTGTGCAGAGGGAGTCGTGGAGGTTCTCCTGGGAAATAGGAGGGAGGGACCTGGTGGAAGTGGAGAAGATAGCCTTCTCTCACAACATGAAGCACCCAGGCATCTGATGTGACGTTGGACCACCTGTGGGCAAAGTGAACCAGCCGGCCTCCTGTGCTGGGAGGAACCAGCTGAGGGGGAGAGGCTATGCTGATGAAGTCAAAAAACCCCCACCCTGCTGAGCAGGGGCCGGTGGTGCAGGCTTGGGGGCTTGCTGCGTACGGGACCCGTTACCCCGTCCCTTGGCCTGCTGACCCTGTTGGGGAGCTGCGGAGGCCTGATATTGAGGGTAGTGTTTATAGGCAGCCGCCTTTCTCGGGTAAAAGGACTTCTTTCCCGAGCCCTTCTTCTTCTGGGAAGGGGCGGAGGGCTTCCTAGAGAGCCTAGTTCTGGTGAGAGTCTCCGTCTCGATTTGTGCAGCCTTCTCAGCCATGGGCTTGCCAAAGAGGTTCTCACCTCGGCAGGGGACATCGACCAACTTGTCCTGCACCCAGGGTTCAAGGTCAGACGACTGAAGCCAAGCCTGTCGGCGGGCACCGATGCCGGCTGCGGCCACTCGAGCCGATGCTTCAAAGCCATCATAGGCTGCTCGAGAAATGAATTTGGAGCATTCCCGAATACCAGTTGTCAAGGCTAGGAACCTCCGCAAAGGTTCCTCGGACAGCCCAGCGGAGAATCCAGCTAGCTCTTTAGCCAGGTCTCTAAGGTACATGCCCATGTAGAGCTGGTAGGTCTGGACCCGACAAGCAAGCATAGAGCCCTGGAAACACTTCTTACCGAGGCCATCCAGGTTGCGGGCCTCCCTGCCAGGAGGCACCGAGGAGTGCATCTTCTGGCTCTTAAGCCTATGCATGGCCGATTCCACCACCATGGAATGGTGCGGCAGCTGTGCTTTTTGGAAGCCAGGGCTCTTGCGGACTCGATAGATGGAATCGACCCGCTTGCTTAATACCGGCGACGATGCCGGACTCTCCCACATGCGGAAGAGTAGTCGTTCCAGCATGGGAGGAACCGGTACAGTAAAGTGCTCCCTAGCGGGAGAGTCGTACTGAAGGGCGTCGAGTTCTTCGGCTCGAGGCTCCTCCTCAGGATCCGCAGGGAAGGCCAAAGCCTTGGCCATATCCCTGACGAAGTCCGAGAACCGGGCATCCTCCGGAGGGGACTGTTTCCGAGGTTCGGACTCAGGCGAGTCCGAGGGGACACACCGAGTCCGAAAAGAATCAGGTGACTCTTCCTCTTCAGACTCCCAGGCCGACTCCGAGGAGGAATCGGTGGGGTCGGTCCGGGCGGGCGGAGGCGTCGGCCGCCCCTATGCCGAGGGAGTCGGCGTCGACGACCTCGGTCCCAAACAGGAGGCCGAGAGTGACCTCGACCTAGGATCGACTTGAGCCCGCATGGACTCGAGGATCGGCTCGGTCTCCGGGGTCGACTTAGACGTCGACGTCCCGGCGGTCGGGGCAGAGGCGCCAGCGAGGCTAGCGATCAGTGCCCGCTGCTGGTCCATGAAGGCAGATAGTCTGCTCTCCAAGGCCGTCAACCTGAGTCCGACCTCAGGTGACCCAGCAGCCCCCGACTCGGGCCCCGACGGCGTCGGGCCCGACGTCGGACCTCTCGGAGGCGAGTCCAGGAGGACTACAGGACTTACCCGAGCAGGCAACTCCGATTCCAGACGAGGTCGCTTCGGGAGATGTTCCTTCTCCAAAGACCCGGGACGGCTATCGGGGCTATGCGACCTGGCCCTGGCGGAACCAGGAGCGTCCACCGACGCCGCCCTCGCGGGTTTCACCTTCCGATGATGGTCCCCGGAGGGAGAACCCCTGTCGGAGGAACTCCGGCGACGGTCAGAGCTGGAGCCTCTGGACGCCGAGGCCTCTGACGAGGTCCGGGTACGGGTGGGATCAGCGAAGATTCGTTCCCGCTGATGCCGCCGACTCCTTAACGCTTTGGAGGACATTTTGCTGCAGGCCCCACAGATCAGTTCCTCGTGATCCGGGCCAAGGCAGAGGAGACAATTATCGTGTGTGTCAGTGAGTGACATATTTCTGTCACACTGAACACACCTCTTGAAACCACTGGCAGCCATCGGGGAAAAAGGGCCCCTGCAAGGTCAAAGGACCGGGCTGCCAGCGAAAAACCGAAAACGAAACTGACAGAAAATCAGAAAAACCGAAAAATAAGAGAAGGACTCGCAACGGCGTCGCGAGTCCGGGCAGGAAAGAGACCGGCATCGAACCGAAGAAAAAAGAGAAATAAATCACGAAAAATCAACTTTTTCAGCGGGGACAAGAAAACCACGTCTGTAGGGCTCCGCGGAAAAAAGAAGACTGGCTAAGATGGCACCCTTGGGCGGGAAGGGGACCGCGCATGCGCGCTGCAATTCCCAAAGGCTTTCTTTGAAAGCTGGGGAAAATTGCTCCGCGAGGGCTCCGTCGGCGCCGACGTCACCCATATGTGAGGACTGACTTCCTGCTTGGTCCTGGAGAAACTACGCTTTCTCCAGGACCAAGCAGGAAGTCAGTTCTCACATATGGGACTCCCAAGCTTAAGGCTACCGGAGACCCTAAGCGCAAAAATGAGCTCCCTCAAGCTCAGCA
The DNA here is from genome assembly GCA_033557465.1 of Ichthyophis bannanicus. Classification (NCBI taxonomy): domain Eukaryota; kingdom Metazoa; phylum Chordata; class Amphibia; order Gymnophiona; family Ichthyophiidae; genus Ichthyophis; species Ichthyophis bannanicus. Next base: position 812,510,805 of record CM066032.1, on the reverse strand, counting down.
GCCCAGAAGGAAGGAATCTTCTCTGAATACGTCTCCAACCGGTAGCCCAACATCCGGGATGGAGGGTAGGAGTTGCCTATACCTCGAAGAGGTTACGGAGGATAGCCTGTCCGAAAGCACTGTCCCTGCGGGACTCCCTCTCCAGGCAGTAATGGGCCGCAAAAGTCTGGCTTGAAGACCAAGTAGCGGCCCGGCAGATGTCTGCCAATGGAACAGAGCGGAGGTAAGCCACTGACGTAGCCTTCGCCCGAACACGATGGGCCGTGACTCGACTTTCCAACGAGAGGCCGGCTGCCTCGTAAGCCCAAGCGATACAGTCAGCAATCCAGATGGACAGGGTACGCTTGGAGACAGGGAGCCCCAACTTATTGGGGTCATAAGAGACGAAGAGCTGAACAGCCCTTCTGTGCTCTCGCGTACGGTCAAGGTAGAAGGTTAACGCCCTTCTACAGTCCAGGGTATGCAGGACCATTTCAGCTCGGCTGGAGTGTGGCCTGGGAAAGTAGGTCGGAAGCACCACCTCCTGGTTGATGTGAAAGGGGGAAACCACTTTGAGAAGAAACTTAGGGTGAGTCCGTAGGACTACCCGGTTCTTGTAGAACCTAGTGTACGGAGGATCAGACACCAGGGTCTGCAGTTCACTAACGCGTCTAGCAGAAGTGAGGGCTACCAAGAACAAGGTTTTCCAAGAAAGAAAACGAAGAGGACAGGTAGCCATAGGTTCGAAAGGCGGACAGGTAATCCGCTGTAAAACAACATTGAGATCCCAGTCCGGGGCTGGGGGGCGCAAAGGTGGTTTAAGGAGAAGGAGGCCTCTGAGAAAACGAGCCACCAGAGAGTGGCTAGAAAGAGGTCTGCCATCCACCGGCATGTGATGCGCAGAAAGAGCACCGAGGTGGACCTTGACCGAGTTGTACTTAAGGCCAAGATTGGAGAGGGAAAGCAAATACTGCAAGACCACTGATGCTGAACAGGAGAAGGGATCTTGTGATTGCTGAGCACACCAGGCGGAGAACCGACGCCACTTAAGAGCGTAGGACTTCCGGGTGGAGGGCCGCCTGGAGGCCAAGTCGACCTCCTCTACCTCTGGAGGTAGGCAGAGGGGAGCAAGGACTACCCTTTCAGCAGCCAGGCCATCAGATGAAGGGACCGGAGGTTGGGGTGCAGGAGAGTCCCCTGATCCTGTGACAGGAGGTCGGGCTGAAACCCCAGAGGAAGAGGGGTGTCCACCGCCAGCTGCATTAGAAGCGGGAACCAAGGTTGTCTCGGCCACCGGGGAGCCACTAGGATCATTGAGGCTTTCTCTCTGAGAACCTTGAAGAGTGTCCCGAGACACCAGCGGCATGGGAGGAAAGGCATATAAGAGGCCTTTGGACCATGGATTCAGAAAAGCATCCGCCGCTACTCTGAGAGGATGCGGTTGTCGAGAGCAGAATCTGGGAAGTTGCCTGTTCAGAGGACTGGCAAACAGATCCATGGTGGGGAGGCCCCACTTGAGAAAGATTCGCTGAACCACCATCGGATCCAGCCTCCACTCGTGCGGCTGGAGGATCCTGCTCAGCTTGTCGGCCAGGTAATTTTCTTGACCTGGGAGATAGATAGCTTTGAGGATAATTCCGTGGTGGACAGCCCAAGAGCATAGTTTTTGTGCCTCCTGACAGAGAAGGAAGGAGCCTGTCCCGCCTTGCTTGTTCACATAGAACACTGCAACCTGATTGTCTGTCTGTATCAGCACCGACTGATGGGAAATCAGGTGAGAGAAGGCTTTGAGCGCTAGGCGGATGGCTCTGAGCTCCAGGAAGTTTATCTGTTGAGCAGATTCCCAAGGAGTCCAGAGACCCTGAGTACATGTCCCTTGGCAGTGTGCTCCCCAACCCAGGAGAGAAGCATCGGTCGTTAGGATCTGAGAACGTGGAGGGGGCTGAAAAGTCATTCCTAGTACTAGGTTGGGCAGATGAAGCCACCATTGCAGAGAAGAGACCAGCTGGTCGGAGATCTGTACGGAGTCCGCTAGGCTCCCAGTGGCCTGATGCCATTGTGTGCGAAGGCACCATTGAGCAGGTCGCATGTTCAGGCAGGCATTGGGGGTCACATGGACCGTGAAAGCCATATGGCCGAGCAGTCTCAGAAATTGCCTGGCCGAGACCAGGGAATTGCTGTGAAAGTGGCTGGCGAGATCCATGAGCCTTTGGGCCCTGTCCAGAGGCAGGAAGGCCCGCGCCTTAAGAGTGTCCAACCGGACGCCTATGAATTTGAGGTTTTGAGAGGGGAGCAAAGTGGACTTTGCGAAGTTTATGACAAAGCCCAAGTGCTGGAGTAGAGTCACAGTGCGATGAGTGGCTTGAATGGCTTCGTGGGAAGACTGGGCTCTGATGAGCCAGTCGTCCAGGTAGGGAAACACAAAAAGGCCTTGAAGTCTTAGATAGGCCGCCACCACTGCCAGGCATTTGGTAAACACCATGGGGGCGGAGGACAGGCCAAAGGGCAGTACTCTGTACTGGTAATGATTTCCCCCCACCACAAACCTGAGATATTGTCTGTGGTCTGGATGAATAAGGATATGCGTATACGCATCCTTTAGATCCAAGGAGCATAGCCAGTCTCCCTGCTGGAGGTAGGGCAGCAGGATTCCAAGGGTAAGCATCTTGAACTTTTCCTTTGCAAGGAACTTGTTGAGGTTTCGCAAGTCCAGGATAGGTCTGAGGCCTCCTGTTCTTTTTGGTATCAGAAAGTACCTGGAGTAAAACCCCTGACCTTTCAGGTGGTGGGGCACCGGTTCCACAGCCTGTTCCTGAAGGAGACTCGCTAACTCCTGAAGGAGTAAGTCCCTGTGCAGAGGGAGTCTCGGAGGCTCCCCTGGAAAATAGGAGGGAGGTACCTGGTGAAAGTGAAGAAGATAGCCCTTCCGAACTATGTGAAGCACCCAGGTATCTGTGGTGATGTTGGACCATCTTTGGGTAAAGTGGACCAGCCGGCCTCCTGTGCTGAGAGGAACCAGCTGAGGGGGAGAGACTATGCTGATGAAGTCAAAAACCCCCACCCTGCTGAGCAGGGGCCGGTGGTGCAGGCTTGGGGGCTTGCTGCCTACAGGACCCATTACCCCATCCCTTGGCCTGCTTACCCTGAGGGGGAGCTGGTGAGGCCTGATACTGAGGGTAGTATTTATAGGCAGCCGCCTTCCTCGGGTAAAAGGGCTTTTTCCCCGAGCCCTTCTTCTTTTGAGAAGGGGCAGAGGTCTTCCTGGAGAGACGAGTCCTGGTGAGAGTCTCGGACGTCTGAAGCCAAGCCTGGCGGCGTCCACCGATGCCGGCTGCGGCTACTCGAGCCGATGCCTCAAAACCATCGTAGGCTGCTCGAGAGATAAACTTTGATCACTCTCGAATACCAGTTGACAAGGTTTGGAACCTCTGCAAAGGTTCGTCGGAGAGACCAGCAGAGAACCCGGCAATTTCTTTAGCCAGGTCTCGGAGATACATGCCCATGTAGAGCTGGTAGGTCTGGACTCGACAAGCAAGCATAGAGCCCTGGAAACACTTCCTACCGAGGGCATCCAGGCTTCGGGCCTCCCTACCGGGGGGCACCGAGGAGTGCATTTTTTGACTCTTAAGTCTATGCATGGCCGATTCCACCACCATGGAATGGTGCGGCAGTTGTGCCTTTTGGAACCCGGGGCTCTTGCGGACTCGATAAATGGAATCGACCCGCTTGCTTAACACCGGCGACGACGCCGGGCTCTCCCACATGCGGAAGAGAAGTCGTTCCAGCATCGGAGGAACCGGTACAATAAAGGCCTCCTTCGGGGGAGAGTCATATTGGAGGGCATCGAGTTCCTCGACTCGAGGCTCCTCCTCGGGATCCGCGGGGAAGGCCAAGGCCTTGGCCATATCCCGCACGAAGTCCGAGAACCGGGTATCCTCCGGGGGGGACCATCTCCGAGGTTCGAACTCGGGGGAGTCCGATGGGACACACCGAGTCCGAAAGGAACCAGGTGACTCTTCATCCTCGGATTCCCAGGCCGATTCCTCGGAGGAGGAGTCGAGCGGCTCCGGTCGGGCGAGCATCGATGCCGTCCGCCCCGACGCCGAGGGAGTCGGCGTCGACGACCTCAGTCCCGAACGGGAGGCCGAAGGAGACCGCGACCGAGGACCGACTCGAGCCCTCATGGACTCGAGGATCGGCTCCATCTCCGGGGTCGACTTGGAGGTCGACGTCCCTGCGGTCAGGGCAGAAGCACCGGCGAGGCCAGCGATCAATACCCTCTGCTGGTCCATGAAGGCAGTCAGACTGCTCTCCAAGGCCGTCAACCTGAGTCCGAGCTCAGGAGACCCAGCAGCCCCCGACTCGGGCCCCGACGGCGTCGGGCCTGAGGTCGGATCCTTCGGAGGCGAGTCTACGAGGACAACAGTACTCACGTGAGTGGGCAAGTCCATCTCGAGTCGAGGATGTTTTGAAGGCCTCTCCACCTCCGAGGACCCGGGACAGGAATCGGGGCTATGCGACCTGGCCCTCAAGGAACCAGGAGCGTCCACCAATCCCGCCCTCACGGGTTTCTTCTTCCAATGATGTTCCCGGGTAGGAGACCCCCTTTCAGAGGAACTCCGACGATGCTCAGGACCAGAGTCCCGAGACGTCGAAGCCTCTGACGAGGTCCGAGCTCAGCCGGAGTCAGAGAAGATACGTTCCCGCTGATGCTGCCAACTCCTCAACGCTTTAGAGGACATTTTGCCACACGGACCACAGATCATCTGGTCATGATCGGGTCCGAGGCAGCGGAGGCAGAAGTCGTGCATGTCTGTAAGAGACATGAGTTTCTTACAGAGGTCACACTTTTTAAAGCCACTGGCAGCCATCGGGGGAAAAAGGGCCCCTGTGAGGTCGAAAGACAGGGCTGCCAGTGAAAAAGTAAAAAGGCGCGAAATCTGTCACGAAGGACAAAAAAACGAAAAATAAAGAACGGACTCGCAACCGGCGTTGCGAGTCCGGGCGGGAAAAGAACCGGCGTCGAACCGAAGAAAAAAGAGAAATAAAGAGAAAAAAATCAACTTTTCGGCGGGGATTCACAGACAACGTCTGTAGGGCTCCGCGGACAAAAGAAGACTGAGCAAGATGGCACCCTTGGGCGGGAAGAGGACCGCGCATGCACGCTGCAATTCCCAAAGGCTTTCTTTGAAAGCTGGGGAAAATTGCTCCGCGAGGGCTCCGTCGGCGCCGACGTCACCCATATGAGAGGACTGACTTCCTGCTTGGTCCTGGAGAAGGTATATATCCAAGAGCGTTGAAAGAACTGACATATGAAATTGCAGACCTAACTAGTAAACTGTGAGCTATCATTAAAATCTTCTGTAATACCTGAAGACTGGAGGACGTAACGCCAATTTTTAAAAAGGGTTCAAGGGGTGATCTGGGAAACTACAGAATGATGAGCTTGATGTCTGTACTGGGAAAAATGGTAGAAACCATTATAAAGAACAAAATTACTGAACATGTAGATAGTCATGGCTTAATGGGAGACAGCCAACATGGCTTTAGACAAGGAAGATCTTGTCTTACTAATCTGTTATATGTTTTGAAGGTATAAATAAAAAGGTAGACAAAGGTGAGCAGATTGATATAGTATATCTGGATTTTCAGAAAGCCTTTGACAAGGTCCCTCATCAGAGACTCTTGGCGAAATTAAACAGCCATGGGATAATAGGCAGCATACTATTGTGGATCAGGAACTGGTTAAAAGATAGAAAGCAGAGGGTAGGGCTAAATAGCCAATTTTCCCAATGGAGAAAAGTGAATAGTGGAGTACTCCAGGGATCTGTGCTGGGTCTGCTGCTTTTTAACACATTCGTAAATGACCTGGAAATGGGAATAACGAGTAATGTAATCAAATTTGCAGATGACACAAAATTATTCAAAGTTGTTAAAACCCAAGAAAATTGTGAAAAATTGCAAGAGGATCTTGATAAATTGGAAGACTGGGTATCCAAATGGCAGATGAAATTTAATGTGAACAAGTGCAAAATTATGCACCTAGGAAAGAACAATCCAAACTATGGTTACACAATGCAAGGTTCCACGTTAGGAATCACTACACAGGAAAAAGATTTAAGCATCATCGTGGATAGCATGTTGAAACTCTCCGCACAGTGTACAGCGGTGGCCAAGAAAGCAAATAGAATGCTAGGAATCATAAGGAAAGGAATGGAGAATAAAACAAAGGATATTATAATGCCTCTATATCGTTCCATGGTGCGACCGCACCTTGAATATTGTGTGCAATTCTGGTCGCGTTATTAGAAAAGGTACAGAGAAGAGTCACCAAAATAGTAAATGGAATGGAAGGATACACTTATGAAAGAGAGGCTAAAAAGGTTAGGGCTCTTCAACCTGGAAAAGAGATGGCTGAGGGGAGATATGATAGAGGTCTATAAACTAATGAATGGAGTGAAACGAGTAAACGTAGATAGATTGTTTACGCCAACAAAATTAGAAAGACTAGGGGACATGTAATGAAGCTACAGTAATCTATTTAAGACTATTAAGAGAAAATATTTTTTCACTCAATGTGTAATCAAACTCTGGAATTCATTACTAGAAGATGTAGTAAAAGCTGTTAGTGTAGCCGGGTTTAAAAAATGGTTTGGATAAGTTTCTGGAGGAAAGGTCCATAAACCATTATTAAGATCCCAATACAAGCATTGTGGAAACTGTGTCTTTTGTGGAAACTGCTAGGTACTTGTGACCTAGATTGGCCACTGTTGGAAACAGGATACTGGATTTGATGGACCTTGGTCTGACCCAATATGGCATATGTTATGTTCTTATATGAGCCATGATACTACAGAAAAAAGGTAAACAATCTTATAATAAATTGTCTGCCGATAGATGCGAGATTGGTCATTAAGTTTCTGTCAGTATTAGCAACCCGGAGGGGTGCATATAAGGCGGCATGATAACAAAGTAATATCTCTGGTGGGTTGAGAACTGTGAAACTGCTAGGTACTTATGACCTAGATTGGCCACTGTTGGAAACAGGATACTGGGCTTGATGGACCTTGGTCTGACCCAGTATGGCATTTCTTATGTTCTAATGTGTGAATCTTATAAATATGGAAAGCAAATGAAAAGCAACATTATTATAATATGTGTAAAGTTAAGGGGAGTTTTTTGTGGGCCACTGATGTTATGTGGCAGATTACAACACTTATTGTAATTGAGCATGGCCACTAAGGTCCCCTTTTTCTCCTTTATCTGTAGTAAGAGGCAAAATCAATACTTGGGAAGAATTTTGCAAATAATGAATTGTGGAGATTTTTCTTTCTGAATGCATGTGGATTTTTTCTGCCCATGTTTACAACAGAAACACTGGTTTCGCTCAACTGAGCAAGGACGGTCCCTTCCGTGTATGTGTACAGTGCTGCATATTCCTTATAGCGCTATACAAATAAGTAGTAGTAGTAGTAGGAGTCGTTCCCTGATGGCGCAGCAGGAACAGTTGTTAATGAAAATAGTTTATTATTACTATTAAGTGAGGGAAATGGGTGGCAAAGTACGCATGGGTCATGGTAATCTTTAAGCTGGAATTACTGATGAATGGAAAAGCCTATGATTTGTCCACTTCAATGAAGAACATGGATTCAAGAGTTACTACTCAAGCAAATTATGGAGGAACACTTGGCTACATCCTCAGAAATGGATGCTTAGCTTCGTATTTTATAAAATGAAAATGAAGCCACCATCAAGAATAACTGCATTCTACGTTATGAAATTTGAAAAGTTAATCTAAATCCAAGCACCATCATTTAATCAATTGCTCATAGGTTCAAAATGTTACATCTTTGGAGATTTTTTTCAGCACTATCTTACCGAGATTTTTTTCTATTCTTAAAAAAGTTACTCCCAATCTTTCTACAGATTTTTGGGCACATCCATGTTTAGATTTCTAATTCAGGAATCTACTACTGATGAATTTGATAAAGGGGGAGGGAGAGCTGGGATTTGAAACCCTTAGAAGGCCAATATGCTAGTAACCTTTATTGGCAATTCCAAAAAGAATTGAATTGTTTCTTCATAAGCAGGATTTATTTTATTTGGATCAAAGAATTTCTCTCTCTTGACATTTCTCATGCCACCCTGTTTTGACATAAAACGTTTTTTTTACGACACCAAATGCAGTCTAGAAAATCTGTGAAAATATTTTGTGGCTTATAGACGGAATAACTAAATGTCTTGGATCTCAACTGGTTTGTAGGGTTTTTATTAAAGGATACGTCACAAAATTTTTCATCCCATTCTGCGAGCATGGGAAGAAAAAGCGTAATTACTCACCTATAATACGTGTTCTTCGGGGACAGCGGGAATCAGTCCTAACATATGGGTGACTGCGCCAAAGGAGCCTGCGATGATCCACTCCTCAGCTTTCACAGAAAGCTTTTGGGAGTTACACCACGAATGCACGGTCACTTTCCTGCCCAAGAGTGCAATGTTACCTCAGTATGACAACATAGCTCAATGAAGCAAGAAAAGAAAACAACTCCACAAGGAAAAGGGAGGGTTGTGAGGACTGATTCCTGCTATCCCTGGAGAACACCTGTTACAGCTGAGTAACTACGCTTTCTCTGGGTCAAGGTTCTGGGATCAAGGTCAGCAAAGCTATGTTCCAGGAATGCCATCTTGGTCTTGATGCCAGTTGGATCCGCAGCAGCTGACGAGGGTCTCGAGGTTGTCGAACCCGGAGCAGAGTCCTTCATCAGGGAATCACCGATGGTGATGGTGTTGGGGGATCTAACCAAATCCTCCGACACCATGGGAGTCTCCTCCCACTGGGGCTGCTTGGAAGGCCACTCCTGGCCATCGCCATCAGGTCGAGGACTTTGAAGTTGAGTGTCAGATGTCTTACCAGCCGATCCAGGATCGGATCTCACCTTCAGCTTTGACAATATCCTGGACCCATGGGAAGATCCTCAGAGGATGATCCCCGGTCTGAGGCTCCGTGACCCCGGGGCTCAGAACGAGCCTGGGCATGCAATGACAAGTTGTCGGATGCTGGCTCAGAGGGCAGGGATTCCACCTCCGATGTCAGCTCTGAGGTAGATTTTGATCCAAACAGCCCCCCTGCCACTTTTTATGATACTTTCGGGTCTTCGTCGACATCTGTTGGCAGAGCGGGCAGGTAGACATGTCGTGGTCTGTCCCAAGGCATTTTATACAGCAATTGTGGCAGTCTGTGATGGACATGGTGTGGAGACACTTGTCACATCTTTCCCGCTTGTCAAGGTCATAGTGGGAAAGATGGCACCAGTGAGGTCAAACTCTAACACCTCAATCAGCTAGGCTGCGAGCAAAAACCCACATGCCAAAAAGGAAAAAAGAGAGATACCAAGGCAGTGGACTCAGGTGGCAGAAAGGTGATCTGAGTCGATCCCGCAAAAATCCCGAAAGGGTAAAAAAAATATCAACTTTGACCGAGAGCACAGACTGCAGGGCTCCGCGGAAAAAAGATGACTGAAGTAAGATGGCACCCTTGGGCGGCAAGGTGACCACACATGCGCTGTGTAACTCCCAAAGACTTTCTGTGAAAGCTGGGTAGTGAATCCACGCAGGCTCCATTGGCGCAGACATCACCCATATTCGAGGACTGACTTCCTGTATGTTCCAAGAGAACTTAGTAAATCCGGATTTAAATATTACTGAGAATAGTTTTGCTTTTTCTTTTCTGAAGCTGATGAGCTATAATGTTTCCCATTATATACATTTTCTCTCCTGTAGTGCAGTCAACTTTTCAGTCACAGAATTCATGAGCCCTATATTTATCATATTATGACATTTCCTGTTATACTGGGTTGGTTTTCTCCTTTTTTGTAGAGAACTTATGTTTGCAAAGGTTGAACTGACTGATCTTCCTTTGCTTTGTTTTTCTAAAATTATAAAAAAATAAAATTAAAAAAAAAACGATTAAAAGGTTTTTTTAAAAATCCACCTTGCCCCACAATTTAAAAATCGCACTGGGCTGACACTGCTGTCAGTCAGGGAGATGGACATTCCTAATTTGCTTTTCTGTGTATCTTTGCCTACTTCTATTAGTGTTGAACTCTCAATGCTTGGTGAAGCAGGAAGAGTAGCGACACCACACCAGGCCAAGTGGGTCTGTACTTCTGACCGAGAAGAATCCAAACCCTGTAAGCTTTCTGCTTTTATTTAGCACATACTTGAGAAGGGGGGCTAATGTAATTTCTACTTAAATAATAAGGTTATATGAGCCCTGGCTAAAACTTAATAAAATGTGTGAACAGCTGACAGTCTGTAAGAAGTAAGAGTGAAACATATAGAATCCCTTCATATCAGAGTGAACTGAATCAGACTGCACAGGATATATGACAGAGAAAGGACATGAATTGCTAGTTACGAGTAAAATTATGGGTCATTGCGAAAACTTATAGATGCTATAGTATCCCATAACTGGAAACCCTACTGATTACTTCTCTCACATATCTTAGCCCTCTTTAAATCCAGTTAGCAGCACCTACTATCTGGATACATTCCACTGACCAGGACATTCAGCAGCAGTATATGGATAACGTCACCGAGTATCATCACAGACCACCTTTGCTCGATCTGGATAATGTAGGGGCAGTTCATGAGCAGAGTCAGCAATTATCTGTACAATGGTGATACTTAGCACCTCGTATGGATACAGAATCTGTCCTAAGGCTACCCAGATAGGCTATCTGTACAGTCTATATAAACAGAGGTAGCGACACTGGCCACACTATCTGGACATTCAGCACCAGCCACGACCTGTATGCCAGAACTGAATATCGGGGGGCTTTTTAGCCACTGTAGCTGATATTAAAAAAGAACGCTAACTACTACAGCTGAATATTGACTTATTCATTCCTTTTTAAAATCAATTCAATATAAATGAGAGGCATGAATTGGGCATGGTCTAATCTTCATACCACAAACCTGAATGATATGAAGTGAAAGTTCTCTCATCATACAATAATCTGATGTGATTCTAGTATCTGGCTAGTGCTATTGTGTATAATGTGTGTGCTGATTGTGAAGCTACACTGATGTTTGAATATCTATATATGCCAAGAGATACAATACTTTAAGGAAGCAAAAGCAAAGTACGGTGCTCTTGAAAGGGCAAACTGTCACACTGCAAGAAAAGGAGAGAGGAAATTACAGAGGGGATCTCCTCTGCTTAAGAACATTTCTGGCATCACTACTAATCCATGAATGGGGGCAAGCCCCATGGTGCTAAATTAATCTATGTAATGGGAGCATACCGTGTAGGCAGGTACTGTAATATGTCGCAATAATGTTGTTATAAATTTAATTTGGAAATGAAGTGAACTTGTCTCCCCAAAGATATTGTCATTTCTAAAGCAATCAAGCTCCCCTTCTTGTGATATATATTAAAAGAACATAAGCAATGCCATACTGCATCAGACCAAAGTCCATCAAGCCTGTTTCCAATAGTAGCCAAGCCAAGTCACAAGGTTCCTGGCAGTTTCCCAAAAAGATACACAGGTTCCACAATGCTTATATTGGGACAAGCAGTGGATTTCCCCCAAGTCCTCCTTAATGGTTTATGGATCTTTCCTCCAGGAACTTGTCCAAACCTGTTTTAAACCCAGCTTACATTAACAGCTTTTAGTACACCCTCCGTTAATGAATTCCAGAGTTTGATTACGCGTTGAGTGAAAAAATATTTCCTCTTATTAGTCTTAAATGGGTTACCACTGTAGCTTCATTGCAAGCCTCTTTTTGCTGGCGTAAATCTATCTACGTTTACCCGTTCCAGTACATTCATTAATTTATAGACCTCTATCATATCTCCCCTCAGCTGTCTCTTTTCCAGGTTGAAGAGCCCTAACCTTTTAAGCCTCTCCACATAAGGGTGTCCTTCCATCCCCTTTACTCTGTACAGCATTAGCACCCCTCCCCCCCCCCCCCCCCGAAATTCTGAGGCAACACTGAACTCTGGAAATTAGACTAAAAACTAGCTTCAATTTTGAGGCAGATTATCGCTAAAATATTTTTACAGAAAAAAGCGGATATCACTAATCCTTCTACATAGACTCCAGAGCCGGTCCTTCCACTAGGCAAGCTTGGCGATCACCTAGGGAACACAATTTTAGGGGTGGCAGCATAGCACTAAATGAAGAGTTGCATGAAGAGACAGCCAAGTCAGCTGCTGCCCCAAAAACTCTGCAGGATGAGTGCCTCCTTCCCATTCTTCCTCCTTGGTTGTCACATCAACAGTTCCTTTCTTCCTAGTTTTAAGCCAATGTCAGCACTGAAAAAAACAAATTGACCCGCTGGGGAGCCATGCACTCAAGCACACTCTAAGCCCCGGATGACCGCATGCCCTTACTGTTGCCATGGGGCTTCCATCATGCTTGAGCGTGGGGCTTCCTGCAGGCTCAATTGCTTTTAACACTGGACGCAAACTCGGAAATACTGCCGCAAGCACATCAAAAGTAGTACTGGCTCTGCACACATGGCTTGGGAGAGGCAGGAGCACTGGCAATAAGAGAAGAGGGACAGGAACAGCTTGGAGGCACTTAAGTGCAAGACTGAAATAGGCCATGAATGACAAAGTAGAGGTGAGTTTGTCTGCTTTGGGTTGCTGTGGCTGGATTCGAATGCATTTAGCAGGCACTGGAGTACTGAAGATTGGGTAGATAGAGCTGGCACAGATATGGCATGACCAAAGTAAACTGGGGCTATTTTAAAAAAAATACTTCAGAGGCCTAATGCTCAGAAAAAAAATGTGAGTGTGATCAAGGCAGTGGGAACAAAGTGCAAAATGTACAAAAGGGGAGTTTACAGCCAAATGTTACTGGAGCTATATTAAAACTGCACCTCTCTGAAGGTTTGGAGGGGTGAACCATCAGGGTGAGGAGGAGAGAGATGATGCAGAACTTTGGGAGGGGTCAGGGAAGCAAAATCTCAACCTTCCTGGGGTGGGGTGCATGGCTAAAGGTTTGCCTAATGCGGCAGCCGGGTTGAATCTCTGTGAGGATATCCTGGATAATAAATTGCTGCTTTATAGGGAAAAACAAGATTGCACTATATGAACAGTACTTACCTTTGCCTGCATATATCTCTAATAGAGGCAGCCTTTGCTATGGTCTTTTCCCACAGGATTTCCTTTCCAACAAGTTGAGAGGAATGATCAGAGACCGCCATGAACTTCTGGAGCTCTGGGTATACTCGATCCTAGATTCACATATAAAGGGGGACAAAAATGTTACTTTATTGTTACATATATTGCTAAATATCAAGCATACAGAAAAGCAGCTGAATTAGTGCAAGTTTGAAATTTGTAAGCAGTAACATCAATTGTCTACTGTATATACAGTATATAGAAGATCAACATATGGAGCATTTCTGTTCAGAGTGAAACGTTTGCACTTTAAATACAGGCATAGAGGAGGATAATCTGAACAAAGGAACTATCACAATCCTAACTGGGCAGAACAGATGAGCCATACTAGTCTTTATCTACCATCATTTACTATGTTACACTATGGATTGATCAAGACTTATTATTGTCTTAACATACAGTTGCAAAAATCTCTTAGTTTAGTGTACAATTTTAGACTGCTCATCTGTACTTAAACATTTATTCAGATGACTTGCACCACAGACACTTTAGTAGAAGAAGCCAAGAAACATCATCTGCTGAAAAAGGCTTTTTAGAGCAGTTCAGTGAATTTTGCATATAAAAGTACATGGAAAAACAGAAGAACATGGACAATGTACACAGAAATAATTGGGGAAGAACCTATGGCAATCTGTGATTTCCCTTACATATTGCAGCTTTAATTTAATTTAATTTAATTTCAATTACCCCAGATTCGACTGGGTCAGTGTCATGGTAGGACATGGTAGGGAGATAAAGTTTCTAGATGAAATAAACAACTGCTTCTTGGAGCAGCTGGTTCATGAACAGACAAGAGGGGAAGCCATTTTGGACCTAGTCCTTAGTGGTACACAAGACTCTGTGCAAAAGATAAGGGTGTTGGGAGGAAGAACAGCAAGGAAATCCACAGTACTGCCTTTTAACTTTCAAATGGGAGACTATGATAAAATGAGAAAAACAGTTAAGAAAAAACTAATAAGTTAAAGATTTATATCAAGCATGGGCATTGTTTAAAAATACTATCTTCAAAGCCCAGACCAGCTGTATTCCATGCTTTAAGGACGGTGGAAGTCCGTCCAAAAAACTGCCAGCATGGTTAAAAGGTGAGGTCAGAGAGGCCGTTGTAGGCAAAAAAAAACATCTTTCAGGAAATGGAGAAAGAAGCCAAATGATGAAAACTGGAAACAACATAAGCACTGACAAGTTTGATGCAAGACATTCATAAGGCAGGCAAAGAGAGAATTTGAGAAGAAGCTTGCTGTGGAAGAAAAAATGCATAATAAAGACCTTTTCAAGTACATTCATAGTTAAAAACAAAACAAAAAACAATTATGAGAGAGTCAGTTGGACCATTAGATGTTAGAGGGGTAAAAGGGGCACTAAGAGGGGACAAGACCATAGCGGAGAGACTGAATGAATTCTTTTCTTCAACCTTTACTGAAGATGATGTAGGGAAGTTACCCATGACTGAAATGGTATTTAAAGGTGATGCATCGAAAGAATTGATAGAAATATAGAAATATCGATAAACAGGGAAGATATATTACAATTATTTGATAAACTAAACAATAGCAAATCACCTGGACCGAATGGCATATAGCCGAGGGTGTTGAAAGAACTAAAATATGAGAATCCAGATTACTTATTAGCAATCTGTGAACTATCATTAAAATCATCAGTAGTACCTGAAGAATGGCGAATGGCCCATGTAACGCCAATTTTTAAAAAGGTTTCAGGGGTGATCCGGAAAAACTACAGGCCAGTGAGCCTGCATCAGTACCAAGCAAAATGGTAGAAACCATTATAAAGAACAAAATTACTGAACATGTAATCATGGTTTAATGGGAGAAAGCCAACATGGCTTTAGACAAGTAAAGTCTTGTCTTACTAATCTGTTATACTTTTTTGAAAGTGTGAATAAACAGGTAGACAAAGGTGAGGTGGTTGATATAGTGTATCTGAGTTTTCAGAAAGCCTTTGACAAGGTCTCTCATGAGAGACTCTTAGCAGGTAATAAGTTATGTGATAGGAGGCAATGTACTATTGTGGATCAAGAACTGATAAAAAGATAGGGCTGAATGGCCAAATAATACCAATAGAGAAAGGTGAATAGTGGAGTACCCCAGAAATCTATGCTAGGTCCGCTGCTTTTTACGTATTCGTAAATGACCTGGAAATGGGAATAAAGAATGAAGTGATCAAATCTGCAGATGACAAAATTATTAAAAGTTGTTAAAACCCAAGAGGATTCTGAAAAACTGCAAGAAGACCATGACAAACTGGAAGAATGGACGTTCAAATGGCAGATGAAATTTAATGTGGACAAGTGCAAAGTTATGCACCTAGGAAAGAACAATCCAAACTATGGTTACATGATACAAGGTTCCACATTAAGAACTACCACCCAGCAAAAAGACTTAAGTGTCATCGTGGATAACACGTTGAAACCCTTTGCCCAGTGTGCAGCGGCAGCCAAGAAGGCAAATAAAATGTTAGGAATCATAAGGAAAAGAACAAAGAATAAGACAAAAGATATTATAATGCCTCTGTATTGTTCTATGGTGTGACCACACCTTGAATATTATGTGCAATTATGGTCGCCATATCTTAAAAAGTATATAGTAGAATTAGAAAAGGTACAGAGAAGAGCCACCAAAATGGTAAAGGGGATAGAAGGATATCCCTGAGGCTTAAACGGTTAGGTATTTTCAACCTGGAAAAGAGACAGCTGAGGGGAGATATGATAGAGGTCTATAAATTAACATAGTAACATAGCAAATGATAGCAGATAAAGACCAGTATGGTCAATCTAGTCTGCCCAGTAAGATGGCCGGAGTAAGATGGCAGGAGTAGGTGCCACTCTGTGCAGGCCACCCCTCCCCATGTCTTTGTTTAGGGGTGAACCCACCACTACATGCAGGACACACCTATTTGTTGAGAAGTTAGATGGTTCAATTTATTTTGATTTTATTCTGTTGCCATAAATGGATCCATTGTGTCTGTCCCAGGCCATTTTGAATTCTGTTACTGTATTTTCCCCCACCACCTCCATCGGGAGGGCATTCCAAGCATCTACCACCCTCTCAGTGAAAAAGTATTTCCTGACATTGCCTTTCAATTTTCCACCTTGCAGCTTCATGTTATGCCCTCCAGTTTTACAGCTTCCCCGTCTTTGGAAGAGGTTGGTTTGTTCATTATTTCTCCTTAAGTATTTAAATGTCTGAATCATATCTCCCCTATCCCTCCTCTCCTCCAAAGTGTACATATTTAGGTCTTCAAGTCTCTTCTCATAAGGCTTCTGATGCAGGCTGCAAATCATTTTGGTCACCTTCCTCTGAACAGTTTCCATTCTTTTTACATCTTTTGCAAGATACGGTCTCCAAAACTGAACACAGTATTCCAAGTGAGGCCTCACCAGTGACTTATACAGTGGCATTAGAACCTCTTTCTTTCTGCTGGTAATTCCTCTTCATATGCAGCCCAACATCCTCCTGCCTTTTGCCACCGCCTTGTCGCACTGTTTTGCCACCTTGAGATCTACAAAAATAATCACACCAACATCTTTCTCCTGATCCGTGCACACCAACCTCTCGCCCCCTATCGCATACATTTCCCTTGGGTTTCTGCTACCCAAGGGCATGACTCTGCACTTCTTTGCATTAAATCTTAAATTGCCAAGCATTAGACCATTCTTCCAGCTTTTGTAGATCTTTTCTCATGTTAAGGACTCCCTCGGGGGAATCCATTCTGTTGCAAATTTTTGTGTCATCTGCAAAAAGACAGACTTTTCCATTCAGTCTTTCAGCAATATCACTCACAAATACATTGAACAGTGCCGGGCCCAGGACCGAACCCTGGGGCACCAAGCTAATCACCTTCCTTTCCTCCGAGTGAGCTCCATTTACCATCACCTTCTGTCGTCTTATCAGTCAACCAATTTCTGATCCAGTTTACCACCTTGGGACCCATCCTCAAACTACTGAGTTTATTGATAAGTCTCCTATGAGGAACAGTATCAAAGGATTCGCTGAAATCCAGGTAGATGACATCAATTGCATGCCCCTGATCTAGTTCTCTGGTCACCCAGTCAAAGAACTCAATCAGATTTGTTTGGCAAGATCGTCCTTCGGTAAAACCATGTTGCCTCGGATCTTGCAACCTGTTGGTTTTGAGAAAGTTCACTATTCGCTCCTTCAGAAGCGCCTCCATTACTTTTCCCGCCACCGAGGTAAGGCTCAGGGGCCTGTAGCTTGACACTTCTTCCCTGTCACCACTTTTGTGTAGAGGTACGACAGCAGCCATTCTCCAGTCCTGAGGAACTTCTCCTGTTTCCAAGGATCTGTTGAAAACATCCTTTAACGGCCCTGCAAGAACCTCTCTGAGCTCTTTCAGTATCCTGGGATGTATCCCATCCGGTCCCATGGCCTTGTACATTTTCAGTTTTGCAAGTTGTTCGTACAAATCATCTTCTGTGAATGGTGTGGTATCTACTTCATTCCCATCTTTATATTTGGGAGTCACAGTCGGTCTTTCTCCAGGATTTTCTTTAGTTAAAACAGAGCATTAGTATTTGTTTAGCAATTCCTCTTTTTCAAAGTCCCTTTCCACAAGCCCATTCCCAGCACTTCTGAGTCCTGCGATTCCACCTCTGATCTTCTTCCTTTCCTGAATATAACTGAAGAAAGTTGTCGCCACACTTAACATCTTTAACCATCTTTTTCTCTGCCTTTGATTTTGCTATCCTTATTTCTCTTTTTGTCTCTTTGAGTTTGATCCTGTATTCATTTCTATGTTCCTCTGTTTGCAAGCTTTTGAATTCTGCGAAAGCTGTGGTTTTTGCCTTTATTTGAGCAGCCACTTCTTTGGAAAACCAAATGGGTTTCCTTCTCCTTTTGTTTTTATTTACTTTTCTTACATATTTATCTGTTGCCCCTTTTATTGCCACCTTTAGTTTAGCCCATTGCAATTCCACTTCCCTTATCTCTTTCTACCCTGTCAACTCCTCCTTTAGGTACATGGCCATTTTATTGAAGTCAGTGTTTTTGAAGTTTAGGACTGAGCTTGCTATAGTTGGACTGCACCTTGGTTTTTATTTCAAACCACACCGTGTGATGATTGCTGCTGCTCACAGGTGCATCCACCCAAACATTTGACACGCTAGCACCGTTGGTGAGGACTAAATCCAGTGTTGAGCTTTCCCTTGTTGGTTCAATCACCATTTGTCTAAGTAACAATATGATCGCTTCCCCCTTTGTTGCTATCTTGGCAATATCTATAATCAATTCATTATCTCTCTCTTCAATTTGAGTCGGAGATCTGTAGACTACAGCAATATGGATGACAGTGCCATCTCCTCTTTCCAACGCAATCCAGAGCGCTTCTTCTTTTCCCCATGTCCCCTGCATTTCAGTAGCTTTAATATTGCTTTTGACATACAAGGCTACTCTTCCTCCTTTTCCATTTTCTCTGTCTCTTCTGAATAGATTATAGCCAGCTATGGCTATATCCCAATCATGTGATTCATTAAACCATGTTTCTGTAATGGCCACGATGTCCAAATCCGTTTCCACCATTAGGGCTTCCAGGTCCGGAATTTTATTGGCTAAGCTTCGAGCATTTGTCTAAGTAACGCATCTTGCAGAGCATCCACAATTTTTTTTGCTTCTTTCCAGATTTGCAGAAGGAGTAATCCAATCCACATCGGGTAGATTAAAGTCACTCAATATGATCGCTTCCCCCTTTGTGGCTATTTTGACAATGTCTATAATCAATTTGTTATCTAACTCTTCGATATGAGTCGGAGGTCTGTAGACTACAGCAGTATGGATGACAGTGCCATCTCCTCTTTCCAACACAACCCAGAGCGCTTCTTCTTTTCCCCATGCCCCCCTGCATTTCAGTAGCTTTAATATTGCTTTTCCTGAAACAACTATCTGTGGTCTTCTCCTGAGCGATGATAACTTAAAAGACACCTATGTAACACTCAATGTTATTGCATAGAACCAAAACCAAGAATTTTTCCTTTTAAAACAATACTATCATTTCTAGTTACTATTTAAAGCATTTAACATTATTGTTAGAGGTCTCAGACTTTTTTGACACTTCTTTTTAGGACTTATGGTGTGACCAACATTAGTGTCTAATAACATCAATGACTCCAACCTCTTCATAGCCAAGCAACCATTCATTATCATGTCCCTCATTAAAATAAACCAGTCGCCTCAAAGAACGCCGCACATGCGGGCTTGAAAATTACCGTCCTCATTTAAAACCATCCCTTCTACCTTTCGATTGGTGGTATCATGGCCCCTCCTTCAATAACATCATCCACATCATTCATATCATTGATACTCCCTCCTCTTACTTTATCAAAGGGACACGTGTTCACCATTGATATTTTAAGGCAAAACTTTTTATTTTCTACTGTTCTATTGCCTCAATTAACTAATAATTCTCATATTTATGACTCTTTATTCCCTGACCATCTAAATATCTTATATAATGATGGAATTTTTAAATGTCTCATAGTCTTGTCCTATTTTTACATTACGCAGTTTTTAGATCCCAGCCCATTGATTTTTTTTAATTGCCTTCAGACAGCCCATGTATATAACTAACTCCATATTCTCTTTCTCGCTCCCATATATTTTAATTTTATATACACGACGACCAGTCTATGTTGATATTAAGACCTGAGGGTGCTACCGATTTTAAAATGAATATCCATTTCTGCTCTCTAACAAGCAAAGATTGTTCTTGTGATTTACCTGTTATTCCCAAATCTACTTTATCAATACAGAAACATCTCAATTGTTCAAAAATGTCCCATCCTTATACAGTGGTGAACCAATGGTACCTCCTTTACTTTACATTTAAGTCGACTTTTATGCTCTCCCATTCTAACTCTAAAAGGGTGGATTGTCTTGCCCACATAAATTAATCCACAGGGGCATTGTACGACGTACACCACATTAGTGGAATCACACGTCGTATGCTGTCTTAATGGGTATATAGATCCCTGATATACAAAAGTATCTATTTCCATAGTGATGTCACAAATGTTACAACCTCCACACTTTCTATGTCCCTTCATGTTATCTGATGAAATTGCTATTGAAACAGGAGATTTCAACACTGCAGAACTACGTTTTTCTTTTAAATTACGATTGCGTAGCCACACGCACCGTATTTTTTTTGTTTTCTAACCCAGGGATGACTCTCAAAATATTTCTATGCTTCCTTAATATCTTTTGAATACCTGAACTCAATGGTGAAAACTGGGTAATCAAATTAATATTAATGGGATCATCATTTTTTATTATTTTTTTAGTCTCCAATAACAGACTCCTGTTATTATACTGGGCCCTTGAGTATGCTCGTTTCACTACTGTTACAGGGTACCCTCTTTCTCTAAAGTTTTCTAATTGTTTTGATAGCCTTTTAAACTCATGATCCTCAGAACAATTTTGCCTATATCGCAAAAATTGAGAGAAAGGGAGACCTTCTTTTAGTCTCAGGGGGTGTGCACTTTCAAAATGTAAAAATGTATTATGTTCTGTGATCTTTCGATAAACCGATGTTGACCATTCCCCTTGTCCTCTACTAATGAGTACATCCAAATAAACTAATTGCTCTCTATGGTAAGTATATGTGAATTTTATATTGTCATCACACTGATTAATCCAGTGTAAAAACAATGTTAATTTCTCTTCTGTACCTCTCCACAACATAAAAACGTCATCTATATAGTGATTCCATGAAATAACATTAGATACAAATGGAGACTGAGGTAACCATTAATCTACCCATGTAAAAATTTGCTATTGAGGGAGCGTAAATTGCTCCCATGGCCACGCCAGATGTTTGCTGATAAATAACTCCTTCAAAAATGAAATGATTTTGATAAATAGCTAAATAAGCCAATTGTAATAAAAAATGTGATCTGTGGCTCTGAAAGATCTCCTCGTTGATGCAAAACCTGTTCTACTACCTGATATGCCGCTAATTGGGGAATACTTGTATAAAGAGATGTTGCATCCATAGTGACCAATAATGTGAATAAACAGGTGGACAAAGGTGAGTTGGTTGATATAGTGTATCTGGACTTTCAGAAAGCCTTTGACAAGGTTCCTCATCAGAGACTTTTGGCAAAACTAAAGAGTCATGGGATAGGAGGTAGTGTACTATTGTGGATCAGGAACTGGTTAAAAGATAGAAAGCAGAGGGTAGGACTAAATAGCCAATTTTCCCAATGGAGAAAGGTGAATAGTGGTGTACCCCAGGGATCTGTGCTGGATCTGCTGCTTTTTGACATATTCATTAATGACCTGGAAAAGGGAATAACGAGTGAGGTTATCAAATTTGCAGATGACACAAAACTATTTAAAGTTGTTAAAACCCAAGAGGATTGTGGAAAATTGCAAGAGGATCTTGATAAATTGGAAGACTGGGCATCAAAATAGCAGATGAAATTTAATGTGGACAAGTGCAAAGTTATGCACCCAGGGAAGAACAACCCAAACTATTGTTACAAAATGCAAGATTCCACATTAGGAACCACCACGCAGGAAAAAGATTTAGGCGTCATTGTGGATAACATGTTAAAACCCTCGGCCCAGTGTGCAGCGGCGGCCAAGAGAGCAAATAGAATGCTAGATATCATAAGGAAAGGAATGGAAAATAAAACAAAAGATATTATAATGACTCTATATCGTTCCATGGTGAGACCGCACCTTGAATATTGTGCGCAATTCTGGTGGCCGTATCTTAAAAAGGATATAGCGTTATTAGAAAAGGTTCAGAGAAGAGCAACCAAAATGGTAAAGGGGATGGAAGGATACTCCTTTGAAGAAAGGCTAAAAAGGTTAGGGCTCTTTAACCTGGAAAAGAGATGGCTGAGGGGAGATATGATAGAAGTCTATAAATTAATGAACGGAGTGGAACGGGTAAACGTAGATCGATTGTTTATGTTATCAGAATATAGAAAGACTAGGGGACATGCAATGAAGCTACAAGGTAAACTATTTAAGACTAATAAAAGAAAATATTTTTTCACTCAACATGTAATCAAACTCTGGAATTTGTTACCGGAGGATGTAGTAAAGGCTGTTAGTGTAGCTGGGTTTAAAAAAGGTTTGGACAAGTTCCTGAAGGAAAGGTCCATAAACCACTATTAAGAAGGGACCCAGGATATCAATGCTTGACCCAGTACAAGCATTGTGGAACCTGTGTCGTTTGGGGAAACAGCACAGTTACTTACCTGTAACAGGTGATCTCTGGGAACAGCAGGAATAAGTCTTCACATAGGGGTACGTCGGTACCAACGGAGCCTGCACGGGAACGCTCTCCAGCGTCTCAAAAGAAAGGTTTTGAGAGCATCCCACACGCATGCACGCAGCCTTCCCGCCCAAATACTTCCCTTACATCAGTTGGGTTTGTAGCTGAGACCGAAGGAGGGAAGTAAACAAATTATAAAGAGAGAGAGAGAGAGAGAGAGCAACTCCTAGGGGAGGTGGGTGGGTTGTGAAGACTTATTCCTGCTGTTCCCAGAGATCACATGTTACAGGTAAGTAACTGTGCTATCTCCAGGAACAAGCAGGAATGAGTCTTCACATATGGGGACTCCCAAGCTGAGATGCCTGGGAGAGGCCCAGCATGTAGCAAAACTAATGGATGGGACATGCTTCCCCATAAGGACCTCAGGCATCCAAGGGATGGAGGGTAGGAGTTGAGCTAACAGTATAAAAATGATGTGCTGTGGACAGCTGAAGTAAACAAGGAATGCAGAGAAAAAGAAGTCCTTGTGTAGAGATAACTGTTAGTAAGAATAGGACGTCCCAACTCTTGAAAGGGATGTCATCCAAGTATCACAAGCAAAATTACACATATGGGGAAGTAGACATGGGTCTGTTGTAAAGAACCATCACCTCGTCCTCATATGGAAATCCCCTTACCGTGAGGAGTAAAGGGAATTGAAATTTGCCATATAGACAAAGATAGAAAAATATCATTGTCTAGGAGTAACCCCAGGAAACTGGGGAGTTTATAAGAAGTTGGGACCCATGAGAGAAGATATCTTCAACTGTAGCCTATAGAGAAGTTTATTTCTGTCCCTAGAGCAGGATGGTACCTTGGAAAAGAAAAGAAAAGAGAAATCGGATTAGTCTGGATGTAAAGGTAAAAAACCCTTTACAGAAAAGGAGATGGGTTCCTAAAACCCCTTTATCCAGACAAGAATACCGTATTGGGCGATTAGCCCCCAATTTCTGAAGATCAGTAATGTGTGTGGCGTAAGTGATAGCACGTAGAAAGCTTCAGATACAAGGTAACCTGATTTTGATAGAAAAAAAGGTTACGGTAAAGAAAGAATTTCCTATCTTTACCAGATAAATTGGATGTCCATTTAAGACTTTATGGTATTCTGAGAGCACTGATATGGACAGTTAGAATATTTCAGGGTCAGATTGTATAAGGAGACTCGGCTAACAACAAGAAGGGTTAAGACCTTCTTAAGAATAGTTAGTGGGAATCACTTATTAGTCAAGGTATAAGAATCTTATGGAAGGTTTGGTGGAAACCAGTAAGGTGCTTCTTACCCTTGACAAGAGGTCTAGGTCTTAAAAGACTAGTCCTCAGAAAACTAGGCCTTGAAACGTACCCGAAGGAGTGCAGAGGAGAACTTTAATCCTAAGATAAAAGATCTGGATCCTTTTATCAGTTCAGGATAGAAGCTGAAAGAAATAACGCAATGTGAAGGATCCCTTGTCTGACTCTCTATGGGAGCAGTAAGAGTATCATGCGTTCTTTGTTTTTGGTAGACTTCAATGAGATAATGAGAAAAAAATTTCCAGTAGATGAGGATCAACTGAAATAATTAGGAATGCACCCCTGTGGTGGAATTTCTTTAAGGATATGGAACCTAGGGAGTGGTGCTATTCCTTAACTTGAAGTCGTCTAGGCCCTGGCTCCCTTTCCTTAAAGGAAAATTTTAAGGAAGATGGTAAAAAAGGAACAAACAGCCATGTGGGAGCATGAATGAGCAGGGCCTACCAGTGAAGGTCGTCTGACCACCTGGAAGTTCCATACCAGGGGTGGACTACTATGCTCTCTGACAAAGGCCCATAGTTGCAGAGCTTCATTGCAGAGTTGCAGAGAGCATGTTATAGGTTGCTTAGGTGAGATCTGGCTGTTGAGTAGCCAGTCTGCAACTCCATCAATTCTGTTAGGACAGAAGTGAAGATGGTAAAAATAGCGATAGGCTTTTTTTTTTTTTTTACCTTGCAATGATCAATTAAACAGAGGGATTCAAAACCCGTTGTGGAGTCATCTGTCATAAAGACAGCAGAAAAGAGGTCCCATGAAAAGGACTAACAGACATTATTAGGAATGATGAAACTAAATTCCTGTCTGATGAGCTGTCAAAGGAGTATTTGAGAGGTCAGCTCTAAAAACACAAGCAGTGTAGAAAAAGGCCGAAACCCATGTGAGCTATCTGTTAAAGAAGCTCATCCAACCCACCTGGTGGGTTCTTCATATTTGTATTATGGAGGGTTTAGATGCCTTTTGAGCTGACTCTGCTCAAATGTATAGAGGACAATCTGGTAGGGGCTTTCAGAATGCTAGATTGCATCCTGTAAAAACCCACAGTGCAGAAATACCCCAACAGGAAAAAACTCTGTATTGACAAGATTTACTGGAGTAGGAATTTATATAGCTTCAGAAGAAGCTCTCCAGTTGAATAACATTCAGGTTGGAGACTGGATGTCCCAACTAAAAGGAAAAAAATAATAGAGTTGAAAAACTTACAATTTAGTAAGTTCGTATAGATAGAGTCCTCTGTAGTCAAGGTGTTACAGGTAACTGTCAAAAAAAGGTGAAAGTTATCACTCACCTTGTAAAGTTTCGTGATTGTTCTTCCCCTCTTTTTTTTTTAAATAGGGAAGAAGAAACGTATTACCTGTAGGCCTAAAATATCTCAAGAGCTCTTGGAGCTGTTAGAATAAAATTCTCTTAAATAAGAGAGTTATACCTAGAGGCAACTCAGTGTGGTCTCAGCATAGATGAGAGTCAAACTAGACGGCTCTTTTGATAAAAAGGCATATCTACAGGTTCTAAAACCTCATAATGACAGAAAAAAAACAGAAACCCTGTAATTACTGGGTTTGCTGAATCTGCTGAGGTTTCTATTGTCTTAGCCTGGTTGGATGTTGTTGGGAAACATCTGTCTGAGGGGAAGAAGATGGGTAAAACTTTTTCCCCCTAGAGTAATAAAGTTTTTTAGAAGATCCATTATTAGCTGGAACAGAGGGAAGTTTTGACAAGTCCCTTAAGGTAGCAGTATCAGTGTCTAACTGACTAGCTTGAAATAGGCAATCCTTGTTGAAGAGATGTTCTCCAGTACAAGGACTATTTCCCAGCTTTTCTTGTACCCATTTGTCCAAACCTGAAGCTTGAAGCCAGGCTAAACGTCATGCCCCTATGGCTATAGCAGAAGATCTGCTAACAGATTCAAAAGAATCCAGGGAAGCACGATGAAGAAACGTAGAAATATCATGAGCATGACTGACTAGTGATAAATAGTCAGCCCTTTTATGATCCTGAAGGAAAGGGTACAAAAGTTTCAAACTTTTGGCAACCTGTTCCAGAGAGAATCCCATATAGAAAATATATGAAATGATTCTTGCTGAAAGCATAGATGCTTGGAAGCATCGATGGCCAAAAGCATCTAAGGTTCTAGACTCACGACCTGGCGGATAGGAGGAGTGCTTTTTTGCACTCCTAACACGCCTCATTGCTGATTCCACTACTATAGAGTGATGAGGGAGCTGAGTCTTTTGAAACCCTGGAGAAGGTGTCACTTTATAGATAGTGTGAATCCTTTTGGAATGTGGAGATACCATTAAGGGAGTTTTCCACATTTTAATTAACAAATCCTGTAGGATGTGGTGTAGGGGAAGCATGATTGCCTCCTCTGGAAACCAGGGGGAATGCAGAATTTCTGAATCCCTTGGTATAGACTCCTTCACAGGTATAGAAATGGCGAGTATTCTTGCCATATCAAGTAGAAAAGCTTGAAAAGAGTTCTCCTCTAAGAGAAATTCTTTGCAATGAGGAGTAAACAACTGGACCCATTGAAAATTTAGGTACAGTACCGATAGATGCATCTGCAACATCGGGCTTAAGAAAACCGAGGATGACACACCGGATCCTCTGGAACGAGGTGCATTCGGTACTCCTCGATGTCGATACCGAAAGGAGTCGGTACCGAGTCTTCCAGGCTAGATAGCGATTCCAGGCTCGACATCGAAGGAAATGAGCCTGTTGGAAGAGGCATCGAAGTCATCGACATCAGTACCGATGTCGGTCCCGGCATGTGCATCGATGACCAATCCGGTACCGGGGGTGACGCCAATGTCGGTACGCGTACCGACACCGGAACCGGTGCTGGCACTGAAGATGATACCCGCACCGGCATCGACACCGATACCGGTGGTCGAAGAACGGTCTGCGGCGACTCTAACGGTACCGAAGTAACTGAGAGATACGCCCGACTACGTTCCATGGTGAGGAGTTTTTCATCCAACACCATAGTCCATGCCGAGGTATCGGTACCGCTCAAAGCGGTCCGGACCACCGAGCATGGCCCAAGTGCATCTACGGAGGTAAAAACCTCGAGAGCAACCTGGGATCCCGTTAATGCTTTGGAGCCCGAAGACTCCCACCGGGATTGAGCCATAGTGTCCTCGAGGGCAAACCCAGGGGCATCTCGATGCTTAGCAAGAGATCTACCTCTCAAGGACTGGCTAGTCTTAACAGACTGTTGTTTGGTTACCTGACCGTGGAAAGGAGAAGAGATTCTGCACGGTGATCTCATGGTAGATGTAAATCCAGTACCAAGTTGTACTCGGTTCTGAAAATCTCTTCCGTTTACACTCCTACAAGAAAAACAGACTTTAGGACAATGGTCAGGACCTAAACAAGGCAGACACCAAAACTGAGTGTGAAACTTAAGTGTACCGCCACAGTTTGAACATTTCTTAAAGGTAGTGGCTGGTCTTTCCATAATGGAAAAATGGAGGCCTAGTAGCCAGAAGTCAGGCACTAAATGAGAAACCACGGTTACCTACCTGTAACAGGTGATCTCTGGGAACAGCAGGAATTAGTCCTCACATATGGGTACGTCGGTACCGACGGAGCCTGCGCGGGAAAGCTCCCCAGCTTCCCAGAAAGAAAGCTTTTGGGAGCCTCCCACAGAGCTGCCTTCCCGCCTTTCCTAACCAACTCTCCTCAGTTTGAGTTTAAAGCTGAGACAATAGAGAGAGAGAGGAAAGGAAAGATAGAGAGAGAGATACAACTCCTAGGGGAGGTGGGAGGGTTGTGAGGACTAATTCCTGCTGTTCCCAGAGATCACCTGTTACAGGTAAGTAACTGTGCTATCTCCAGGAACAAGCAGGAATGAGTCCTCACATATGGGGACTCCCTAGCTAAGATGCCTGGGAGATCCCCAAGGGTATGAGACCCTGAAAGGTTCCTCGTCTTCCTATGGATCTCAGGCATCCATTAAGGGACGGAGGGCAGGAGTTGTTTAAGAATGGAACAGGTGTCTGAGGACAGCCTGACCAAACAAGGCATCCCGGCGGGAGTCCTTGTCCAAACAGTAATGGGCTGTGAAGGTATGAACCGAGGCCAAGGTGGCTGCTCGACAGATCTGGTCGATGGAAACAGAATGAAGATGAGCCATAGAGGCGGCCATGGCCCTCACATTGTGAGCTGTGACATGGCCCTCCAGAGAAAGGTTCTTACTCTGGTAAGCAAAAGAAATACACTGAGCAATCCAATTGGACAGTGTTCTCTTAGAGACTGGAAGTCCTAAATGAGAAGGATCAAAAACAATAAAAAGCTGGGAAGACTTTCTATGTTGCTGTGTCCTGTGCAAGTAAAAAGCAAGAGCTCTTTTACAATCTAGAGTATGAAGGTTCCTCTCTGCACTCATTGCATGAGGAGCAGGAAAAGAAACAGGTAACTATACCTCTTGATTAAGATGAAAAGGTGAGACCACTTTAGGCATAAAGTGAGGATTTGTCCTAAGGACTACCTTATCATGATGGAACCTTGTATAAGGTGGATTAGCCATTAAGGCCTGCAGTTCACTGATGCGGCGAGCAGAAGTGACTGCAATAAGGAAAATAACCTTCCATGAAAGAAATTTCAAGGAGGTAGTGGCTAAGGGTTCAAAAGGTGGCTTCATAAGCTGACCAAGAACCAAGTTTAAGTCCCATGCCACCGGAGGAGGTCGAATGGGAGGTTTTGATAAAGTTAGGCCTCTCATAAATCTTGCAATAAGAGGATGAGAGGAGATAGGTTGTCCATTGAGAGGCTTAAGGGATGCTGCAATAGCACTCAAATGGACCCTTACTGAATTTGTTTTAAGGCCTGCATTGGAGAGATGCAGGAGATATTCCAATAGAGAATTCACAGGAAGTGCCAGAGGGTCAAGACCCTTTTGAGCACACCAAATGGAAAATCTTTTCCATTTAAAAGCATAGGAACGCCTAGTGGAAGGTTTCCTGGAAGCATGGAGGATATCCTTCACTTGCTGAGAAAGATTGAAGTCTTGAAAGTCTAGGCCTTCAGTAACCAAGCTCTGAGATGAAGGGACTTGGGATTTGGATGCCACAAAGTCCCTTCCTCCTGGGATAGAAGGTCTGGTGCAGCTCCCAAGTCCAGGGAGGGGGCTTGGGAGAGATGCAGAAGTAGAGGGTACCACACTTGGCGTGGCCAGCGTGGAGCTATGAGGATCATAGATCCTTGATCCCTCTGGAGTTTGAACAGAGTCTTGGGAATCAAAGGAATGGGTGGAAAGGCATACAGGAAGCCCTGACCCCAATGAAGGAGGAAGGCATCCTTGGCCTGAACTCTCTGACACGGAATTCTGGAACAGAACCAGGGAAATGTGGCATTCCACGGACTTGCAAAGAGGTCTATGTCCGGGGTTCCCCATTCCTGGAAGATTCTGAGTACCTGATCCATGTGTAGGGACCATTCGTGTGGAAGCAGAACTCGACTGAGTCTGTCTGCCCAAGAGTTTTGGATTCCTGGGAGGTATACTGCCAGGAGATGGATTTGATGCTCTCTGGCGAAGGCCCATAATCTTAGAGCTTCGTTGCAAAGCGACAGAGAGCCAGTTCCTCCTTGCTTGTTTATGTAAAACATGGCTACTTGATTGTCCGTGTGAATGAGGACTGTCTTGTAGCTGAGGAGGGTATGAAAGACCTTGAGAGCTAGGAATACTGCTCGAAGTTCCAAGTGGTTGATATGAAGAGAAGTCTCCTGTGGGGACCAAATGCCTTGGGTGGAGAGGTCTTGTAGATGAGCTCCCCAACCTGTTTGGGAGGCATCTGTTGTGAGGGTTGCCTGGGGCAACAAAGGTTGGAAGGGGGACCCCAGCAACAGATTTTGAGTGGACATCCACCATTGGAGAGACCACAAGAGATGTTTGGAGGTTGCTATTTGGTCTGAGAGAGCTCCTGAAGCTTGAGTCCACTGGGTGGACGAAGTCCATTGAGCTGCTCTCATGTGTAGGCGAGCATAGGGTACCACATGTACTGTGGAAGCCATATGGCCTAGCAGCTGTAGCATCTCCCTGGCAGTTAAATGGCTCTTTGACTGAATCTGGGAGGCTAACTGCACTAGACGTTGACAAAGGGCCTGAGGAAGGTAGGCCCTTGCAGAAGTGGTGTCCAACCAGGCCCCTATGAATTCCAGGGACTGAGTAGGGGTCAGCTGGGACTTTGGGAGGTTTACCACAAGTCCCAGGTATTGCAGAATGCGCCTGCTGCGGTTCAGGGAGATCTGAGCCTCTGACTGGGTTGGAGCTCGGATGAGCCAGTCGTCCAGGTATGGGAAGACAAATATTCCCAGAGTGCGTAGAAATGCAGCAACTATTGCCATGCATTTGGTGAACACTCTTGGAGCAGAGGCTAGACCGAAAGGAAGCACTCTGTATTGGTAATGTTTTCCCTGGAACAGAAAACGTAGGAATTTTCTGTGAGATGGATGGATGAGGACATGAGTGTACGCATCCTTGAGATCTAGAGAACAAAGCCAATCCTGACTCTGCAGGTATGGAAGGAGAGTGCCTAGAGAAAGCATCTTGAACTTCCCCTTGCATAGGAATTTGTTCAATTCTCTGAGATCTAGGATGGGTCTGTATCCCCCTGTTTTCTTTGGAATGAGAAAATAGGGGGAGTAAAACCCTGACCCCTGTTGAAGAAGAGGGAACTTCTTCTGTGGCCCCCTGGGCCAGAAGGGTAGTCACCTCCTGATCCAGAAGGTCGAGGAGAGATGTGGGAGAATTGAAGTGTCTCACCATGGTGTAGGAAGGAAGGTCTGAGAAATGAAGATTGTAGCCCTCTCTTATGATAGAGAGGGTCCACTGCTCTGATGTGATTTGCTCCCATCTGGGAGCAAAATGAGCTAACCTTCCTGGAATGGTGAGAGGTTCTGGCTGTTGTAGAGCCAGAAAGGTTAAGTTCTCTAGCATCAATTCAAAAACCCTGAGGGGGTTGGAACTGCTGAGTTGTAGCAGCCCCTGTAGGTTTAGGCCTGGCCTGTTTAGGTTGCTGACGCTTAGTAGCAAAGCGACCTGTAGAAGATTGTTGGCCAGAAGTGGAAGGAAATCTGCTCCTTTTGTAAAAAGGCTTTTTGAAAGACTTTTTCTTGGCTGGAATGGAAGTTGACTTAGAAAGTCTATCCAGAGCAGAATTCTCTGCATCCATTTGAGTGGCTTTTATTTGCCACTCTTTGCCAAAGAGATTTTCACCCGTACAGGGCAAATTTCCTAAGCCATCCTGAACCCAGGGTTCTAGATCAGAAGCCTGGAGCCAAGCAATTCTGCGAGCAGCTATGGCAATGCCTGAGGCTCTGCTGGCACCCTCAAAGGAATCAAAGGCTGAAATATCTTGAGTATGCTTAAGCCAAAGGAGGAATTCATCCCTTCTATCCTCTGGAATAAAAGGGAGAAAGTTGTGCAGCTTTTGTGCAACTTCCTTTAGAAACATACCCATATAAAGGCTATATGAGTTGATTCTGGCAATAAGCATACTGGCTTGGAAGATTTTCCTACCAAAAGCATCCAAGAACCTGCATTCTCTTCCTGGGGGAGCAGAAGTGTGTCTTTTGGTACTCTTTATCCTTTTCATAGCTGACTGCACCACAATGGAGTGGTGAGGAAGCTGAGTTTTCTGAAATCCAGGACAAGGAGGGACACGGTACATAGTGTCCAATCTGCGAGAATGAGGAGAAAGGGTGAGAGGAGTCTCCCATAAGTCAATCATATGTTCATGAAGAATTTCATGAATTGGCAAGGTGACTGCCTCTCTGGGAGCCTTAGAGTATCCTAAAATATCAAATTTTTTTGCTCTAGGCTCTGCTTCAGAGGTTACTGAAATAGAGAGTCCTTTAGCTACTTCTATTATGAAGTCTTGAAAGGACAAATCCTCTGGAGGAGACATTCTCCTTTTTGGAGAAGTAGGCTCCTCAGGAAGGGTAATGGATACTTCGGGAGACTCACTGATGAATCAGAATCATCAGAGGAATCAAAGTATCGTCTGTCCCCTTCCAATGATCGATACGCGTATCGATCGGTACCGACATCGGGCGTCCCCGGTACCGGATCGGTACCAAGAGATAGCCCTGGACAAGGAACCTGAGTCGGTGCCGATATCGGTATTGGTACCGGTACCGACAACGGGACTCGTTGCGGTACCGACGGCGTCGCAGCTTGAATAAAAGCCATTATAGCCTGCTGCATGGATTGCACAGTGTGATCCATGGACGCCACGACTGCCTGGATGTCGGTACCAAGAGATTGTGCCGGTACCCCAGAGCAGTCTAACAGGTGATCGGTCGAGGCCGTGCCATCGATGTCAACCTGTAACCCCCATAGGAGGAGCTTTGGAAGCCGGAGCTTCCCGCCGGGGTTGTTTGGCTGGGGCAGGATCCTCGAGGGCAAGCCCGGAGGCATCTCGATGCTGAGAGGGAGATTTGCCCTTCAAGGACCTGCTAGGTTTATGTTTGGTTACCTGAGACCCATCAGGAGAGGAAGACCTGGAAGATGTCGATGCCACCGCCGGTGCATCCGTGGGAAACAGCACATGGAGCTTGGCTGCTCGGTTCTGTAACCCTCTTTTAGACATTATGGAGCAGGACTGGCAATCCGGAATGGAGTGTTCAGGACCCAAACATTTAAGACACCATTCATGGGTATCTGTAACAGAAATTGTACCGCTACACTTAGTGCATTTTTTGAACCCGGAGGCTGGTTTTTCCATGAGGGAAAAATTTTCTTGTGGGCCTGTAGGCCTAAGAAGAAAAATACACCAAGTGAGGAAAAGTATAATTTTATTTTTATTTTTTGAAAGAAAAGAAAAGACCGGCGGTACCGGTCCGGCGTCGGGGAAGGCAGACACGCGACCAAAGAAATAAATTAAAATAAAGAACTTCTTCAGCGGTGACAGGAACACGACCTGCTGGCTCTGCGGAAAAAGAAGAACTGAGGAGGGTTGGTTAGGAAAGGCGGGAAGGCAGCGCGCATGCGCTGTGGGAGGCTCCCAAAAGCTTTCTTTCTGGGAAGCTGGGGAGCTTTCCCGCGCAGGCTCCGTCAGTACCGACGTACCCATATGTGAGGACTCATTCCTGCTTGTTCCTGGAGATAAAATTCTTCAGGAAAAAAGAAATTTTCAAAGAAAAAGAAAGAAAAACACCGGCGGTACCGGTGGGCGTCGGGCAGAGGCAGGCACAACCACAAAAAATAAAAATAAAAAAGATAACTTTTCTGCAGAGACAGGGACACGTCCTGTTGGCTCCGCGGAAAACAAAAGACTGATGTGAGGGAAGTATTTGGGCGGGAAGGCAGCGCGCATGCATGTGGGATGCTCTCAAAAGCTTTCTTTTGAGACGCTGGAGAGCGTTCCCACGCAGGCTCCGTCGGTACCGACGTACCCATATGTGAAGACTCATTCCTGCTTCTTCCTGGAGATTGCTAGGTACATATGACCTAGATTGGCCACTGCTGGAAACAGGATACTGGGCTTGATGGACCTTGTTCTGACCCAGTATGGCATATCTTATGTTATGTTCTTATGTTCTTAGACCTCCCTCACAAGAGGAAGAGGTGGACAGAGAGTTAAATGAAGACATACGCAGCATTGCTAGGAAAGGGGAAGTGCTACTGATAGGAGATTTCAATATGTCAGATGTTGATTGGCACATTCCTGCTGCAGTATCATCTAGAAGTAAAGAGATCCTGGATTCTCTACAGGGAGAACTTTTCAGGCAATTGGTAACAGACCACACACGTGAAGGGGCCATACTGGACTTGGTCCTTACCAATGGTGAAAGTGTTTCTGATGTTATAGTAGGAGATCATTTTGCATCCAGTGATCACCAGATGGTGTGGTTCAGTATTAGGACTAGGGCTGTTAGAATCTATTCAAAGTTCAGGGTCTTAGACTTTAGGAAGACTAACTTTGCCAAGATGTGCCAATACCTCAGGGAGTCATTAGCGGGATGGGAACAGCTGGGGGATGTAGCAAAACAGTGGGCAAAACTGAAAGGAGATATTTTAAGGGCAACCAGACTTTTTGTTAAAATGGTAAATAAAGGTAAAAGGAAAAGGAGACCCGCTATGGCTTTTGAAAGAGGTAGCTGAAAAAGTGAAGAAAAAGAGGGAGGCCTTCATGAAATACAAGAGATCACAGAGAGGAAGACAGTCATCTATATTTGGAAAAACTTAGAGAAGCTAGCAAAGTAGTCAGGAAAGCAAAGATTCATAAAGAGGAGGAAAAAGCCAATGCAATAAAATGGGGGGGGGGGATAAGACATTTTTCAGATATGTTAGTGAGAAGAGGAAGGGCAAAAGTGGTATTGTCAGATTCAGGGGTGAAGGGGAGGAATATGTAGAAGCTGATGAGGATAAAGCGGAATTGCTTAACAAATATTTCTGTTCTGTGTTCACAGATGAAGAACCAGGAGCAGGACCTCAGAAAACACCCACAAACAGGAACAGAAGCAAGAGACATCTTGAACAATTTTCAGAAGACTGTGTTTGTGAGAAACTAGCTCAACTTAAAGTAGACAAAGTGATGGGACCGGATGGGATACACCCTAGAATACTGAGGGAACTTGGGGACGTTCTAGCAGCTCAACTGACTGACCTTTTCAATGCCTCGTTGGAGTCGGGAGTGGTGCCAAAGGACTGGAGAGATGCTCTTGTGTTGCCTTTACACAAAAGCAGAAGTAAGGATGTGGTTGAAAACTACAGGCCGGTTAGTTTAACTTCGGTGGTGAGTAAATTATTGGAAATGCTGCTGAAAGAGAAAATAGTGAGGTTTCTGGAGTCCAGTGGATTACAGGATCCGAGGCGGCATGGATTCACCAGAGGCAGGTCTTGTCAGACAAATCTGATTGATTTCTTTGACTGGGTGACCAGGGAGTTGGACTGAGGGAGAGCCCTAGATGTGGTGTATTTAGATTTCAGTAAAGCCTTTGACACTGTTCCTCACAGGCGACTTACAAACAAACTGAGCACCCTAGGGATAGACCCTAAAGTTACTGCTTGGGTTAGAAATTGGTTGGGTGGGAGGTAACAAAGAATACAGGTAAATGGGGCTCACTCTGAAGAGAAGGATGTTACCAGTGGTGTGCCCCAGGGATCTGTCCTTGGTCCGATTCTTTTTAACATCTTTGTTAGTGATATAGCGGAAGGGTTGTCGGGTAAGGTTTGCCTTTTTGCAGATGATACCAAAATCTGCAATAGAGTAGACACCCATGAAGGTGTAGATAAAATGAGGAGGGATCTAGCTAAGCTTGAAGAATGGTCTAGAATCTGGCAGCTGGGATTTAATATTAAAAAACGTAAGGTCATGCATTTGGGCTGCAGCAATCCAAGGGAGCAATATAGTATAGGGGGTGAAGTACTTTTGTCCACTAAAGAAGAGTGGGACCTGGGCGTGGTTGTGTCTGATGATCTTAAAGTAGCTAAACAGGTAGAAAAGGCGACGGCAAAAGCTAGAAGGATGCTTGGGTACATACGGCGAGGAATAGCTAGCAGAAAAAAAGGAGGTGATAGTGCCTCTGTATAAGTCTTTGGTGCGACCTCATTTGGAGTATAGTGTGCAATTCTGGAGACCGCACCTTCAAAGGTTTGTGAACAGGATGGAGGCGGTGCAGAGGGTGGCTACTAAAATGGTTAGTGGTCTTCATTATAAAGCACATGAGGACAGACTTAAGGATCTTAATATGTACACCTTAGAGGAAAGGCGGGATAGAGGTGATATAATTGAGATGTTTAAACACCTCCATGGCATAAATGTTCAGGGGGAGATCCTCTTTCAATTGAAAGCAAGATCTGCTACGAGGGGACATGGGATGAGGGTGAAGGAGGATAGATTCTGGAGTGATTTGCAGAAATATTTATTTACGGAAAGAGTGGTGGATTCGTGGAATAGTCTCCCAGTGGAGATGGTAGAGATGAGGACAGTAACTGAATTTAAAAAAGCATGGGACAAACACAGAGGATCTCTAAAGGAAAACAAGGGACTGTTTTAGTTGTTGATATGGAAGGACAGATTAGATAGGCCATGTGGTCTTTTTCTGTTGTCATGTTTCTATGTTGTTTATTTATTAACCATTAATTCTATAGCTACTTATTGGGAAACAGGTTAGTTTAGTTAGTTATCATGATTTGTATAGTGTATACCAGAGGTCAGAGCACATTGCAATGTCATCAAGCTATCAGATTTTTGGCTACTGCTTTTAGATCTAGGTTAGATGTTCTCCTAGAGTGGCACAATTGTGGGGGTGGCTCCAGAACAGTCAGCAGTACTACTGGACAGTCTACGCAACCAGTGTAGGGCTATGATCACATGCAAGTGCTCAAGGCCCATCACACTTCTTGCCTCCCTCTGAAATAGGAAGTTCAGATGGGCAGGAAATGGCAGGCCTTGAGCACCTGTTCAATATGACTGACACAGGGCACTGAATCTTCTTTGCTGTCAGGGAGGGTGGCAGCAATGGCAGTAAAGAGGGGTGGCAGTGGACCCATCAAATGGCAGAAAAGTGAAGGGGAAAATGCTGGACACCTGGGAGAAAGGGGTAGGGAAGGGAAGAGGAGAGATAGGCTTGACTACAGAGGGATGGAGGAAGGGAAGAGGAGAGACTGGACTATGGGAGGGACCAGGGAAGAGGCTGGACTTCGGGAGGGCTGGGAGAGAGATTGGAATATGGTTAGATTGGGAAGGAAAGGGGAGATGTTCAACTCCTGTTCAATGTAAAACCTGACAGTTTGTCGTTATGGTCGTTGTTATGATGATGTAAACCGCGCTGATTCTAAATAGCGCGGTATATAAGAAACTGTAATAAATAAAAATAAATAAATAGATATGGAGCAGGAAGAAGAGAAAAGGAAGCAATATTGAACGCAGGGCATGGCAGATAGAGAGAGAAGGGTAATTAATGAGAGTCTGCGAAAGACTAGAGCTAGATAGAGATGCAAAACTGTAAATAGATACAGCAAAAAATAAATAAATAAGAGAGGGAGAAAGAAGGGTGAAATCAGAGTAGATGAGAAGCAGAAAAACAAATGGAAACCAGCTGAAAGATCAGCATCAGAGATGATGTAACGGAGAAATCAATTACAGGTCGAGATAAAAACTAGAAAATGGAAAGGAAACTCTGGAAACAGAAAAGACAGAGGAAACCAGAGACTTGGAGTGAGATGACTAGAAAAATAAAATGACTAGACAACAAAGGCAGAAAAAAGAATTGTATTGATTTGAATATGTCAGTTTTTGGAATTTACATCTGCTTTCTTTATCTTTGGGACAATACAGGGGGAAATGCATCACAGTTTGTATCTCTGTGAAATTGCATTGCATGCGTGTGGCTTCTTGGGTTTTCAGCTTAACTGATGTTTACAAATTTCTATTTTTAGTATGTGGTAATTTGTTTTGTACTTGGTAAGGATTTATCTGTGCTAAGCATGTGTAACTGAGGCAAGGCATTCTGTTTGCAGAGTGTTTCTATGTAAAGATCTGTAGCAAACTGGCTTGTTCAATTTTCTCCATTGGTTTATCAATGTTCTAGACTATTGCAATATTGCATGAATTGGAATGTTGTATGAATTCTGGTCCTGAGTGATTTTTGTGGTGTTTGCACCATTTCATAATACTGGAGGAATGATAGATGCACTTAACACCACTTTCTCTGCACTAGACCCAGTGCCAGTGGCCTTTTTTTAAATGTTCAGAAGGATTTTCTATTTCATTAATGCTTCGCTGCAGCAGGGTAGAGTCCTCTCACATTTAGAGGGTGCTGACAGATCAGACTGTGCCAACATTAGGCCAATCTCAAATTTACCTATAATATCAAAATTAATAAAGGAAAGATTCAGGGATAAGCACTGTTCCCTCTAAGCTGTGCGCGTGTGCGCGCGCACACACCTCGCCGAGCGAGCGCACATACTTTACAACAGAGCGCACAAAACTTACGGTTCTGATTCTGATAGAAAACAACACATACGTCTTAAAATTTAAAAGTTGTGATTGTAATTACTAGAAATTTTCCGCTTCATTTAGTAATCGCCTATTTTCATTTAATTTGATTAAAATCAATGTGGTGTACATACTGTATTCTGACGTGTAGTCAAATTTTAAAGTATATAACTCCGAGTGTCGTTATGTGGCGCACAAAAATTTAACCTTCTTTCAAAAGCTGCACAGATGATATTTTATGCGCACACAGCCTACAGAAAATTAGAGGGAATATTGGGGATAAGCAGGACCTTTTCAATTGTCTGTGGTTAAGGATTGATTCATCCCCTCCTATTAAGTTTGTGTTGCAAATTTTGTGGGTTTTTCTGTCTTCTGTTTTGGATTATTGCTATGGTTTATAAACCACCTTGATGACAGTCTATCAAATTTTTCTAAATAAATTAAATATATAAATAAGGTATTGGATGTTGGGCAAACTGGCCTTAGGATGGGAAGTGGGAACGCAACTTTCCTTTCTGCTATGTTGGACCAGGTTTACTCCTATTTGGATAAGAGTACATCACTTCTGTTGGCATCCTTAGATTTAACAGCAGCCTTTGACTTAGTTGACCCAAGATTGCTTATTGAGAGGTGTAAGCAGTTAGAGGTCAGAGGAACCACTTTGGGATGGATCAGAATATTTATGAAATATAGATATTTCAAAGTAAGGATGGGAAGGGACTGATTCATCGTTCATTCATGATCCTGGGGAGTCACCATTGTCCTCCTTGTTGTTTATTTACAACTCTAGAGGAACTAGTTAGGACATTTGGCTTACTATTTTATGCCATTCAGTTACTGACACCACTAGAAGAGGGTGATTTTTTTTATCAATACAGTGACAAAATCAGCCTTACGGGAGTGAAAGATTGATTGGAAAGGAGTGGTCTAGATCTAAATGTGGAAAAGACTGTGGGCCCGATATTCAAAGGAATTTACACAATTAGCTTGGAAGGAATGAGGCTCTCTGACGCTGTTTCAGAGAGTAGTGCCACTGTGAGTCTTTATTTACAAAGAATTACCAACATTTTCATTACCATTTATTTTCAAAGTTCCCCCTGACAAAGGTGCAGCCGAAACGCGGCCGTGTTGGGGATTGTATGAATAAAGGACCGTATTTTACTTTCTCGC
The DNA here is from genome assembly GCA_033557465.1 of Ichthyophis bannanicus. NCBI lineage: Eukaryota > Metazoa > Chordata > Amphibia > Gymnophiona > Ichthyophiidae > Ichthyophis > Ichthyophis bannanicus. The sequence continues at coordinate 812,471,934 of CM066032.1, read as the reverse complement.
CTCTTTGGTTTGTAGTTCTGCTTTTAGTGAGAGTGTGTGTGTTATTTCCTGTGTACAAGCAGGAAGTCGGTTCTCACGTATGTGACTCCCAAGCTACAGGCTACCAAAAACAGAGGAGGCAGAGAAGCCGAACAGGGCAAAATTGAACTGGAGAACCAACTATGTACAGAAGTGGTGGTTCACACAAGGGAACTCATCCGATTCAACTTCTTCACCATTTGTTTTTTCTTTTTTTCTTTTTTTTTGATAGCCTGGATGGACAGTAGGGCCTTGGGAAGATGGAATTAGATTTTAATCCTTAAACAGATGCCAGAGTACCTGAAATTGCTGTCACATCGGGAATCCCAATCCAGACTGTAGTGAGATGTGAATATATGGCGAGAAGACCATGTTGCAGCCCTGCATATCTCTTCCATGGAGATTGGGCACAAGTTGGCCACCAACACAGCCATGACTTTGACAGTGTAAGCTGTGACATTATCATCAAGGCTCAGGCCAGCCTGGGCATAAGTGAAAAAGATGCAGTCTGCCAGCCCAATTGAAAGCGTGTTTGGAAACAGCAACCTCTAGCTTACTGGGGTTAAAAGAAACAAAGAGCTGGATGGACTTTCAGCGGGCCTTTGTCCACTCTATGTAGAAGGCTAGGGCTCGTTTACAGTCCAGCAGGTGCAGCACCGCTTCCCCACTATGGGCATGAGGCCTCAGGAAGAAAGTTGACAGAATGACTGTGATTAAGATGGAAAGCGGATACCATCTTTTGAAGGAAGAGAGGATAAGTGCACAGGATCACTCCATTATGAGTGAACCTAGTGTACAATGGATGAGCCACTAGAACTTGGAGCTCACTTACCCGCCATGCTGATCTAACCACCACCAGAAACAAGACCTTCCAGGTCAAGAACGTCAGAGGGCAGAAATCGAGCAGCTCAAAGGGAACCAACATGAGCTGAGCCAGAACCACATTGAGGTCCCAAGTCACCACTGAGAGCTTGAAGGGAGGCATCAAGAGAAGCAGACCTGCATGAAGCGAGCCACTAACAGCTGAGCCAAGATGAATCTTCCTTCTATTCCACAATGGTAAGCCCCAATCGCGCCGAGGTGAACCTTGACAGAGTTAGACTTGAGACCTGACTCCAGTAGTTGTACAAGGTACTCGAGCAGTCTAAGTGGAGCAAGTAAAAGGATCTAGTGCCTGTTCTGCACACCAGATTGCTAATTTATTCAATTTGAATACATAAGACCTTCTCATCGAGGTCTTCCTAAAGGCTAACAGAACATCTGTTACTCTGTCAGGTAGGTTAAGCTCTGAGACGACTAGCCTCTCAACATCAAAGCAGTTAGGGCCAAGGACCGGATGTTGGAATGTAGCATCCTCCAGTCTTCCTGTGATATAAGGTCTGGGACAGAGCCCAACCGTAAAGGTTCCCACTGGAAGAAATACATAGAAACACTCTGCAAACAGAATGCCTTGCCTCAGTTATACATGCTAAGCACAGATAAATCCTCACCAAGTACAGAACAGAAGGGGAAACCATGGCTGTCCAGCAGAAGGGGAAACCATGGCTGCCTGGGCCAATACGGCATGATGAGTATGATCATACCCGTCTGTCTGGATCTTCAGCAGGGTTTTTGCTATAGGAGGATACGTGTATACCAGGCCCTCCCCCCAGTGCAGGAGAAAAGCATCCGGTGACAGCCTGCTGCGCAAGGCAACTCTGGAGCAGAACTGGTCCACTTGGGCATTTTGTTGGGTGGCGAACAGGTCCATTGAGGTGGTCCACCACTTCTGAAAGATGCAGGCCGCCGCACCCCTATCCAGTGTCCATTCGTATGGAAGGAAAACCCGACTCACCTAGTCTGCCAGGTTATTCTGTTCCCCTGGCAGATATGTGGCCCGGAGCTCCATTTCATAGGTGATGGCAAATTTCCATAACCGGACTCCTTCCCAGCACAGGAGATATGAACCTATGACCCCCTGCTTGTTTATGTAGCACATCGCAACCCGATTGTCGGTCTGAATCAAGAGAATCTGGTTGACTAGCCATTCTTGGAAAGCCCTGAGGGTTATGGCTCACAATTCCAAGAAAATTATCTGAAGCAGGCTCTCCTGTTTGGACCAGATGCCATATGAAGGCCTTTCAGATGCATTCCCCAACCTAGTTTGGAAGCGTCTGTTGTCAATGTTTTTTGAGGTGATGCTTTCTGAAAGGGGAGACCCTTGAGCAGGTTCTGATGATCCAACCACCAGTGCAGAGACTGAATGAGAGGGCCAGTGACAGCCACCCAATCCCGAAGGTGGCATGGGTATGACATGTACAGTAAAGGCCATGTGGCTGAGCATGGTCAGCATCCCATGAGCCATTGTCTGGCGACTCTGCTGGGTATCTTTGACCAAGGCCGTCATTCTCTGGAATCAGTCTAGCGGAAGCAAGGCCTTCATCTGAGCTGTGTCGAGGGCAGCCCCTATGAACTCCAGTTGTTGGGCGAGCTGAAGGTGGGTCTATAATTGACTACAAACCCCAACAGCTCTAGCACCTGAATGGTCAACTGTGTTGATTGGCTTACAAAAAGCACCACTCTAGACGGAGTCCAGCAGTCATCCAGATAAGGGACGTTAGTGTTCTGAGAAAGGCTGCTACCACCGCGAGGCACTTTGTAAAGACTCGGGGCACTGAGACCAGCCCGAAATGTAGTACTTTGTACTTAAAAGTGCTTTTCTGCCAGGAGATACCTCCTGTGAGTAGAATGGATCGGTATGTGGGTATATGTGTCCTTTCAATCCAGGAAGCATAGCTTTCTAAAGATAAGGGAGACAGGTATCTAGAGATACCATCTTGAACGTTTCTGGCCCCAGGAAGGTGTTGAGGTTTCTGAGGTCCAGGGTAGGCCAAAACACCCCCATCCTTTTGGGGACCAGAAAGTACCTGGATTAGAATCCCAGTTCAATCTGCTCCTGCCGCACAGGCTCAATGGCAAGACTGGCCAGAAGGGTGGAGATTTCTACTAGAAGGAGGTTTAGATGTAGAGGATCAAGGAGATACGCCTTAAGGGGACAATGTGACGGCAACTCGGTGAAGTGCAACATGTAGCCACTTTGAACTACTTATACCACCCATGAGTCAGACGTTATGAGGGGCCAACTGTGGGCAAAGAGGGAACCTTCCCTCCACCAAAGGACTCCCTTCTGTGGACACTGGAAGATTAGCTATGCTCCAGAGGAACCAATCAAAATCCTACTTCTGGCTTTGTTTGTGAAGTAGATTGGGCCTTTTGAGCTTCTCTCAACACTGTAAGCAAGGAGTCTGTGTTTTTTGCTGGGGGGGTTGAGGATTATTTAAGTACCTGCGCCTATGCGGGCAGTAAGCTTTCTTCTGGCCTTCACTTTGATACCTTCTGCAACAGGCAACTGGTTCGGACGTGTGTCTCAAAAGCATGATGAGGGTGACATGTTGCTTCTCTATGATACCTGCCTTTTCCTCCACCAACTTTCTATAGAGGTTCTCTCCCCGGCAGGGCACATCTGCCAGCTTATTTTGCACAAACTGTTCCAGGTCGGAAGATTGAAGTCAGGGGAGCCTGTGGCTTCCAATGCCCACTGCTGTCATTCTAGACACAGTCTTGAAGGCATCATAGGTTGCCCAGACCAGGAATTTTGAGCAGTGATTGCTGTGGCCCACCAAGGCATGATAGTGTTGTAGCTTCTCTGGGGGAAGAAACTGCCACAAGACGGTGAGATTGCGCATGATGACCTTTAAGAACATGCTCATGTAGATCTGGTAACAGTGTACTCAAGCCACGAGCATGGAGCTTTGGAAGCATCTCCTTTCAAAGGAGTCCAATGTCCAAGCCTCCCTATCTGGGGGCATCGGGAAATGAGTCTTGGTGCTCTTGATCCTCTTAAGGGTGGACTCAACCACCAAGGAGTTGTGCGGGAGCGGAGGCTTCTCAAACCCAGGAGTTTTTTGGACTATCTACATCAAGTCTGGCCTCCTACTGACCAGTGGTACCACTGTAGTATGTGGTGCACTGATAACCATCACTGCTTCCTTAGGGGCTGAAGAATATTGAAGGATCTCTAACTCCTCCACCCTGGGCTCATCCTCTGTCTCCAGTGAAAATGAGATGGCCTTTGCCATATCCTACACAAAATCCTGGAAGGATATGTCTTCCAGAGGAGACTTCCGCCTTTCGTGTGAAGGGGAGGGGTCTGATGGGAGCTCAGAAGACCTGCCTTCCAACAAGTTATCCAATTCCACATCAGTTCCCCAGTCATCAGAGTCATACTCCAAAAGGAAGTCAAAGTACCTATGAGACTTTGCCCGGAACTTCCTCCTGACTCGAGTGAGAGCTTCTACAGGATCAATGATGCATCAAGAGCTTCCGAGGTTTTGACAGGGCATTGGAACCCTTGACACTCAAGAGGGAGAAGGTCACACCAGGAACCAGCATTGCATCTCTTCGATGCCCTGGAATCGATGCCTCCGCAAGCAGAGTGTGCGTCTCTAGGATTGGCTGCACAAATCTCTATGACAATGCCTTGGACACCAAGGCACCAGCCAGCTGTTTCTCCAGCAGTGACACGATCTGAATTTTGAGTGCCCGAAGAGGCATTCCTCCATGACTGCTGATTCCAAAGACCCAAAGGCCTGAGCAGCTTTGACCAATGTTCTCCTGCATCCATACCGTGGTATTGGCATGGTCTCGGCTATCAGGAGCCGGTCAGTGTCCCTCCAAAACCCTGGAGGTTGAGGGGTCTTGCCTCTGGGGCACCTTGGTGGGCCGCTCGCACCCATCACCTCTGTTTGGAAGGGCTCCAATGCTGAATACATCTGGGTCTTTGCCCAGTGCTCCGATGGATCTCCCTTCGACATTGACGGAGGCGAGGTTGAATCCTCTCTCGAATCCAGGTGGAGACTGACTGATGGTCAGTGCTCCAGGGCACTGCAGGTGCTCAGCTCAGATTAAGCCTGAGAATTCTTAGTGTCAATGCACCATTGATGGATTCCTGAGAAGCCTTCGAGACCAGCAGCCGTGCCAAAGATGCTGAATCAGACCTCTGGCCAAAGAGGGATTCTGTCTGTTTATCTCGACCTTTCAGGCTTCTTATTGTCATCTGCAAGCACGAATTGCAAGAAGAGAGCTGGTGATTGGGACCCAGGCACTGAAGGCACCAGTTGTGCCCGTCTCTTACAGAGATGGTCCTGGCATACTTGGTGCATTTCTTGAGCCCGTTGCCAGTTTCTAGGACATGTCCGGGAAATGGCCATGGCAAAAATGAAATGGCTCACGGGTGACCATGTGCCCAGCTGGGCCACAGGGAAAACCACCGAAAAAAGGAAACTTTACCAAAAAGCACCAGAACTGATGAAGGAACCACAGTCCACCAGATGCAACTGACGGCAGCCACTAACACATATACTAACATGATATTTGTTCAGGAAGGACCCTGAAGGGGAAAAACACTGTTTACCAGTGGAGGACCAAAATAATGTCCATGGGGCTCCATGGAAAAATGAAAACTGGAGAACATAGTGCCGTGGCAGTAGGTGGTAAGGCAGATATGCAGGTGTAGTGCAGCCTCCCAAAAGCTTCCTATAAAGCAGGGGAGCGTTCCCGCGCAGGGCTCCATCAGAGACATCACCCATACGTAAGGGCTTACTTCCTGCTTTCCCACAGAGAATGCGCCATCCATAACAGAAGGGACAGATGGAATGGCATGGAAGTACATGTTTTCTAGGATTTACCATCTTCCACACTGCAGAGGCTTAGGGAGCTTTAGGAACTAATATGGTTTCTCGATAAACAAAATATAAGATATTGATGGCTATTCCCGTTTGCACTAATGTTTACAATCAGTGGGAAGTCTCACAAAATTAAAACAGCTGGTGAAGCTTGGAAAGCCCTGATCAAGGAAGAAATTGAGAACCTGCCTGATATTGCAAAAGAATCGGTGGCCCAACTCAAAAATAGTAAGAAAATGGCTCAGTGGCAGAGAGTGCCCTTGAAGGGCAGGAAACGCCAGAGACAGCAGGGAGAGAATATAAGATGATCATCTAATAAAGGAGAGTGACATGGAGATGTGGATATGGAGACCCAAGAGGCTGCAGAAAGGGTGGACCTTGGAACTAGTCAAACTCAGTGAAAATACACATGACTGAGCTTTGCTTAGGATGATAAAACACCAAATACTGCGTGGAGCTTCCAGAGCCTCCACACAGCTAAGCTTTCAGTCTTCTATCTTGTGTGCCCTCAGTGTGCCCTCAGTTCATGTAAGGCCTACTGGCCAGGGACACTTGTGATATAAAGCTACTTGGAACAGAAATATTTAGATTTGCAGGGACCTGTTTTTTTACCCGAGTCTCCCACTTACTTTAGTAGCAAAAGTATCATTTAAATTTACAGGGTCCTTTGCACAGTAGGCAGATACATAGAAGTAAAAAGCAAGGAGGATGCTAGATTGCATACAAAGAGGAATTACCAGCAGAAAGGAAGAGGTACTAATGCCACTGTATAAGTCACTGGTGAGGCCTTACTTGGAATACTGTGTTCAGTTTTGGAGACCATATCTCACAAAGGATATAAAAAGACTGGAAAATGTTCAGAGGAAGGTGACCAAAATGATTTCGAACCTGCGTCAGAAGCCTTATGAGAAGAGACTTGAAGACCTAAATATGTACATTCTGGAGGAGAGGAGGGATAGGGGAGATATGAGTCAGACCTTTAAATACTTAGAGAATTAATGAACAAACAAACCTCTTCCAAAGACAGGGAAGCTGTAAAGCTAGAGGGCATACATGAAGCTGCAAGGGGGTAAATTGAAAGGCAATGTCAAGAAATACTTTTTCACTGAAAGGGTGGTGGATGCTTGGAATTCCCTCCCGATGGAAGTGGTGGGGGCAAATACAGTGACAGAATTCAAAATGGCATGGGACAGACACAGTGGATCCCTTTACAGCAACAGGATAAAATCAAAATAAACTTAACTATCAAACTTCTCAACAAACAGGGGTGTCCTATACGGAGCGGTGGGTTCATCCCTAAACAAAGACATGGGGAAGGGTGACCTGCATGGAGCGGCAGGTGCACCTGCTCTTGCCATCTTGCTGGGCGGACTGGATGGACCGTGCTGGTCTTTGTCTGCCATCATTTACTAGGTTACTATGAAGAGAAGCAGGGAGCAGCTGGTCTGTTAGCTTTGATATTGTATGAATGGGGATGATATGAGTGGATGAATGGAAGTGTGATTTATTTATTTATATTTATTTATTTAACGTTCTTATATACCGCACTCTTTCTCATCAGCGCGGTTTACAGTAAACGAAGTGCTCACAGATAGCAACAGGCTGTCGTGAGTTTACATGTAACAGGAGATCTAACAGGATTCAACTTAGGAAAACCTTATACCTTGTGATGATACCTGCTCTGTTCTGGTTGCAGTCTGTCTGCTGTGTTGCCCTGCCAAGAACTGCTGCCACCGGGAGCTAAAGCACTGGGGTGAGAGGACAGGACATAGGTGTTGGCCCCACCCCTTGATGCCATGCCATCAGCAGTGATGAAAGAACTAATCGATAAAACCTCCGTGGCCCAGGAAGGTCCCAGCTAAGAGGCATGGCCAAGGAACGTGCCACTTAGCACACCACTTGGACCCCTTTGAAGGCTGAATGGACACAGCTAGACTGAGGAGTGGACAGCCAGTATGGTGTGGGTGCAGGGTGTGTGGGGTGGCTCTTGCGTAGTATTGGAGTGTTGTTTGTGAGGATGTGTTTTGCTCGGGTGGGGGAGGCACAGGCCCAGGTAATTGAGTTTGTGGTAGGAAGGGGGAATTATGCTGGCTGGGGAATAAGATGGATGGATAAGGGTGGTTGGGGGAGTGGGTGTTGGTTCCTGTGTTGAGGGGCAGTGGGAGGGAGAGTGTTAAATGTGCTTTGTTAAATGCTCGCTCTGCTAGTCAGAAATGGCATGTCTTGCATGATATGATTATGGAGGTAAGTTTGGATTTTTTTTTATTTATAACCAAAATATGGTTTTCTCAGATTGATGGAGGGTGGGGAGTTTGTTGATCTGTCCTGATCATTATGCTTGTTTGCAGGTGGCAAGGAGTGGGAAAAGAAGGGGGTGTAAGCTTTAGTTTATAGTAGAAAGTGGATTTTGAGTCAGAGAAGATGGGAAGCCTCGAAAGCCTGTGAAGGTTTGTTGGTATAATTACACTGGTTGGGGAAGGTGGGTTTTTTTTTTTATGTTCTACTGTCCTTCGGGTCTACCCCAGCAGCAGTGGGGGTAAGATTGTGGAGGTACGATTGAACTATTGGGATTTGACTGTATTGGGGGATTTTAATTTGGCAAGAGGGGATGGTCAAAAGCAGTTCTTCTCCTTCATGCTGCAGGATATGGGGTTTGTTCAATTGGCAAGTGGTCCTATGCATGTTGAGGGGAACAATTTGGATTTAATTTTTGGGTTAGTGGAGGTGGTAGAATGATTTGTTCCATCCGTTGAGAAAGGGTAAGGGTTCCCTAGCTGGAGTGAATGGGGATAAACAGGAGGTAGTTTTTGTTGGAGGAGGGGGGACAATTGATGAGCTGCAGCATTAGGAAGCCGCCATGGGTCAGAGAATGGTAGGGCAGGAAGAGTTAGTAGGTGATCAGGTGAAAGATTGGGTGGCAGCTATGAGGGGGGCATTAGAGAAGGTAGCACCTCTGAGACAAGTGAAGGTTCGGGAGGGAAAGCTGCAGAATAGGGCTTGGTCTTCTTCCATGCTGCTGGTGGTGGTGTGAGAGTTACAGTACACCTGCTGGAGCGTCATTGGCAGAAATCCAGAAATGGGGTGTGGACAGAGAGCTTTGGAGGAGGAAAGCAAATGAATATTGGCGGCTGCTCCAGGAAGCTAAGCAGAGCAAGGGGCTCCACGAGGCTTTTGGCAGCCGGGAATAAGCCTAAGGAGCTATTTTGGATAGCATGGCAGTTGATGGGCTAGGATGATGGGGAAAAGGGCTGTGTGTTGGAGGGAAGCTTGGACATGGGGGCGGTGGCAGATTATTCTGTTGGGAAGGTAGAGGCATTGAGGCGTTCAGGGGTGGGTGGAGGGGATGGGAAGAGGCGCAAGTTGGGAGAAAGATGAGCTGGTAGAGAGGGTTAAGTGGCCTTCCTTTTTGCATGTTATGTGAGAATTATTGCAGTGTTTCATACAGGACCTGAATCTTACTTGGATGCACTTGAACCTATACCTGGGCAACTATTGAAAAAGGGCTCGGAAGCTGTCCTGGATTAGATGATGGATCTTGTTAATGCTTTCTTGGATCACAGCCTTTATCCACAAGACCTGAAGGAGGCAATGGTGGTTCCCATTCATAAGAAAGGTAATGAGTTATACTGTGAAAACATTTGACCCATACCCTCCTTGATGTGTTTTGCAAGATCCTAGTGAAGGTTGCGTTGATGCACTTGAATGTTTTTTTGGATAAGGAGGGGAGCTTGATTGGGAGCAGGTAGGCTTTCATTGGGGGTTGGGCACAGAATCCCTGTTAGTGCCAGTTTTGGATCGGTTATGTTGAGTGAAAGATAGTGGAAAGGTGTCAATGGTGATTATATTGGACCTGTCCACAGCCTTCAATTTAGTAGCTTGGGCGATCTTATTGGAGAGGTGTAGGGCCTTAGGGATAGGTGGCGATGTGTTAAGGTGGTTCAGTTCATTTTTGTCTGGATGGCAGTTATGGGTTCATTGGGGGAGTCAACTTTCCTCCATTCGGGAGGAAAGATGGCCGACACGTGTTAGCCACTGCTGCCATCGCGCTTAGTTTTATTACCTGTTTTCTATTATGCCACGTAAACAGAAGGCCACAAGCCGGACTGTCTTGGCGGTTTCGGATGCAGCGGTTAAGGGCCCTTTAGATACCTTCTTGAGGCCCGCTGGTGTGGTAGAAATTCCGGTGCTTGGCTCGTTGGGGGCGTCGGGAGCTGAAGGAGGCTTACCGCGCCCCTCTGAGCTTCAGGTTACGCTCAGACCGGAAGTGCGGACTCCCCCGATCCAGCCAGCAGTGCTTGCTGTGGCTGCGGTGGAGAAGGAGCCCCGCGACATCAGAGGACCCAGCGCTGGTGTGCCAATGAGTTCTCCAGCGTTGAATATCTCCACAGCAGCTGTTTCATCGACTGCGGAGCCTAGTGGTTCAGTGGAGAGCCCAGCCATGATTGGAGTCGGTACATCTTCGGCTCCTGTAGCTGGCTCGGAGGCTCTTTCATCTATTGCCACTGACTTGCGGATTTCTAAGCCTGTGAAGTCTGTTTTACTTCGCCCAGCAGCAGTAACTTTGGACTCTCTTTGGGAGGGGCTTCAGGTTCTGCAGCACTCCTTTTCCTCTCAATTTGGAGCTTTACAGAGTGCACTAGCTGCGATGTTACAGTCGACTGATCAGCAGAAGCAGGAGGTGCCCAGTATATCTTCGAAGGTCGCCTAGTTGGGGGTTAAAGTGGAGGGTGCAGCGATCTTGTCAGGTACTGTTTCTAAGGACTTACTTACTATCCATGGAAAGATAGAGATGTTAGAAAACTCTGTCCGTAAGCGGAATCTGCGCTTGTTGAATTTCCCTCGGGTTTCTGCTGTGTCGCCAAAGGATTTATTTAACACCTATGCTTCATCTGTTCTAAAACTCCCTGTGGAGTCTGTTCCTCCCTTGGCTAGGATTTTCTACCTTCCAACAGCCAAGCGTAAGGCCCATGGAGCTTCTTCGCCAGTACATTTTCCGCCATTGGACGCTTTGGATTTAACTGGGTTTTTGGAAACTATGGATCCAGGTTATTTATTTTATTTATTTATTTATTTAATTGGATTTTTATACCGCCTTATCATACAATCAAAGCGGTTTAACAAAAGAGAAAATTAGTAATAGTGAAAAAATCTGTGATAATATATACATAGTTTGTAAATATATGATTAAATGTCTTGGGAAAAGGTGCACTATATATATTGTGAGCTATACTATAAAGTGAGCTATTGTACAATGTATATATAAATAATTGCTTTCTTAAAAATTAATTAGTTGATTGCATGACCGTAGTGCTCCGTAAACAAAACTGTTTTCAGTTGTTTTCTAAAGTCTTTGATGTCCTGAGCTGCTCTCAGATCATTAGGTAGGGAGTTCCAGATGGAAGTCGCAGCAAACGAGAAAGCTCTCTCAGAGGTCTCCTTGCGTGTTTTTCTGATGTCATTTGAGGAGCTGATTCTATTTTCAGATACACTTCTCCTAGGTCTGTTGCTAATATCTGACCGGATAAGATACGTCAGACTTTTTGCAGAACATTGTTGCTTTATCTTGAAAATATAAATTACTGTTTTGTATTTAATACGAGATGATATTGGTAACCAATAAAGCTCCTTTAAGATAGGAGTTATATGCTCTTTACTTGATAGACCAAAAATTATACGAGCAGCGGTGTTTTGTGCTAACTGTAAAGGCTTCAGTGACTGCTTAGCTAGACCCAGATATATTGGATTGCAGAAGTCAAGTAATGGTGTAATTAGAGCATGACAAACATTGCGGAAGTGAACAGTTTCCAGAAGCGGCCTTAGTCTTCTGATGATTTTCATTCTATAATAAGCGCTTCTAATCGTCTTGTTTATGTGTGATCTGAGATTTAATTCCTTGTCTAGAGTAACTCCAAGATATCCCGAGGACTACCCTGCTTCTTACTGTGGCATTGGAACATGATCGTGATTTGCTTTTGAGACTGTACTTCAAGGCTAGGAATGAGCCCTTCATGGGTGGGACAATTTGGATGTTTCCTGATGTCTCTAAAGCTACTCAAAAGCGCCGGCAGCAATTTTTGTTACTGAGGCCTCGGGTTCTGCAGCTGGGAGGATTATTTTTTCTATGTTACCCATGCAGGTGTTTAATTAAATATCAGGGTGTCATTTATACCTTTTTTGAGCCAACACACTTAACTCAGTTTGCTGCTAGCAGGGATGTGCCTCCATCCTAGCTGCTGGGTTTCTCACTGTTCCCCCCCACATGGGTTTGGGGGGGCGGGGGAGTATGGTCCATTAGGAATTAAATCTGCACCAGGTTCATGTCTTATTTCCTGCTATTCTTCTTTTGACTTGCAAATTGTGTCTTGTGGGTTAGTGAATCATTGTATGACAGATTTATTGTTAAGATAAGGGAGTTTCTCCCTATCCTTTTTCTTTCATATTTTATTTCCTGAATTGTATTCTTTTCTGTAACAAGTAGTCTTTTTGTTTCTTATGTAAAATTTAAAAATCGCATAAATAAAATATTTAAAAAAAACAACCCTTTCCTCCATTCATAGCTCTGCTCTTTAACATCTTCATGAGTCCAGTGGGAGGGATCCAGTTGGTGGTGGTGGTTGATGAGAATGAGCTGGCTGTATTGGAGCATGTGAACAATTGTTTGGAGGAAGTTGCAGACTGGCTGTGGATGAATCGGTTGGTTCTGAACGTGGGCAAATCAGAGGTGCTCTTGTGTGGGGGGTCTTGGTAGAGGCCAGTTTGCTGAACTGAGCCATGACTGGTGTGGTTTGGCTAGCTTGGAGGCATGAGATTTGGGACTTGGGGATAATGCTGGTTGCGGACCTGTCTTTGCAGGTGCAGGTGTCGCACATGGTGTGTGCTGTGCTGCCTATAGTAAATTGCAAGTGGTGTGGCAGCTTCTTCCTTTTTTGGATATGGAGGCCACACGGCTTCTATTACAGGCTCTTGTGCTTTCAGTTTTGGACTACTGTAATATTCTGTACATGGGACTTCCAGTGTATTTGTTGAAGAAAATGCAGGTGGTATAGAATGCTGAGGCCCACCTGCATTTGTAGCTTGGCAAATGGGATTCGGCATCAGAGGTGCTCCATCAGCTTCATTGGTTGCCAGTACAACAGAGATGTATTTTTAAGTTGCTGGTATTGACTTTTAAGGTGGTTAGAGGCCAGGGGTCCAGCTATCTGCAGAATATGTTAACCTGGTATCAACCAGGTAGATTGTTAAGGTAAAGTCAACAGCAGCTTATTGAGATTCCTGATTTTCGTCAGGTGTGGTTACAGAGATGACAAGAACGAACATTTTACAGTGGTTATGCCTACTTGGTGGAATAGATTACTGGATGGGCTGTGGAAGGAATTGGAGTTGGCCACTTTTAGGAAGGCTTTACAGACCTTGATGTTTTAGGTTGGACTCGGGCTTAGAAGGTTTTCAGTTTGAGGTGGGGGTTGGGGGATGAGAGTTGGAGTTGGTTTTGTATGATTGTGACTATTTTGTTTTACTGCTATGAATATGCTGGCATATGGCAGTATAGAAATGTTTTAAAATAAATAAATGGTCAATGAATGTTTCAAGGGGGTCGCTATCTGGTTCTGGGCTACTTCTCTTGATTGTGGTTGTAATGTGGGGAGGGGATTGGGAGGACAAGAGGTGAGGAAAGAATAGATTGGAGAGAAAGGAGGCGATAGGAGACTCTTTTGGGAAGAAGTGGGATGGGATTTAGAGGAAAAAAGAGGGCTATGGGTAGGAGTTAAGGAGATATCTACATAGATAAGAAAAACTGCATTTTAGGACTATAAATGCAAAGGGATGAACTCCATTTTTAAAGGTTAGATGCTCTTCTGGGAAGCTTTGCAAATTAAAGCAGATGTATGTATGGTACAAGAAAGACATCTAAGAAAAAGAGATCCAAGACTCAGTAAATGCAAAATATACCCATGGCGTACTAAACACAAATAAAACATAAACCCTACTTTGCATGTCATCCAGAAACAAGGGGGTAGGGGTGCAAATATTTGCGGTTAAGGAAGTAGAATTTGAAGAACTAGCATAAGGGATAAGGATGGGAGATACTTAATTTTGAAGGTTGAAATAAATAAAGTGCAATTTATAATTGTGAATATTTATGGTCCAAATGGGTGGACCAATGAAGGGTTAAGGGAGGGATTGATATTCATAGAAGGAAACTATAATGTTGTTCTACAATGGACAGAGCTAGAGGAAGGGATGGTCAACAAAGAGAGAGCTCAGCTGAAACGTTTTAGTAAGGACTAGAATCTATAGGATGTCTGGAGAGAGCTGCATCCCAACAAAAGAGATTTTACTTTTTTCACCACCCCATGGAGGTTACTCATGCATAGATCTATTTTTTGCTTGCTAGCAGCTCACTCTCTCTTGTAACACAGGTGAACATCACTTGGTTAGATCATGCTGTAATCAGACTAACTGTACAAGTGGGAGAGGAAGATTGTGACCAGAAGTACTGGCGACATTTTTTTCCTTTAAGCGCCACCAAGTCAATGCTGACTCTTGGCAATCCAGCAGCCCCTGGGTTTTCTTGACAAGTTATGAATGGAAGTAGATTGCCAGGCCTTTTCTTCCGAGGCAATGGAGGATAAAGTGACTAGCCCAAGGTCACAAGGAGTGCCAGTAGGAATCAAACCCTGATCTCTTGTGTACTAGGCTGTTGATCTAACCACTAGGTTACTCTTCCACCACTGGAGACTTAGTGACACAGCTTATTGAATTATAAAGCACTAGTACAATCCTCTGAGTTGCCATAAAATAATATTTTACATTTAATATCACTGGAGAGGACTCTAGGGGCAAGATGGCGGCAGGAAGTAGTCTTGGGGTGGTGGTTTTCCACTGACCTGCTGAATTGGAGCAGCGCGGGACTTTTCGCTGAGGAGATGGGGCGGCATAAGCAGAAACAGGCCAGCCTACCCTCGGGCTTGGCTGTTGACATCCCTGCTCTGCAAAGGACTTTAGCGGCATGTGGATTCGTCACCTCTTCGGCAGGACTGCCAGGTGTTGCGGTAGACCTGAGTGCATCTAGGGCTTGGCTTTCGCCAGAGCACCGAGCCCCCCCCCCCCCTGCTGAGACTCAGAAGTTCAGTTGTGGTAGATGTAGTGCCTCCCCATGGTTTGCCAGTGTGCATGCTAGTGAAGGGGAATGAAGATGGCTCCATAGCTTTCCCGGTGACCAATTCCCCTACCAAGCTACCTTCGGGGGGCACTGAGGGAACAGCGGGGTCAGCTTCCACATATGTGGCCTCATTGGGAGCAACTGCTGAAGTGGGACTGCTTCCAGGGTCTGGAGTGCTGGTAAGACCTGACAAGATCACATTGGAAGCGCTATGGGATGTCTTCGCTACGATGAATACCTCCCTTCAAACTGTTGTGGGTTTTGTGAGTATGGAGTTGACTTCAATGAAATCTAAGGTATTGGAGGTTTCTTGGCTGCAAGAGGAACAAGCGGAGAGGGTGGTTTATATGAAAGAAGAGCTAGCACAACTTCGTGGTCTCTGTGTGACCCAAGCTAAAGACAAAACTTTGCTCTCAAGAAAGATAGAATATCTTGATAATCTAGTTTGTCTGAATAATTTAAGACTGCTGAACCTAAGTCACCTGTTCTGTCTTCCTTAGAGATGAAGCATAGGTATTTTCGGGAGGTTCTTATGTTCCCTCCAGAAAACCTACCTCCACGTTTAAGGGCTCAGTATTTCTCTGTGTGGCCCGGGGTGGTGGGATCAGTAATACCTCTTAAGGTCCTGGGGATCTGACCGGGTTCCTGGGAAGTTCTTTAGAGGTGGTCACTGAGAAAACTACTTTCCTTGTAACTCTAGCTTTGGAATCTGATAAATCTGTTATTCTTCGATCTTATTTTAGGAATTTTAATGTGCAGTTCTATGGCTCTCATATATGTATTTTCCCCCATGTGTCACGGATAACCCAACAGAGGAGGAAGGATTTCCTTGAACTTCAGTCAAGGTTCCTCTCCCTGGGTGGGGGGTTTGTACTGAGATTTCATTCTCGCTGTATAATTTCCTATCAGGCTAAGACATTTGTGCTTTTTGAGCCAGAGCAGCTTTTAGAATACAAGAGAGGCATTGCTAGTCAATGTGGTATCCCATACGGCTGATGCTTAAGTCTTTGCACTGTTTCAATTTATATACTTTTGTTTAAGGTTTACTTTTTTTCCTTAAGTGTTTTATCCTGTTGCACCCATGATAAATATTGTGGTCTAATTGGATGAAATTTGTTTGATTTGCAAAATTTCCTGTGTTACTTTGTAGCATCATATTTCTTATAGTATATGTTCTTTTTTTTTCTTATGTATATTGGAAACCACTAATAAAAATAAGTTTAAAAAAATCACTGAAGAAGTCTCCTGCACCAACGTTTGCGATGGCTTAATGCCATAATTCATGGCATATTGATTGGCCGGGGGGGGGGGAGGGGCTTACATAAAGAAAAAAAAAACACTAAGGCTACGGAGAACCTTAGACAGAAGATTGCAAGCCTCGAGGAGCAAGATAAAGCCAACCCTGCCACAGTCTAAAAGCTAAGTTCCTGGACGCCAAGAATAAGCTTAAGGGTTTAGACGTGCAAGAGGTCTATTGGCATCAATTAAGGTGTAAACAAATATACTATAAATAAAACAACAAAACTGGGAAGCTACTGGCAGCCCGTCTACAAAAGCAGAAAGAGTTAAGCCAAATGCATAAAATAAAGGGAAAGAAGGAGGGAATAATAATAAGGTAAAAAATATAAGAGAGCAGTTTTTCCATTTTTATGATTTATATAGAGTGCAACCGCGAGCGCCAGAATGTAAGGTGGAAAGCTATCTTAAGTCCATTCCTTCAGGAACTCTTAGCACAAAAAAGAGGGGTATTTGGAAAGGGAAATACTGCCTGTAGAGATTTACAGGGCAAATGATATCATAAAACTAGGAAAGTCACTGGGACTTGATAGGCTGATAGCCAACTTTTATAAAACTTTTAAGGAGCTAGTGCTACCTATCTTGGGGGAAGTCTAAGTTGGTATGGGAAGGGAGAGGGCAAACAAACTATAAACTGAGTGGGGATAATAGTAATACCAAAAGGTAGGGATGGATCCGGAAAGTTGTAGATCATAAAGGCATATTTCTCAATTTAGACAAACATTTTAGCAAAACTTAGAACAACTTAACAAACACATAAGGAAATTAGTTCACGATGAAGAATCAGGATTTATGGCAGAGAGGCAAGCCGGAGACAATATGCAAGTCTTGAATCTGACATATGTGGCTCGGGGATTTAGAATTCCAACACTGCTTTTGTCCATCAATGCTATTTGGACTTGATGTTTATCTTCAAAACCCTTGAGAGTATGGGGTTTGATCCCATGTTCATCATATGCATAAGGGCAATGTATCAGGAACCCCGAGCATACGTAAAAGTTAATGGAAAATATTCTAACATTTTTTAAAATGGGCAGAAGAATACAACAGGGATGCCCACTTTCAGCCCTTATTTGCGCTCTTTATAAATCTCTTAGTAGTGGGAGTTAGGATGAGTTCTGACATACAGGGCATCATGATGGGAGGGGTAGATCACCGCATTACACTTGTTATTATAAGTTGACCGCATATTACCATAACTTTGGTAGTGTGGGAGCTTGAAGAGTATGGGAGATTGGCTGGGTTTAAAATAAACAAATATCTTAATTACAAACAATAAATCTAAAGGATGGCCAAGCAGAGTCTTTGAGTAAAGTGCAGTTACTCACCTGTAACAGGTGCTCTCCAGGGACAGCAGGAATCAGTTCTCACATATAGGTGACGTTGGCACAGATGGAGCCCGCGCAGAAGCATCTCCCCAGCTTTCAAAAAAAGTCTTTGGGAGATGCCACCACACATTTATTTATTTTATTTATTTATTTAGTATACATTTGTATACCGCTACTTCCAGCGATCAGCAGCGGTTTGATTAGATTGGAAATTGTCAAATCATGACAGGAAATTTTTGAGGTATAAACACATGCGTGGTTCCCTTCCCGCCCAAGGGTGCCATCTTGCTCAGTCAGATGACATAGCTAGGACAGCAGTAAAAACTAAAACGGTAGAGAGGCACTTCCCAGGGGAGGAGGAAAGGTTGTGAGTACTGATTCCTGTTGTCCCTGAAGAACACCCGTTATAGGTGAGTAACAACACTTTCTCCAGGAATAAGCAGGAAGCCAGTCCTCATATATGGGACTCCCTATCTCCAGGCTGGCAAGGACTGAACCATGACAGCACTAATGGCGATCAATCGATAGCCGTGAGTTGCAGAAGGTGAGTCCCCAATGAGAGACTCTGCAGACCCTAGCATCTAGCAACACTATCACTCTGGTAGTCTGAACTCAGAACGGTCGGAAGGCAGGAATTGCCTACACCCCAAGAATATTATGGAGTACTGCCTGGCCAAAGGCACTGTCCCTGTGGGACTCACTCTCCAGGCAGTAGTGAGCTGCAAACGTATGAACTGAAGACGATGTGGCGGCCTAGCAGATCTCCATCACCGGCACTGAACAGAGGTTGGCCACGGACGTGGCCATTTCCCCCACGCAATGCACTGGGATCCGGTGCTCAAGGGAGAGGCCAGCTAACTCATAGGCAAGGGCAATACAGTCTGCCACCCAAGTGGACAGAGTTTGCTTAGTCACAGGGAGTCCCAGTCTACTGGGGTCATAAGACACGAAAAGCTGAGGAGCTTTATGATGGGCCTGGGTCCGCTGTAAGTAGAAGGAAAGAGCCCATTTACAATCCAGTGTATGAAGTACTAGTTCCTCCCTGCCAGCGTGCGGCTGCGGGAAGAAGGTGGGGAGAACCACCTCCTGGTTGAGATGGAAAGGGGATACCACCTTTGGGAGGAATTTGGGGTGTGTGCGGAGCACTACCCTATTCTTATAGAATCTTGTATATGGTGGAGGAACCTGGAAACCAGGGACTGGCTCAAGAGGGGTTTTCCTTCGATATTTATTTTATTTATTTATTTAACATGTTTTGTATCCCGCCTTTTCCTTCAATCAAAGCGGTTAATACAGCACAAAGTTAAACAAAGGTGAGGGAAACATACATTGCATTATCATTACATCACAACAAAACACTAGGAGTACAAACAGGGAACACAGTACATAACTTACATTACATTACCTTACATTAACTACAAACAGCATATCGCTGAACAGAGTGAGCATATAGAATAAGCATATAGCAGCAGATAGTGGGTCCCGCACGGTCCACCGCCTAAGGGCCACGCCATTGCTGAAGGGATTCTAAATGATTTGAAAAGTGCTCAGATTGGCTGCAGTTTTCTCTCACACACAGTTCCCAACTAAGTAGGCACAGCTGATTCTCACTCACTGCTCACAGGATCGTTGAAACCTTTGCTGAAGGGATTCTAAATGATTTGAAAAGTGCTCAGATTGGCTGCAGTTTTCTCTCACACACAGTTCCCAACTAAGTAGGCACAGCTGATTCTCACTCACTGCTCACAGGATCGTTGAAACCTTTGCTGAAGGGATTCTAAATGATTTGAAAAGTGCTCAGATTGGCTGCAGTTTTCTCTCACACACAGTTCCCAACTAAGTAGGCACAGCTGATTCTCACTCACTGCTCACAGGATCGTTGAAACCTTTGCTGAAGGGATTCTAAATGATTTGAAAAGTGCTCAGATTGGCTGCAGTTTTCTCTCACACACAGTTCCCAACTAAGTAGGCACAGCTGATTCTCACTCACTGCTCACAGGATCGTTGAAACCTTTGCTGAAGGGATTCTAAATGATTTGAAAAGTGCTCAGATTGGTTGCAGTTTTCTCTCACACACAGTTCCCAACTAAGTAGGCACAGCTGATTCTCACTCACTGCTCACAGGATCGTTGAAACCTTTGCTGAAGGGATTCTAAATGATTTGAAAAGTGCTCAGATTGGCTGCAGTTTTCTCTCACACACAGTTCCCAACTAAGTAGGCACAGCTGATTCTCACTCACTGCTCACAGGATCGTTGAAACCTTTGCTGAAGGGATTCTAAATGATTTGAAAAGTGCTCAGATTGGCTGCAGTTCTCTCTCACACACAGTTCCCAACTAAGTAGGCACAGATGATTCTCACTCACTGCTCACAGGGTGATGGTGAGTGGCTATGGCACTCAGATGTACCCTCACCAAGTTAGATTTCAACCCGGTGTGTGACAGATGCAGTAGGTATTGAAGTATGAATTGCACATGACAGGAGAAGGGATTTGCCTCCTTCTCCACACACCAGATGGAGAACCTTCCCCACTTAAAGGCATATGCCCATCTGGTGGAGGGTTTTCGGGAGGCCAATAGGATCTCCTCGACTTCTCCCGGGAGAATGAACGGGGCCAACGCTATTCTTTCAGCAGCCATGCTGTTAACATTAGCGACCCAGATTGGGATGTTGGAGGAGCTGTCCTCCTGGAACACGAGGTCTGGGGCATGGCCCAGTGGGACTGGAAGCGCCACCGACAGGGAAAGCAACAGAGGAAAATAAGGTTGCCTGGGCCACCCAAGTGCGATCAATATAACTGTTGCCTTTCTCACTATGGACCTTGAGTAGGGTCTTGGCGATCGGGGGGGGGGGGTGTCAGTGGGAACGCATAGAGTAGGCCTTCAGACCACGAGATCAGAAAGGCATCTGCCGCCATTCTCCCTGGGTACGGCCGGTGCAAGCAGAAGTAGGGCAATTGCACATTGTCTGGGGAGGCGAAGAGATCCATCATGGGTTTTCCCCAGAGGTAGAAGAGCCTTTTTGCCACCCAGGGGTTCAAAGGCCACTCATGTGGGCAAAGGACTCTGCTCGGTCTGTCTGCTAAGCTGTTGTCCTGGCCTGGAAGATATACCGCTCGCAGGAGCATGCTGTTGCAAACTGCGAAGGAGAGAACATAAGAATATAAGATGGTCTGACCGAGAATGGCATATCTTATATTCTTATGTTCTCTCCTTCTCAGTATGCAACAGCATGCTCCTCTGACCAATGTCCATCAAGCCCAGTATCCTGTTTCCAAAAGTGGCCAATCTAGGTCATAAGTACCTAGCAGTTTCCCCAAAGTACCTAGCAGTTTCCTCCTGGCAGAGGGAGTATGAACCCATGCCCCCCCTGTTTGTTGATAGAAAACATGGCAAACTGGTTGTCCATCTGGATCAGCACAGGTCAGTGCTGTAGGCGGTGGCAGAACGTTCGCAGGGCCAGGAAGATTGCCCTGAGTTCTAGGTCGTTGATCTGCAAGAGTGACTTCTCCTAAGATCAGCAGCCTTGTTTGTGGAGGTCCCTGCAATGCACCCCCCAACCCAGGAGGGAGGCGCCCACTTGGAGATGGAGCAAGTTTTGCCACCAGGTAAGGGACTCCGCTAGTTGGCAGGTGACCCTGACTCTGTCCCATGACTTGAGCCCACTGTGAGTGGAAGCACCATTGGGCTGTCTGCATGTACAGGAAGGCTAAAGCTGTAATGTGGACCATTGAGGCCATATGGTCCAGCAGGCAGAGGAGGTGGCAAGCCGGTACCAACTGGCGGCGCTGTATCTCTCCTGCCAGTTGTATGAGGCAGTCTGCCCTTTCTCTTGAGAGAATGGCCTTGACTTGTAATGTGTCCAACTGATCCCCTATGAACTCAAGACTTTGGACCTGAGAGAGATGGGATTTGGGGTAGTTGATAATGAACCCCAGGTGCTGTCGTAGGAGGGTCACTCACTCTGCAGCCTGATTTAGGCCGTACCTTGCCTGATTAGCCAGTCATCCAGATAGGGGAAGACAAAAGCCCCTTGCAGGCGCAGGTGGGCGGCTACCAATGCCAGGCATTTGGTAAAGACCCTCGACGAGGAGACTAGGCCGAAGGGCAGCACCCTGTACTGGTAGCGCCCTCCTCCCACTACAAACCGTAGGTACTGCCTGTGGGAGGGATGGATCAGGATGTGAGTGTACGCATCATTTAGGTCCAAGGAGCACAGCCAATCTCCCAGGTAAACTTAAAGCAGCACTGTTCCAAGGAAGAGCATCTTGAACTTCTCCCTCACCAGAAACTTGTTTACACTTCCCAGGTCTAGTATGGGCCTAAGACCCCCAGTTATTTTGAGGACAAGGAAGTACCTGGTGTAGAAGCCCTTTCCCCGTAGCTGTTTGGGTACAGGCTCCATTGCTTTGTCCCTGAACAGACCAGCGAGCTCTGAGAGCAGGAGGGTCTCGTGAAGGCGTCGTCGCACTGGCTCAGCTGGAAAGAACTTGGGTAAAGAGTAGTTACTCACCTGTAACAGGTGTTCTCCAGGAGCAGCAGGAATCAGTCCTCACATATGGGTGACGTCGGTGCCCCCAAGCGGAGCATTTCCCCAGCTTTCAAAGAAAGCCTTTGGGAATGCAGCACGCATGCGCGGTCCCCTTCCCGCCCAAGGGTGCCATCTTGCTCAGTCTGATGACATAGCTAAAAGAAAGCAAAAATAAAGCATATGACTGCAACTCCAAGGGGAGGAGGGAGGGTTGTGAGGACTGATTCCTGCTGCTCCTGGAGAACACCTATTACAGGTGAGTAACTACTCTTTCTCCAGGACCAAGCAGGATGTCAGTCCTCACATATGGGACTCCCCAGCTCAGGGCTACCAGAGGCCCCAAACTGAAACAATGAGCTCCCTCTAGAGCCTCAGCAGGCAAGAACAGAATCTTCTCTGATAACGTCCCCGAATGGTAGCCCAACACCAGGGCCGGAGGGTAGGAGTTGCCTAAACCCCAAAGAGATTATGGAGTACCGCCTGCCCGAAAGCACTGTCCCTGCGGGACTCCCTCTCAAGGCAGTAGTGGGCCGCAAAAGTCTGGCTTGAAGACCAAGTAGCAGCCCGGCAGATGTCTGCCAACGGAACAGAGCGGAGATGAGCCACTGACGCAGCCTTCGCCCTAACACGATGAGCCCTAACTCGACCCTGCAATGAGAGGCCGGCTGAACAGCCCTTCGGTGCTCCCGCATACGGTCAAGGTAGAAGGACAACGCCTTCCTACAGTCCAGGGTATGCAAGACCATCTCAGCCCGGCTGGCATGCGGCCTGGGAAAGAAAGTTGGAAGAACCACCACCTGATTGAGGTGGAAGGAGGAGACAACCTTTGGAAGGAACTTAGGGTGAGTCCGTAAGACTACTCTGTTCCTATAGAACCTAGTATAAGGAGCATCTGATACTAGGGCCTGAAGCTCACTCACTCGCCTCGTTGAGTAAGTGGTGTGCTGAAAGAGCACTAAGGTGCATTCTCACAGAATTGGACAAGGCCTAGGTTGGACAGGTGAAGCAAATATTGCAGCACCACTGGTACCAGGCATGAGAAAGGATCTTCGTTGTGCTGAGTTCACCAGACAGAGAACCTACGCCACTTAAGGGCATAAGACTTTCGGGTGGATTGCCTCCTAGAGGCCAAGACCACGTCCTCCACTTCCCTAGGCAGCAGTAAGGGTGCTAGAACTACCCTTTCAGCAGCCAGGCCATCAACTGTAGAGACTGGAGATTGGGGTGTAAGAGATCCGTGCTCCTGAGACAGGAGACCGGGTTGCATCCCCAGAGGAAGAGGAGTGTCCACCGCTAGTTGCAAAAGAAGTGGGAACCACGGTTGCCTCGGCCATCTGGGGGCCACCAGGATCATCGAGGCCCTGTCCCTGAGCACTCTGAAGAGTGTCTTGGGCACTAGAGGCGTGGGAGGAAACGCATATAGGAGGCCTGTGGACCAAGGAATGAGAAACGTATCCGCTGCTACTCGGAGAGGATGCGGTTGTCTGGAACAGAACCTTGGAAGTTGACGGTTCAGAGGACTGGCAAAGAGATCTATGGTGGGAAGACCCCATCTCAGGAAGATCTGTTGAACCACTAACGGATTCAACTGTCATTCGTGCGGCTGCAGGATCCTGCTCAACCTGTCTGCCAGGTGATTCTCTTGACCTGGGAGACAGACCACTTTGAGAAGAATGCCGTGATTGACTGCCTAGGAGCACAGGCTCTGCACTTCCTGACATAGAAGAAGGGACCCTGTGCCCCCTTGTTTGTTCACGTAGAACATAGCAACCTTTTTGTCTGTTTGGACCAAGACAGACTGGTGAGAGAGTAGATGGGAGAAGGTTCTCAGGGCTAAGCGGATAGCTCTCAGTTCTAAGAGATTGATCTGCTGAGCAGCCTCCCAAGGGGTCCACAGGCCTTGAGTACATGCTCCTTGGCAATGTGCATCCCAACCCTGAAGAGAAGCATCGGTGGGCTTGAGACAGACACTTGAGAGTGTAGAGGTGTCTGAAAAAACACCCCCAGCAGTAGATTTGGAAGATGAAGCTACCACTTCATAGAAGAGGCTAGTAGCGTGGATACCCTCACTTTGTCCGTAAGGCATCCTGTGGCTTGGTGCCACTGAGTTCTGAGGCCCCACTGAGCTGGCCTCATGTGCAGCCAGGCATTTGGGGTGACATGGACTGTAGAAGTCATGTGACCTAAAAGCCTCAGGAATTGCCTGGCGGAGACCAGAGAATTGCTGTGGAACTGCCTGGCCAGATCCATTAATCTGTGGGCCCTGTCCACGGGTAAAAAGGCCTTGGCCTGAAGGGTGTCCAGCCTTGCTCCTATGAACTTCATGTTCTGTGAAGGGTGCAAAGCGGACTTTGCGAAGTTTGTAACAAACCCCAAGTGCTGAAGGAGAGCAACAGTGCGAAGGGTGTTTGATTGGCCTCCTGCGGAGACTGGTCCCTGATGAGCCAGTCGTCCAGGTATGGAAACACAAAGAGGCCTTGAAGCCTTAGGTAGGCCGCCACCACTGCCAGGCACTTGGTGAACACCCTGGGGGCGGAGGTTAGGCCAAAGGGCAGTACTCTGTACTAATAGTGGTTTCCTCCCACTACAAACCTGAGATATTGTCTGTGGTCTGGATGAATGAGGATGTGAGTATACGCACCCTTTAGGTCTAAGGAGCATAGCCAGTCTCCCTGCTGGAGGTAGGGCAGCAGGATTCCAAGGGTGAGCATCTTGAACTTTTCCCTTTCCAGGAACTTGTTGAGATTTCACAAGTCTAGGATGGGTCTGAGGCCTCCTGTTCTTTTTGGTACTAGAAAGTACCTGGAATAGAAGCCTTGACCCCTCAGGTGGTGGGGCACCGGTTCCACAGCCTGTTCCTTTACAAGACTTGGCAACGCCTGCAGGAGTAAGTCCCTGTGCAGAGGGAGTCTTGGAGGCTCCCCTGGAAAATAGGAGGGGGGTACCTGGTGAAAGTGGAGAAGATAGCCCCTGTGGACTATACTGAGCACCCAGGTATCCCTGGTGACGGCTGACCACCTGTGGGCAAACAGGGCCAGCCGGCCTCCTGTGCTGATGGCCAGCTGAGGAGGAGAGGCTATGCCACTGGAGTCAAAACCCCGCTCCCTGCTGTGCAGGAGCCGGTGCTGGGGGCTTTCTGCCTACGGGGCCCATGTCCCTGCCCCCTTGGCCTGCTGACCCTGGTGGGGAGCTACAGAGGCCTGATAATGAGGGTACTGTTTATAGGCAGCTGACTTCCTCGGGTAAAAGGTCTTTTTTCCCGAGCCCTTCTTCTTCTGAGAAGGGGCAGAGGTTTTCCTGGACAGCCTAGTCCGGGTGAGAGTCTCGGTCTCGAGTTCTGCAGCCTTTTCAGCCATGGGCTTGCCAAAGAGGATTTCACCTCGGCAGGGGACATCAACCAACTTGTCCTGCACCCATGGCTCGAGGTCCGATAACTGTAGCCAGGCCTGATGGCGTGCACCGATGCCGGCCACGGCTACTCGGGCCGAAGCCTCGAAGCCATCATAGGCTGCTCGAGAAATAAACTTCGAGCACTCACGAATACCTGACGACAGAGCATTGAACCTCTGCAAAGGTTCCTCGGAAAGACCAGCAGAGAACCCGGCAATCTCCTTTGCCAGGTCTCGAAGGTACATGCCCATGTACAGCTGGTAGGGCTGGACACGGCAAGCAAGCATAGAGCCCTGGAAGCACTTCTTACCAAGGGCATCCAGGTTCTGGGCCTCCCGGCCGGGAGGCCCCAAGGAGTGCATCTTCTGACTCTTCAGACGATGCATGGCTGATTCCACAACCATGGAGTGGTGCAGTAATTGTGCCTTTTGGAACCCGGGGCTCTTGCGGACTCGATAGATGGAATCGACCCGCTTGCTTAAAACCGGCGTCAATGCCGGCGCCTCCCACATGCAGAAGAGCAACCGTTCCAGCATCGGAGGAACCGGAACAGTAAAGGCCTCCTTGGGAGGAAAGTCATACTGTAGGACCTCGAGCTCCTTGGCTCGAGGCTCCTCCTTGGGATCCGCAGGGAATGCCAAGGCCTTGGCCATATCCCGCACGATGTCCGAGAACCGGGTATCCTCCGGTGGGGACCTTTCTCTGAGGCTCGGAATCGGGTGTGTCCGAAGGGACGCACCGAGTCCGAAAGGTGTCGGGTGACTCCTCATCCTCCGTCTCCCAGCCGGACTCCTCGGAGGAGGAATCAAGTGGCTCCAGTCGGGCAGGCACCGATGCCATCCGCCCCGATGCCGAGGCTACCAGCGTCAACGACCTCGGTCCGGAACGGGAGGCCGAGGGAGACCTTGGCCGAGGATCGACTCGAGCGCGCATGGACTCGAGGAACAGCTCGGCCTTCGGGATCGACTTGGACGTCG
Organism: Ichthyophis bannanicus; assembly: GCA_033557465.1. Lineage (NCBI taxonomy): Eukaryota > Metazoa > Chordata > Amphibia > Gymnophiona > Ichthyophiidae > Ichthyophis > Ichthyophis bannanicus. The sequence continues at coordinate 812,445,509 of CM066032.1, read as the reverse complement.
ATGTCCCGGTGGTTGGGGCAGATGCACCGGTGAGACAAACGATCAGTGCCCGCTGCTGTTCCATGAAGGCAGCCAAGCAGCTCTCCAAGGCCGTCAACCTGAGTCCGAGCTCAGGAGACTCAGCAGCCCCCGACTCGAGCCCCGGCGGTGCCGGGCCCAACGTCGGCTCCCCTGGAGGAGAGTCCACGAGGACTACAGTACTCACGTGACCCGGGGACTCCATCTCTACACAGGCCTCTCCGACTCCGAAGACCCGGGACGGCGCTCGGGGCTATGCGACTTGGCCCTCGAGGAGCCAAGTGCGTCCACCAACGACGCCCTTGTGGGTTTTTTCTTCTTGCGATGCTCCCACGAGGGAGACCCCCTCTCAGAGGAGCCTCGACGCTGCTCGGGGCCGGAGTCCCAAGATGTCGAGGCCTCTGACGAGGTCCGGGTCCGACCGGACGCAGAGTCAGAGAAGATTCTTTCCTTTTGGTGCTGCCGACTCCTCAACGCCTTAGAGGACATTTTCCCACACGGGCCACAGATCATCGGGTCATGATCGGGTCCGAGGTACCGGAGGCAGCAGTCATGTGTGTCGGTGAGAGACATGAGTTTCTTACACCGATCACACTTTTTAAACCCGCTGGCAGCCATCGGGGGAAAAAGGGCCCCTGCAAGGTCAAAAGACAAGGCTGCCAGTGAAAACAGAAAAAATGGCGCGTACACTAGTCACTAAGGACAAAAAACGAAAAAAAGAGGTCCGAGCTTGATACCGATGTATCGGGCCCAGGTGGGAAAGGGAAACCGGCGTCGAACCGAAGAAAACGGGTTCACGCAGAATAAAATTGACTTTTTCCTCGGGTGAAACGAAAACACATCTGTCGGGCTCCGCAGAAAAAAGAAGACTGAGCAAAATGGCACCCTTGGGCGGGAAGGGGACCGCGCATGCGCGCTGCATTCCCAAAGGCTTTCTTTGAAAGCTGGGGAAATGCTCCGCACAGGGACTCCGTCGGCGCCGACGTCACCCATATGTGAGGGCTGACTTCCTGCTTGGTCCTGGAGAATACCTGTTGTAGGTGGAGGAGATATCCCGTCCTTACCACCTGCAGAAACCACTGGTCTGAGGTGACCTTGGCCTACCTGTGGGCAAAGAGTGCCAGGCGGCCCCCTGTGGGCTGGTGATGGCCTCCTGGGGGAGGGGAGGCCCTGCCCTGGGAGTCAAAAGCTCCCCCTGATTGGGCTGGAGCCGGGGCCTGGAGCTTCTGAGCCTTGATCTTCTGAGCTCCCTGGCCTTGCCTCTTAGGGTGAGAACCCTGCTGCTGGCCCGAGAAGGACTGGTAGCGGTGACTCAGTTGGAAGTTCCCTTTTCTCCCAGGAACAGGGGCTTTTTCCCCGAGAGTTTCTTGCGGTGAAAGGAAGAGGTCTTTTTTGACAGCCTCAGGTAGGTCACCACTTCGGCCTCTATCTTGGCTGCCGTGTCGGCCATGGTTTGCTGAACAGGATCTCTCCGGTGCAGGGGACATCGAGCAGCTCATCTTGGACCCATTGCTCGAGGTCCGAGGACTGTAGCCAGGCTTGATGTCGAGCCCCGATGCCAGTTGCATCTACTTGAGCTGCTGACTCAAATCCATTGTAGGCCCCTCAGGAGAGGAACTTTGAGCAGTCCTTGATCCCACAGGTCAGAGCTTGGAACCGTTGGAGAAGTTCCCTGGCAAGTCCCTCTGAAAATCCAGACAACTCCTGGATCAGGGCCTTCAGGTACATGCGTATGTATAGCTCATAGGCCTGGATTTGACAACCCAGCAATGAGTCCTGGTAGCACTTGCGCCCAAGGGCGTTGAGGGCTCTAGCATCCCTTCCGGGGGGGACAGATGAATAAGTCTTACGTCTCTGAGTTTTTGCATGGTTGACTCAACGATAATGGAGTTATGTGGGAGTTGGTGCTTGTGAAACCCCAGCCCCTTCCTGACACAGTATATGGCGTCAAGGTGTCAGCTGACCACTGGTACCAATGGCAGGGTCTCCCACATTCATAACAGTAGCTGCTCAAGGAACGGCTGCATCGGCACCGTGAGAGTTTCCTTGGGTGGAGACTCGAACTGGAGGATCTCTAGTTCTTCGGTGCGTGGGCCCTCCTCCGCCTCAGTTTGCACCAAGAGGGCTCTGGCCATATCCCTGACAAAGTAGTGGAAGACCACGTCCTCTGGAGAAGAATGGCGCCAGGGCACCTGGGAGACAGGTCTGAGAGGATGTCTCGGTGCCATCTGGCTTCCAGGGAGGCCTTGTCGTCGGTCTACCATTCAGAGTCGAGGGGAGATGAGTTTGAGGCCCTGCAACTCCTTGCCCTGAGGCCCTCGCTGAAGGGTCAGGGCGCTCCCAAGGACCTGGGGTCAGAGTCTCGGAAACTGGCCAGGGAGGACTGGATGCCCAAGGACTTATCCGAGGCCGATGGCGCTTGGAGCTCGGCTCAACTACTAGGGACTCCCCCACAGTCGGGGGGGGGGCCCAGTCATCGGGGCAGATGATGTGGACAAACTAGCCATCATTGCCTGCTGCATGGCCAGGATAGCAGTGATGTTCTGCTCCATGGCTGCCATTCTGGTTTCCAGGCCAGAAGGTTCCGCAGCTTTCGGCACAGGCACAGAGGATCTCGGGCCCGGCACTCTCACAGGTGCGTCCTCAATGAGGACTATGGTCTCGACTCGAGGAACCTCACAGTTTCCACCAGCCGAGGAATCCTTTTTGAGGACCTTCGTGGGACACTTCTCGGAGTTGCCAGAGTCCTTCCAAGCGATCTTTCTAGGTTTCTCCAGTAGAACCTCAACGGACCTCGAGAGTTTTTCTTCTTTCACTCGGGGTCAGAGGTCTTCTCGAAGAGTCACTACCGCAGGACTCCAAGGATGCTGGGGCCTCATGGGAAGTGCTGGGCTTGGAGCTCTGCATCGGGGAGTCCGGTGCCGAGTTGGACCTTGGGAACAATTTCTCCTGCAACTCTGACTTTTTCTTTTTTTTTTTATTAGTTTTAGGCATCATGGCCTGGCACAGGTCACAGGAGATGCTATCATGGTCCGGGTCCTAGGCAGCATAAGCAGCAGTCATGGGTGTCCGTGAAAGACATGGTTTGACTGCAGCAATCTCATTTTTTTAACCCATCGAGGGACATGGTGGGGGAAAGACAGCCAGGGTCAAAGATCCCTGGGTGAAAAAGGGTGCGAACCCCAGTTGAGGCAAACCTCGATCGAAAAAGGGGAAAAAGGCAGAGAACAGCGCCAGGCCTGGTGCCGGCTCGCGGCGGGAAGAGGAACCAGTAAGTAAACCAGAAAAGGTAACTTTTTAGGATATTTAACAAGGATTTTTCCAGGGGAAATAGGACAGATGTCCTTTGGGCTCCGCGGAAAAAAGTAGACTGAGCAAGATGGCACTCTTGGGCAGGAAGGGGACCATGCTTGCGTGGTAGCATGTCCCAAAGGCTTTCCTTGAAAGCTGGGGAAATGCTCCACGCGGGCTCCATCGGTGCCGACATCACCCATATGTGAATGAGATTAAGGAGATGTTTGGAGTTGTAAAGAGATTGTTGGGAGAGAGGAGCATTAAAAGACTGGAGTGGCCAGGGGATTTTAGTGCTTAAGATTTGGCAAAGTTTTCTGGTGCTAAAGGCCCAATTGAAGCAGTTTTTAATGTGACTGGTTAAGCTAGGGGGAAGAGGTGGTAAGGTACCAAACTGAAAAGGAACAAAATGTGATGTGTCAGGCTATGATCGTTTCCTTGGAAGAGTTTCAGGTTTGTTTGTTTTTGAAAGACACAGCAACTGGTTAAGTTAATAAAGGTATCCTGTTTTTTCAGCTGAAACTATGCCAGCAGCCATTTTAAAAGGATGTATGGGTGATTTGGGGTGGATGTGTGACAGCTTATACATCCGTATCATAGCAACTATTAGCAATAAATGCCTGTTCTCAGTCTTCGCAATTTTTTTTTCAGCGAAGCAATTGACAAAGGCAGTAAAAATATATTATTTGGGTTTGTAAAGTAAAACTATCTCAAGGAGAACTGTCTGACCTGTTTCTCCCATAGGGAAGTCATCAGGCGTAAAGCAATTGCTCTGAGTTTTGGAGTGCTTCCCAGTACCTGTACAGCACGCAAAATCTGGGCTACACATACCTGTAAAAAACAAAGAGAAATCATGGTATCAAAAAAACAACTTAAAACAGATTTGTTTCTGTATATTGAATATTAGCAGTCTATAAAGTCTATATGGTATACTTGATATGGATCATCTTCAAACCATGCATGCTTACCCCTCCACTTCAAAGTACTGAACCTGTCTATAGCTATCTATCCTCCACCTGTAAGCAATTTTGGATACATACCAACTATTCTCTATTTCTGCTTATTAATTCATTTTACATAAATTCACATGCGTCTTCCTCTGGCCTTTGGTACTGACTATGTTGATGATATAGGAAGGGAAATTTTATAACAGCCATCTAACTTGTACAGCAGGTATATATAAGTTACACCACTTCACTAAGGGAAACTATGTACGAGCATCTCCTTTGAAAATCACCCCACTGAAAGTACTTACACACATTTAAACCTGTTATTTAGTATGCACAAATTTCATTGTTTACTTTACACACATAAGATATGTATATGCATGCTAACACTTTCTGCAGAAAAACCTCCACTCAGAATGTATAAACCTAAGCATAAATAGGCTATATGCACATAAATTTACATACATAGTGTGGGCAATCTGATGAAAGGCTATTTGTGTGCATAAAATGCAGTTTTACCCTTGGAAATGTCTTTCAAAATTTCTCACTCAATCAGTAACACAAAAAAAATACACTAAGAGCATTTCCAGTGCAGTGTAATATTTGTGCCTTTAGAAAACTGGGCTCATTTTCATACAGGAACCACCATACAAAAAATGGAAGCATTAGTCAAGGTCTGAAAGCCTTGACAGCTGGCACTGCTGTTCAAAAGATTCATAACTGATTCGAACATTTTTTCGTCTGCTACCATACGTATGTCCAATATATGTATATGTACTTAGACGTATAATTACAACTAGCCATATTTGGCACACCAACTAAGGACACCCATTTTACAGCAAAAATAAATGTGTTGCCTCTGTTAAACTGAAACTTGGCCATGAGAGCTATTTGAAATGTACTCTAGAAATTGGATAGCCCAAAAGTCTAAATAAGAGCCAAGATTTAGCAGGAGGTGACTAGGGGGATCTGTGGCAGTTGATGATTACTTACTTTTTTTTTATTTATTCTTTATCATTTTACAATAAATCCAAGCATTAACACACTTGCATGGAAATCAGGGTACAGAAAAAAAAAACATTGATACAATATCGTTCCAAAAAAGGAAACCATTAACAATGAAGAAAAACAAGAAACAATCCTGTCCCTACTATAGCCCACATCATCATCAGGGGGAGAACCATTAAATATATAATTAAACTTAAATTTGAGAAGATAAACCTGACGGGATCTAACAACCAGGCCAAAAACCTATTACAGTGGGGCTGAGTCTAACTCAGCAGGGTGACAAGCACTCAAAAAGGACAGCAACTGTGATGGCTCATAAAAAATATACAAAACAGAATTCAATCCAATCATACATTTGCATGGAAATTTCAGAAGGAATTGACCCCTTCCCCCAACAACAAAACACCTGGGCAAAATAATAAAAATTCTTTCCTTCTTTTCTGAGTTTCCTTGGACAAATCAGGAAAAACCCGAACAGTCAATCCATGAAATATTACATTACGTTTCCTAAAAAACATACGCAAAAACCAATCTCTATCAGAACGTTACAATCAAAGTAGAAGAAGAAACAGTTTCAGTTACAGAAGTTTCCAAAATAGCAGATACATCCAATACATCACCTTGCTCTATACCAGGAATTATCCCGCCACCACCCACTTTTTTATCCAAAGGAAGATAATACATTTTGAGCATAGGGGGATGTGATTCAATGGGAACCCCCAAACCTTCCACTAAATATTCTTTAAACATCTCCTTTGCACTAATACCTGGAGCCTTAGGAAAATTTAAAAGTTTGAGTAAAAATCCTTCCCCTTTTTCCCCTCGTGGAACAGGTTTAACTACATTGGTTTCCTAAAGAGAAGAAAGCTCCTTTGCAAGTATTTCTGGATGCTAAGAGCCAGCTCAAGGTGCTCTCTGGGGGCAATTTGATGGTACACCAAATAGGTGTAGTCTGTGTCCAAGCCAGACAATTTTCAGAACCCAACTTTCAGAAGTTATAAGAGGTCAGCAGTTGATGTAAAACTGTAGCCTCCTTCCCTGAAGATGAATAGAAAATGAAGAGCTAAGACTTACCCTTCAGTGTCTCAGCCTGCTGTTACCGGCCCCATGGACCATTTTGTTGGGTCTCCGAGGCTGTAAAAAGGGAGATTCATATGGGTTTTGCTGTGGAAAGCACAGAGGAGCTCTTGCAGCTATTGGACCTAGATACTACACTGAATCCCAAGGTATAGTCACCACTGCCACAACCAAGGGATCCTATGTTTGCTGTATGAAAGCCTGCTCCATCGGAAGTCGGTGTAGTCGAGGCTCTATTGCTAGGGGATTTGACAGTGGAGGTGAGGACAATAGCCTCCGGTTCACCAGTGGTCCCATGGGAGGAGTGCTGGCGGTTGAGATGCCCATAGTTAGTGACCGGTGTGGGTAGTTTGTTGGAAGCTCCCTCAGGTGCATTGATGCTTATTTCCTTTGCTCTTAACACACCCGAAGAAAATAACGTTGGAGACTATTTGGGAAGCAATTACTAACCTGACACCATTGTTCATCGGACTTCTGATATTTCGATGAGAGAGTTGCAAAACTCTGAGAGGCTGGAGACTTATGTGAGTGTGACCGACAATTTAAAATTTCAAGTTGAGGATTGTGACCAAAAGTCGGTTGCATTTTCGGATACAACTATGGCTCACAAGATCGAAATTAGAGATGCTGAAAAATTCAGCCTTATGGTCAACCTACGGGTTCTAAATTTTCCTAGAGTATTTGGCATTTCTGAGATGGAAATGTTCAAAAAATACCTTATGGAGGTTCTGCTGGTTCTCCAGGATTTGATTCCACCACTAACTAAAGCCTACTATTTGCCTGTGGGTAAGAAAGCCTTTAGGTTCATCTAAGGATGCCAATATGGAAGTACTAAATGTGTCAGAAATTTTGAATTTGTCAGACCTGAATCTTGTACGCCTGTCATTCTTCTCATCACTTGTGCACTTGTGTTTGAAAGAGATTGGTTGCTTAAGATGTATTATAAAAAACGTGCCCTTCCCTTTTGTGATCTGACAATATTTGTATTTCCAGATATTGCCGGAGAAACTCAAAAAAGGCGCAAAAAATTTCTTCTTAAACTTGGCATGCTGCAACTAGGTGCTTTTTATTACCTTTGATTTCACGTAAATGTCTTATTGTCTATAAATCAACTTGATATATATTTTTTCAACTTAGTGACCTCCATACCTTTATCAACGCCAGGTTGCAAGTAGCATCAGCTTCCACTGACCAAAATGTGGCGCCCTAACCGTGCTTATGTATTAGGCCTTGGACTCTCTGCAGCCACCTTGTATTTTGATTACTCTTGTAAATTTTGTGTTCGGGATTAGTTCCTGCTGCCTGAACATATTCTTTTTGCACTCCTTTCTCGGTAAATGTGGACTATAGGGATGTTCATTCTAAATTTTTTCCGTTGGATGTTATTTCATTGTTTCTTTTATGCAATTCTTTTTCTGTAGAAGCTTTGTCTTGATTCAATGTAAAATTCAATAACTATTACATTAAAAAAAAAAAACCTAACTGTAACCTCCCTCTGACCAGAAGGTTTTCCGGTACAGTTACTGGAATATTGGCTATGTCCTCCAGAAGGCAATCAAAACCCCATCCCTGGTTTCAGTTGTGGAGCAGACTGAGCTTTCTGGGTCCTTTGCTGATGGGTACAAAAGTGAGAACCCTGTTTGGTTTGGGTGAAGCAGTAGGCAGGAGATAGTTATATCTATGAAAGTAAGAGATCCTCCTACAGACCCCCACTCCCCCCCCCCTAATACCTCCTAGATCAGTGGTTCTCAACTCAGTCCTCTGGGACCACCAGGCCAGTAAGGGTTTCAGGATATCAACAATGAATATGCATGAGATCGATTTGCATACAGTGCTTCCAATGTATGCAGATCTATCTCATGTATATTCATTGTGGATATCCTGAAAACCTGACTGGCCTGAAGAGGGTTGCAGCCTTCTGCATCTTATCTCCAAGGAGCTTCTATCCATGGCATCATCAGTGTGCTTGTTCTAGATATCATACTGTAAGTCTGAGGCCTGGCACCATGAGAATCTTTAGCACCAATACTCATGGAGAAAACTCTCAATGATAGCTCCACTGACTGACCTTTTCAATGCCTCTTTGGAGCCAGGAGTGGTGCCATAGGACTTGAGAGGGGCACATGTGGTCCCTTTACACAAAAGCAGAAGTGAGTATGTGGTTGAAAACGACAGACTGGTTAATCTGACCTCTGTGGTGAGCAAGTTATTGGAAATGCTGCTGGAAGAGAAAATAGTGAGGTTTCTGGAGTCCAATGGATTACAGGATTGGCGGCAACATGAATTCACCAGAGGCAATCTTGACAGAGAAATCTGATTCCTTTGACTGGGTGAGCAGGGAGTTGGACCGAGGGAGAGCCCTAATTGTGGTATACTTGGATTTCGGTAAATTCTTTGACACCATCCCACACAGGAGGCTTATAAACAAACTGAGAACCCTAGGGATGGGCCTAAAGTTACTGCTTGGGTTGAAATTGGTTGAGTGGGAGGCGACAAAGGGTACAGGTAAATGAAGCTAACTCTGAGGAGAAGGTTACCAGTGGTGTGCCGCAGGGATCTGTCCTTGGTTCAATTCTTTTTAACATCTTTGTTAGTGATATTGCAGAAGGGCTGTCAAGTAATGTTTGCTTCTTTGCAGTTACCAAAATCTGCAATAGAGTAGACACCCAGGAAGGAGTAGATAACATGAGGAGGGATCTAGCTAAGCTTGCCAGAATTTGGTAGCTGATATTTTAATGCTAAAAAACTCAGGGTCATGCATTTGGGCTGCAATAATCCAAGGGGTGAAGTACTTCGGTCCACAAAAGAAGAGCGGGACCTGGGCGTGATGGTGTCTGACGATCTTAAAACAGCTAAACAGATACAAAAGGTAACGGCGAAAGCTAGAAGGATGCTTGGGTGCATAGGGAGAGGAATGGCCCACCCATTTTATTTAACAGGTTTTGTATACCGCCTTATCATTAATTAAAGTCGGTTCACATGGAAAAACATAGCAATAGGCTTTTACAAAGAACAGGGAGTAGAAACGTGGAGGAGCATATGGGGTATTAGATACATTTAACAATGGCTAACTATGTACAGAAACATTGTTGCAAATGAGGTGCTATAGCTACATTTATCAGTATCTCTCACTGTGGCATTTGTTATACTAGGTAGGACCATAGTATTCGCGGAACAGATGGGTCTTGATGGCTTTTCTGAAGTCAAGTAGGTCTCCGATTGCTCGTATTGGGGGAGGTAGATGATTCCAAAGTTGGGGAGCATACAGAGAGAAGGCTCTGGTGCAAGTAAATTGCTTTGATGTTCTGTAGTTTGTTGGGGTTTCAATGTTAGTGTCTGTACTTCTTCTTGTTCTGGTTGTACTTGATTTCTGGATCAACGGTTGAAGAGTTGGTGAGGATAGATTATTTAATATTTTGAAGATTATTAATATGCTTTTGTATTTGTCATGTATAGCAACAGGAAGCCAGTGTAGTTGGTTAAGTGTTGGAGTTATATGATTGTATTTTTCAGTTCCTGTAATGATTCTCGCCGCAGTGTTTTGCACGAGCTGCAGAGGGAGAGTTGTTTTCCTTGGAAGTCCGTGATATATTACATTACAGTAATCAATTTTAGGGGTTAGTATGGCCTGACATACAGTTCTGAAATCGTTATTTGATAGTAGTGGTTTAAGTTTGTGGAGGGTCCTCAACTTGTGGTAGGCTGATCTGGTTGTCTTTTTTAGGTGCGGCTGGAAGCTGAGATGTTGGCCAAAAGTAATTCCAAGATATCTGACCTCTTTTTTTGTTGGTTAGGGTGTATTTTAGTAACTTGACTAGAATACCCATGACTTCAGATCAGTCCTCCAGGCATTAGTTATGCCATACTTTGACTTTTGTAACAGAACACTGCAAGGTCTCACTAAACAGGTCCTAAAAACAACTCCAGATGGCACAGCATGTTGCAGCACGGATAGCATGGAAGGCCAACAGATTCAAACACATCTCACCTTTATTATATAACTTACACTGACTACCAGTCCAAAGTCAAATACATTACAAAACGTTAATGACTACATTCAAACTCATCAGAGAGATAGCCCCATTCTACCTCACCTCCCTAATCAGCAAACAAGTAAAGACATGCTTAAAATGAGGATGCAACCAAAACAGTCCCTTAAGACTATCAAAAATCCATTAAAGCCACTAAAAAGCACAGTTACTTACCTGTAACAGGTGATCTCTGGGAACAGCAGGAATTAGTCTTCACATATGGGTACTGTCGGAGCTCCCCCGTGTGGCCAGGCGGTTGCCTAGTGATACGAGAGGGTTCCGATTGTCCTTTGTATAGATTCAGCCCAAATAGCATGTAGTTGTGTCCTTTAAAGGATTGGAGCCAAGTGCAAAGGTCGCAGGAATATTTCTTTATTTGAGAAATAAGGATTTCCTAACCAAATTAGATTCTTTGGCAAGAATAGTTTGAAGCTTACAAACATAAGTCAGGATACTTCTCCATATAAACACAAGCCTATTGAACAGTCCTTGGCTTGGTTTAGTTTAAACCTTTGTTCCACATGTAAAAACTCTTTTTACAACAACAGTCTGCTTTCTGGTCCCCAGGAGGCACTATAAATCTCCACTGTTACCTTCACAGCAGATATAGCAATATTCCCTGGTCCACCAAGAGACCTTTCAAGTGCAGTAGTATTTCTTCCAGTTACAATATGAACTTTTAGCTTCTTCCTGGCTTTCTTATCCAGGCAGCTTTTATCAGCCAAGCTACCATTAAAAGCCTAGCTAAAAGTTATGGGCTTTTCATAAAATATCCTTGTTAAGAACTTCTGGGTTTCCTCCAGCTAAACAAAACCCCTATTCAGTTCTTATTCCTCTAGCATTCCTGTAGCACAGATAGCACATTCAATAATTAAGAACTCCTGGGTTTTCCTCCAGCTCATTAAAACCCCTATTCAGTTCTTTTACTCTTCCTTGGCACAGACAGCACAGTCTATCTCCATATCTGAAACACTGCTTGCATCCAGACTGTCCCCCAGGTCCATCTCTTCCTCGCTAGGCTCCTTCAGATATCTGCTTTCCTTAGTATCCGCCTGAGAAGCTTTTGTAGGTTGTAAAACCTTCAAGACTTGCTCCCAGCCACGCTTTGCAGAACGTGAGCTTGTGGGGGAAGGGCAGGAAAAGGTTTCCCTGTTAAGCAGCTCTTTTAAAGCTTGTAAAGGGCTCACCTTGCTAGTAGTGCTTTTCCCTCCTGTAGGCTCCTTAGAGTGGGAAGGGCTAGGCCATGAGCTTCTGGAGAATATTTCCTCCTCAGAGGAATCCTCCTCTGAGCTCTCCACTGGCCTTCTCAGCTCCCTGTTCCTGCTTTCAAACTGCTTCTGTGCAAGCTGCTTCTGTGTCTCCTGTTTCTCTCGTGTCTGTGTCTGTGACTCCGTCTCTTTCTCTCTCCTTCTCTCTCCACGTTTCCTTGCCTGTCTGTGAGTGCAACTTCCCTGCCTAAATGTTTGGGGCTGTCCTATGGCTCTTGACTCCGCCTCCAAACCACTCCCATCTCCTCCCTCTGTCTCCATGGGAACAGGGCGTGTCCCTAGGTCTGCACTCCTCTGCGGGGAATCTCTGTCTTTAGTTTGGGTGTTAACCCTTCCTGTGCCTGCAGTTTCTTTGGGAAAAGAAAAAAAAAGGCTGCTTTTTCTTTCTTTCTCTGCATTCTGAGCCTGCTTCTCACCACAGTACGTCGGTACCGACGGAGCCTGCACGGGAATGCTCCCCAGCATCCAATCAGAAAGCTTTTGGGAGCATCCCTCGCGCCTGCGCAGTGACTTCCCGCCTTTCCCACTGCCTCTCTGCAGTTGAGTTTCATAGCTGAGACAGAAGGAGAGAAATAGGAAAGGAGATAGATAGATACAACTCCTAGGGGAGGTGGGTGGGTTGTGAAGACTAATTCCTGCTGTTCCCAGAGATCACCTGTTACAGGTAAGTAACTGTGCTATCTCCAGGAACAAGCAGGAATGAGTCTTCACATATGGGGACTCCCTAGCTGTGGGTGCCAGGGGAGATTCCCTAAAATGCGTATCCCTGGACAGGACGGCATTTTCCAAACCTGGATCCCCTGCATCCCTGAGGGATGGGGGGTAGGAGTTGAATAGAGAAGAGCTGCAAGGAACAGCAAATCTAAAGACTACAGAAGAGATGAGTCTTTAGAATGTATGTCAAGTATCATTAAAATATTTAATGAACTAGTACAACATAGAACTTACCTACTGGATTGTAGGAAGTAGAACTGTGATGGAGTGTACTGTAGATGCAGTAGCGGAATCTTCAAGGTAACTTCACAGCAGTGAGGATGAAGTTCCAAATCTGGAATGGGCAGGTGACCCAGGTGTCAACTGGGGCAGGAGAAGAACGGCAGGTCTTCAATGGAAAGCTTTATGGGAAAAAGCTGAGAACTCTTTTAGGTACAGAGTTATTATCTTTGAGGACTAAAAGAAGAAGACTGACCGATCTGGAGAATTAGCCCAGTCCATAAGGGAAGAGAGAGTATGGAAAAAACCCCTATTCCCAAGGAGAACAGAAGTGTACTCATAAATACTGAAGATGTACACTGTCTTTCCTAGCTGGTAAGAGATAGGAAGACATTGAAGTTTGATACTTCATAGATAGGGAGATCTATAACAAAAATAGAAGCTGTTGACGTCACAGCAGTAATTGTGTGTATAACCGCTCCCAGTTACTGAGCCGTATGAGAATAGGCAAGTTGACTGTCTGGACCCTTTAAGAAGGTAAAAGCTTTATAGCACAGACAGTTAGGGAGATAGTAGGTAATACCTAGCGTCCTATGGACATCTCCCAATGGGTACATATATATATATATGTGAAGATACATACATATCTATATATATGTGTAGATATGTCTAGATATGTGAGATATATTTATATAGAGAGGTATATATATATATATATAGATAGATATAGATATATATAGATATATATAGATATAGATGGGCATGGCTTATGCCCACACAGATTACATAAATATGTATGGTTATAAGTCTGAGGATATATGCCTGCAACGGAGCCCCACAAAAACATTCACATGGGGAATGTGATGGGAAAAGATTCATCTAATAATAAGGGGGTGAAAACCACCTGAAGATATATTGAGAATCTATTTCCGTGGTGCAGGAATGTATTTCAGTGGATAACCAGTATGGCTGCGTGAAAAATAGAGGATAATAGCAGTCTGGTAAGAGCACGTCAGGAGTACTTGAGGACTCTGACATGTCCAAAGGACAAGAAAACGCATAGACTAAGACACCTGGATGACCCAGCTAAGGGACTCAGGGGTATCATGTACAGTAAAAGAGTATGCGTTGTCCAAGTGGAGTAGAAAAGATAATGCCAAGCTGTAAGGAAAAAAGGGGTAGATTCCTGCCAGATTGGGAACTCCTTGGACATTCACGCAGAAAAAAGCTTGTCTTCTGTATCACAATAGGAGACAAGAGGGTAGAAAGAACCTATATAGCCATGGAATGACTATATAAGCTTTTTCTATTATATGGAAAAACCCTCAGAGACAAAGTTCAATGCTCTACAGCAAGGGCCCATAGTAGAAAGCTTCTCTGAAGATTGCAGAGAGCATTGTGCAGGAGAATTATGAGACAACTGACAGCAGTCAGATGTGTTGCCACATCCTAGGTAAGGATATGGCTAGAAGAAGATAACCTGCAGTGAGTAGTATTATCCAAGATAGATGAAAGTAGCTTGCAAGAAACATTAAAGTAAGCACTGGAACTTCTGCATGTACAGCAACTGAACAAAAGAGCAGAGGGGATCCCCCTGTATAAAAACAGGGAGAAAAACAGACAGAGGGAGCAGAGATATTCCCGTCCCTGTCTGATGAGTTGTTCAGAGCATGCATTGAAGGATAGCAAAAAGTCTACACTGGAAAGAAAGAGAAGTGTTTCAGTATGGTACCAACTCAAGCAGGGGAAACCCTGGATGAGAGGGGCTTGGAAGGTGACGTACCATATGGTAAGTCAGCTGAAGGAAAAAATGTCCATGTGGGGACAGAAACTATCATGGGATAATTGTAATCTCCCTTTATGATAAAAAGAAAGGGAGAATTCTGTAACCCATGGACAAAAATATCCTAACAGCTTAGCATACTGAAAAGAAAAACCAGTGTAGAGTTTGAAGAATAACTTCTGGTAAGAAGAAGTTAACTGTAGAATTGCAACATACAGGAACCTATGGTTGCTGGCTATGATTAGCCTGGTTAGAGTCTGGAGACTTCAGACTAGGATGAGATGTCCCTTGCTTGGGTACATCTGGAGGATGGACAGAAGAAGGGTGAAACTTTCTTTTCTTAGGGAAAGAAGGTTTGGTAGGACATTTCCTACGTCCTGGGGAAAAAGAAGGCTTAGGACGGTTTCCAGAACTAGGAAAGTCAGTGGAGCAATGAGCAACCTGACGTAAAGCCTCTCTATTGAAGAGATTTTCTCCAGTACAAGGAGAATTACCCAGTGTATGTTGTGCCCATCTGCTCAAGTCTGAAGCCTGCAGCCAGGCTGTACGAAGTGCTCCAATGGCAATAGCAGAGGATCTGCTAACAAACTCAAAAGAGTCTAGAGAAGCACGAGAAAGGAACCAAGAGATATTCCTGCTATGATTAAGAAGCAAGGAATAGTCAGAGGCCTGAGGTTCTGACAAAAAAGGAGACAAAAGAGATAATTTCTCTGTGACCTCCTGAAGTGTCAGACTCTCATAAAAAATATATGAAATAATTCTTGAAGCCAGCATAGAAGTTTGGAAGGTTTGACGTCCAAAGGCATCAAGTGCTTTAGATGCACGACCTGGCGGATAAGAAGAATGCTTCTTCTTGCTTCTTACCTTCCTCATTGCTGATTCCACTACAATGGAATGATGTGGAAGTTGGTTTTTCTGAAACCCTGGAGAGGGAGGTACCTGATACATAACGTTAATGGCTGTAGAAGGCAAAGGAACCTTTAAGGGTGATTCCCATATCCTCAGAAGAAGATCCTGTAAAGAATGATGTAAAGGAAGCATTATATTTTCCTTTTCTGCAGGATCTTGGTCAAGAGAAAAACCAGGAATAGGAATGGCAAGAAAGGTTGCCATGTCAAGGAGAAACTTCTGAAAAGAAGGATTTCCAATAGGAACTAATCCTGGGCAAGCTGAGGTTGAAGGAGCAGCTTGAGCACCAGAAGATATACTGGACTGGTGCAGAAAAAGAATCCTGCTCGATGGACAGTGATCCTGACAGTTCTGATTTGAGGCAGTTAGTACTGCATCGTCAGTGCCTGGTATCGATTCCAAACCAGGCATAGAAAGGATCGATGGCACCGATGGAACTGCAGGAATCGACCCCGACACCGGTACCGGTATCGGAGATGATAATGTCATCGAAGCAGTAATCGGGGGCTGCTGAAACGGTACCAAGTCATCTAGACTGGATATCGATTCCAGACTCGGCATCGAAGCGAGCGAGTCTATCGATGCATGTCTAGAAGGTACCGACGTTGGTGGTGGTATCAGCAATGCCGATACATGAAAGTCAATTGGAATCGCATCGAATGGTACCGAAGGTACCGAGGACGTTCGAAGACGATGCCCAGTGAAGAGAGGAACACTCGACACCGGCACCGATGTCGGGGTATTGGTACCGCTCGAAGCAACTGAGGAGAGGCAGTGAGAAAGGCGGGAAGTCACCGCGCAGGCGCGAGGGATGCTCCCAAAAGCTTTCTGATTGGATGCTGGGGAGCATTCCCGTGCAGGCTCTGTCGGTACTGATGTAACCATATGTGAAGACTCATTCCTGCTTGTTCCTGGAGATTAGCATTTTCACACTTTGCACCTATACTCTGGAATGCACTACCAGATGAGTTAAGAGAAATCAAAGATCTTTCTGCATTCCGCAAAGAACTCAAAACACACCTTTTTAAATAGCATTTTGGAAATCCATTAGAACCCCTCAACACTGACCCCACCTAATATAACACATAAAATACATACTTACTCAAAACCAAAACACTCTCTCCACACACATTCAGAAGACACACATACCACCACATCATATGATCTAATAGTGGCTTACAAATTTAAACCTACACTTTCTGTTCACTGTACATAGTTCTCAGTTTGGTCTAGGTTAAGTCCATGTTTATTGTTTATTATTCATTGTACATAGCTATTGGAACTGTTACATGTAATGGCCCTGTTGTTTAATGTAAACCGCATCTGATCTTTGCAAAATGCGATATATAAATGCTAATTAATAAATAAATAAATGGCCAGCAGAAGAAAGGACATGATAGTGCCTCTGTATAAGTTTCTGGTGTGACCTCATTTGGAGTATTGTGTGCAATTCTGGAGACCACACCTTCAAAAGGATCTAATCAGGTTGGAGTCAGTGGCTACTAAAATGGTTAGTGGTCTTCATTATAAAGCGTATGATAATAGACTTAAGGATCTTAAGTATACGTTAGAAGAAAGGCAGGATAGAGATGCTTAAATACCTCTGTGGTATAAATGCATAGGAGGAGAGACTCTTTCGTTTGAAAGCAAGCTCTGCTACAAGGGGACATAGGATGAGGTTGAAAGGGGATAGACAGGAGTAATAAGAGGAAAGAGTGGTAGATGCATGGAATAGTCTAATCTCCCAGGGGAGATGGTAGAGATGAGGACAGTATCTGAATTCAAAAAAGCATGGGACAAACACAGAGTATCTCAAAAGGAAAAAAGGAGACTACTGTAGTAGTTAAGGAAGGGCAAATTAGACAGGCCAGAATTTGATTACATTTGGAATAAAAAAATATTTTCTTTTGTTAGTCTTAAACGGGACTGTAGCTTCATTGCATGTCCCCAAGTCTTTCTACTTTTTAATGGCATAACCAATCGATCTATGCATACCTGTACCACTCCATTCATTAATTTATTGACCTATATCATATCTCCCCCTCAGCCGTCTCTTTTCCAGATTGAAGAGCCCTAACCTTTTAAGCCTCTCCTCATAGGGGTATCCTTCCATTCCCTTTACCACTTTGGTGCCTCTTCTCTGTACCTTTTCTAATTCCACAATATCCTTTTTAAGAAAGGGTGACCAGAATTGCACACAATATTCGAGGTTCGGTCGCACCATGGAACAATAATAGAGGCCTTATAATATCATGTTTTATTTTCCATTACTTTCTTTATGATTCCTAGCATTCTATTGGCCTTCTTGGCCACCGCTACACACTGAGTGGAGGGTTTCAACATATTATCCATGATGGTGCCTAAATCGTTCTCCTGGCTGGTAGTTTCTAATGTAGAACCTTCCATCGTGTAACCATAGTTTGGGTCGTTCTTTCCTAACTTTGCATTTATCAACATTAAATTTCATCTGCCATTTGAATATCCAGGCTTCCAATTTATCAAGGTCCTCTTGCAATTTTTCACAATCCTCTTGTATTTTAACAACTCTGAACAATTTTGTGTCATCTACAAAATTTGATTACTGCGCTCGTTATTCCCATTTCCAGGTCATTTACAAATATGTTAAAAAGCAGCGGATTCAGCACAGATCCCTGGGGTACTCCACTATTCACTATTCTCCATTGAAAATATTGGCCATTTAGCCCTACTATCTGTTTTCTATTTATTAAACATTTCCTGATCCACAATAGTGCACTGCCAACTATCCCATGACTTTTTAATTTTGACAAGAGTCTATCATGAGGGACCTTGTCAAAGGCTTTCTGAAAATCCAGATACACTATATCGACTGGCTCAACTTTGTCTACCTGTTTATTCACACCTTCAAAAAAATAAAAGATTAGTAAGACAAGACCTTCCTTAGCTAAAACTATGTTTGCTTTCTCCCATTAAATCATGACTAAGGGGTATGTTTACTAAACCGTCTTAATGTTACCGGCGCTAGTTGCAGCGATAATGTGAAGAATGCCATATAAGGAGTGGGTGTTCCGGTCATAAGGTAGCAAGAATCTGTATCGCGCGATAGTGGGCGCCGTGGTACGTTAATGCGCGTTAACCCTAAGTACATGCCAGTGCAGTGTTAGAAGCTATAAAGATGTAGCCCACTGGTTGCTGCAATGATAGTGGAGGCAGAGGTCATGGGTTCGATCCCGCAGTGGTGTAATCTAAAAAGACTGTCTGAGGCAATTTCTTTTCATTTATATCAGTGCCGCCAGCAAAAACACCCTCACAGTGCCATAACCTAAGGCGCCCTATAAGGCGCCCCATAGGTCACATTATAAAGTGCCCCGTCTGTCAAGGCACCCTATAATGTGCCCTATATGGCGCCTTATAGGGCGCTTTACAGGGCGCCTATGAGGCACCTTAGGTTACAGCACTGTGAGGATGTTTCTGCTGGCAGCACTGATTGAAATGAAAAGGAAAAGCCTCAGACAGCATTCTTGATCACCACCACTGTGGAATCAAACCCATGACCTCTGCCACTACAGTCATTGAAGTAACCAGTGGGCTACATCTCTATAGCGTCTAACACACCACTGGCTGGCTACAGAAAGACTGCAGGTCACTACACAAACTGTCTGCTGTGGTTACCAGGCTAGGGTAAACCCACCCATACCCATGATGCACTGCACATGCAGATCAGCAGCCTACATCTGATAACAAGATGGGGTATGTGCCGCTATAGCACCCCGGCCTGGTAGGGGAACTGACCGTGTGTGTTACTGGCACAGAGTAGCTACAGACCGTGACATCGTGTGGTTCCTGTGCTCACCCTGAGGGTGAAGAGGGGGGCCCAGCACCAGGTCCGCAGCACATGGCATGGCTGAGATAGGCTGCGCTGCAGGTCCCCCATCATTGCCAGGGTGTGATGGGTAATCCCTGCAGACACACCTAGGATACACCTGTGTCCATCTGTATTTCCCAGTCATGTCTAGGCCTTGTGGACTATGATGCACCCAGAATAGTGCATATTCTGTGTGGGTGCTATGGTCACATGTTATAAGTGAAGGGTGGTGTTTGGATCCCAAAGCAGATTATGTAGCACCACCCAACCCGCCCTCTGTGGGTCAGGGTGGGGGACAGGATCTCCCACCAACAGATCCACATTCTACATCTCTGCAATGATGGCAGTAGAGGGGAATGGGCACCCTACAGTGAGGTCAATGCAGATCTCTACACATCACATAGGGCAGTGGGCCTGGAAAAGCTCAGCTGCCCCCCACCCCTATCTCACATTCACCAGCAGAAAAATAGAAACATGATGACAGAAAAAGACCACATGGCCTATCTAGTCTGTCCTTCCATATCAACAACTACAATAGTCCACTTTTTACCTTTAGAGATCCTCTGTGTTGGTCCCATGCTTTTTTGAATTCAGTTACTGTCCTCATCTCTACCACCTCCACTGGGAGACTATTCCATGGATCCACTACTCTTTCCGTAAAGAAATATTTCCGCATATCACTCCTGAATCTATCTCCCTTCACCCTCATCCCATGTCCCCTCGTAGCAGAACTTGCTTTCAATTGAAAGAGGCTCTCTCCCTGAACATTTATGCCACGGAGGTATTAAAACATCTCAATCATATCACCTCTATCCCGCCTTTCCTCTAAGGTGTACATATTAAGATCCTTAAGTCTATCCTCATATGCTTTATAATGAAGCCCACTAATCATTTTAGTAGCCACCCTCTGCACCGACTCCATCCTGTTCACATCCTTTTGAAGGTGCGGTCTCCAGAATTGCACACTATACTCCAAATGAGGTCGCACCAAAGACTTATACAGAGGCATTATCACCTTCGTTTTTCTGCTAGCCATTCCTCTCCGTATGCACCCAAACATCCTTCTAGCTTTTGCCGTCGTCTTTTCTACCTGTTTAGCTACTTTAAGATCATCAGATACAACCACGCCTAGGTCCCGCTCTTCTTTAGTGGACAAAAGTGCTTCACCTCCTATATACTGTATTGCTCCCTTAGATTGCTGCAGCCCAAATGCATGACCTTACATTTTTTAACATTAAATCCCAGCTGCCAAATTCTAGACCATTCTTCAAGCTTAGCTAGATCCCTCCTCATGTTATCTACACCTTCCTGGGTGTCTACTCTATTGCAGATTTTGGTATCATCTGCAAAGAGGCAGACCTTACCCGACAGCCCTTCTACTATATCACTAACAAAGATGTTAAAAAGAATCGAACCAAGGACAAATCCCTGAGGCACACCACTGGTAACATCCTTCTCCTCAGAGTGAGCTCCATTTACTTGTACTCTTTGTCGCCTCCCACCCAACCAATTTCTAACCCAAGCAGTAACTTTAGGGTCCATCCCTAGGGTGCTCAGTTTGTTTATAAGTCACCTGTGAGGAACAGTATCAAAGGCTTTACTGAAATCTAAATACACCACATCTAGAGCTCTCCCTCGGTCCAACTCCCTGGTCACCCAGTCAAAGAAATCAATCAGATTTGTCTGACAAGTCCTGCCTCTGGTGAATCCATGCTGCCTCGGATCCTGTAATCCGCTGGACTCCAGAAACCTCACTATTTGCTCTTTCAGCAGCGTTTCCAATAATTTACTCACCACCGAAGTTAAACTAACCGGCCTGTAGTTTTCAACCACATCCGCTTTTGTGTAAAGGCACCACATGAGCCTCTCTCCAGTCCTTTGGCACCACTCCCGACTCCAACGAGGCATTGAAAAGGTCAGTCAGTGGAGTTGCTAGAACGTCTCCAAGTTCCCTCAGTATTCTAGGGTGTATCCCATCTGGTCCCATCGCTTTGTCTACTTTAAGTTGAGCTAGTTTCTCACGAACACAGTCTTCTGAAAATTGTTCAAGATATCCCTCGCTTCTGTTCCTATTTGTGGGTGTTTTCTGAGGTCCTGCTCCTGGTTCTTCATCTGTGAACACAGAACAAAAATATTTGTTAAGCAATTCCGCTTTATCCTTATCAGCTTCTACATATTCCCCCCCTGCACCCTTGAGTCTGACAATACCACTTTTGCCCTTCCTCTTCTCACTAATATATCTGAAAAATGTCTTATCCCCCCATTTTATTGCATTGGCTATTTCCTCCTCCTTTTGAATCTTTGCCTTCTTGACTACTTTGCTAGCTTCTCTAAGTTTTTCCAAATACAGATGCCTGTCTTCCTCTCTCTGTGATCTCTTGTATTTCATGAAGGCCTCCCTCTTTTTCTTCACTTTTTCAGCTACTTCCTTCGAAAACCATAGCGGTCTCCTTTTCCTTTTGCCTTTATTTACCATTTTAACAAAAAGGTTGGTTGCCCTTAAAATACCCCCTTTCAGTTTTGCCCACTGTTTTTCTACATCCCCCAACTGTTCCCATCCCACTAACGACTCCCTGAGGTATTGGCCCATCTTCGCAAAGTTAGTCTTCCTAAAGTCTAAGATCCTCACCTTGGAATGGATTCTAACAGCCCTAGTCCTAATACTGAACCACACCATCTGGTGATCACTGGATGCAAAATGATCTCCCACTACAACATCAGAAACACTTTCACCATTGGTAAGCACCAAGTCCAGTGTGGCCCCTTCACGTGTGGTGTCTGTTACCATCTGCCTGAATAGTTCTCCCTGTAGAGAATCCAGGATCTCCTTACTTCTAGATGATACTGCAGCTGGAATGTGCCAATCAATATCTGGCATATTGAAATCTCCTATCAGTAGCACTTCCCCTTTCCTAGCAATGCTGCGTATGTCTTCAATTAACTCTCTGTCCACCTCTTCCTCTTGTGAGGGAGGTCTGTATATCACACCAATGCAAATAGATTTCTCTTTCCGTCTTTCTAGTTTAACCCACAATGCCTCCTCTCTCCCTTTTAAGCTCTGTAATTCCAAAGCTTTAATAGTAGTTTTTACATATAGTGCCACTCCTCCTCCCCTACTTCCTACCCTGTCCTTTCTGAATAAAGTATAGCCAGGTATAGTTACATCGCAGTCATGGTTTTCTGTGAACCATGTTTCTGTAACTGCCACTAAATCCAAGTCAGCCACTCCCACCAAAGCTTCAACATCAGGGATCTTATTTCCCATGCTACGGGCATTTATACACACTGCTTTCCATATGTTACCCCTGTTACCCATTTCCAGAAAGGTATTTAATGTATCACCTACCTGGGGGCTTTCACTTACCTGGGGGTTTTCTTCACCTATCCCCAACGAATCTAGTTTAAAGCCCTCTTCAGTAGATTAGCCAGTCTACTACCGAAGATGCGTTGACCTTTCTTGGACAGATGGATGCCATCTCTGCTCTGCAACCCTTAGAACAGCATCCCATGGTCTAGGAAACCAAAATGCTTTCGATGACACCATCCACGCAGCCATGCATTCATCTCCAGGATGCGAGCCTCTCTGCCTTGGCCTTTACCCTCAACAGGGAGGATTGAAGAGAACACCACCTGTGCGCCTAACTGCTTCACCTTCTGTCCCAGAGCCATGAAGTCACTTTTGATACGTTCCAAGGTATACCTGGCAGTATCATTTGTTCCAACATGGATTAGCAACACTGGGTAATAGTCAGTGGGCTTGATGAGTCTCGGCAAACTCTCCGTAACATCTTGGATTTTGGCACCAGGCAGACAGCATACCTCTCTGGACATCAAGTCTGGTCGGCAGATGGACGCCTCAGTACCCCTCAGAAGAGAGTCTCCAACCACCACTACCCTTTGTTTCCTTCTGGTCACTGATTCTGCAGCTTTGGGGTACTTGAACTCTGGTTCTTCCCTTTCCAGGGATGCTTTCACCTCCTCCACTTCCAGGGCTGCATAATGGTTCTTCAATTCAACGGCTGGAGAAGTTGGATTGGTGATTTTGCAGGCCCTGGTGACTTGTGTCCAACCATCGACATTCTGTTGGCACCCATCTTCTCTTGTGCTGGAGAGCTTGGTTGCTGCAAGAAGCATCTCATCAATGTACGTCTCACTGTCTTGAATGCTCCTCAGCCTCGCCACCTCCTCTCTGAGTTCCTCCACTTGTTTCCTCAGAGCTTCAGCATGCAGGCACCCTGCACATGGAACTGGTCCTTCAACTGGCATTAGGACCTCTGTCTGGACCGAGGCAGAAGCTGTAACGGGGGCAACAGCTTTAGCAATACGATTTTTCCCAGCCATTGTTCTGTTCGTGGAGCTTAGGTATCTGTTAAAAGCAAAAGAGAGAGATCTACCAAGTACCAGCCGGTTTCCCAGCTGTCCTTTCAGAGAAAAAGCAGTTAAATCTCTTTAATTATATTCAAAATGTGCTGGTCCAATTCTGACCAGAGGGCATGGTCAGTCTCCACCCGCTGCACCCTGCAAGGTGTTCCAGCCATACACATGATAACTGCAGACAGTCCGCTAGCTAGCACATAGTGCATGTTCCTGGAGGAACCGTGTGCACCCAAAAATGGGATGTGAGCACACATACCAAGCAGGTATGTCAATGATTGGGCCCCAGAAAAGGGAACCCAGAGATATCACGTGAGAGAAATACTATATAGTACTATGGGGTAACCTAGCCATGCTGTGGTCACTGCTCAGTCAGGGTGAGAGTGGCCTCCCAGCATGACATGCTGTGGCCACCCTGTCCGTGCAGGTGGTGGCCGGGCACTACAATGTCCCAGCCATTGCCCTATGCCCTGTGCAGATGCTACCTACCCAGGCCGCCCTGTCCGGGCCATACCCACAGTACCTTCCTCCTCATTATGCACACTGACAGGCTAACACTGGAAACAGTGCAAGCATTGTGGGCTCAGTAAGGTGTAGGTAGTCACATAACACTGGATAGACATACGCACACTACCACACCTATTTCAGCATTGTGCAAGTATGGAGGTGGTTGGCAGCCCTGGCCGCCACACAAGTCCTGGGCACAGTGCTGGCATTGCTATGGTACTCAATACTGTTAGGGTCACTCCCCGGGGGAGTTAAACACTGTCAGAAACAAAACCTGAAACACACTCCACAGATATCAGAAAGTTTAATACGATGAATCCCTGTCAACATATTGTGTTCAACTTAGGATTTTTTATCTGACATTATTCATAACAACCTTTTGATATATGTGGAACATGTTTCAACGTTTAAGACGGCCTTGCTAAGGTATGTAGGTGCTAGTATTGGTAGATGCTGCTGCGCGCAGGGCCCAACAGCCTGACTCTCCATGAGCCGTTGCATAGTGGGACCTGTGGGTGTGGGTGTTTGTGCCCCTGTCGTCCGCTGCTCTAGGGCAGAGGTTCCCAACTCCGGTCCTGGTAGGCCAAACATGGTTCAGGTTTTCATGCTGTCCCTAATGAATATGCATGGTACATTTGCAAACAATGGAGGTGGTGCATGTAAATGCATCTCATGCATATTTATTAGGGACATCCTGACAACCTGAATGGTGTTAGGCCCTCCAGGACTGGAGTTGAGAAACTCTGCTCTAGGGATTGCACATGTTTATAGTGCGCTCTGTAGGGTACGCGCTCTCTAGGGTACAACATAGGCGTTTATGGCGTGTTACTTTTATCTGCAATAAAGATTCCATCTTTACTACCACGGTTTAGTAAGGGTAAAATGAGGGGACATGGTCTGCAGGAGCTAAAGTTGGGACTTGAACCTGTGACCACCTGCCCCTGAATATATTGGCTATGTGTACTGCACCAAACTGTTGCCACAGAGTCAGGTTATTCCCTGGGGATAGCATTACTGTTCATCAGACAACCCTTGTCTGCTGCACTGCACGCCACCCAGCTGAACAGGGCTTGGCCTTGGTGTGCTGTGGGCAGATGCCACTGCCCCCTCCACCACCAGTACCCCTCCACCACCATGCTGACATGCCCTTATGCCGGTGGAGCTGGTTGTGCGCAGTCCCAGGCCATCCAGTGTGCCAGTAGGCGGCTGCTTATGGTGTGGGGTCTGGGGTAGGGGTGCCTACATTGACATCCGCGCTTCCCCCTGGCACAGCCTGTCAATGTTATGTGCCCTTTGGGGTACCTGCTGGGTGATGTCCGCTGGGACACTGTGGTCACACACTCGTGGGCATGTTTGCCCTTGGTCAGTTGCTGGCTTGCTGTTTTTCTGTTTCTGTGTTCCTATGTGCCACCTAGGCATCTGCCTGGTCCACCCTGTGCCCCAGCTGCCCCACTGCATGTCCCGCCTTCAGCCCCTTGTGCCCCATTTGCAGCCTCAATGTCGTGCCCTCTTGTACTGGGCCACTATGCTGCTGCTGCTGCACATGTATCACTGCTATCACTTTTCTTGGTTTCCCTGCCTTTGCTGTACATTGCTGACTGAAATGGTTTCTCTCTCCTGCAAATGTGCCTCTAGCACGAGGTTTTCACTGGCGCTAATTTTCAGACCTTCATTTCACAGCGTTAGTGTGCATGGAGCCTCTCCCCGCCCACTCTCTGCCCATTAGGAGCCTTACTCCACCCTCTGCGCACCTTAACGCCACCGGCCACATTATCACGCAATACGTGACGTTCTCGCATGGTAATGCGCCATTATCGTGCGATAATGTCACTTATCGCACGATAATGTCGCAGCTGCGACATTAGCGCTATTTAGTAAACATACCCCTATCTCCATGTTCAGTATTTTGTTCTTTATAATGGTTTCTACCATTTTGCCCAGTACTGACGTCAGGATCACCGGTCTGTAGTTTCCCAGATCACCCCTGGAAACCTATTTAAATATTGGCATTACATTGGTCATTTTGCCAGTCTTCAGGTATTACAGATGATTTTACTGTTAGTTCACAGATTACTAATAGTAGGTCTGCAATCTCATATTTCAGTTCTTTCAACACACTCGGATGTACACCATCTGGTCCAGGTGATTTGCTACTGTTTAGTTTATCAAATAGTTGTAATACATCTTCCCGGTTTATTGATATTTCTTCAATTCTTTCAATGCATCACTTTTAAATACCATTTCAGTCATGGGTAACGTCCCTAAATCTTCTTCAGTAAAGACCCAAGAATTCATTCAGACTCTCCACTATGGCCTTGTCCCGTTTTAGTGGCCTTTTTACCCGTCTTTCATCTACATATTTTATAATACAATAATAAATAATCAAGTACATAAATACATAAAATTAAATAAATAATATAAAACCATGTGACAAGGGTGCATGAAAGGTTTGTGCCCCCTGAAGAAGGCGTTTGCCAATATGCATAGGGGATCTCTTTCAATAAAGCACCTGTGACCACTTACACATCTTGCTTTGTTGTACCTTTGTATGTAGAGGCATACATAAATATATAATATATATTAAGGGGGTGGGATATTCAACGACGACAGCTAATGCAGTTTCAGCAGCTAGCCATCACCGCTGATAGCTGAATCCAGATATTCAGTACCAGAATCATATCCAACCACAGGTACTGAACATTTGGGTTGGCTAGACAGCAAAGAAGCTAACCGGGCAATAGCAATATTCAGCTGCTGCCTGGTTAACTTTAGCGGCAAACGTTAGGTCACCTTTCGAGATGCTTATCTTCTGCCACTTTGTGAAACTGGGTGCAGCAGTGGCACATACAGAAACATTCAATGATAGCACCTGCAAATATTCAACAGCACTAATCATATTAGCATGATTAACGTGGTTAGCAGGTCTGCTAACCACATTTCTTGCTTTGAATATCCCCCTCTCTCTCACTATATATATATTATATATATATATATTCACACACCACTATATATATATATAAATACACACACACACATACATACATATACACATTCCAATATTCAAAAGCACTTATATGCTCATCGCCATACTATTGTAACATCATTAAACCAGTAGTTCTCAGTCTTCATCTTCTGGTGGGGAGATCTAAACCCATGTATCTGGACAAGACTGGAGGGATGATTTGGCAGAATTATATGTAAAAAAGGGGGCATTCTGAGCATGGTGCTACCTATATGTATAAGCACTGATTTCAGTCCACTATAAATATAGCATCTATGTCTCACTGTGTTGACCTAAAACCAAGTATAAAGCGTAGTTACTCACCTGTAACAGTAACAGTTACTCACCTGTAACAGTCCCGAACGGGAGGCCGAGGGTGACCTCGACCGAGGATCGACTCGAGTTCTCATCGACTCGAGGATCGGCTCGGTCTCCGGGGTCGACTTGGACGTCGACGTCCCGGCGGTCGGGGCAGCGGCGCCAGCGAGCAGTGCCCGCTGCTGGTCCATGAAGGCAGACAGTCTGCTCTCCAAGGCCGTCAACCTGAGTCCGAGCTCAGGTGACCCAGCAGCCCCCGACTCGGGCCCCGACGGCGTCGGGCCCGACGTCGGCTGTCGCGGAGGCGAGTCCAGAAGGACTACAGGACTTACCCGAGCAGGCATCTCCGACTCCAGGCGAGGTCGCTTCGGGAGGTGTTCCTTCTCCAAGGACCCGGGGCGGCTATCGGGGCTATGCGACCTGGCCCTCGCGGAACCAGGAGCGTCCACCGACGCCGCCCTCGCGGGTTTCACCGTCCGACGATGGTCCCCGGAGGGAGAACCCCGGTCGGAGGAACTCCTGCGACGGTCCGAGCTGGAGCCTTTTGACGCGGAGGCCTCCGACGAGGTCCGGGTACGGCTGGGGTCAGCGAAGATTCGATCACGCTGATGCCGCCGACTTCTCAACGCTTTTGAGGACATTTTGCCGCAGGGCCCACAGATCAGTTCCTCATGATCCGGGCCCAGGCAGCGGAGGCAAAAGTCGTGTGTGTCAGTCAGTGACATATTTCGGTCACACTGACCACACCGCTTAAAGCCACTGGCAGCCATCGGGGGAAAAAGGGCCCCTGCGAGGTCAAAGGACCGGGATGCCAGGGAAAAATCGAAAACGAAAGCTGACAAAGTCAGAAAAACCGAAAAAAAGTAAGAGGACTCGTGACCGGCGTCGCGAGTCCGGCGGGAAAACGATCGGCGTCGAACCGAAGGAAAAAGAATAAAATAATGAAGAAAATCGACTTTTTCGCGGGGACAAGACGGGGACGTCTGTAGGGCTCCGCGGAAAAAAGAAGACTGGCTAAGATGGCACCCTCGGGCGGGAAGACGACCGCGCATGCGCGCTGCAATTCCCAAAAGCTTTCTTTGAAAGCTGGGGAAAATTGCTCCGCGAGGGCTCCGTCGGCGCCGACGTCACCCATAAGTGAGGACTGACTTCCTGCTTGGTCCTGGAGAAAGCGTAGTTACTCACCTGTAACAGGTGTTCTACAGGAGCAGCAGGAATCAGTCCTCACTTATGGGTGACGTCGGCGCCGACGGAGCCCTCGCGGAGCAATTTTCCCCAGCTTTCAAAGAAAGCTTTTGGGAATTGCAGCGCGCATGCGCGGTCGTCTTCCCGCCCGAGGGTGCCATCTTAGCCAGTCAGATGACATAGCTAAAAAAGACAGCATAAAAATTTGCAAAAAGAACATAAGCAGACGATTGCAACTCCAAGGGGAGGAGGGAGGGTAGTGAGGACTGATTCCTGCTGCTCCTGGAGAACACCTGTTACAGGTGAGTAACTACGCTTTCTCCAGGACCAAGCAGGAAGTCAGTCCTCACTTATGGGACTCCCAAGCTCAAGGCTACCGGAGACCCTAAGCACAAAAATGAGCTCCCTCTAGCTCAGCAGCACAGAAGGATAGAATCTTCGCTGAATTATCACCCACCGGTAGCCCACATCCGGGATGGAGGGTAGGAGTTGCTCAGACCTCAAAGAGATTACGGAGGACTGCCTGTCCGAAAGCACTGTCCCTACGGGACTCCCTCTCGAGACAGTAATGGACCGCAAAAGTCTGGCTCGAAGACCAAGTAGCGGCCCGGCAGATGTCTGCCAGCGGAACAGAGCGGAGGTAAGCCACTGACGTAGCCTTTGCCCGAACGCAATAAGCCGTGACTCGACCTTCCAAGGAGAGTCCGGCTGCCCCATAAGCCCAAGAGATACAGTCCGCAACCCAGATGGACAGAGTACGCTTGGAGACCGGGAGCCCCAATTTATTGGGGTCAAAAGACACAAAAAGCTGAGCAGCTTTACGGTGCTCCCGCGTACGGTCAAGGTAGAAGTTCAATGCCCTTCTACAGTCCAGGGTATGGAGGACCGTTTCAGCTCGGCTGGAGTGTGGTCTGGGAAAGAAGGTTGGAAGTACCACCTCCTGATTGATGTGAAAAGGGGAGACCACTTTAGGCAGAAATTTTGGGTGAGTCCGTAGGACTACCCTATTCTTGTAGAACCTAGTGTAAGGGGGATCAGACACGAGGGCCTGCAATTCACTTACGCGTCTAGCGGAAGTGAGGGCTATCAAGAACAGTGTTTTCCAAGACAGAAAACGGAGAGAACAGGTAGCCATAGGTTCAAAAGGCGGACAGGTGATCCGCTGCAAAACCACATTCAGGTCCCAGTCAGGCGCTGGCGGGCGCAGAGGTGGTTTAAGTAGAAGGAGACCTCGGAGAAACCTCGCTAGGAGAGGGTCGTTGGAGAGAGGTCTGCCGTCCACCGGCACATGATGCGCTGAAAGAGCACTGAGGTGAACTTTGACGGAGTTGGACTTAAGTCCCAGATTAGAGAGGTGCAGCAAGTACTGCAAGATCACCGACACCGGGCAGGAGAAGGGATCCTGAGACTGTTGGGTACACCAGACTGCAAAGCGACGCCATTTAAGGGCGTAGCATTTGCGGGTAGAAGGCCGTCGCGAAGCCAAGACGACCTCCTCCACCTCCGCCGGCAGGAGAAGGGGAGCAAGGACTACCCTCTCAGCAGCCAGGCCATGAGGTTGAGAGACCTGAGGTTGGGGTGCAGTAGGGACCCCTGATCCTGAGTGAGGAGATCCGGTTGTACCCCCAGAGGGATGGGATCCTCCACCGCCAGTTGCAGCAGGAGCGGAAACCACGGCTGCCTGGGCCAGCGAGGGGCCACCAGGATCATGAAGGCTTTGTCTCGGAGAACCTTGAAAAGAGTCCGAGAGACTAGCGGAATGGGAGGGAAAGCGTACAGAAGGCTCCCCAACCATGAGATCAGAAAGGCGTCCGCCGCAACCCGAAGGGGGTGTGGCTGACGAGAGCAGAAGCGAGGAAGCTGCCGGTTGTGAGGACTGGCAAAGAGATCCACCGTGGGGAGGCCCCACTTGAGGAAGAGCTTCTGAACTACCAAGGGATCCAGACGCCACTCGTGCGGCTGGAGGACCCTGCTGAGTTTGTCCGCAAGGCAATTTTCTTGGCCCGGGAGATAAACTGCCTTGAGGAGAATGCCGTGACTGACGGCCCAAGAGCAGAGCTTCTGTGCCTCCCGGCAGAGGAGGAAGGAGCCCGTGCCCCCCTGTTTGTTCACGTAGAACATGGCAACTTGATTGTCCGTCTGGACAAGGACGGACTGTTGGGAAGTCAGGTGGGAGAAGGCCTTGAGAGCTAGGCGGATCGCCCTGAGCTCCAGGAAGTTGATCTGCTGAGCAGACTCCCACGTGGTCCAGAGGCCCTGAGTACGTGCCTCTTGGCAATGTGCTCCCCAGCCCAGGAGGGATGCATCGGTGGTCAGCACCCGGGTCGGTTGAGGTGACTGGAAAGGCATTCCGAATATCAGGTTCGGCTGCCGGAGCCACCACCGGAGAGACGAGACCAGCGGCTCGGAGACGCGCACTAGGTCTGCTAGGCCGCCTGTGGCTTGTCGCCACTGCTGGCGGAGACACCATTGAGCAGACCGCATATTCAGGCGGGCATTGGGGGTCACATGGACGGTGGAAACCATATGGCCGAGCAGTCTCAGGAAGCGCCTGGCGGAGACCAGGGGCTGGCTGCGAAAGCGGTCGGCTAGGTCCATGAGCCGTTGAGCCCTGTCGAGCGGTAGGTATGCTCGCGCCTGAGGAGTGTGCAGCCTCGCGCCGATGAACTCGAGATCCTGTGAGGGGAGCAAAGTGGACTTTGCGAAGTTTATAACAAAGCCCAAGTGCTGCAGAAGAGTCACCGTGCGGCACGTGGCGTTGGTGACCTCCTGAGCGGACGCTGCTCTGATGAGCCAGTCGTCGAGGTACGGAAAGACATAGAGGCCGTGAAGCCGGGGATGGGCCGCCACGACCGCGAGACATTTTGTGAAGACTCGCGGTGCGGAGGACAGGCCAAAGGGCAGTACTCTGTACTGGTAATGATTTCCTGCCACCACAAACCTCAGGTATTGGCGGTGGCTTGGGTGGATGAGGATGTGCGTGTAGGCATCCTTTAGATCCAAGGAGCATAGCCAATCTCCCTGCTGGAGGTAGGGCAGAAGGATTCCAAGGGTAAGCATTTTGAACTTCTCCCGCACAAGGAACTGGTTGAGGTTGCGCAAGTCCAGGATGGGTCTGAGGCCCCCTGTTCTCTTCGGTATCAGAAAATACCTGGAATAAAAGCCTTGACCTCTCAGGTGGTGGGGCACCGGTTCCACCGCCTGTTCCTGCAGAAGACCTGCTAACTCCTGAAGGAGTAATTCCCTGTGCAGAGGGGGTCGCGGAGGTTCTCCCGGAAAATAGGAGGGAGGGACCTGATGGAAGTGGAGAAGATAGCCTTCTCGCACGACTTGAAGCACCCAGGCATCTGCGGTGATGCTGGACCACCTGTGGGCGAAGTGAACCAGCCGGCCTCCGGTGCTGGGAGGAACCAGCGGGGGGGGAGAGGCTATGCTTTGTGAGTCAAAAACCCCCACCCTGCTGAGCAGGGGCTGGTGGTGCAGGCTTGGGGGCTTGCTGCCTACGGGACCCGTTACCCCGTCCCTTGGCCTGCTGGCCCTGTTGGGGAGCTGCAGGGGCCTGATAATGGGGGTATTGTTTGTAGGCAGCCGTCTTCCTCGGGTAAAAGGACTTTTTCCCCGAGCCCTTCTTTTTCTGGGAATGGGCGGAGGTCTTCCTAGAAAGCCTGGTCCTGGTGAGAGTCTCAGTCTCAATTTGTGCAGCCTTTTCCGCCATGGGCTTGCCAAAGAGGTTTTCGCCTCGGCAGGGGACATCGACCAACTTGTCCTGCACCCAGGGCTCAAGGTCTGACGACTGAAGCCAAGCCTGTCGGCGGGCACCGATGCCGGCTGCGGCCACTCGAGCCGATGCTTCAAAGCCATCATAGGCTGCTCGGGACATGAACTTTGAGCATTCCCGAATGCCAGTGGACAAGGCCAGGAACCTCCACAAGGGTTCCTCGGACAAACCAGCGGAGAATCCAGCTAGCTCTTTAGCCAGATCCCGGAGATACATGCCCATGTATAGCTGGTAAGTCTGGACACGACATGCGAGCATAGAGCCCTGGAAACACTTCTTACCAAGGCCATCCAGGTTACGGGCCTCCCTGCCAGGAGGCACCGAGGAGTGCATCTTCTGGCTCTTAAGACGATGCATGGCCGATTCCACTACCATGGAATGGTGTGGTAGCTGTGCCTTTTGAAAGCCAGGGCTCTTGCGGACTCGATAGATAGAATCGACCCGCTTGCTCAGGACCGGCGAGGAGGCCGGACTCTCCCACATGCGGAAGAGTAGTCGTTCCAGCATAGGAGGAACCGGTACAGTAAAGTGTTCCCTCGCGGGAGAGTCATACTGGAGGGCGTCGAGCTCTTCGGCTCGAGGCTCCTCCTCGGGATCCGCAGGGAAGGCCAAAGCCTTGGCCATATCCCTAACGAAGTCCGAGAACCGGGCATCCTCCGGGGGGGACTGCTTCCGAGGCTCGGACTCCGGTGAGTCCGAGGGGACACACCGAGTCCGGAAAGAATCAGGCGACTCTTCCTCTTCAGACTCCCAGACCGACTCCGACGAGGACTCGGTGGGGTCGGCCCGGGCGGGGCGCGGCGCCTGCCGCCCCGACGCCGAGGGAGTCGGCGTCGGCGACCTCGGTCCCGAACGGGAGGCCGAGGGTGACCTCGACCGAGGATCGACTCGAGTTCTCATCGACTCGAGGATCGGCTCGGTCTCCGGGGTCGACTTGGACGTCGACGTCCCGGCGGTCGGGGCAGCGGCGCCAGCGAGGCCAGCGAGCAGTGCCCGCTGCTGGTCCATGAAGGCAGACAGTCTGCTCTCCAAGGCCGTCAACCTGAGTCCGAGCTCAGGTGACCCAGCAGCCCCCGACTCGGGCCCCGACGGCGTCGGGCCCGACGTCGGCTGTCGCGGAGGCGAGTCCAGAAGGACTACAGGACTTACCCGAGCAGGCATCTCCGACTCCAGGCGAGGTCGCTTCGGGAGGTGTTCCTTCTCCAAGGATCCGGGGCGGCTATCGGGGCTATGCGACCTGGCCCTCGCGGAACCAGGAGCGTCCACCGACGCCGCCCTCGCGGGTTTCACCGTCCGACGATGGTCCCCGGAGGGAGAACCCCGGTCGGAGGAACTCCGGCGACGGTCCGAGCTGGAGCCTTTTGACGCGGAGGCCTCCGACGAGGTCCGGGTACGGCTGGGGTCAGCGAAGATTCGATCACGCTGATGCCGCCGACTTCTCAACGCTTTTGAGGACATTTTGCCGCAGGGCCCACAGATCAGTTCCTCATGATCCGGGCCCAGGCAGCGGAGGCAAAAGTCGTGTGTGTCAGTGACATATTTCGGTCACACTGACCACACCGCTTAAAGCCACTGGCAGCCATTGGGGGAAAAAGGGCCCCTGCGAGGTCAAAGGACCGGGCTGCCAGGGAAAAATCGAAAACGAAAGCTGACAAAGTCAGAAAAACCGAAAAAAAGTAAGAGGACTCGTGACCGGCGTCGCGAGTCCGGCGGGAAAACGATCGGCGTCGAACCGAAGGAAAAAGAATAAAATAATGAAGAAAATCGACTTTTTCGCGGGGACAAGACGGGGACGTCTGTAGGGCTCCGCGGAAAAAAGAAGACTGGCTAAGATGGCACCCTCGGGCGGGAAGACGACGACCGCGCATGCGCGCTGCAATTCCCAAAAGCTTTCTTTGAAAGCTGGGGAAAATTGCTCCGCGAGGGCTCCGTCGGCGCCGACGTCACCCATAAGTGAGGACTGACTTCCTGCTTGGTCCTGGAGAACTTGGATTATCAGGCGAGACATATCTATGGGGGTGGGGGGGGGGAATATTCAGCATAGCGTTCAGCACTACTAAAGCGACTGGCAGCATCCACTGCTTCAAATTAAAAACAGACATTCAATGCTGACTATAGAGTTTTGCAATCTGGTCAGCGGTGATATTCAGCCGCTAAATGGATTGCAAAACTGCACAAAGTTAGGATAGCCTTTCCCCAATCCTAACTTTATGTGGTTTGACTCTCCAGTTAACAGCTGAAATCTGCCGCCACTGCTTTTCCCCCAGAGCACCTCAGCACTATTTGGATAGCATCAGGGTATTTAACTGCTAGAGCATAATATTCAGTGGCACCAACCAGGTTAGTGCCGCTGAACATCCCTCTCGGAAGCATTTCTACGGTTTGCAGGTCTACAAACCACAAATGCTTTTCAATATGCTTCCCTTTAAGAATAGTGACCAATAGCCAGCGCTTATACATATGGAACATACGTACAAGCAGGACATCTATGCATACAGTATACCAGTATATTCAGCGGCGGTGAATATGTAGCACTGCTGAATATATAAATAATGTGAAATATCTAGATTATAGGCCCAGCTGAAAAAGTATTTCATAAATGTACACACACACAAGTACACACACACACACGCAGCCTAGTGGTTAGAGCAGCAGCCTAGTACCCAGGAGATCTGGGTTCAATTCCCACTGACACTCCTTGTGACCTTGGGCAGGTCACTTTACCCTCCATTGATTTGGAAAAAAAGGCCTGGCAATTTACTTCTGATCATACCTTGCCAAGAAAACTCTAGGGGCTGCTGGGTTGCCAGGAGTCAACATTGACTTGATGGCACTTAAAAATAAAAACAAAAAAACCCCACATATACACACACTCCTCTGTAACTCCTTTAAAATGTTCATTATTTCCCTAAAAACCACCATGCTTTTTGGCAAAGAAACACAAGCAGCTTTGCCCTAATCAGACCAAAATACATAAGTCAGATGGGTTTTTTTGTTGTGTTTACAAGAAGGCTGATGACAGCTGAGAATCACACTGTTTTCCAGGCGAAGCTGGTGTACATAGCAGCTCTCCAATTAACAGTCATTAGCTCCAACTGACCTTGTGTGTACCCAAAGTAGGCAAAGTATATAGAATGTCACGGCACAATACAGGCTCCAGTGGTTGTCCTAATTTGAACATCAAAACTGGGACAAGATTTGGTACCTGCAGGGAAAAAAGATGTGTATATATAATAATCATGTTATGTAACACATTCATCTAACCATAGTTCAACAGAGTCATGCTATTTATCTTTAACAAGTGCCCAGAATAGTTAGACTAAACAAAAATCTACAATAAGCTAGACAAGACAATGGACAATACTGACAATTCTACTGAACTGGAATTTAAAGAATAAAGACTAAAAAGAAATTAATATTTTAAAAGGTTCAGAGTTATTCTTGATTGAGTAGCTGCTCACGGGTAATTTCCAATTTTTCTCCACAGCTCTCAGAATAGAGTAATCTTACTAAATGGGAACAGCAAGTACATATAAAAGCATGGTTGATTATGTTGGCAGTCACCATGCCTCACAGTAGCTGGCAGCTTTTAGCCATTTCTGGTTAATCCAACTACGGGCATGGCCACATCCTCCAGTGCAAGTGGGCTGACCATAGCACACAAGCCCTACTCGCAGCGTGCCTACATAGACTCCCTGGACAAACCATTCATGATCATGTTGAGTTCATGTATTTAGATTTGTTGAGTTTACTCCACATTTGATTAAACATTTTATTGCACAAGGGATAGTTCAATTTGATTTACACTGTAGGAATCATGGACTGAACTGAAGAAAGACTACAAAATGCAGAGAAGCCACTCATCACAGCATACAGTACACATATCTGGCTCACCATACTGAGCACCATAATCTATCGAATAGGCTGATATCTTTTCTTATGAGTGTCTATCATGTTCATTAAATTCTTTCCATCACACCCATATATGATGCCTATTATGCATGTGGACGCAAGAGCAGCACTTGGCCTTGGTGAAAGAGATAACTGACATGACCGCAAGGTACCCACTATGTGCAGCTCCAGCCAGATATGGCGTGCAAGCTGTTTGGAAGCTTCACCCTTACCCACTTAGCACCAGTGTGGACTATGCTTCATCATAGTAGACCTGAACACAGAGTAGCACAGTATATTTAACTGGGATGAGATGCTGTACAGTGACCTGCTATACTACACTAAAGACCATGCCCTCCTATCAACTATAATGGTAGCATATATTCTGCCTTGAAACGTGGGCCCTGACAAAAGGACGATATAGCACACTCACATATAAGAACCTTTATCCTTGATCCATTGCAGCTTCCATTACAAGCCAAAGCAATCCTGACCAAGTTCTGTGGGACAGTGCGAATTGTATGACTCATCAGCAATGGTGTGGGATCCTTGGCCAAGGGAATACTCTGTTTGTGGCAATGCATATCTTTTGGGTCAGGTATGCGGTCTGATGGAACCATGCATACCACATGGTTCTGGGAGTTTTGAAGAGCATCAACACCATCAGTGTGCTGTGGATTCTGAACACTGAGGTGCAACTGGTGTGATATATGATCTTTGGGAGTGAGTAAGAGGTGGGGATATATGGCAACATGGAGATGCATACTTAGGCCAGAACTTTCATATTGCATTGACAGAACATATGTTCATGTAAGGTTCGGAGAGTGTCTGCACATATTAAGGCTGGTATGTGTGGCTATGCCATAGTATCCTTTGCAATTTGGATAGAACATTGGACTACACAGCACCACCCTGAAGTGGTTCAACTCATACCTCAGACAGATCCAGGTCAAGAATGACTCCAACACCTCCTGCCCATAAAAATCAAGCAAGGCATCCCACAAGGATCCGCCCTATCAGCACTTTTATTTAACCTCTACATTCAACCGATCTGCAACATCATGAAAGAACACAAAATACAATACACAATCTATGCTGACGACATCATGACTACACCAAAATAACAGACTGTCTCAAACATATGACCAGCTGGCTTCAAAACAACAACCTGACCATAAACTACAACAAGACTGAGGCACTACTCATCACCCGAAACACCAGCTTCGTCCCTCCACCCTCCATCAAGGTCAACAACACAACAATACCCATAAAACCAGAAGTGAAATACCTCGGAGTGACTCTCAGACAAAGAACTAAACCTACAGTCACACATCAGCAGAACCACCAAAAATGCATACCTCAAGATGAGACTAATCCGACGTTTCAAACCCCTCCTCTCTCAAGATCATTTCCACACAGTCTGTCAAGCACTAATAACTCCCATCCTAGATTTCTGCAACCCAATCTAGCTTGGCCTAACAAAGCAGACACTCCGGCCACTGCAAATGGCTCAAAACACAGCAGCACGCATAATATCTGGCTCTTCCAGACAAGATCACATCACCCCCATTCTAAAACATCTCCACTGGCTCCCAATCAGCTCCCTCATCAGATATAAGACAGTCTTAAACATATTCTAAGTCAAACACTGGACCTCAGCACTCAGCCTACAACCATTCATACAACCAGACATCAGCACAAGACCGAGGAGGAGAGGCATCTCTGACATCATCAATACACCAAAAGACTTCACCAAGGTATGCAAGAACACTGCAAAAAGAGCTCTATCGCTGGCGGCACCTGCAATATGGAACGCCCTCCCTGATGACCTACGATCGACAGAGGACATCAAGGACTTTCGGAAACAGCTCAAGACGATGCTCTTCATTGAGCACTATGGTGATATTACATGATTCTGCCAGCCAGCTCCCAGACTACATACTAACCCCCCTCCCTTTTTCAGTCATGTACGTAGCATTGTAAAGTAGCGCACGCTGTAAATAGGCCACCACGAATCAACGCCAACTTACACACACACTCATTCACTGTATAACACTGCATGCACACACAAATGTCAATATAATTCGATTGGTGGTTGTGTACACCGCCTTGATTACAGGAGAAGGTGGTATATAAATCCTTTAAAATAAATAAATAAATAAATAAATAAAACTTCATAGCAGCTGTTTGGAGTGCAAGCTTGTTCACATCCCACAGTACAGAGATAGTAAATGTGAACTGCTGCACTGTGCTGCTATGTAGTTATGCATCTTTTCACAATGGTGTGCTGAACAGACCAATGAGAGGTACCTGACTGCTTCTAGCTTATTGGTCATACAAGGGAGTGCCACAGACAACGTTGAGATAGTATGTCCAGCCATACAGCAGGGGGCCTATGTGGAAAGGTTTGCTCGAACCCTGCAGCAGATCACAGCACTGAGCCATAAGGTTCAGAGCTGATACTCCTGGCTGCAGGTTGACATTACACGCCCTTCTCATTTCCCAATCGTGGAGCTATGTATCTAGGCCAAGGGTTGTGGTTTCTCAAACAAGTGCACCTAGGGCATACTTTGCCAGTGAATATGGCAGCTCTTGTGGTGTGCTGCTATGCAGTTAGTATTGCTTGAGCACTCAAATGCTGATGCGAGGGTGAGGCATGCATTTTACAAAGCATCTGCCTTGTTGTTGCAGGGTAGTGTCACCTATACCGATACAACGCACAGAGTGATGACGCAGGAATTGTGGACTAGCATATGGCATGAGTGACATATTTGCAGACGTAGCATTGACAGCGGAGGCATGGCTACCTTAGAGTTTGCATAGCCAGTGCCTGGTGTGCCTACATTGAAGATCCTATAGGTTGAGACATGGCAGATTGTTGGAACGAAGCTATAACATAGATACCTGCTTTATGGTGACAAACACACTCTTCTATAGCAGACCTGTGGTCATGTCATGTGTCCAAAGAAGCCATCCTTATAGGTATCTATGGCAATACTGTACAACAGCCTATCCACATATACATAGCATAGAAACATGATGGCTGCTGAGCATGCTTTCTGTCTACCCATCATCCACTTTTGAAATCCAGCCACTGACCTGACACCAGGAATTGGGGGAGCTTGTCTCACTTGGGAGCTGTACTGTTTGGGTGCAACACATGTGCCATTCTTCTGATAGTGCTTGTGCATTGCAGCAGGAGATCCCTACAATTGCACGTGTGTGACAGTGGGGGATATTGACATAGCCTGTTTCACAGCAGGTGTTTGTACCAATATGGTGTTTGGGGGAGGGCAGTCGTGGTCAACATTATTAACACCCTTGCATTTTAGGTATGTTGTGAACAATATCTTGAGAAATAATTGGAAATATTCCAACTGTATGTCATCATAATATTTTTGTACTATGTTCAAAGGTATACAACAACAAAAATAAGATGTCTGTGCAACTTAGACGTAGTAATTTCTGAGAAAAAAAAATATGACCTGGACAGGATTAATGGCACCCTTCACTGATATTTGGTTGCACAGCCCTTGGCAGTGATAACAGCCTCCAAATGTTTTTTGTAGCTATCTGTAAGTTTTATACATCTGTCTGCTGGTAGTTTCTTCTGCTTTTCAATTGTAATTTGTTCCAGTTCATGAATGTTTCCAAGATTCCTTTTACCAATGGCAGATTTCAGCTCTTTCCAAAGGTTCTCTATTGGATTGAGATCAGGACACATTACTGGCCAGTTTAACAGGCCTTTTTTTTTCCTTTTTAACCATTCTTTTGTACTTTTGGATATAGGTTTTGAGTCATTGTCCTGATGGAGGACCCATGACCAACCCAGACCTAGCTTTCTGACACTAGGTAGCACATTTTGCTCCAAAATACCTTGGTAGTCCTCTGATATCATCATGATTTCTTTAATAAGTTTCAGGCCTCCAGTTCCAGAGGCAGCAAAACAGTCCCACAACATTATGGAATCTCTACCATATTTAACTGTAGCAAGGGTATTTTTTTTCCTTATAAGCTTCATTTCTTCACCTGTAAACATATTGCTGGTCTGCTTTGCAAAAGAGCTCAAGGTTGGTTTCATCTGTCCACAGAACATTTTCCCAGAATGACTGTGGTTTCTCAAGGTGGCTTTGGACAAAATTCAGGCATGCCCTTTTATGTCTGTCTTTGAACAGTGGGATCTTCATTGGCCTTCGCCCATGAAGTCCTTCTTTGTTTAGTACGCGGCATGGTGCAGTTTGAAACCACCACTCCAGATTGCTCCAGGTCAGTCTTAAGCTCTTTGGATGTTATATATGGTGTTTTTCCAACATACAACATTTGAAGACTTCTTGGATTCACTTTCCTTTTTACACCATGTCCTGGGAGGTTGCTGACAGTTCCATGAGCAGAAAATGTCTTAACATTGTGAACTGTAGACACAGGAATCCTAAGATCCTTGGAGATGACCTTGTACTTCTTTGAAGTTTGATGCTTGATGATAATGGCTTTCTGACGGTCTCGGGCAGTTCTTGTCTTCACCATTGTCAAAATGGAACAGGGAGTGAATGTGGCCATTTTAAACATAGAGCCATCATTCGTTAGTTGATTCAAGTCATGTGAGTACTGATGATCCCAGGTGTATCTAATTTTATAGCAATATGAATGTGGTTCTTCTGTTCAAACTGATTTGAATTGTTTATAAAGGTGCCAATAATCATGTCCTGGCAATGTCCCCGTTTTATACTATTTCCTACTATTTCCTTTTTAAATTGGTCTTGTTTTATTTGATTCTTTTATGTGTGCGCATATACATTCCAAAGCCATTTCGCTGGCCACATTGGACATTAAGGGGTTGAACTGCAAGGGTGTCAATAATATTGACCACAACTGTACATAGGTGGATGGATTGCAGTCTCCACCTTTTGGAGTTTTATATTGTGGTGTCATCTATTCTCCTGGCAGCTGCTACACCCTGGCCCACACTGCACTTTGTTTTTCACAGAGTATGCCACTCTCAACGCCACTGGCTAATATGCAGGCCAATGTCGATGTCCAGTCATTTTTGCTATGGCTACATCATGGTCATGGTTGCTCTTCCATGGCATACTCAAACCCACTTCTATACCACCCACTGACATCATAGTACATTACATGACAACCTCTCAATGATATAGTCCAACTGCCTCCCAAATTATCCTCCCATTCACGGTCTAGCACATATGGGACATATGAATGTGACATGCCTGTCATCTATTCCTTTTGCTCCCACACAGCACCTGAGTTTTGACTTCAAGACAGGCTCCCTTATTCCATGTTACGGTAACCATCCTTACTGCGTGTTAACCTGCATGCATGGCACTCTTAATTCGCACTGTCCACTTACCATCTGCTAACCGGCCGCTAGTGCTCTTTCTGTGGGAATAGAGACTTCCTGCCCCGGTCATTAACGCCTAAAGGGGGCCTTAACACTGCTGTTTTTGCACAATAAAGGGATGTTAAGGATGCATCCTCAACACCCTTCAGTAACTATACCCCTAGGCTTCTGCTGTAGGCTGATGATCTACTGTTGTTGGATAACGTAAGCTCTTTGTTTGAGCCGGCTATAAAGATAATTAATTAATTTGGGGTGGAAAAAAAGGCTACTCAGGAAATTGGGTGACGTGGAAATTGTTGGATATAGGTAGACCAGAAAATCAGAAAAACCCCAGGAATGCCCATAATTAAATAAGT
Source organism: Ichthyophis bannanicus (assembly GCA_033557465.1). NCBI lineage: Eukaryota > Metazoa > Chordata > Amphibia > Gymnophiona > Ichthyophiidae > Ichthyophis > Ichthyophis bannanicus. The sequence continues at coordinate 812,403,634 of CM066032.1, read as the reverse complement.
AACAAACTCAAGTACATGGAGATTTTCCTTACCAAAATAATTTTAAAAAATATGCTAGAGATCAACAAAGTCCCGTTCCTGGAGGAAACGTCCATAAACCATTATAAAAGATGACAAGCAAAATCCAATGCTTATCCCTGACAGGTACTTGTGATCTTGATTGGCCACTGTTGGAAACGGATACTGGGCTTGGATCTTTGGTCTGACTCAGTATGGCATATCTAATGTTCTTAACATGTGTGACACGCCGGATGCTTGGGGTGGGAAGGTAAACGAAGGGGGGGCTGCTATCATTTTTACCTTTATATTGTGATGCTAATTTATTGATGATGTATGTGGTTGGAAACTTTAAATAAACAGCTGAACTTTTTTTAAAAAAGTGTTCTATTCTTCCCTCGTTTTAGCCATCTCAACTCTTCCTGAACAGAGCATGGCCTGATATGGCCACATCCCATTCATGGGATTCTCTGAACCATGTCTCTATAATAGCAATGATATCTGTTAGGGCTTACAGACCTGGAACTTTATTGCTTACACTACAAGCATCTGTGCTCATTGTGTTCTAGCTATGTTTGTTTGGCTTGATTAGGTTCTTTATAGCCTCACGTCTAATCTCCTCTTCTACTTTGCTGGGTGAATGAATAAGATCATTTCTTTTTCTTTTTTTTTACATCACTTTTACCATGCTTTTGCTGGGGTGCCACCCAATCCTCTAATTTTAACGCCTGAGGTTATCCAAGTTTTTCACTTAAAAGCCTTTTCCCTGCCACAGAAAAATGTAAGCTATCATTATGATAACACCTTTTATTTTTTTCACATGTTGACACAGCCACCTATATATCTGAAGCCTTCTTGTTTGTATAGATTTTAAGCCACATGTTGAAGCTGTCACTATGTTGAAACTTTTCTCCCCCTTTCCTTGGATGGGTAGTAGTTTAGAAAATATTGCAGTCCTTACACCAGGGACTTTATCCCCTTCATCAACTTCTACAAATGTACTGTTTTGGGACAGGTAATTTGTCCCCAGATGGAATATAACATCAATTTTAGAATCTTTACTTTCTTTCCTGATTGGACATAGTATTTGGTTTGCATTCTTGATAGCTGACAATGTTGGGAGGCATTTCAGCAATTATCAAAATTCTGTGTTTCCAAGTTCATGCCTTGCTAAATTGCAAAAACAAAAACATACTTCCTCACTTACCATAACACAAGAAAAATCATCAGGCACGTCTTTTATCATTCATAAAACTTTTGAAAAAATAAAAAAAAGAATTGTGAGGAAGCTAGGAACCATCAGAATGGAGCATGCGTGACATTCTCAAAAAACAATCAGTCAACTATACTGAGCTCCCCCCATTTCAATAATTTCCCAATGCACGCAATTAATGTCCATAATTTAAACCAAACTGTACAATACCTTTCAAAACTTGCTGAAAAGCCCAAATGCTGGGATTTTTCATTTTTTTACAGTAGTTTTTATCTTTACTTGCACTCAATAGCTTAATTTTACCATAATCTTTGCCTTTTCAAACATCATAAAGAACTATTTCACTGCATGCATACTCATCCATCCCTTTTAGAAGTTAAATATTTAACTGTAGAAGGAATGCTCATTTAATCCAGCCACATCTTGTAAGCATGCTTCCTTTAACCGAATTGCCCGCAAGTTTTGTCTAACTGCATCAGGGGGTTCGTCATTTTAGAAAGTAGCGGCTCAAGGATTCAGCATTGTGAGGACCAGCGCTGCTTTCTTTTGCCCCATGCCACTATTCTTCAAAATGCTGAATCTTTGAGCCACTACTTTCTAAAACGCCGAACCCCTGGCAGTTAGACAAAACCTGCGGGCAGGTCAGGTAAAGGAGGCGTGTTTATAAGATGGCTGGTGCTGCAGTTGGATTAAATGAGAATTACATTTGCGAATAAGTCTTTAACTTCTAAAAGATAGGGATGATGCATGCAGAGATATAGTTCTTTATGATATCTGAAAAGGCAAAGACACTGGTAAAATTGAGGGCAAGTAAAGAAAAAACTAAAAATGAAAAATCCCAGCATTTGGGCTTTTCAGCAAGTTTTGAAAGATGTACATTTTGGTTTAAATTTATGGACTTTCACTGCGTGCAATGGGAACTGATGTTTGAAATGGGGAGCTAAGTATAGTTGACAAACTCTTTTGAGAATGTCATCCATGCTCCATTTTGCATAGATGGCATTCTTAGCATGCACTTCCAATTTTTTTTAAAAATTTTTTCAAAAGTTTTATGAATAATAAAAAGATGTGTCAGATGATTTTTCTTGTGTTGTGGTTAGTGGGGAAGGATTTCTTTATTTTGATTATATTTTTTTCCTTCCATACAAGGGGTTTTTGTTTGCTGGAAGTTAATGGCAAATCTGCTTTATTGTGGACAAGTGGAAAATGATGCATATATAAAAAAATAATCATCCTAACTATATGTACACAGTACTTCATATATTAGGAGTTACTACTTAGGAAAAAGATTTTGGAGCCATTCTCGACAAAACTTCAATCCTCAACTCAATGTGCAGCAAAATCTTTAAAAAAAAAAAATAGTGGCATTTTACTTATCAGTTAATGTCCTTCCCTTGAGTCCTGCTAGACCAGTCCAAACAAGTGAGTTGTTTTCCCTTACCAGCAGATTGGCGGTGACAAAGAACTAATGAAAAGTCCAGGTTTGAATGACATCACTCCCATGCCTCTTCACCTCAGCCACCAGAGGTCCCTTCAGTATTCATGCCAAAGCATATGGGAGAAACATAGCAAACCTCACACAACCTCAAATATGGGCAACAATGAACGATCAACAGTAGAGAACTATCTACAGCAAAGCATAAAACATAAGGCTGACAGTAGATGATAAACCCGCAGAGCCAAGTATAAAAATAAGAACGGACCAAAGGAAAACAGAGCAGAAGAACAGAGCAATAGAGTTCAATGGATGGAGGCCCTGGACTGGTCTAGCAGGACTCAAGGAAAGGATATTAACTGATAAGTAAAGTATAATCTTACATATCTTCCTGCTAGACCAGCTACAACGCCACTGGGCAGGAAGGAGACACAGCAGTTCGCAAAACCCTTGAGCCAAAGGCCCTGTCCGCCTGCACATGGAAATCCAAGTGTAATGCTCAACAAAAGTGGAAAGGGATGACCATGTTGCTGCCCGACAAATGTCTGCAGAGGCTACAGAGCTCCACTCCACCCATGAGGACACTAGTGCTCTGTAGAATGGGCATGCAAACCCCTCGATTCTGCAACAGATACGCAGAGGCAATGGCCTCCTTAATCCAGTCGACTTGGCTGCAGCATCATCCTTGTGCAGGTCAGCTAACCGCACAAAAAGATGGTTGGACTTATAAAAGGAATTCGCAACCACTAAGTACCAAAGAAGCACCCTCTGGACATCTACAAGGCGAAAATCCTTATCCTTCCCCGACACTGCTCCTTAGAGAAGGAGGGCAGGCAAACCACCTGGTTCATGTGAAAGAGAGAATGCACCTTAAGCAAAAAGGACGGCACAGGCTGAATGGAAACGGCTTCCTTGAAAGACACATAAGGATCTCAGCAAAATAGAGCCTGCAGCTCAGAGGTCTGCCTTGCAGAACAAATAACGACCAAGAAGAGAGTCTTCAGCAACAAATCCTTTAAAGTAGCGCACTTCAACTGCTCAAAGGGCACCGCCATCAGGGACCCGACACCAGACACAGATCCCAGGAAGGGATCACAGAACGGAAGGGAGGATGCAGATGTCAAACCCCTTGGAGAAAGTGTGAGACATCCAGGTACAAGGCTAGAGACTTACCAGCCACCGGACCTTGGAAATAGGCCAAAACTGCTACCTGAACATTCAGGGAGCTAAAGGAAAGACCTTTCTCCAGGCCATCCTGCAGAAAGGCCAACAGAGATGGCAGATTGGCCGCCTCAGGAGCCAACTGCCGAGTGCCACACCATCACTCAAGAGAGGCACCAGATCCACATGTATGCTAACTTGGTAGACCCTCCTCTGGGCTCCAGAGTGGAGACTAGCACTGGAGAGTAACCCTTATGTGCCAACCATCTCCTTACAAGGCTCAAGCCTTAAGCGAGAAGGGACCAGGACCTCCAGGATGATTTGTCCCTGCTTCAAGAGACCCTGAGGTGGAGGCAACCTAAGAGGTACCTGCAAGAGCTGCATCAGGTTTAAGAATCACACGCTCCTCAGCCAATCCAGCGCCACCAGAACAATCCTGTCTGGGTGGCATTCAATACACTGAATCACACGCTTCCACTGGGGGCCATGGAGGAAACATGTACAGCCAGTGCTGGCTTAGCCAAGGCTGGGTCAGGGAGTCAACACTTTCTGATGCCATCTCCATGTGGTGACTGAGCAGATCACCATCAGATTCATTTCAGGGCATCCCAGCAGCGCAGATCAACTTCCACTCTCCAGGATACAGAGAGTGCCGCCTCAGGAAGTCTGCTTCCACACTGTCCACCTCAGCAATGTGCTGAGCCGACAAGGCTGGGAGGTTTTTCTCTGCCCAGGTAAACAGAAGAGCCATCTCCAGAGCTATCTTGGCAGTCCTCATGCCGTCTTGCCAACTGACAATCCATTAGTGTGGTGTTGTCTAAAAATACTCAAACCGCCCGGCCCTCAGAGCCCGGAAATGTAGAAGACCCAGTCTGATGACCCTGGACTCGAGGTGGTTGATGGACCACACTGCTTCCCTGAAGTTCCAACAGTCCTAGGCTGTATAGTCTTGGCAATGGGCTCCTCAGCCCGAGAGGCTTGAATCCGTCGTCAGGAGGATCCAGGAGAAATCGTCCAGTGTGCATCAATTCTGAGCGCGGACACCAGCTTGGGTCACCACTTAAGGGCGGGAAACAGAGGATTGAAATAGTGAGGCTAATGAATTTTGCAGTGAAGGTAGTATTGATGAGGGCATAAAATAGTTCCAATGGGGATCAAATGGAAAGGAGTAAAGCTGATGTTGCTTGAGGAATTTTCTGCCCAGGTCACGGATCATCAGTGTTTGCAGTTATCAATAAAGGGATTTGCTTTAATCTGCTTTATCTGGCGACGGTGAAAGTTTTCTACAAGAACCCTACAAATATTCACAAAACCCAAGGAACTGCGATAAGTCATTCAGCTAGTGTTGGAGGCAACTGATGATTCCCAAGCATAGTGAAAGAAATAAAGGTTTATGTTTATGCAATTTCTTGATATACCGCCCAGGCTGAAGGGCATCAGAGCAGTTTACAATTGCTATGCATGCCCCCAATTGGTCCAGTATGTTTTGATCATTGTCTTGCTGGAGGACCCATGACCTTCGACCCAGACCTAGCTTTCTGAGACTAGGTAGCACATTTCACTCCAAAATACCTTGATAGTCCTCTGACTTCATGATTCCTTTAATATGTTCCAGGCCTCCAGTTCCTGAGGCAACAAAACAGCCCCACAACATTATGGAACCTCCACCATATTTAACTGTACGAAGGGTGCTTTTTTTCCTTATAAGCTTCATTTCTTCATCTGCAAATGTATCACTAGTCCACATTGCCAAAGAGCTCGTTTGCACTGAATATGGATGGTTATTCAATCTCCTATTAAACAAAGATTTTGGCATATCTTATAAGACATGGAATTAATTGATGTTGCATTATTACAGGAGACAGACTGTCTCTGATCAAGCATATGTCAGATGGGGCAAGATAATGGAAGCTTTTCTATCTTACTATAAAAAACTGTATGCAAAAGGAGAAAACAGGGAAGGAGAAGATGTGTTTTTTGACCATCTTTCCCTTCCTAAAATTATGGAAGAGATGGCTGAGGAATTAGATAGGTCCATTAGTAGAGAGGAAATTAGGGTGGGAATAAAGAACCTTAAATTAGTGTAACCAGTTGGACAAGACAGTTTTGGAAATGGAATGGAGTACTATCAGATTTTGGAAGACTAAATGCATCCAAAGTTGGATTGTGACCCTGAGCTAGTAAAGTCATACCGACCTATCTTGCTAATTAAACAAGACCTCAAATTTGGTCAGGATTCTGGAAGTGCACCTGTGGCATGTGCTGCCTCTGCTAGCTAATGCAAATCAAACAGGGCTTGTCAAGAAAGGCAGGCCAGTGTCAAGTTGGTTAGAGCAGTAATGGTGATGGGCTTAGATGCACCCAAGAGGGAAGAGACCATTTTGGCAAGCCTGGTTGTCAAAAATGCATCTGACAAAGTTCTATGGCCTTATATGTTTAGGATGTTAGAACGATTTGGAATAACTAGAGCCTTTAACCAGTGAGTGAGAGCCTTGTACCATTGATCGGAAGCAAAATTATTGATTAATGGAATATTCACTGAGAGTTTTCCCTTCTACAGAGGAACCTGGAAGAGATGTCTATCTTTGCCCTTGTTTATTTTGACGCTGCAGCCACTAGAAGTTAGGATAGATATTTATTTATTTATTTATTTATTTAATTATTTGCATTTCTTATATACCGCGCTATTACAATCAGTGCGGTTTACATTTGAACAAAGTATACAACAATGTAACATGTTACACTGAGTTTACAATAAACAGGGGATACAAACTTGGATGAACAGGGGAGAAAAACTATGTACAGTGTTATGTAAGTAGAGGTTTAAACATCATATGAAGGGCATGGTTAGGCATTGCAATGAGAAAAACGGATAAGTAACAGGAGGAGTGTCAGGCTAACGAATTTTCTAGGATATGGGAAGATGGGGGGATTACTGAGAGTCAGCTGGGACCGAGAGAGCAGAAAATTCATTTATTCACAACTGATATGCTTTAGTTTTTGGAAAAGCCTTAGATATTCAGAGGGTAATGCACTTAAAACAAGTTTTGGGTCCTTTTCAGGGCTAACAATTAATTGGGAGAAATCAAAGGTGATGCGTTTGAAGGGGAATAGGGAAGAGTGGGACAAGTGGGACAAGAACCATCTTAAATATTTAGGGATATATTTGCATGTAGACAAGCAAGAGATGTACAAGAGGAATATACAGTGAAAAAGCACATCAGGTAGTTGTACAAGGCCTGGAAAGATCTTCCACTATCTTTGATGGGGAGTTGTGCCTTATTCAAAACCATGGCACTACCGAAGATCCTGTACCCCCTTTCAGATGGTTCCTCTCTGGATAACTGGCTGGGATAAACAGAAATTTAAAACTGCAGTAAGAAAATGTTTCTGGAGGGGGAGGAATGCATGGCTTAGTCACTATAAAATTATTTTTGACAAGAATCAAGGTGGGTCAAGAGTTCTGGACATAAGGATGTAGAACACTGCAGCCAATATGAAGTGGATCAAGGAAGCATATGGTGGATTGAGAAGGTTTTGCTGCAAGGTTTTGGGAGGATGGAGACAGAGTCCTATGATCTTTAAACAATCGTTCATGGGAAAAGAAAAGGGGCGAGACAGGCCTGGATTAGTAGGCCAGTAGTCCCGTTGAAAAAAACATGATTTGGGTGGTGGACATTGTGGAACCTCCCTGGGGGGATATCACCCATATCACCCAGGAGTGCAGGAGTGGCCTAATGGTTGGGGCAAGGTACTTCAGGCCGGAAGGTTGGGGGTTCAAATCCCACTAGAGGACAGCAACCTTGGGCCGGAAGGACTGGGGTTTCTAGTCCCACAGGTGCTCCTTGTGGTCCTGGGCAAGCCACTTAACCCTCCATAGCCCATGTTCCCTGTAAAATAGTTATCTCCAAGTTATAATGCCCTGTTCAATGTAATTTGAGTTTGTTCAATGTAAACCGCACTGATGCAGAATAGCGCGGTATATAAGAGAATGTAAATAAATAAATACTGGGGAATCCAGGGTTTCAACTTGGCTTAGAATCTACAAGGCTGGCCTTATGGGCAGTCAGAGAATGCAAAAGATTATAAACTCTCTTGAAGCTGAAGGAAATTTCCGAGATGTGAATAAGTTAAACAAAAGTGGGATATTCCTAGCAGCCAGCTCTTCCATTATCTGCAAATTAGGCATTATGTAGGGGAACTGCAAAGAGCAGTGCCAAAGGGGATGGAAGTGCAGGAACAAGATGAGGATTTTGCAGATATCATGTCAAAATTTAATAAGTTACCCACAGGAAAAAACTATTGACAGGATGCAAGGGAACCAAGTCATGTGGAACAGTCAGCTCAGGTATAGTCCCAGGATTTGGAAGCAGAGCTAACATAGAATCCATTAAAAGTGTTGTTTAAGTAATTAAATAAGAATGTTCCTAGTGTGGAGCTGCAGAAATTGCAATTCAATATTTTGCACAAGATATCACCTGGGAGAAAGGAACCCAAAGGAAAATGTGGGTGGGGGATGAAAGTATTAAATGCAAGTGTCTGAAAGTTACCCTGAGGCATGCGCCTTCTGGAATGTCATGCATGTCAGAGTTTGTGATTGAAAGGCCTAAAAACTATTGAAAAGATGGTACGGGAGATTAAATGGAGTTATATGTTGCTGATGTTGGGAGATTTTGGGGATCAACAAGGAATCATTCTAATATCAGCAAAAAAGGTTCATAGGAATAATATTATTGTTAATTAAGAAAGTGTTTCTATTTTGAATTTTATACTTTGTTATAGTATCGGTTGTATACTCCCTAGATGTGGGCTTTGCCATAATTTTGTAATTGATTTATAGCAGTTATTGTTTAGTATTGTTACTTGCTGGTGTTTGAATGGTTTTCCTTATATTTTGTTTGGATTATGTATTCAACATTTCATAAATAAAAGAAAGTGTTTCTACAATACTGGATAAAGGAAGAGGCACCACATTTTGAGAGGTGTGTGAAATTGATACACGACATGAAAGAATTAGAATGCATGGAATTAAGATGGATATGAGGAAGCCAGCAATGGCATATAAACAACTGTGGTTTTGATTTTGGGATAAATGGGAAAAAAGATGGAAATAGGATTTCAAGTAGCTAAGTTAAAGAGATAGGAGGTCTTTGGGGGGAAGGGGAGCAGGTGTGGGGTTTGGTGGATATAAGAAAAGATTACATGGTTCATGCAGATTGTCCTGGAGAGAAGAATAACCCTAGAAACATGGTATAAAATATGGAGTGGAGGATGACTTGTGGTACTGTACTAGAGTATGACATGCAATGATTATTGTACGTAACAATGAAAAGGTGGTTGGGCTCCCCCTCTTGACTAGCATGGTATTGTTTAAGTTATGTTAAATTATACGCGTTCTAAATAAAGATATTTAAAAAAGTAAAGCATATTTCAGAAACACAAAACTCAAAGTCCTGGATTTCAAACATGCTGATTTAGCGTAGTTACTCACCTGTAACAGGTGATCTCCAGGAACAGCAGGAATTTAGTCTTCACATATGGGTATCGTCGGTACCGACAGAGCCTGCGTGGGAACGCTTCCCAGCGTCCAATAGGAAAGCTTTTGGGAGCATCCCACAGCATCTGTGTGCTGCCTTCCCGCCTTTCCAACTGTCCCTCTCCAGTTGAGTTTATAGCTGATACCAAAGAGAGAGAGAGAGAGAGAGAGAGAGGAAGAGAGAGAAAGAGAGAGAGAGAGATACAACTCCTAGGGGAGGTGGGCGGGTTGTGAAGACTTAATTCCTGCTGTTCCCGGAGATCACCTGTTACAGGTGAGTAACTACGCTATCTCCAAGAACAAGCAGGAATGTAGTCTTCACATATGGGGACTCCCTAGCTGCAGATGCCAGGGAGATGGCCCCAGGAAGTTGTCAGCCCATGTGAAAGGGCTATGTTTCCCCCCATGGATCTCTGGCATGCTACCAGGGATGGTGAGTAGGAGTCGACTAAGTCTGAAAAAGGTGTTGAAGAACAGCCTGGCCAAACAAGGCATCCTGGCGGGAGTCCTTGTCTAAGCAGTAGTGGGCCGTGAAGGTATGCACCGAAGCCCAAGTAGCTGCTCGACAGATGTCGTAGATAGACACAGAGTGAAGATGAGCCATTGAGGCTGCCATGGCTCTCACACTGTGAGCTGTGACATGGCCTTCAAGAGGAAGATTCTTACTCCCATAAGCAAAGGATATGCATTGTGCAATCCAGTTAGATAGAGTTCTTTTGGACACTGGAAGTCCCAAATGACTAGGATCAAAAGCAGCAAAGAGTTGAGAAGATTTTCGATGCTACTGTGTCCTCTGCAAGTAAAAGGCTAAAGCTCTTTTACAGTCCAAAGTATGAAGGTTCCTTTCTGCACTGGAGGCATGAAGCCTCGAAAGAATACAGGAAGATAAACTGCTTGGTTTAAATGGAAAGGTGAAACCACCTTTGGCATAAAGTGTGGATGAGTCCTAAGAACTACCTTATCATGGTGGAACCTTGTGTAAGGAGGATCAGCCACTAAGGCTTGCAATTCACTGATGCGACGTGCTGATGTGATTGCAATGAGGAAGATTACTTTCCAGGAAAGGAATTTCAGAGCTGTAGTGGCTAATGGTTCAAAGGGCAGTTTCATAAGCTGCCCGAGCACCAGATTCAAGTCCCATGCCACCGGTGCTGGCTTAATGGGAGGCTTTGTTAAAAGAAGAACTCTCATAAATCTCGCTATGAGAGGATGACAGGAAATAGGTTGCCCACTTAGAGGCTTGTAAGGAGCTGCAATAACAATAAGATAGACTCTTACTGAATTTGTCTTAAGACCCGCATTTAACAAATGAAGGAGATACTCCAGTATCGATTCCAGAGATATCACAAGAGGGTTAAGACCCTTCTGCGAGCACCATATGGTAAACCTTTTCCACTTAAAGGCATATGAGCATCTTGTGGAGGGTTTCCTAGAAGGATAAAGGACATCCTTTACCTGTTGAGAAAGGTTGAGATCATGAAGCTCTAGGCCTTCAGCAACCAGGCCCTGAGATGCAGAGACTGGGGATTGGGATGCCACAGCATCCCGTTCTCTTGGGAGAGAACATCTGGAGCAGATCCCAACTCCAGAGGTGGAGCTTGAGAGAGATGTAGAAGTAGAGGGTACCACGTTTGCCATGGCCAATGTGGAGCTATGAGAATCATATTGTGGCAGGCAATGGCCTAGAATAGCCTGTAAACGTATGAGAGGCCTGTGAGCTAGGCCTGAGTCCCAACCCCCACCTGAGAATAGTAATGCTGAGAAAAACCAAAGTCAGTAAAAGTTAGAGAAACTGCTTTAAACTGCTTCTGATAAGTTTGTATGAATCCCTTATTGAATTCTTCTATGCTGATAACAGATATGTTCCAGTGCTCTGTATTCACACATTCTCTAAGCTAGAAGTGACCTTGAAGGAGAAATGTATCAAAGTCTAAGAACTGTGCCTTTGTTAGAGAAGTCTGAGCAGGGGGAACAGAGTGCTAGGCCCAGAGAGAGTTCCCAATTGGATAGGTGCAGGGGGCATTGGGACCAATAGAAAGTTTGCCTATGTTAAACTGAAGAAGAAAGGTATATAAGGAGTTGTTTATTGGACTCCATTGCTCAGACCTTTTTGAATGTGACATTGCCTGAGACTTGTGCACAATAAATTGGCTTGGATCTTTGAACTGACTCCTGGTATTATTCATTGCGTGCACTTCGCTGCAACAATATGACCTCTGTCTCTCTGAAGCTTGAATAGCGTTTTGGGGGTGAGGGGAATGGGTGGGAAGGCATATAGGAAGTCCTGACCTCAGTGAAGGAGGAATGCGTCCCTTGTCTGACTATGTCGAGCCGGGATTCTGGAACAGAACCGGGGAAGTTTGGCATTCAGCAGACTTGCAAAGAGGTCTATGTCTGGGGTTCCTCAAATCTGAAATATTTGGGTAAGCTGGAGAGACCATTCGTGTGGTAGCAGAACTCGACTGAGTTTGTCTGCCCAAGAGTTTTGAATGCCTGGAAGATACACCACAAGGAGATGAATCTGATGCTCTCTGGCGAGGGCCCATAGTCGCAAAGCTTCGTTGCATAGTGACAGAGAACCTGTTCCGCCCTGCATGTTCACATAGAACATGGCTACCTGATTGCCTGTTTGAACTAGGACTGTCTTGTATCTGAGCTGGGCGTGAAATACTCAAAGAGCAAGGAAGATTGCTCTGAGTTCCAGGAGGTTGATGTGAAGACAGGCCTCCTGTGGCATCCAGGTAGCCTGGGTAGATAGATCGTGCAGGTGGGCTCCCCATCCCACCTGAGATGCATCTGTTGTTAGGGTGGCTTGAATAGGGGTTGCTGGAAAGGAGACCCCACAAGATTTTTGAGCGATTGCCATCACTGGTGGGACAAAATAAGACGGTCTGAGTTTGTTATTTTTTCCGACAGGCAACCTGAGGCCTATGTCCACTGAGTGGATAAAGTCCACTGGGCTGCTCGCATGTGGAGGCAAGCATAAGGAACCACATGCACGGTGGATGCCATCTGGACCAACAGTTGCAGCATTTCTCGAGCAGTGAGATAAGGTTTGAGCACTGCTTGGGAAGCTAGCTGTATTATGCAAAGACAGCGGGGCTGCGGAAGGAAAGTCCTTGTCTGTCTGGTATCCAGATGAGCTCCTATGAACTCTAGGGATTGAGTGGGAGCAAGATTGGATTTTGGGAGGTTTATGACTATTCCCAAATACTGAAGGATTCGCATTGTGCGAAACAAAGCAGAGCTGGCTTCTGGCACTGTAGGGGCTCGAATGAGCCAGTCGTCTAAGTAGGGGAAGACGAATATTCCCAGAGTGCGGAGAAATGCAGCTACCACAGCCATGCATTTTGTGAATACTCCTGGTGCAGAAGCCAGGCCAAAGGGAAGAACCCTGTACTGGAAGTGCTTTCCTTGAAACAGGAATCGGAGGAATCTTCTGTGATTTGGACGGATGAGAATATGAGTATATGCATCCTTGAGATCTACAGAACAAAGCCAATCCTGACTTTGAAGGTATGGCAGAAGAGTTCCTAGAGAGACCATTTTGAACTTCTCTCGGAACAGATATTTGTTCACTTCTCTGAGGTCTAAAATGGGCATGTATCATCCTATTTTCTTTGGAATAAGAAAATAGGGGGAGTAGAACCCTGTACACTGTTGCGGAATGGGTACTTCCTCTATTGCTCCTTGCGCAAAGAGTGTTGTGACTTCTTGACCTAAGAGATTGTCGAGAAGGGTCTGAGAATTGAACTGTCTTACCATTGTAGGAGGGGGCATGCTGTGAAAATGAAGCTTGTACCCCTCTCGTACAATGGACAGAGTCCAATTTTGGCTTCTTTTATTGTCTAGGTTGTTGCTGTTGTCCCTTTTGGGCAGGCTGACCTGGACGGTGTCCCTGTTGGGTATAGGAAGGATAAAACTTCTTTTTCTTATTGAAACGTTTTTTTTAGAGGATCTTTTCCTTGCAGGATTCACCTGTAGATTTGGACAATCTATCCAAAGCGATATTGTCTGCATCGATCTCATTAGCCTTCTCCTGCCAGATCTTGCCAAAGAGATTTTCTCCTGTGCAAGGAATGTTTTCTAATTTATCCTGTACCCAAATTTCCAAGTCGTATGCCTGAAGCCAGGCAATCTGACGTGCACCAATGGCAATAGCAGAGGTTCTGCTTATGCACTCAAAACAGTCAAAGGCTGCACGATTTACAAACTTGGAAACATCCTGGGCATGTTTGACAAGAGTAATATAGTCCTGTCTTTTGTCATCAGGAAAAAGGGGGCTCATAAGCTCCAAGTCTCCTGTAACCTCTTTAAGAAAGATTCCCATATACAAGATATAGGAACTGATCCTAGCTGAGAGCATGGAAGCTTGAAAGCATCGACGCCCAAAGGCATCAAGAGTCCTGCATTCACGACCTGGAGGATTGGATGCATGTGTCTTTGCACTTTTCATCCTATGCATGGCTGATTCCACTACCACTGAATGGTGTGGTAATTGAGTTTTTTGAAAGCCAGGACAAGGTGGAACTTGATACATAGTATCGAGTCTCCGAGAATGAAGAGATGTGGTTAGAGGTGTTTCCCACATTCTTAGCATAAGATCATGTAAGATCTCATAAATAGGCAGAGTAGCTGCCTCTTTGGGAGCCTTAGGGTATTGGAGAATCTCCAACTCCTTTGCCCTAGGCTCTTTTTCAGGAGTTACTGTGATGGAAAGGCCTCTGGCCACATTACGGATAAAATCCTGAAAGGACATATCCTCTGGCGGAGACATTCTGCGCTGAGGAGAAGAGTAATCCTCGGGGAGAAGTATCGGCAGAGTCTTCGGAGTCATCAGACTCAGAGGATTCAAAATACCTCTGATACCGGTGATCGTGCAGCGCATGGTACTGGTATCAATCGAAGTCGCTATCGGGTTGCTCCAGTACCAATCTGTCGATGCCGGAGACAGACGCATGACTCGGTATGGGTGGCATACCCATCGACATCGATGCCGTTGGTGTTGGTATCGGTTGAGGTGCCTGAAACGGTTTCAACGGTACCGAAGCTGTGAGAAGAGCCACTAGACTGCGCTCAATAGCAAGAAATCTCTGGTCTATCGAGGCTGCCGATGCTTGGGTGTCGGTACCAGTAGAAGCGGCCTGAACCCCAGAGCATGGCGCCAGTAGTTCTGCCGAGGTTGAGGCCTCGAGAACATCCTGGAGCCCCATTGATGCTTTGGAAGCCGAAGCCTCCCGCCGGGGCAGTTTTGCCGGTGAAAATTCCTCAAGGGCAACGTCAGTGGCATCTCGATACTCTCGATGCCTTTGGGATCTCGATACTTAGAAGGAGATATGCCCTTTGAGGACTGGCTAGATTTATGTTTAGTTACCTGAGATCCATGGGAGGAAGATGAGCCCCTGGAGGATGTCGATGCAACAGACACCACGTCTGAGGGAAAAAGGGTGCTAAACTTTGCAGCTCGATTCTGCCGACCCCTTTTTGACATCATTCCACAGGAGAGGCACTCCAAAGCAGAGTGGTCAGGACCTAAACATTTGAGACACCAATCATGGGTGTCGGTAACGGAGAAGGTACTGCCACACTTAGAACATTTTTTAAAACCAGAAGTTGTTTTTTCCATTTTTAAGGAAAAATTGGGCCTAGTGCCCAAAATGGCGCCTAGCAGCAAGGGAAAAAGTTTCTGAAGTAAAACAGCTCAGAAACTATAGTTTTTGTTTGTGTGGGGGGGTGTTTAAGAAGAAAAGAATGAACCGACGGTACCGGTATAGCGTTGAGGGAAGGCAGACGCGACCAAAAAAAACAAAGATTAAAAAAGAAATCTTTCTGCGGTGACAGGGACCTGTCCGCTCCACGGAAAATGAAAAACTGGAGAGGGACAGTTGGAAAGACGGTAAGGCAGCACGCAGGCGCTGTGGGATGCTCCCAAAAGCTTTC
This sequence comes from Ichthyophis bannanicus, assembly GCA_033557465.1. Taxonomy (NCBI): domain Eukaryota; kingdom Metazoa; phylum Chordata; class Amphibia; order Gymnophiona; family Ichthyophiidae; genus Ichthyophis; species Ichthyophis bannanicus. Next base: position 812,388,352 of record CM066032.1, on the reverse strand, counting down.
CTATTGGACGCTGGGGAGCGTTCCCGCACAGGCTCCGTCGGTACCGACAATACCCATATGTGAAGACTACATTCCTGCTTGTTCCTGGAGATTAGCAAAAACAAATAAATGTCTGAAGGAGGAGCTGGCAGGATAGGAGAAAATAAAGGTATGAGAAAGGTACAGGCATACTGAAATGAGCTATGAAAATGGTAACAAATCTCTATGTACAGAAATTATATGAATGCAAGAGAAGGAAAACCGATAGGGTTCTTGAAGGACGTAACTAAGAAAAATAAAGGCAAAAAATGTAGCATTCATAATATACAGACAATCACAAAAAGAGGAACATAGAAAAGAATACTGGATAAAACTCAAAGAGGCAAAGAAAGAAAACAGGATGGCAAAAGCACAGCAGAATTAAAAATGGCTAAAGATGTAAAATGAGTAACAAGAACTTTTTCAGGTATATGGAATTATGAAAGACTGAAGGGTGCCGAGGACTACTGTGTGAAGAGTGACAAGAAAAGAGGATATACTGAATAAATACTTAAGAGGGCCAATTTAGAAGCCCTATTTGTGTTTTGGATGTCTGAAAATAGGTACACAGATGTCCATTTCAGAAGGGCATCCATGGAGCCATTTTAGAAACTGGGTATATGGCAGTCCCTAGCACGAGAATGTTCAAGTAGAATGGGGACGTGCTGGAGGGTTAGCCTTAACAACTAAGATGTACACCGCAGTGAGATTCTTGAATGGCACAAGCATGTCAGGCCCTAGTTGTTTTAGCACCAATGCCTATAGCTATTTCTAATCATGAAAAGTGCTCGTTTCATGGTGGCAACACTACCAGAGGGAAGAGCACAATGCATTGTCATCGTCACTGTCAATATTTCCTGGGCAAAGAAACATGCATATAAAGCGTAGTTACTCACCTGTAACAGGTGATCTCTGGGAACAGCAGGAATTAAGTCTTCACATATGGGTATCGTCAGTACCAATGGAGCCTGTGTGGGAACGCTCCCCAGTGTCCAATAGGAAAGCTTTTGGGAGCATCCCACAGTGCCTACGTGATGCCTTCCCATCTTTCCAACTCTCCTTCGTCAGTTGAGTTTATAGCTGAGACAAAAGGAGAGAAAGAGAGAGAGATAGAGAAAGAGAGAGAGACAACTCATAGGGGAGGTAGGTGGGTTGTGAAGACTTAATTCCTGCTGTTCCCGGAGATCACCTGTTACAGGTGAGTAACTATGCTATCTCCAGGAACAAGCAGGAATGTAGTCTTCACATATGGGGGACTCCCCAGCTGAGAGATGCCAGGAGGATGACCGTAGTAAGCTGAGAACCTCTGGTAAGATGGGTCATTCTTCCTCCCATGGATCTCTGGCATCAATACCTCGGGATGGTGCGTAGGAGTTGTACTAAGTCTGAAAAAGATGCTGTAGAACAGCCTGTCCAAATGAGGCATCCCGACGGGAGTCCTTGTCTAAACAATAATGGGCTGTAAAGGTGTGTACTGAAGTCCAGGGGGCTGCTGTAAAGAAGTCATCAATGGACACAGAAAGAAGATTAGTTATGGAGGTTGCCATTGCTCTCTCATTGTGAGCTGCGACATGGCCTTCGAGCGAAAGTCCCTTACTCTCGTATACAAAGGATATGCAATTTGCAATCCATTTAGAGTTCTTTTGGAAACTGGAAGTCCCAAATGACTAGAATCAAAAGCAACGAAAAGCTGTGAAGATTTTCTGTGTTGCTTAGTTCTTTGAAAATAAAAAGCCAAGGCTCTTTTACAATCCAAGGTATGAAGGTTCCTTTCTGCACTAGAGGCATGAGGCCTAGGAAAGAATACAGGAATGTAAACCGATTGGTTTAAATGAAAAGGCGAAACCACCTTTGGCATGAAGTGAGGATGAGTACTAAGAACTACCTTATGGTGAAATCAGCCACTAAGGCCTGCAACTCACTGATGCGTCTTGCAGAAGTGAGAGCAACTAGGAAGATGACTTTCCAGGAAAGAAACTTCAGGTCTGTAGTGGCTAAGGGCTCAAAACGTGGTTTGATAAGCTGCCCGAGAACAAGATTGAGATCCCATGCCACCGGTGGCAGCTTAATGGGAGGTTTTGTTAAGAGTAGACCTCTCATAAAGCTTGCTACAAGTGGATGAGAGGAAATAGGTTATCCATCCAAAGGCTTGCAAGAAGCTGCAATGGCACTAAGATGGACCCTTACTGAATTGCTTTTAAGACCAGAATTTGATAAACGGAGGAGATACTCCGGTAGCGATTCCAGAGGCACCGAAAGGGAGTGAAGCCCCCTTTGAGAACACCATACAGAGAACCTTTTCCACTTGAAGGCATATGATCGCCTTGTGGAGGGTTTTCTGGAGGCCACCAGGATATCCTTTACCTGTTGAGAAAGGTTGATATCTGGAAGCTCTAGGCTTTCAGCAACCAGGCCCTGAGATGTAGGGACTGGGGATTCGGGTGCAATAGCGTTCCGTTCTCCTGGGAAAGAAGATCTGGCGCGTATCCCAACTCCAGTGGCGTGGCTTGAGAGAGACGTAGAAGCAGAGGATACCACGTTTGCCATGGCCAATGTGGAGCTATGAGTATCATACGTCCTCTGTCTCTCTGAAGCTTGAATAGTGTCTTAGGAATGAGGGGAATGGGTGGAAAGGTATAGAGGAAGTCCTTTCCCCAGTGGAGGAGGAAAGCATCTCTTTCCTGACAGTTTTGAGCTGGAATTCTGGAACAGAACTGGGGAAGTTTGGCATTCTGTGGACTTGCAAAGAGGTCTATATCTGGGGTTCCCCAGATTCGAAACAACTCGAGCAATCTGGTCTGAGTGAAGAGACCATTCGTGTGGCAGCAGTATTCAACTGAGTTTGTCTGCCCAAAGGTTTTGAATGCCCGGAAGATATACCATTAGGAGGTGGACTTGAAGCTCTCTGGCGAGGGCCCACAGTCGCAAAGCTTCATTGCATAACGACAGCGAGCCCGTTCCCCCCTGCTTGTTCACATAGAACATGGCTACTTGATTGGCGGTCTGGATCCGAACTATCTTGTCGCTGAGCTGGGCCTAGAATACTCGAAGAGCATGAAAAATGGCTCTGAGTTCTAGGAGGTTTATGTGAAGACAAGCCTCCTGTGTGGTCCAGAGACCCTGAGTAGAGAGATCGTGCAAGTGAGCTCCACAACCCAACTTGGATGCATCCGTTGTTAGAGTGGCCTGGAAAAGAGGCTGCTGGAAAGGAGAGCCTACTAGAAGGTTTTCCAGAGATTGCCACCATTGAAGGGACAAAATGAGACATGTGGAGTTTCTGATTTTGTCCGACAGACGGTCCGAGAGGAGACGGTCCGAGAGGAGACGGTCCACTGGGCTGCTCGCATGTGAAGGCAAGCATAGAGAACCACATGGACAGTGGATGTCATATGCCCCAGAAGCTGAAGCATTTCCCAAGCAGTCAGGAAGACTTTTATAGCTGCTTGGGATGCCAGCTGCACTATACGAAGACAGCGGGGCTGTGGTAGGAAAGCCCTTGACTGTCTGGTATCTAGAAGAGCCCCTATAAACTCTAGGGACTGAGAAGGGGTGAGCTGAGATTTTGGGAGGTTTATGACCAGTCCCAAGTATCAAAGGATTCGCATGGTGCGAGAAAGAGCGAAGCTGACTTCTGGAGCGGTTGATGCTCAAATGAACCAGCCGTCTAAGTAGGGGAAGACGAATATTCCTAGAGTTCTCAGAAATGCTGCTACTACTGTCATGCATTTTGTGAAGACTCTTGGGGAAGAAGACAGCCCGAAGGGAAGAACCCTGTATTGGAAGTGTCTTCCCTGGAAAAGGAATCAAAGGAATTTCCTGTGATCTGTATGGATGAGAATATGAGTATATTCATCCTTTAGATCTAGAGAACATTTATTTATTTTATTTATTTATTTATTTACATTCTCTTATATACCACGCTATTCTGCATCAGTGCGGTTTACATTGAACAAACTGAAATTACATTGAACAGGCCATTATAACTTAGAGATAACTATTTTACAGGGAACATGGGCTATGGAGGAGATATGGCAATCGTGTTCCTAGAGAAATCATTTTGAATTTTTCTCGTAACAGATATTTGTTTAATTCTCTGAGGTCCAGAATAGGCCTGTATCCCCCTGTTTTCTTAGGAATGAGAAAATAGGGGGAGTTAAACCCCGCACCCTGTTGGCGTATGGGTACTTCTTCTATTTCTCCGTGAGCAAGAAGTGATGTGACCTCCTGACCCAAGAGATTGGTGGCAGGGATCTGAGAATTGAATTGTTTTATGATTGTACGAGGGGGCAGACTGTGGAAGTGGAGTCTGTACCCTCTCGTACAATGGACAAGTCCAGTTTTCTGATGTTATTTGTTGCCATTTTCTGCGGTGACAGGGATACGTCCCGTCGGCTCCGCGGAAAACAAAGAACTGACAAAGGACAGCTGGAAAGGCAGGAAGGCAGCACGCAGGCACTGTGGGATGCTCCCAAAAGCTTTCCTATTGGACGCTGGGGAGCGTTCCCGTGCAGGCTCTGTCGGTACCGACGATACTCATATGTGAAGACTACATTCCTGCTTGTTCCTGGAGATATACAGATTACTAACCTGACACTGTACATCCGAGTGTCTGCAATGCCACTGAACATAGATATCTCCCTTCTGGAGAATGCCTGCCAGGACATCTAAGAAGCTGTTTCTACAGCTGTCCATTTGGGGACATCCATGTTTCTAAAATTGAGCCAAAGAATAAACATCCCCAGGATTTTCTCTGACATTTTGCTCTGGACATCACTTCTAAGATGCCACTTATATTCTATGTTCATGGAAGAAAATCCTGGAGAAAGACCACAGGTTGCTGATAAAGGTATATATAGAAATGGAATAGAAACCACACCATTCATTGAAGTAAATGTCTGTCTACTTGAAGTTTTTCAAATTGTTCATAAAGCCATGGGGCCAGACGCAATACATTCCAAAATATTGTGGAAGCTCAGAGAGATTCTGGTGGGTCCTCTTAAGGATGTGTTTAATAGATCCATGGAGAGAGATGAGAGAGGTCCCATGAGATTGGAGAACAGCTGATATAGTCCCTCTCCACAAAAATGGCAACAGAGATGAGTTAAGAAACTACATGTTAGTAAGCCTAAGCTTCATTGCAATGGTTATAAAGATCTGAGGCAACATGGTTTTACCAAAGGAAGATCATACCAAACAAATTAGATAGATTTCTCTGACTGGGTGACCAAAGAACTATTATCAAAGGCATATGCCGGACGTGGTCTATTTCAATTTCAGCAAAGCCTTTGATGCTGTTCCTCAGAAAAGGCTTATGAATAAAATGAGAAGCTTTAAGTTAGTCCCCAAGGTAGCAAACTGGATTAGAAACTGGGTAACCAACAGATGACAGAGGGTCATGTACACTTGGGGAAAAAAATGATGAGTGGTACAGTGCCTCAAGGATTGACACTCGGATTTGTTTAATTTATTTGTGAGTGATATTGCCAAGGTTAGAAGGAGCCTTTTTGCTGATGACACGAAGATTTATAACAGGGTGGACACTCCAAAAAGTGCACAACATGAAAAATTAAATACAAAAATTAGAATGATCTACAGTTAAGATTTAGTTCAAAAGTGTAAAATGATGTACACTTTGGTGGTAGAAATCTAAAGTAGCTGTATGTGATAGGGTGCGAGAGGTTGATGAGCATGGACCAGGAGACACACCTCAGGGTGACAGTGTCAGAGAATATTAAGATAGCTAAACAATGACAAGGTAGTGGCCAAAGCCAGAAGGATGCTAGCCTGCATAGAGAGAAGCTTAACTTTGTAAACTGCTTTGATTAATTTGTATTAGGAAGGCAGTATACGAGTTAAGTTTTTTTAATAAATAAAAAAAGGAGATGGTGATAATGTCCCTGTACAGGTCATTTATGAGGCTTCACTTGGAATACTGTGTTCAGTTTTGGAGGCCGTATCTCACTAAGGATATAAAATCTTGAAGCAGTTTAGAGGAAAGCAACCAAAATGGTATAGGGTTCTATGCCAGAAATCATATGAGAAAAGACTTGAAGATCTCAATATGTATACCCTAAAAGAAAGGAAGGACAAGAGAAATAAAATACAGATGTTTAATATAAATGAACAAACAAAGCTTTTCAAAGACAGGGAAGCTGTAAAGCTAGAGGATATGAAATGAAACTGCAAGGAGATTAACTTGAAAGCAACATCAGGAAATACTATTTTATTTTTATTTTTTACTAGAAAGGGTTGTCAGTGCCTAGAATGCCTTCCCACTGGAGCTGATGGGGACAAATATAGTGACAGAATTAAAAAAGGCATAGGATAAACACAGAGGATCACTACAAAGCAAGAGAAGCACAAAGGAAAACGTAAAAGACTTTTACACTTCAAAAACAGGCAGAGTGGGGTTAACCTACATGAAGCAGCATTTATAACTTGAAACTAAAGCTTAGAGGGATGGCAACCTGCACAGGACGACATCTGCTATCCTGAATACTCTACTGGGCAGATTGGGTGGGCCATGCTGATCTTTATCTGCTGTTATTTAATGTGTTACTATGTAACTAATACTTCAGTCATACAGACTATTAAACCTCACATTAATTTTATTCCCTTCCGGGACACTGGCCTCTGCTCCACCATGGACACCCTTCTCCAGGCAGATACCAGTCATTGTCTGAGATGAGGTGGGGGACTGTTCGGTAAGTGAAGGAGATTCCTGTTGTTTGGAGGGTGGGATAAAAAAAAAGTGACTTGAACTTACATAAATGGGAAGCAGGGGTTGGTGTCTGAGATGAAGAAAAGTAGCTTGTGTGTGCATATGAGTGTTTAACTGTGGGAATGCCGTCAATTGCAACTGTGGACTAAAGTCTTCCTAAAATAGCATACATCATTATGACACTTTAGTAGACTGTCTTCAAAATTTGCAGATGCTAAGTCAAAGTTACAGATCAATATTATTTTGGTGAATAATTGATAATCTTCCACTGCAGAACAGCGCTCTTATTACCTTTTGTATCTGCCCCAACCTTGCAATTCTAAAGACTATTTATCTTTTAGTATAAAATCTCTAGTCCAAACAGAAAATACCAAACAAATTTATCATCGCCTGAAAGAGAAATGTGCAAAATAAAATAATTTCACTGCAGCTCCGAAAAACAATAAAGATGAAAAGAAATGGATTTCACAGATGAACAAATCCTTGGTTCATGTAAAGTGCAGGCAATCCGGATTCTTACAGCATATCACACACTCACACACACAAATATTGTGAATCTACCCTACACATATTACATAGCTATGTTATGCTATGAGTGAATACAGATTCAGCCTGCTATAACAATATTGTCATTTTAAACAAATCAAAACCCATGTATTTTGCTGAATCGCCTTTTCCAATATTACAGGAAATATTTATTGATATGTCATCAACTCTTTGTTCATTTTATCAACTGCAACAAAAAATGGCAATACGTTTGCAACTGAATTTCTGGGTGTCAGATTGCTGAAATATTTTATCACAGCCAGCAGCTGGAAGACCATAAACAGGTGAATGTACTCAAGAGTCTCATAGCCATCTAAGCATAATAATGGATCTTGTTTTATTGCTCACAAGTGGCCTATCAGTGAGATGATTTAATTTTTGGCTTCTCCCACATGGAACGTCTTTTTTTTGCTTAGAGTGCAGGAACAGCAGAAGATGTTTTGTTCAATTACAAGAACCAAGCGCTGCATGAATAAAAAAAGCGGCAAAGCAACATCAGCAATAGCCCCATTTGCAGCTAGTCCCTGAAATAATCTGGAGGGAATTCCAAGCAGCTTTCAACCATTCCTCCTTACAGAACAAAGCAAGTGAGGCCAGAAAGGGAAAGAATGCAGGCATGAAAGGCACATAATGAAATACCTCCGTTTTAAAGGAGTAAGCTAATTTTAGGTTCTATCATGAAATAAAATTACATTGGCAAAAGCATGTTGTACTACTTTCACAGAAGAAATTAAGATTATGGAAATGTGCTTGGTGCTATGCCTTAAATAAATTAGGTTAACCCAGGTTCTCAATTTTATGGACTTACTCTCCAATGGAAAAGCAAACTCTTTGCTATTGTATTAACACAAAAAGAGAAACAATACAAACATTGTATATAGCAAGCAAACTCCAAATCGAGCACAGGGCCCCTCCCTCATACAACATTCCACTTTCTATTGTTCACCTACCAGGCTCATAATATCCATCTTGTAACAAGTATGCACACGTTTCCATACTTTCACATGCTTTCCAACATACCCACCTTTTCCACTACTCCTGCCTTCATATTTTGCAGTGATGCAAACCAAATTTTACCAGTCGTAGAAGCTTATTGACATGCTACATTTCCAGTTAGCTAGCACAGTTTTCAATGCCAAGGCAATTAAAATATCAAACACCTTTTTTTAAATGGCTCAGGTTGCTTGTTGGACAGATACTATTTTCTAAAAATAATACTTTTAAAGGAAATTCCACCTTTAATTGCACTATTTCATTAATTCTATCCCACATTTGCTGCCTATAACGCTTTAAATTAGGAATGAAGGAACACATATGCTCAAAAGGCACCTATGTCCAGCTGACATTAGGTTCAGAACTACTGACCTATAAATACTGGGATGCTGGCAACTAAAACATCCACTATAAAATATGCCTGTGGATTCAAACTGGTCAATACGCTCTAAAGTATTATCTATTCTAAGTAGTCTATTTTCCCAAATAGACATAGAAAGGAGTTCAAATATTTATTTGTTGGATTACCATCCAGTATCTGTAGGGACTACTGGATGCCTCTAATACAGGCCATTGCCTTAAAAACGGAGAGACAGACGAGCTAGCTAAAGCATTTAAGAGAAAAGGAGATACAATATTTCCTCCACTGCTAGCCAAAAAGGAAATGGTTGAACTTCCGCTTTAAGCATGATTGCATGGGAATACCTTCTAAAATTATGGAAATTTGGCAACTCCCCCGCACCCCCCCCCCCCCACACACACACACACACTTTCCCTTTTTCCTTCAAGAGCTACAACTACTTTAATGAAATTTGTGGTAGCTTAAGTTTCCCAAAGGAGCATGCCAATAACTTATCTACCTTCTTAAAATATTTAGGGAGAATTAGAGGTAGCAAGGACATCACATGAACTGTTCAAACACATTCCCTCTCTGCCACCAAAATGTAAAAATGATAAATAGTTCCTGTACATAGCTCATACTGTATATAGCCTGCAGCAAGAAAATGTAAAAATGTATATTGTTCCTGTACAGAGCTCCTACTGTATATAGTTCACCACGCAATCAACCTCACACCACTCACGCACACATGCCTCGATCTATCACTGCATGCCCACACCCACACACCCTGCCACTTGATTTGTTTGCTGTGCAATCCACTTTGATTTCAGGATAAAGCAGTATATAAATTCGTTTAAATAAATAAATAAGGATATAAATTACACAGGTACACTACCAAAAAACTGCCTCCAGTTTTGCAACTGATTCCTATAGATTTTGGGGTGCTGAATCCAGGAAAAATAGCCAAAATGTTCCATCACGTCACGTTTTCTTGCAAAATTAGATTTCTTACCCATATAAGGAATGTTCACATAATTTCTTTTTAGCCGACTGCAGTTTATTTTCTTGGCCCAAAATAGAGGTTGTAATGGTTAACTAACTAGAAACACTCCCTCATGATATTTTAGAGTGTTTTGTATTCATTTTATACATTAACAGGACAATTGGGAGGCGGGGGGCTAAATCCAGTACTCGCGCTGGCGCATGTTCTTTCCTGTTCGCCTCGCCTCGTTCGCTCGCTCAAACACGGTGGTTGCGACATGAACGTTCCTGTCAAATTTCAGTTTCTTGCAAGTTCATTATTACCTTTTGTTTGCTCAGTCGTAATCCAGCTTTATTCCGAAGTGGTTCACTACAGCTGTAGTTTGCAGTGCTGTGTATTTGTGATGGCTCACAGAGCCAGAGGTTGCGTCAACTCTCCGGACAGTTTTTGTTTTATTTGTGGGGAATATACCGTGAAAAAGCGGCAGAGGAACATTTCTGCATTTATTAAAAAAGTATATTTCGCCTATTTCAGTTTGAAGTTAGGCGATCAAGACAAACCGTGGGCTCCTCACAAAGTGTGCAAGACATGTGAGGAAGATCTACGCTTATGGATGAAAGGTAAAAACAAGCATTTCGTTTCGGAATACCTATGATGTGGCGTGAACAAAGACCACAGCAGTGACTGCTATTTTTGCTCTTGCATTGTGAAGGGATACAACTTAAAAAATAAGAACGTAATAAGTTACCCCAACCTTCCCTCAGCAATTAGGCCTATGCCTCATAGCAACGAAGTACCTGTGCCTGAACCACCAAAATCTTTGGATCATATTTGTGTGGACGGTTCTGATCATGATGAGACTCATCAGATGGCTTTTCCCGATGAGTCCAGTACTTCCGAGTTTGAAACTGAACCAGATCCGAAACCTGAACTTTTCTCTCAAGCTGAATTGAATGATTTAGTCCGGGATTTAGGACTCCCAAAAGATGCTGCCCAACTGCTAGGTTCTCGGCTTAAACAGAAAAATCTATTGTCACCAGGAACAACTTTTTATTGGTACCGCAACCGCGAGACACAATTTTTGAAGTATTTCAGCAAAGAGGAAGATTTGATATTTTGCAACGATATATACGGAGTGATGGAAAAGTTTAAACTCAAGGATGATCCTGCTGAATGGTGGCTGTTCATTGATTCGTCAAAAGACAGCATAAAAGGTGTTCTTCTTCATAATGGCAACACATTCGCTTCAGTTCCTATTGCTCACTCTGTTATTCTCCAAGAAAAATACGAGAATTTGGCCCTGATTCTTCAGAAGATTCGTTATGATGAGCATAAGTGGATGATTTGTGGAGACTTTAAAATTCTATCCATGCTATTAGGGCAGCAATCCGGTTTCACCAAATATCCCTGCTTCCTTTGCTTGTGGGATAGCCGGGCCGGCGACCTACACTGGGGGAAAAAAGACTGGCCAATTCGGGAGTATTTGAGACCCGGTGAGAAAAATGTTCTTCATGAGAGCTTGGTACCTCGTGATAAAATTCTATTACCACCTCTCCACATTAAGTTGGGTCTCATTAAGCAATTCATCAAGTCCCTTCCAAAAGATGGTGAGTGCTTTCGGTACCTTTGCTCAAAGTTCCCCCGACTTTCTGAAGCAAAGCTAAAGGAAGGAGTGTTTGTTGGTCCTGATATAAGGAAACTCATTTCAGATGGAGCATTCGCTGAAACGATGTCTGAGAAGGAAAAAGAAGCCTGGGATTCCTTCAAGGATGTTGTTCTCAAATTCTTGGGGAACAGGCGGGATGAGAACTATAAGGATATTGTTGCCAGGATGCTCAATGCCTTCAAAGAACAAGGCTGTAACATGAGCCTGAAAGTCCATTTCTTGCACTCCCATGTGAACTACTTTCCTGAAAACTTGGGGGCGTACAGTGAAGAACAAGGTGAAAGGTTTCACCAGGACCTCAAGGACGCAGAGAGAAGGTACCAAGGAAGATGGAACACCACTATGATGGCTGATTTCTGCTGGTTGCTGCTGCGGGAAACCTCAGATGAAAAATATGCCAAGCAGCGCACCAAGAGATGCATTCGGGGGAAGAAGAAACGGGCCCACCAGGAGATTGATTGACCCAAGAATGACTTTAAAATCTAAACTGTGTTGACAAATATTGTGTTTTTACTAAACTTTGAAATAAAAATTTGCTAGTTATTACCACAGTGTCGGATCTCATTTATTAGAATTTTATTTTCACACCATCGGGTGTTTGTCTTCATGTATTGCAATGGTGCGGTTTGCGTTTTCTATTCTTACATACATACCTGTACAACATTTTTTGCACATTTCTTTGCTTTGCTTTGTGTCTAACCTCGCTCTTATATGCTCAATGTTTGTGCACATGTATGTGGCTGTTTTAAGTGCAGACAATTTTGCTACCATCACAGTGTGTTTTGTTGACATTACTCTATTCTTATGTGCTGCCTTGTTACAATTTTCTTTATTCTTATTTGAATAACTACTAAACAATTAGTATAAAGAATTCATCCAAGAAACTTTTATCTCGATCGCACTCAATCTGAAACGTTCACCTCAAACTGCTAACCCAATGTAGCAAAAAATCTGTACGTGATGGAGCAAATTGGTTACCAGATTTGGATTCAGCGCACCAAAAAACGTAAAAATCAATCGAAACATTAGAGGCAGTTTAAAAAAAATTTTTTTTATTGTACCTGTGTTATTTGTGGAGCCAGCACCATTTTAATTAATTTCAAACTCCCCATTAAGAGAGATGTAACAACATCCACTTTTAACAAGTCTCCTGAATTTCAGAACAGACATTCTCCATATTGATGTGCAAGATTTTTTCAAATATCATCCCTAAATATTTGAAACTAGTATCACATCAATTAAAAGATAAAGGTGTTATTTCAGCTCTGTAACGTTAATTATTTAGGGGCATAATTTCCATTTTGTCCCAACTGACCTTATACTCAGAAAGCACAGCAAAGTCTCCTATGACACTAACAAGGGCAGGAATGGACTGAGATGGTGAGGAGATATAATACTATATGTCACCTGCAAATGCAGATATCTTAAAAGGTATACCAGAGTTTAAAATACCTCAAATTGCCTAATGCTCTTGAATATTTATAACCGAGCAAACAAAATCACCAAACAAACCCTCAAAAAAACAATGTAAGTTAATTTTTGTCGGATTATACCGAGGGAGGTAAGAATTTATTATCTATCCCCACCAGGCGGCACCCTCCATTTTAATCATTTTAAATAATTCAAACAACTTATTTTAGAAGGAGACTAAATTTAGGCAGTCTTTAATGCGGCATCCAAAATCAGGCACGACATGCACGTCTCGGGATCCTCTCCCTGTTTCAAGTGCTGCTTCCCTCAAGTCGTGTTAACCACCATATGATTAAAATGGAGGGTGCCGTCTGGTGGGGATAGATAATAAATTCTTACCTCCTTCGGCATAATCCAACAAAAATTAACTTACATTGTTTTTTTGAGGGTTTGTTTCGTGATTTTGTTTGTTCGGTTATTTTTTATTGCCAAACTATAGAGGGTTTTTGTACTTTACTTGAATATTTATAAGCAATGCCTCCAAAACCTATTTTAAAAGCAGAGGAAAAAGGAGCTATTCCTTTCTTATTATCCTAGCTAGAGGAAAGCTTGATGTTACTCCAACTATTGATGAGGAGTCTAGTTGTTTGGATTAGCATAAAGCATCCTGACCATGTCTATATATTGTTTCCCAATTTGTGCCATTCCAATATCCGAATAAAAACTTCCATTCAGTCCAGTCGAAAGGCTTTTCTGCATTAAGAGAAAGCACAAACACCATCTCCTTCAGTTGCTGGGTTGCTGCATTACATTACACAATTCTCATAAGAACATAAGATATGCCATACTGGGTCAGACCAAGGTCCATCAAGCCCAGTATCCTCTTTCCAACAGTGGCCAATCTAGGTCATACGTACCTAGCAGTTTCCCCAAAAGACACAGGTTCCGCAGTGCTTGTACTGGGTGAAGCATTGATATCCTGGGTCCCTTCTTAATAATGCTTTATGGACCTTTCCTCCAGGAACTTGTCCAAACCTTTTTTAAACCCAGCTACACTAACAGCCTTTACTACATCCTCCGGTAACAAATTCCAGAGTTTGATTACACGTTGAGTGAAAAAATATTTTCTTTAATTAGTCTTAAATAGTTTACCCTGTAGCTTCATTGCATGTCCCCTAGTCTTTCTATATTCTGATAACGTAATCGATTTATGTTTACCCGTTCCACTCCATTCATTAATTTATAGACTTCTATCATATCTCCCCTCAGCCGTCTCTTTTCCAGGTTAAAGAGCCCTAACCTTTTTAGCCTTTCTTCATAGGAGTAAGCACAGTTACTTACCTGTAACAGGTGATCTCCGGAACAGCAGGAATTAGTCTTCACATGTGGGAGACGTCACCGACGGAGCCCGCACGGGAATGCTCCCCAGCATCCAATCAGAAAGCCTTTGGGAGCATCACTCGCGCCTGCGCGGTGGCTTCCCGCCCTTCCTACGGCCTCTCCCCAGTTGAGTTTTATAGCTGAGCCGAAAGGAGAGGAGAGGAAGGAATAGAGAGATAGAGACACAAATCCATGGAGAGGTGGGCGGGTTGTGAAGACTAATTCCTGCTGTTCCGGAGATCACCTGTTACAGGTAAGTAACTGTGCTATCTCCAGGAACAAGCAGGAATGAGTCTTCACATGTGGGGACTCCCTAGCTGAAGATGCCCGGGGAGATCCCATCAGAGCAGCCCAGGCCAGGACGGCATTTACCCAACCTGGATCCCCGGCATCCCCTGAGGGATGGAGGGTAGGATTTGAGAGAGAGGAACAGCAAAACCCAAAGGCTACAGGGAGAGTAGCCTTTAGAATGCATGAGAAGTATCATTAAGCTACGAGGGGACATGGGATGAGGGTGAAGGGAGATAGATTCAGGAGTGATATGCGGAAATATTTCTTTACGGAAAGAGTAGTGGATCCGTGGAATAGTCTCCCAGTGGAGGTGGTAGAGATGAGGACAGTAACTGAATTCAAAAAAGCATGGGACCAACACAGAGGATCTCTAAAGGTAGAAAGTGGACTGTTGTAGTTGTTGTTATGGAAGGACAGACTAGATGGGCCTTGTGGTCTTTTTCTGTCATCATGTTTCTATGTTTCTATGTTTCTATGTAAGCATTTAATGAATTAAGGACCTAGTACCATGTAGAGCTTAGCTACTGGGTTGTAGGAAGTGGAGCTGTGATGCAGGTACTGTAGACGCAGTAGCGAGGTCATCAAGGGAACTTCACAGCATCGAGGAGGAAGTTCCAAATCCGGAAGGACAGGAGATCCAGTTGTCAACTGGGCCAGGAGAAGGACGGCAGGTCTTCAAGGAAGCTTTATGCAAAAAGTTGAGCACTCCCTTAGGAGCAGAGTCCATAACTCAGAAGACTAACAGTAGAAGACTGGCCGATCTGGATAGCCTAGTCCAGAGAAGAGTAGGGGTGTACCCCGGAGCAGAAGGAGTACACAGTCTTCCCTAGCTAATGGATAGGGAGACAAGGGTCTGAACCTCCGGGAGGAGGGCATAACTAAAAGTAGAAGCTGTTGACTTCACAGCAGTACGCAGAGTACAACCAGTCCGAGGGCCGATCCAAGGAAAATAGGCAGGTGGACTGGCCGGACCTCGGGGGGGGGGGGGGGGGGGGCGGGTGGGCCGGCCATAGGGGAAAAAGGCGGTAGAGCACAGGCACTGTGGACACCTCCCAATATGCGCCTACCGAACAGGTAATATCTGATATATCTAGATAGTTGGGCATGGAGAACGCCCACCCAGGCACTAACGCAGGTATGCCGAGGGACCTACCTCCCTGAGCATAACACTGATAAGGCGGATCTGCCATTGATCCACAGAAACGTCCCCCAGGGGGGCGTCAAGATCCGTTCGGGAGGAGGGATCTATTCCAGTGGAGCAGGGGCAGATCGGCGAACTAACAGCACGGTAGCGTGAAGGACAGAGGGTATAGTCCTTGGTAAGCATTGGGGGACTATAGCCGGGTGGATTCTCCTGCCTGAACAGAGAAACCAGACAAGGGGAACAGGGCTGATCCGGCCTTGTCGAGGAATTGTTCCGAACATGCTGCGAGGGACAGCAGACAAACCGGTACGGTATCAATCAGCAGGGGAACCCTGGCAGAGAAGGGTTCGGGGAACGTACCTAAGGGTAAGTCAGTTGAGGGGTAGGAAGTCCATGGGCCAGAGCTAACATGGAATAGAGGTGATCTCCCTCTTCCAACGGAAGGAGAATACCTGAACCCCTGGATAAACATTCGAACCATTTGCCCCAGAGTAGAGCTCAATTTTTAGCTTCTGGTGAGAGAAGGTTAATTGCAGGCAGCCGCCTACAGGAGCCTAAAACTGCTTGGTATGAGTATTGTGATGATGCAAAGGCTTTAAACAGAGAGAAAATGGGTTTAAAACTGCAGCTTTCCTCTAATGCACACATTAAGGCAGGCAAGGAAGGGGTTAAAGCACAAGCCCAGGGAAACTCTCTGCACAGAAAGGCAGAGAGAGAGAGCCACACCCCAGCTCCAGGACAAACAGAAGAGCTGACGTAAGAGGCAAGGGGGCGGAGTCAAACCGGATAGGACAGCCCAATGCTCTTAACCAGGAAGTAACAGAGAGAGTGAACAGAAGGAGTCTTAGTCTGGAGATATCGAGTAACAGAAGGAGATTGTGTTCTGATCCAAGGAGAGTTCGTGGTGGAGCAGGAGGAGTGCCTGGGAGAACAGGAAGTGTTCAGGCAGGAGACTCAGGACCTGACTCTGACCAAGAGGCAGAGAGAAGCAAAGGGTGGAGCAGCCATTGCCAGGATAGCACATGGTGCTGGGAGAGTTGCCATCCAGACTGCTGTGAGACACGGAGGTCTCTGAGACAGCAGTGGAGCAAGCTTCCTCTGAAAGAGAGAGGTCAACGCGAACCAGACAGCCAGGAGAAGCAGGTGGGAACATACTTTTATTCTCATGGGGAGAGGCTGGAACCCTTAACCAGAAAAGATAGTATATCTTCCCTAGAGTCTTCCCTAGAGGCTGTGAACAGAGGTGAGAGTTTAACCAAGTATAAAACTCTGTATGATAAGCTGCCTAAGCGTTCCAAGTGCAGGAAGCCAGATACTAGCAGAAGCTTAGGAAGCACCTCAGCTGTTCTTAATTCATCAGCTGATGGTAGCCTTCGACGAGAGAGAAGCAAAAGCTAGCTCACGCTGTGCCAGTGAAACAGGAGCAGTACAAGAACAGAGACTTGTCTTTTTACCCACCTTTGCAACCCAGACGTACTAGAAGAGGAGCAAGCCAGTTGAGTTCCTTTAACACCACTTTAAAGGAGGCTGCTGATTCTAGTTATAATCATATTCCACGAAGGGAAAGGAATAGAGAGTGGAAACAACTTAGACACTATTTGGAACCATGGAAGCCTGTTGATCTGCAGTACCCTGATTTGAATCAAGAGACCTCTGACTCAGATGTTGAATCCATGAAGTTAGGTTCAACCAAATCAGATAGGTCTTATTCTGACATGGAAGCAGACTGTGCTGTGTGTTGCCAAGAGTGAAGCTGTTAATAGTATTGTATAAGAGAAGTGCTGATAAGTAATTCATGCTACTGAGTTTGCACGGAGAGAAGCAGCGTTCTGCTGGAGTGAAACTCAATGTCTGTATGCAGCTGAATATGGTGAAAGCTATGGAAGTGATTAGCTGCTACTGAAGTTGTTCGTGTATGAGAAGAAGTTGAATTAACCTTGTACATAATCTGACAACCCTGAGAAGGATCAGGTTGGACTGTATTTCATTTGGACTTTATCTTGGTTTATAAAGTATCCACCGTTTTGTTTCTGGTTAGGGGAGGTAGATGACAGAATCCTGTGCAACAAATAAAGTTTTTGTTATCACACAAAACCTTGGCTGTCTTTCGTTTGGGCCACAACTACAGGGATACCAAGCATCAGCACTTACAAGGATAATCTGGCACATTTCCCACTCTTCCAGGCAACCGCCTATACGCTGAGAAAGGGGGTGTGACAGGTTTTGGCGTAGTTTTTAGGATTAAAGCTACCACCTCACAGAAATAAGCAACTGATACAAATTTGCCAGTAAAGTTTAAAGAAGAACAACTTTTCCAAAGTCCAAGAAGAAGAAAAGAAAAAAAAAGAGAGAGGAAAAATTTTTTTTTTTCAACACACAAAGTGGTACCTTCAGGAAGAGCTTACCAACTCTGCAAACTCGGAGTGGAGTGTCAGCTGAGGCGGATTGGAGCAGAGGTTCCTGGATTCTGCAGTGCTGAGGAGCGAGACTCACCACTTGTAGCAGGTAACCGGTAGATGAGAAGGGTTACCTAGGATACTGCTACAAGGGGGTGGGGTATTGCAGAGTGGTGGAAGCTGAGGGAAGGGGTGTTGTAAGCCACACTTGGTGTTTTGCTTTCTGTTTTATTGCAGCCGAGACAGCGATGGATCCAGCTCAGCTATGGAACTGGGTATCGGAGAGATTCCAGCAGCAGCAGCGAATGTCAGCGGAGGCCCAGGAGAAAACAGCGGAGATGCTGCGGGCGCAACAACAGCCATTGATGAATCTGCTAGGCGCATGGATGGGAGAGCAGAAGCAGACTACGGAGGCAATTAAGACTGTGTCAAATTCACTAGGCAGTTTAACAGGTCTTGAAACCTTAAGCAAGGGCATGTTATCTATAAGGCAATTGTTAAGTGATGATGATATCGATGACTACTTGGAGGTCTTTGAACGCATTGCACTGATGAGCAGTTGGCCAAAAGACCAGTGGGTTATACGCTTAGCATCATCCCTAACGGGAGAGGCGCTAGCAGCCTACAGAGCGGTACCCAATGATCTTGTGAATAACTATGAGGCAGTAGTCAAAGCCATTAGAACCCGGTTAGGCTTAACTCCAGTGGTATATCGCCGCCTTTTGCGAGGGTGCAAGTTAACCCCAGGTGAAACACCACAGAGCTTATGCCATCGGATTCAAACACTAGTGTACAAGTGGTTAACTCCAGAGGGGAGAAGCATTGATTCAGTATTGGATGATATTGTTTTAGAACAGTTCTTAGATGCTGTACCTGTAGAATTGCAATCCTTCTTAATTTTGCAAGATTGTAAAACCACGAGAGATGCCATAGCACTTGCTGACCGTTTCTTAGAGGCTAAAGCCGTCGGTCAGAAGCAGATGGGTACTTCAGAGTCAACAGTCTTGAAAATTCCAGAGAAGAGGGAGGGAGTAAGGTCAGGGCAAGCTATGTCCAGAATACCCCTGTCCAAAAGTTATAGAGGACAGCGTAAATGCTTTGCATGTGGTCAGAAGGGTCACTTACAAAGGGACTGTAAAGCCAAGCTTGTTTTAGTAACCACCCAGTCCAAGGAGGTTGGGGGGGGTTTGTACTAAAAGTCAGGGTTAACAATATTCAGGTTGAAGCGATCCTAGATTCAGGCGCTGATCAATCAATGATCTCTGATAGCCTATGGAGGGAGATAAAAGCTCAGAGTAAGGATTTTGTAGGGCACTCAGAGGAAGATTAAAATTCGTTGTGTACACGGCGCAGCTGCGTCATATCCGTTACACTTAGTTACTGTGAAAGGGCTGGGATTGAAAAAGGAAATTCCAGTGGCAGTAGTGCCAAGACTACCACATTCCCTAGTCTTAGGAAGGGACTGGCCTCGATTTCGGAAGGGCCTAGTTAAAGGGCTAGCCATTTCCACCGAAGCCAAAGACCCTAGTTCAGGGAAGGTAGAAAGTAGGGACTGGCCGCGATTTCGGAAGGGCCTAGTTAAAGGGCTAGCCATTTCCACCGAAGTCAAAGACCCTAGTTCACAGAAGATAGAGAGAGAACCCATAAAGAGAGAGATAAAGGAAAGACAAGGAACATCCACTCATAGGGAGAAGCCTAGGTCAAGGATAGTACCAGCTCCTTTATTTGCGAAACCTAGAGAAAAGCCAGGTAGGGAGAAGACACCTAGCCAGAGTTCTCCCAGCAAGACAAAGTTTCTCTTGAAATGTTGCAGGCTTACCCCGAATGCAAAAATACCTAAGAGAGCATCAGAGCAGGCAGCCGGATTTGACATCTTTAGTGCTGAGGACACTATTATCCCAAGTCAAGGGCGAGCTTTAGTGGAGACGGGCATCCAGCTTGAAATACCGCCAGGATGCTACAGTCGGATCGCTCCGCGATCTGTATGGGCCGCTAAAGAATACATTGATGTAGGTGCGGGGGTAATAGACCCAGATTTTAGGGGGGCTATTAAAGTCTTGCTGCTAAATTTTTCTAAAAGGGACTTTAAAATAGCTGTGGGTGATAAAATAGCGCAACTCATTATGGAGAGAGTTGGCTTCCCGCCCATAGAGGAAGTTACGGAGTTAAGTACCAACCCAAGGGGTTTGGATGGGATTGGATCCACAGGACAGGCCGTTGTAGTGGGTTTGTCAGCCACCAGGGAGGGGGACAAGGTAGAGAAAGACTTTGATCCTCGGCAGGCCGAGTGGAAGGCCCAATCTTTGTCTGGGGTAGATGAGGAAATCTCTTGGTATCAGCGGCAAGCTCTGCTGAAAATAATAGAGAATCTTCCAAACAGTTCTATCCCTACACCCAGTGAGGCCAAGTATATAGATATAAAGAGCAATGCTTTTGTCAGCTACGGTCAGAGAGCTAGGATTTCGTGCTGTTCTGGAGAAGTCCAGCCAGCCCAAAATATCTTAAATGGGGGGTTATGTGATGATGCAGAGGCTTTAAACAGAGAGAAAATGGGTTTAAAACTGCAGCTTTCCTCTAATGCACACATTAAGGCAGGCAAGGAAGGGGTTAAAAAGCACAAGCCCAGGGAAACTCTCTGCACAGAAAGGCAGAGAGAGAGCCACACCCCAGCCCCAGGACAAACAGAGGAGCTGACGTAAGAGGCAAGGGGGCGGAGTCAAACCGGATAGGACAGCCCAATGCTCTTAACCAGGAAGTAACAGAGAGAGTGAACAGAAGGAGTCTTAGTCTGGAGAGATCGAGTAACAGAAGGAGATTGTGTTCTGATCCAAGGAGAGTTCGTGGAGGAGCAGGAGGAGTGCCTGGGAGAACAGGAAGTGTTCAGGCAGGAGACTCAGGACCTGACTCTGACCAAGAGGCAGAGAGAAGCAAAGGGTGGAGCAGCCATTGCCAGGATAGCACATGGTGCTGGGAGAGTTGCCATCCAGACTGCTGTGAGACACGGAGGTCTCTGAGACAGCAGTGGAGCAAGCTTCCTCTGAGAGAGAGAGGTCAACGCGAACCAGACAGTCAGGAGAAGCAGGTGGGAACATACTTTTATTCTCATGGGGAGAGGCTGGAACCCTTAACCAGAAGAGATAGTATATCTTCCCTAGAGTCTTCCCTAGAGGCTGTGAACAGAGGTGAGAGTTTAACCAAGTAAAAAACTCTGTATGATAAGCTGCCTAAGCGTTCCAAGTGCAGGAAGCCAGATACTAGCAGAAGCTTAGGAAGCACCTCAGCTGTTCTTAATTCATCAGCTGATGGTAGCCTTCGACGAGAGAAGCAAAAGCTAGCTCACGCTGTGCCAGTGAAACAGGAGCAGTACAAGAACAGAGACATGTCTTTTTACCCACCTTTGCAACCCAGACATACTAGAAGAGGAGCAAGCCAGTTGAGTTCCTTTAACACCACTTTAAAGGAGGCTGCTGATTCTAGTTATAATCATATTCCACGGAGGGAAAGGAATAGAGAGTGGAAACAGCTTAGACACTATTTGGAACCATGGAAGCCTGTTGATCTGCAGTACCCTGATTTGAATCAAGAGACGTCTGACTCAGATGTTGAATCCATGCAGTTAGGTTCAACCAAATCAGATAGGTCTTATTCTGACATGGAAGCAGACTGTGCTGTGTGTTGCCAAGAGTGAAGCTGTTAATAGTATTGTATAAGAGAAGTGCTGATAAGTAATTCATGCTACTGAGTTTGCACGGAGAGAAGCAGCCTTCTGCTGGAGTGAAACTCAATGTCTGTATGCAGCTGAATATGGTGAAAGCTATGGAAGTGATTAGCTGCTACTGAAGTTGTTCCTGTATGAGAAGAAGTTGAATTAATCTTGTACATAATCTGACAACCCTGAGAAGGATCAGGTTGGACTGTATTTCATTTGGACTTTATCTTGGTTTATAAAGTATCCACCGTTTTGTTTCTGGTTAGGGGAGGTAGATGACAGAATCCTGTGCAACAAATAAAGTTTTTGTTATCACAAAAAACCTTGGCTGTCTTTCGTTTGGGCCACAACTACAGGGATACCAAGCATCAGCACTTACAAGGATAATCTGGCACATTTCCCACTCTTCCAGGCAACTGCATATACGCTGAGAAAGGGGGTGTGACAGTATCCTGGCGCGGGCCCGGGAACTTCAAACCAGAGTGAGAGGTCCCTTGCTTGGGCGCCCCTGGCGGGTGGGCGGAGGGATGACCTTTCCTCTTCCTAGGGAAGGAAGGTGTAGAGAGGCATTTCCCACCCCCGGGGGGAAGACGGGACCTAGGATGGCTTCTAACGCTGGGAGGGTTAGCGAAGCACTGAGCAACCTGACGTAAGGCTTCACTATTGAAGAGGTGGTCTCCAGCACAGGGAGAATTACCCAAGTTATGTTGTGCCCGTCTGCACAAATCTGACGCCTGTAACCATGCTGTACGATGTGCTCTAATGGCAATAGCAGAGGATCTGCTGACCGCCAGGAAGGAGTCTAGAGAAGCACGAGAAAGGAACCCAGAGATATTCCTGCAGTGATAAAGAAGCAAGGAATATTCAGAGGCCTTGGTTGCAGGCTCATATAAAAGATATATGAAAGAATTCTGGAAGCCAAAATGGACGTTTGGAAGGTTTGACGCCCCAGGGTATCCAGCATTTTCGAGGCGCGACCTGGAGGGCGAGAAGAATGCTTCTTCTTGCTTCCCACCTTCCTCAGCGCCAATTCCACCACGATGGAATGATGTGGAAGCTGGTGCTGCTGAAACCCCGGGGAGGGGGGCACCCGATACAGAGCATGCATCGCTGTCGACGGTGCAGGAACCCTCAAAGGCGACCGCCATGCCCCCAATAGAAGATCCTGCAGGGAAGGATGTAGAGGAAGCATTACAGCCTCCTGTTCCGCAGGACCTGGACTCAGGGAAGGACCCTGGATGGGAATAGCAAGCAGGTCCGCCATGTCGAGAAGAAAATCCTGAAAAGATGGCTCTCCCAGAGGGGCTATGCCGTGAGAGGCGATGGCGGGAGGGGCCGCCAGGGCACCAAAAGGCCTATCGGACTGATGTCCGCTGGGCCAAGAAGGGTACCAACAGTTCCGGATCGGGGCAGTCAGCATGGCGTCGTCGGTACCTGGAATTGATTCCAAGCTAGGCATCGACGGGGTCGATGGCACCGATGGGACCGCAGGAATCGGCCTCGGCCCCGACCCCGGGGGCGGCACTGCCCCTGGCGATTGAAGCGGTTCCGCAGCAGCCGGAGGGCAGTGGTTAGTAGTCTCTGCTCTGCATTGCGGGAAGGGACAGGGGCCGGCCCAAAGCATGTCATAGCCAAACCTTCAAGGCTGGATACCGATTCTAGGCTGGGCATCGAATCGAGCGAGGAGATCGACTCCCTCCTAGGGGGCTCCGGCGGCGGCGGCCGTGCCGGCGATGCAGACCCCGGGGAGTGAATCGGAACCGCGTCGATCGGCATCGCGGGCATCGAGGGCCCCCGAGAACGAAGCTCGGTGAAGAGGGGGTCATCCGACACCAGCGCCGATGTCGGGCGGCAGGCACTGCCAGATGCCGGGCCCCTTCCCGAATCCGTCATGCCCGGAGGGAAATCCTTCTGGGGAAGACGACCCGTCCCCGAGGGTACCCAGGCAACCCGACGACGAGCCCCCGCAGGGAGGGAAGCGCCAAACTCCGAAGCCGGGTCATCGGCGCCTCTTGACGCTGGAACTAGCCCCCTGGTAGGCCGGGATGACGGGGACCCAGGCTGGATTGAAGCGATCGAAGACACCGGGGTCCCCCTTTGAGCAATGGGCGGGGCCCTCGACGTCCACGTCGATGCCGGGGGATCGCCCGTCTGGGATTGATCGACATACCCCGAGGACACCGGGGAAGGCCGATGGCGGTCCCTGGAGACGAGTGGAGCGCTCGACGCCCCTGCCGGCTCCGGGGTAGCGGCGCCGCCCAAATCCGGTACCACCCCCGCGCAGGGCGGGGATACCGGCAAAAAAGCGCGGGTCGAAGCGATCGGCCCTGAAGGAAGCGAGGGCACCAGATGCCAATCCCCGGCGAAGAGTGGAATCCTCGACGCCGAAGCCAATGTGCCGCCCGAAGCGGGTACCACCTCCGCGCATGGCATGAATGTGGGACCGCCAGACTGGGCCGAGTCGATCGGCCCCGGAGGTGCAGAGGACAGCCACTGACGATCCCCGGTGAGGAGCGGAACGCTCGACACCGACGGGTCGGTACCGCCCGAAGCGGATACCACCCTTGCACCTGGCCGGGACGTCGGAACGCCATACTGGGTCGAGTCGATCGGCCCCGGAGGCGCCGAGGACCACAGCCGAGATCCCCGGTGAGGAGCGGAACGCCCGACACCGACGCCGATGCCGAGGGGTCGGTACTGCCCGAAGCGGATACCACCCCCACGCATGGCAGGGACGTAGGAACGCCAGACTGGGTTGAGGCGATCGGCCCCGGAGGTGCCGAGGACACCAGATGACGATCCCCGGCGGGGAGTGGGACACTCGACGCAGACGCCGATGCCGAGGAATCGGTACCGCCCGAAGCGGGTACCACCTCCGCGCATGGCAGGGAGGACGGAACACCAGACTGGGTCGAGTCGATCGGCCCCGGAGGTACCGAGGACAGCAGCTGATGATCCCCGGTGAGGAGCGGGACGCTCGACACCGACGCCGATGCCGAGGAATCGGTACCGCCCGAAGCGGGTACCACCTCCGCGCATGGCAGGGAGGACGGAACGCCAGACTGGGTCGAGTCGATCGGCCCCGGAGGTGCCGAGGACAGCAGCTGATGATCCCCGGTGAGGAGCGGGACGCTCGACACCGACGCCGATGCCGGGGGGTCGGTACCGCCCGAAGTGGATACCACCTCCGCGCATGGCTGGGATGTAGGGAAGCCAGACTGGGTAGAGTCGATCGGCCCCGGAGGTGCCGAGGACACCAGCCGACGATCCCTGGCGAAGAGTGGGACACTCGACGCCGGCGCCGATGCCGGGGAATCGGCACCGCTCGAAGCGGATACCACCCTCGAGCATGGCTCGGGAATGTTCTGTGAGGAGCGAACCCCAGGAACAACCCGAAACCCCGTGGATGCTTTGGAGTCCGAAGACTCCCGCCGGGGTATATTGGCCAAGGGGGGCTTGAGGGGTTGGCCGGAGCCGTCGCCATGCCGCGCATGAGACTTGCCCCTCAAGACTTGGCTAGTCTTAACAGACTGTTGTGTGGTTACCTGATCCTGTAGAGAAGAAAAACCCGATGACCGCGCCTTGGGCGGGAAGACGTCATCGAGGGATACCTGGAAAAGGGAAGGTCTTCTCCCGATACTGTAGCCCAGAGGACCCGGGAGGAAAGGGTCAGGACCCAAACAGGAGAGGCACCAGGCGTTGGAGTCTAAGTGGAAAACTAAGTCTCCGCAGTGAGGGCACTTCTGGGGAGAAGGCGGCTCCATGCTGTAAGCCCGGTAGGCCTCAACGATCCGAGGGAAAGAAAGGGTTCCCTCTAGGTGACAAAGAATAAGAAAGGAAAAGAAAAAAAGGGGCACGGAGGTGCCGTTGTCGGCGGGAAAAAAAGGCTGCGACCACAGGAAACAAAAAAGAAAAGAAATTTCTGCGGTGGCAGGAGGGACGTCCTGCCTGCTCCGTGGAAAACGAAAAACTGGGGAGAAGCAGTAGGAAGGGCGGGAAGCCACCGCGCAGGCGCGGGTGACGCTCCCAAAGGCTTTCTGATTGGATGCTGGGGAGCATTCCCGTGCGGGCTCCGTCGGCGACGTCTCCCACATGTGAAGACTCATTCCTGCTTGTTCCTGGAGATTCCTTCCATCCCCTTTACCATTCTGGTGGCTCTTCTCTGAAGCTTTTCTAATAATGCTATATCCTTTTTAAGATACGGCGACCAGAATTGCACACAATATTCAAGGTGCGGTCTCACCATGGAACGATATAGAGGCATTATAATATCTTTTGTTTTATTTTCCATTCCTTTCCTTATGATACCTAGCATTCTATTTGCTCTCTTGGCCGCCGCTGCACACTGGGTCAAGGGTTTTAAATTTATTCTGCCATTTTGATGCCCAGTCTTCTAATTTATCAAGATCCTCTTGCAATTTTCCACAATCCTCTTGGGTTTTAACAACTTTAAATAGTTTTGTGTCACCTGCAAATTTGATAACCTCACTCGTTATTCCACTTTCCAGGTCATTTATGAATATGTCAAAAAGCAGCTGACCCAGCACAGATCCCTGGGGTACACCACTATTCACCTTTTTCCATTGGGAGAATTGGCCATTTAGCCCAACCCTCTGCTTTCTATCTTTTAACCAGTTCTTGATCCATAGTAGTACTCTACCTCCTATCCCATGACTCTTTAGTTTTGCCAAAAGTCTCTGATGAGGGACCTTGTCAAAGGCTTTCTGAAAGTCCAGATACACTATATCAACCAACTCACCTTTGTCCACCTGTTTATTCACACTTTCAAAAAAACATAACAGATTAGTAAGACAAGATCTTCCTTGTCTAAAGCCATGTTGGCTGTCCCCCATTAGGCCATGACTATCTACATGCTGAGTAATTTTATTCTTTATGATTGTTTCTACCATTTTTCCCGGTACTGACGTGAGGCTCACCGGTCTGTAGTTTCCCGGATCACTCCTGGAACCCTTTTTAACAATTGGTGTTACATTGGAAATCCTCCAATCTTCATGTATTAGAGATGATTTTAATGATAGTTCACAGATTACTAATAGCAGATCTGCAATCTCATATTTCAGTTCTTTCAACACCCTTGGATGTATGCCGTCCGGCCCAGGTGATTTGCTACTCTTCAGTTTATCTAATAGTTGTAATACATCTTTCCGATGTATCGATATTTCCTTCAATTCTTCTGCACCTTTAAATACCACTTCACTCATGGGTAACATCCCTACATCTTCCTCAGTAAAGACCAAAGCAAAGAATTCATTCAGTCTCTCCGTTATCGCCTTGTCACCTCTTAGTGCCCCTTTAACTCCTCTATCATCTAATGGACCCACTGACTCACAGGTTTTTTGCTACGAATGTACTTGAAAAAAAATCTTTATTTCGCGTTTTTGCTTCTGCAGCAAGCTTCTTCTCAAATTCTCCCTTTGCCTGCTTTATCAATGCCTTGCATTTGACTTGCCAGTGCTTGTGATGTTTCGAGGTTTCGTCGTTTGGCTCTTTTTTCCATTTCCTGAAAGATACTTTTTTGGCAACAGCAGCCTCTCTGACCTCACCTTTAAACCATTCGGGCAGTTTTTTGGACTTCCTTCCACTTTTCTTAAAGCGTGGAATACAGCTGGTCTGGGCTTCCAAGATAGTATTTTTAAACAACAACCAAGCTTGATGTAAGTCTTTAACCTTTGCAACTGCTCCTTTTAGTTTTTTCTTAACTATTTTCCTCATTTTATCATAGTCTCCCTTTTGAAAGTTAAAAGGTAGTACTGTGGATTTCCTTACTATTCCTCCTCCACTAATTAAATCAAACGCAATCATGCTGTGATCACTATTGCCAAGTGGCCCCAACACCCTTATCTCTTGCACTAGATCTGGTGTTCCACTAAGGACTAGGTCTAATATGGCTTCCCCTCTGGTCGGTCCATGAACCAACTGCTCCAAGAAGCAGTCATTTATGTCATCTAGGAACTTTATCTCCCTAGCATGTCCTGCCGTGACACTGACCCAGTCGATACCGGGGTAATTGAAATCACCCATTATTATTACTGCACTGTAACATTTGTTAGCTTCCTTGATTTCTTTGAGCATTTCATCATCCATTTGTTCATTCTGGTCAGGTGGTCGATAGTACACCCCCACTGCCATCGCCTTCCCCTTTTTACATGGAATTTTAATCCATAGAGATTCTACAGCAAATTTTATTTCCTACAAAACTTTAATCCTTTATGACTCAATGCCCTCTCTAACACAGAGCGCAACCCCTCCACCAATTTGATCAGCTCTATCATTACGATATAGTTTGTACCCAGGTATCACAGTGTCCCACTAGTTGTCCTCCTTCCACCATATCTCTGATATTCCAATCATATCTAACCTCTCATTTAGTGCTATATATTCTAACTCTCCCATCTTAGTTTTTAGACTTCTAGCATTTGCATACAAGCATTTTAGAGACCGTATTTTATTCATATTAATATGGTTATTGGTAGACATGGGTAATTTGGGATCTTTAAGCTCTTGCATTGACTGCATCTAGTCTACCCATGACAAACCCATTCAGGGTCATATTATGGGAGAGTAAGGATTTGGTGGAATTAAGACAGATCTGTACACCAGCCAGATATCAAAGAGAATTACATTCATAGTCTGACAGAGTTTGGAAAACAGTCGTAGTCCATAATATTCTTCAGCAAAGATTAAATTAGACTTACCTGCTAATTGTAGTTCCTGGAGGAACTCCAGTCTAGTCCCGGAATCTCTGGGGTTGTGATCCTCCTCCAGCAGCTTGGAGACTGAGAAACATCACTCTTGTGATGTCACTGGTATATAAGCCCCGGATCCGCCTCCTTACACCAGTTACCTATTGACAAAGCAGACACACCAGAGCAACCATTAAGTAGCAAACTGTACAATAACCAAAACCTAAACCACTAACTGAACACTGAAGGACACCAAGCAAACTATGTACCTAATCTCTGAAACGTGCCCTATGTGCTGAGGTCCACTTTCCCCCCCTGCGAAGGATGTTGACCCCACAACCACCCCCAAACCACACTCTGATCTATGGAAAACTATGTTTCAGCACAGCCCCCTCTGACGCTTACCTGTTAACTTAGTCCTGCTTCAGGCCATAGTCCACTCACCTACCAGGGCGGGATACGGGACTAAACTGGAGTTCCTCCAGGAACTACAATTAGCAGGTAAAGCACAGTTACTTACCTGTAACAGGTGATCTCTGGGAACAGCAGGAATTAGTCTTCACATATGGGTACGTCGATACCGACGGAGCCTGCACGGGAATGCTGCCCAGCTTCCAATCAGAAAGCTTTTGGCAGCATCCCTCGCGCCTGCGCAGTGACTTCCCGCCTTCTCCACAGCCTCTCTTCAGTTGAGTTTCAGAGCTGAGACAAAGCCGAGGAGAGAAAAGGAAGAAGAAGATAAAAAAGACGCAACTCCTAGGGGAGGTGGGAGGGTTGTGAAGACTAATTCCTGCTGTTCCCAGAGATCACCTGTTACAGGTAAGTAACTGTGCTATCTCCAGGAACAAGCAGAAATGAGTCTTCACATATGGGGGCTCCATAGCTGGAGATGCCAGGGGGAGATCCCATAAAAATGCAAGTGCCCGGATCAGGGGTGCATTTTGTCTCCAGGAATCCCCGGCATCCAATATGGGATGGAGGGTAGGAGTTGACAATAAAGGAGCTGTGAGGAAAGAAACAGCATAGCCAAGGACTAGGTGTTCTACAGACTACAGGAGTCCTTGGTAGATATGATGAGTAGCATTAAAACATATTTAATGTACACTTAAAATATGCAGCTTACCTACTGTATTGTAGGAAGTAGAAAGCATGATGGAGCATACTGGATAAGCAGTGGCGGAATCTTCAAGGTGACCTCTCAGTAGTGAGGATGAAGGTCCAGACCTGGAGGTAGTAGATGATCCAGGTGTCAACTGGGTAGGATTAGACATCAGGTCTTCAATGGAAAGCTTTATGGGAAAAGCTGAAAACTCCTTTAGTCATAAGGTCATTAACATTGAGGACTAAAGGAAGAAGATTGATGGAGTTGGAGAACTAGCCCAGTCCTGGCGGGAAGAGGGGGACTGGAAAAAACCCCATTCCCACGGAAAACAGTTGTGTACTCAAAGATAAAGATGTACACTGTTCTTCCTAGCTGGCGAGAGATAGGAAAAAATATTGAAGCTTGATGCTTCAAGGACTTAAAGAAAAAATGGAAGATGTTAGCACCAAAGTGGTTATTGGTGCCTAACAGTTTCTGCATTGTAATATGGTATGGGACGTAGGGCGACAGACTGTCTAAAACCTCTAGGAGGTAAAACATGTAGTATAGACAGTAAGGGTGATAGTGTGTAAGACAGACCAACCCTTAAGAAGCCCCCCATCAAACACATATATATATAGGAATATATACATGTGGCTGGAATATATATGTATATATATATATATATATATATATATATATATATATATATATATATTTATATATATATATATACACACATATGTCCAGATGTGTATATTAGGATATGGGGTGGTGAAATATATCAAATATATATAAATATATAAATATGATATACCTAAATATATGTAAAGTTGTGGGGCATGGTTTAGCACCACTAGAGTAATGATACAGGTATGTAGACATATATGGGGATGCTACATACCAAACAACAGGTTGAAGATACCTGTCTACCACCCAGCCCCATAATTGTACATGGGGAATATAAAAGAAAAAGATTCTGCGTTCTACAAGAGGGTGAACCCACTTGGGATATGTATAGAGAATCTATTTTCGTGGATTGAGGGATGCAGGAAGGCAATCTAACCAGATAACCGTGATGTTCGCGTGAGAACAGATGAACATATGAATCTGTAAGGAACAAGGCGGGAGTTCCACAGAACACTGACATGGTAGATGTGGAGAAACGCAGAAAAGATACCAGAGGGACCTATGGAGGGACCCAGAGGTAGCATGCGTAAACATCAGCCTTGGATTTTCACGCAGAAGAACAGATATCTCGTGTTAACACCCCAGACTAGAGGGTGTGGAGAACCCTCACAGGCATGGGAAGGGTTTATAAGTTTTTCCCTACTAATAGAGAAACTTCAGAGACAAGGTCAATGCTCTATAGCAAGGCCCTCATAGTAGAAAGCTTCTCTGAAGACTACAGAGAGCATTGTGCAGGAGAGATATGAGACAAACTGACTGAAGTCAGGTGTGTTGCCATATCCTAGGAGAGGAGATGGTTAGAATAATGTGAGAAAGCCTAAACGAGTAGGAGGATCCAAGATAGATGACGAATAGCTTGGAATCACTACTGAGGCTAGAGAAAATTTTGAACTTGGAAAAATTACCAGTAATACTATTACTGTAACTCCTGCAGCCACAGCTGCTGACGGAAACAGCAGAGAGATTGTCCTGTGCCCAATAAAGAAAAACAGACAGGAAAAGAGAGGAGATATCCCTTCTCCTTGTCTGAGGAACGAGCTTGCTAGAGAAGCTTTTCAGTATGGTACTCCTCAGTCAGGGAAAAAACCCGGTTGAGAGGGTAGTAATTTGAGGGTGACGGACCCATAGGGTAAGTCAACTGAAGGAAAAAATGTTCAGTTGGGACGGAACTATCAGGGGATAGTTGCAACTGCTCTTCTGGAGAGTCTGTAGTCCCTGAACAAAAAATTTTCGACAGGTTAGTACACTGAAAAAGAAAAGCAC
This sequence comes from Ichthyophis bannanicus, assembly GCA_033557465.1. Lineage (NCBI taxonomy): Eukaryota > Metazoa > Chordata > Amphibia > Gymnophiona > Ichthyophiidae > Ichthyophis > Ichthyophis bannanicus. Next base: position 812,357,018 of record CM066032.1, on the reverse strand, counting down.
AGTGAATAAACTTCTAATGGGTAGAAGTGAACTGTAGGTTACAATTCCCGGCCCTTATGGATGCTGGGAATGCTGAGACTGGCCAGAGCTGGAGGACTTCAGACCAGGCTGAGGCGTTTCTTGTTTAGGTACAGCCGAAAGATGGGCAGGAGATGAATGAAACTTTCTTTTCTTAGGGAAAGAAGGTTTGGTAGGACATTTCCTACCCCTTGAAGAAGGAGGTGGCTTAGAATGGTCTTTAGTGGAAGGAGAGTCAGTGGAGCATTGAGCAACCTGACGTAAAGCTTCCTTGTTGAAAAGACCTTCTCCTGTACAAGGAGAATGAGCCAGTATAGTTTGTGCCCATCTGCTCAAGTCTGAAGCTTCAAGCCAGGCTCTGCGACGTGCTGCAATGGCAATAGCAGAGGATCTGCTAACGGACTCAAAAGAGTCTATAGAAGCACGAGACAGGAACCAGGATATATTCCGGCTGTGATTGATGAGCAAGGAATAATCAGTAGCCTTGGGCTCTGGTAAAAAAGGGGTCAAAAGAGACAATTTCTCTGTGACTTCCTGGAGTGTTAGACTCATGTGAAAAATATATGAAAGAATTCTGGAGGCCAGCATAGAGTTTTGGAAGGCTTGACGACCAAAAGCATCGAGTGTTCTTGAAGAACGACCCGGCGGATAAGAAGAATGCTTCTTCTTGCTCTTAACTTTCCTCAGTGCCGATTCCACTACAAGGGAACGATGAGAAAGTTGAGGCTTTTGAAACCCTGGAGAGGGTGGCACCCGGTACCGAACCTCAATGTCTGTAGAAAGTAGAGGAAGTCGTAAGGGCGATTTCCAGACCTTCAGAAGGAGATCCTGCAGAGCAGGATGTAGAGGAAGCTTCATATTTTCCATTTGTGTCGCTGAGCCATGAGTAGGATCACAAGCAGGGATAGAGATATTAAGAAAGGTTGCCATATCCAGGAGAAAAGCCTGAAAAGACTGATCTCCTATGGGAACCATTCCTGGTAAGGCTAAAGAAAGAGCCTGAGCACCAGAGGACGTAGAGGGTACTGCATTAATGCCAGGTATCGGTTCCAAACTAGGCATCGGTGCAAGAACAGGCATTGACATCGATACTGATACAGGATTAGCAGGTGAAGTTGCCATCGGGGACTGCTGCAGTGGTACCGAGATCATGAGGGAGTTATGGCTAGGATCTTCGGAACTGCCTATCTGGAAACGACAGGAGTCGGTTCCGGGACGCGTCGGTACCCAGTCTTCGAGACTAGATATCGATTCAAGACTCGGCATCGAAGAAAGTGAGACTATCGATGCATGTCGCGAGGGTTCCGACGCCGGTGGCGGCATCGGCGATGCCGATACCACTAAGGCAGCCTGGATTACATCGATCGGTACCGACGGTACCGAGGATACCCGATAACTCCCCCTTGTCAAGGGTAAGGCAGTCCACCTCAATGCCGATGCCAGGGTATCGGAACCGATCGATGCCGGTACCGTCCCGGAGCATGGCTGAGATTGAGAGACGTCAATGCGGTGCGTATCAATCGGTCCCAAAGGTACCGAGGATGCCCGATGACGATCCCTGGTGAAGAGTGGAACACTCGACACCGGTGCCGATGCCGGAGGCTCGGTACCGCTCGAAGCTGATACCACCCCCGCGCATGGCTCAGGTATGTTCTGTGAGGGGTGAGCCCCAGGAACAACCTGAAACCCCTTTAACGCTTTGGAGCCCGAAGACTCCCGCAGGGGTAATGCCAATGGATTCTTGAGGGTAAGACAGGAGCCGTCACCATGCTGGGCATGGGACATACCACTCAAGCATTGACTAGTCTTAACAGACTGTTTGTGGGTTACCTGATCCTGTGAAGTAGAGAAACCGGGTACCCTCACTGCCGAGGAAAAAACGGTATCGAGGGAAACTCTAAAGAGTGAAGGTTTCCTCACAAAATTATCCCCTGACAAGTCAGGGGAAAAAGGGTCAGGACCCACACAGTTGAGACACCAACTATTGGTGTCTAAAAAGAAACAGGTGTTTCTACATCGAATGCACTTCTTAGGAAAAGAAGGCTCCATAATGAAGAGGCCTGGTAGGCCCAACAAGTTAAGGCAAAAAACTGAAGAAAAAGTTTCTCAGAATTTAGTCAAAAAACCACCGGCGATACCGGTGGCAGCGGGAAATACAGCCGCGACCACAAGAAAACAAAAAACTAAAGTAATTAAAGAAATTAACAAGAAAAGTTTCTGCGGTGACAGGAGGACGTCCTGCCGGCTCCGCGGAAAAACGAAAACTGAAGAGAGGCTGTGGAGAAGGCGGGAAGTCACTGCGCAGGCGCGAGGGATGCTGCCAAAAGCTTTCTGATTGGAAGCTGGGCAGCATTCCCGTGCAGGCTCCGTCGGTACCGACGTACCCATATGTGAAGACTCATTCCTGCTTGTTCCTGGAGATGTCTAATTTAATCTTCCTGATCGTCCCTCCAGTCTAGTCCCGGAATCTCTGGGGATGTAACAGAGCAGTGAACAGATTTACCAGGAGGGCCCTGCTAGACCAGCCTGAAGCACCGCTGATCCAAACCAGGTGTCTCTCTCCGCCTGAATATCCAGACGGTAATGCTTCACAAAAGTGTGCAAAGACGACCAGGTCGCCGCTTTACAGATTTCCACCGCTGGCACCAGACTGCATTCCGCCCAAGAGGCTGCTTGTGCCCTAGTGGAATGAGCTCTCAACCCATCCGGCACTAGCCGGCCTTTCAACAGATACGCCGACGCGATCGCCTCCTTCAACCATTGGGCAATAGAAGCTTTAGAAGCCGCCTCACCCTTTCTTGCTCCATCAAACACCACAAACAGTCTATCTGACCTACGGAACATGGCCATCCTGTGGATATACCTTTTCAACGCTCGCCGAATATCTAACCGATGCAACTGCCCCGTAGCCTCTGTACCGCGAACACCGGCAAAGACACTGCTTGATTCATATGAAAAACCAAGGCCACTTTTGGCAAAAAGGATGGCACCAGCCTCAAAACCACCTTAGTGTCAAAGAAAGTCAGAAAGGGCTTTCTACAGGACAACGCTTGCAATTCTGAGATTCGCCTTGCCGAAGAAATCGCCACCAAAAATACCACCTTCAGAGTGAGATCCTTCAGAGACGCCTTCGCCAGTGGTTCAAAGAGTGCTCTCCCTAATGCCTCCAACACCAAAGGGAGATCCCACATCAGAACTACTTGCTTACGCGGCGACCACAATAGGGTTACTACCCACAAAAAACGCTTAATATCCGCATGTCCTCCGAGCGCCTCGCCCTGCACCTTACCCCTATAACAGGACAGCGCTGCCAAATGAACTCTCAACGAAGCGGCCACCAAGCCTTTCTGAAACCCATCTTGCAAGAAAGACAGCACCTGCGGAACTGACGCCCTTAAGGGAACGAAACTCCAGTCCGCACACCATGCTTCAAAGACACGCCACACTCTAACATAAGCCAATGAGGTAGACCGTCGCCGAGCTTTCAGCAAGGTGGAAATCATCCCCGCCGAATAACCCTTTGCTCTCATCCTAGCCCTCTCAAGAGCCAAGCCATAAGTGAGAATCGATCCACCTGAGGCATGCACAGGGGCCTCTGAGTTAGAAAGCCCCTCCAGGGCTTTCCTACCAACAGCCGCACCATGTTCCCTGTAAAATAGTTATCTCCAAGTTATAATACCCTGTTCAATGTAATTTCAGTTTGTTCAATGTAAACCGCACTGATGCAGAATAGCACGGTATATAAGAGAATGTAAATAAATAAATAATAAATAAGTCCACGTAGCACGGCCTTCTTGGCCAATCTGGCGCTATTAAAATCACCTGACCTTTCTGGAGCTCTATGTGCTGCAGCACCCGACCGATCAACACCCAAGGTGGAAACACATGAAGGAGCTGCTCTTCCGGCCAGGCTTCTATCAGAGCGTCCAGGCCTTCCGCCATTCTCTCTCTTCTTCTGCTGAAGAAGCGATCAACCTTCGCCGATTGGAAGGTCGTCATGAGATGAGATCCATTACTGGCGTCCCCCAGCAACGCACCAGCATCGCGAACATGTCTGGGTGTAGAACACACTCCCCCGGGTCTACCCTTACGTGACTCAAGAAGTCGGCCTCCACATTGTCTACCCTGCTACATGCGCCGCCGACAGAGCCACCAGGTTGTCCTCAGCCCATTCTAACAAACTCTCGGCCTCGGCTTCCAGTGCCACGCTGCTGGTGCCTCTTTGACGGTTGATGTAAGCCACCGCAGTCGCCTTCCCCCTGAGCGCCGGACGGAACACTTGCAACGCCAGAGCCACTGCTCTCAACTCCAACCTGTTGATCGACCAACTCTTCTCTAGCTCAGACCACTGCCCCTGCGCAAATTGTCCCTGAAAGTGAGCCCCCCAGCCCAGAAGACTGGCATTTGTCGTCAGAGATATCCACGCAGGAGACTCCAAGGGCATCCCTTTTTCCAGACACCCTGGACGCAACCACCACTGAAGCGCCGCGCATGTCAGCGGCGGACAAGGCAGCCTCTGAGACAGCTGATCCTTCTGATGCGACCACCTCCTCAACAGCGCTCTCTGCAACGGCTTCATGTGGGCCCTGGCCCACGAAACCAACTCGAGCGTCGCAGCCATAGTCCCTAGTAACTGTAGGTAATCCCAGGCCGTGGGATCCTGCTTGCCGAGAAATTGCCTGACCAACTTTCTGAGTCCTAGCACCCACTGCTGTGGCAGAAAAATTCGCCCCACTCTATCGAACCGCGCCCCCAGGTACTCCAGACTCAGACGGTTCCAACTTGCTCTTTGCCATGTTGACTACCCAACCTAGACTCTGTAAAAAGGCCACCACCTTGGCCATAGATGACACTCTCTGCTCGGGACTTCGCTCTGATCAACCAATCGTCCAGATAAGGGTGCACCAACAGCCCTTCCTTTCGCAAGGCCGCTGCCACCACTACCATCACTTTGGTGAATGTACGCGGCGCCATAGCCAGGTCAAACGGAAGCGCCTGAAACTGGACATGTCCCATAGGTACCGCAAATCTGACAAATTTCTGATGTTCCTGCCGAATCGGAATGTGAAGATACGCCTCCGAAAGGTCTAGGGATGTAAGAAATTCGCCCGTTCTTACTGCCACTTGTCAGACGGATGCCTGGGTGAGAATGTTCACAGTCTTGGCAAAGGCATATACTAATATGATTTGCAAGGGATTGTGGGAAATGTAGTCCATTCACACCAGACACAGCCGTTCACAATAATTAGTAGTGCTTGAATGTAAAGCCAATAAGATATTTATTTATGGGGTTATTTCTCCCAACACAGATATGCTTGGTAGCACATAAAACAGGATACTTGCTTTCAGTGTTAAACTTAGAAAAACAAAATCAGGAAAACAACAGTTGAACTTGTCAGGCAATCAAATCAAAAGAATAAAGACCTGGTTGGTAACAAACTGGTCTTTTCTATAGGCTCTAGCTAATATTTTCTTAGCAGTGCATCAAACAACAAGCAAAACCCACAAAGAAGGGAAAAACTGTTCTTTTCAGGTTAACTTCTTATATCTTCACACATAGACTCAGAAGTGATTCCCTCAGAGCTCACAAGCAATTAGGTAAGGCTCAATTGCTAGCAGTTACCCAGCTGAAACCCCTTAGCTGGCTTACTTTCTACTGCGTGGCTCAAATCCTACTAAGGAGCTTTTCTGAGTAGATTAAAGAACAAGTTTGTATTTCTTTGTGATGGTTGTTGTACTTTGTAACAGTAAATTACCAAAGGAGTTTAGACAGAGCAATCCATGTATTCACAATCTGTATCTATAACCTCTCCCCCTTCTTCAACAATCATGGGTTCAATATCATGGATTGGCACAGAGGAATTTCTCAATGGAGCACTCTCAGGAGACTACTTGTTTCCCTGCTGTCTTTCAAGGTTATAGCTAGGGCATAGATCAGTGTTCATACCTGAGCTTCCATTGCTGTTAGAGTTCCTCTCTAAATAGCCTGGCCAGTATGTAGTCCAGTTCTTATGTCCAGCCTTCCAATCCAGATCCCTGGACTCTGGGTCTCTCTTCACATACCTTCTGGCACGGGTCCTAGGGTCCCTTCCAAGTGCAGCCGTCTCCCTCACAGGTACCGTCTGGAGATTCCTAACTCTGCAGCACCACTCCTCTGGTTTTCCCCAGTCCAATGGTGTATGCTGGCCCTTTGAATGTCTCCCAGTATACGTACTGCTCTGGACTCCTTTAGACCTCCCAAATGCTTTTCTCTTCTTTCTTCCAAAGGGTTTCTTGCCCTCTCTGTCCGTCCGCTCTGGCTTCTGCTTCTGATGATCCTCCAGATGATGAAGCTGTCCAAGATCATGAAGATGATTCTCTGTAGAATAAACTCTACCTTTATTCTGCTTTGATGAGTGCTCCACCTTAGCACAGCGCAGCTGTGCTGAATCAGGCCCTGCCCTTTGAGATGAGTGCTTGGGGATTACCTCATAGCCCTCCTGATTGAACACACGTTTCCCCACTTCAGCTCCTCTAATGGCTGTTGGAAACCTGGTGCATTCTGGGACTGGTAATCTTTTATGGAAAAATTCTGTTTTCTTATTTCTACCAGAACTGACAGGTTGCTTGTTCAGAGTCACTTCACCTTTTCTATAGCTCCTTCCTGAGCTATGATAAGCTTCCTTATCACATACTATAACGGACCCGAGGGTCTCCATCCAAAAATGAGATACCCTTAGACAACGATTTACTCCCTTGAGATCTAAAATAGGCCGATAAGTTCCTTCCTTTTTTGGAACTATGAAATAAATGGAATATCAACCGCACCCTAACTGGGCGGGAGGGTCCGGTACTATTGCTTTGAGGGAGAGCAGTCTCCACGCCGTCTCCCATACCGCCTTGCGCTATGCGCTTGCTTTGCACGGAGACTGAACGAAGGAGTCGGTTACCGGCCGCTGAAATTCCAACGCATAACCCTCTCGAATAACCTCCAACACCCACTGATCTGAAGTGACTTGGACCCAGGCAGGGTAAAACTCCCGCAACCAACCCCAGCTGGGTCCCCCTGACGTCATAGAGATTTCTTGAAATTTGAGGAAGCGTAGGAGGCCGCAAAACCCCTGCCCGCTCCTCTAAACCTACGAAACCCCTGGTTTCTACTGGGAAAACGTCCCCGCTGATTTAGGGCTAACCTCGGGAAACGGAAATGCCGAAAGTCCCGTTTCTGACCCCGCAGCATGGGAGCGGAATGTCCCTGCTTCTGCTTGTCCTCCAGCAACCTTCCGCCTTTGGATTCCCCCAAATCCTTTACCAATTTATCCAAATCTTCACCAAACAGTAGCTTACCCCGGAAGGGAAGCTTACTAAACCGCGCCTTGGAAGAGCCATCTGCTGCCCAATTATGCAGCCAAAGATATCGCCGCCCCGCTATCACGGAGATCATACTCTTTGATAACCCCCTGATAAGGTCATAATGAATGTCGGCCAGATAAGCTGCTCTGGATTCCAATCGAGACGCCTCCTTGTCCACCCCCTCGGAGTGGCCCCCTTGAATTTGCTGCGCCCAGCGTAGGCAAGCCCTTGCCACCCAGGCTCCACAAATAGAAGCCTGTAAAGAGAGCGCATTCACCTCAAAAACCTGCTTCAACAAGGTCTCTAACTTATGGTCCTGAGCATCCTTGAGGGCTGCACTTCCCTCTACTGGAATTGTGGTCTTCTTGGTAACCGCCGACACGGCCACATCTACCCTTGGGGACTTAAACAAGTCCTTATCCTGGTCTAACAGAGGGTAAAGACGCGCCATTACTCTAGAACCTTTAAGCGCGGACTCCGGCATGTCCCATTCTTCCTGTATCATCTCTTTAAACACTCTATGTATCGGGAAAGCTCTTTGAGTCTTTCGAAAAGCCTGCAACAATGGGTCTTCTAGAGTAGAATCCTCCGCCGGTCCTTCCGACGGCATATTAAGAGTCTTGAGAGACTCTGCAATGAGAGCCGGCAACTCTTCTCTACGAAACACCTGGACCACCCTCACCTGGTCGTCCTGCTCCGTAATCTCGCCTTCCTCCAGATCCTTGTCCAGGCCCATGTCAGGATCCAGGTCCTCCGACCCTAGGCCCTCCGATATGACCGACCCATCCACTCGGTCCCCGTCTCCTCTTGGCCTCTTCACACTTATGCCTGTCACTGCCGCTGTCAAAGGCGTACTCAGTCTCTTATTACCCAGTCCTGCCTGGAAAGGACTGGCTGTAGTCTGAATTAGCGAGCTGCTTAAGGCCTTCTGAAGCAGGGCCATGAATTCTGGCGCAAAAATCGCCGCCAGGCCCCCTGGTAACAGAGGCTGTACAGTCGGAAGGTCAGGAGCCGAAGACGTATTAGGCACCGGTTCCCTCGCGGTCACCTTGTCTAATATCGGTTCAATAGGGCCCGCAGATGTCCCCTGCTGAACCCCTGCCCCGACCTGTGATTCCTCCTCCATAGCCACAGATTCCTGACTGCAACCTCTACAAACACCTTCCAGTGACACGTATCCCCTTCTAGCACCGCAAAGCAAACAGAGCGGCCTAGAAGGCATCCTGTATTTCTGATCCCCTTGGCGGGAAAAACAGGCCCTTAAGCAGATCCCAGTACCCTGCTACTGCTGGACTGTTTTATTGTTGGGTTTTTTTTTTTTTTTTACTGTGTTAACTGCAGAAACTCTCCCCAAGCCAAACTGTGAAGAAAGTTCAGTAAAACGAGGCTCCCCAGCCGAAATACCGAGTTATAAAAACAATCAAATGCACTCTGCGATTCCTGCGCGAGTGACACGCGGTTCGGCCTGCCCTGCTGAGAACCGTGTTTCTCCGGCCTCTTATGAAGCCGATTCCTACCTTGGCCGTTATCGGAACTGTGTTTGGTGCCTCTTCCCCTGCGCTCACGGGAGCTGCAGGCATTGGCTAACAAGGATCGGAGTAAAACTTTGCCGAAACAGCTGCTGCTTAAACTGCCAGCTCCAAGCGCGTTTGCAGGCAAATGTTCTGCACGCATTGGGCCCTGCAGTCTGCCGGTTCCTTTCCCTATCTAATAGGATCGGTAACCAGTGGCTGTCCTTTTTCCATTTGCCTCTGCCCTACCGAAGGCCCAAGGCTACCCCCAAGAAGGGAAATGCTGAGGGGGGGGGGGGAAGGGCAGAGGAGTCCAAAGCAACAGGAAGGAAAGAGCACCTAAGCACCCCAGCACAAGAACAAGACTGAAGTGCCCCCCTGTCCTTCCCCCCCAATAAATCAATAAATCCTCTTAGCTACTTTAAACTAACTCTAACTAAACTCTCCTTAATTGTCTCTCTAGTGAGCCCTGTACCCTTGGGCCCACCCAACCTCCAGCTACTTGGAGACTGAGATAACTGGTGTAAGGAGGCGGATCCGGGGCTTATATACCAGTGACATCACAAGAGTGACGTTTCTCAGTCTCCAAGCTGCTGGAGGAGGATCACAACCCCAGAGTTTCCGGGACCAGACTGGAGGGACGATCAGGAATTAGGGATTTTTTAAGTTGAGGAGTAGCCTAATGGTTAGAGCAGTGGCCAGTGACAAGGGACCAGTGCAAGGATATGAGGTGCTCTAGGCAAATCTCATCCCTTGCGCTCCCCTTTCTCCCACTCCTACTCCCTCCCTGGCCCCCACTGCCATTGCTGCCTCCCTTCTCCAGGACCTCCAGCAGTGGCACTGGCTTCAAACAGCCCCAGCAGAGCTTATCTAGACCACTGGCACTGTGAGGCTGTTTGGCTTCCACTTCCTCCAATGCCAACTTCCAGTATGCCTGGTGGCAAGTTGAGAGATGAAGAGAAAAGCTGAAAGTATTCTGGATATATATAAAATAGCCCTGATGCAGCAATCTGTGAAATGCTTGGCATCACTAGCGTCGGCTTGGTTTGGTTTATAGTAGTGTTAGAAAAGCTGAAACTTAACTGTGGTTTTTTTTATTCATGGACAAAGAGGGACAATGGTATGATAAATATCTGGGGTCAAGAATAAAGAAATACTAATTATTTGAAATTAATGTTTTATGTCAGAGTTCCCTAAAATGAATTGTTTGAATTGGATTTTATAAATATGAATACCATGCTGCTATCAAAACAAAAAAAAAGTTTAAGTGCTGCTTAACAGTCATTATAATCAGATGATAATTTTTGCTAATAGCTGTAATATGAAATTTAAAGATGATTTTTTTGAAAACATGCTACAATATGAATTGAAAAGGTAGTTACTCACCTGTAGCAGGTGTTCTCCATGGACAGCAGGAATAAGTCCTCACGGTGATGTCATCAGATGGAGCCCCTTGTGGGAATGCTCCTTAGCTACAAGTGGAAGCTTTTGGGAGGTTCCACCGCACATGCACATCATCTTCCTGCCTGCCGCCATCTTGGATTAGTCTGATACTAATAGCTATAATAGTATACAACTCCCAAGGGAGGTGGGAGGGTTGTGAGGACTTATTCCTGCTGTCCACGAAGAACACCTGCTACAGTCAAGTAACTACCTTTTCTCCGTGGATAAGCAGGAATGATGTTCTCATGTATGGGTCTTCCCAGTTACAGGCTACTGAAAGCCTATGAGAAAGCAAACAATCCCAACAGGGGCAACATTCTGTCTGCCTAATGGCAACAGGCCTTAGCAACTCAAGATACAGAATTATGTACAACAGAAATTGTTCTCTCTTCCTTTTTGGTAGCCTAAACAGAATAGAATGGGCCTAAGGGGGATGGAGTTGGATTCTAATTCCAAAACAGATTACAAGTACAGATTGGCCGAAGTTGCTGTCACATCGGGAATACCCATCTAGACAGCAGTGAGATGTAGGTGAATGTGTGGACAGAAGACCATGTTGCAGCCATTCAGATCTCTTCCATGGAGACCAAGAGCAAGTTGACCACTGATGCAGCCATAACTCTGGCATTGTGAGCTGTGACATGATCATCATGGCTCAGGCCTGCCTCAACATAAGCAAAAGAGATGCAGTCTGTTAGTCAAATTGAAAGAGAGCATTTGGAGACAGTAGCCCTTAGAGTTTGCTGGAGTTCAAGGGAAAAAATATCTGGATGGACTTCTTATGAGCTTTTGTCTGCTCCAAGTAGAAGGCTAAGGCTTGTTTGCAGTCCAACATTTCAATGCAGTTTCTCCGTTGTGGCCATGAGGTTTTGGGAAAAGTTTTGGTAGAACAACTGACTGATTAAGATGGAAATCCGAAACCACTTTTGGAAGGAATTTAGGACGAGTATGAAGGATCACTCTATTATGATGGAATTTGGTATAAGGTGGATGAATTATGAGAGCCTAAAGCTCGCTCACTCTGCAAACTGAAGTGACTGCCACCAAAAATAAAACCTTCCAGAACACAGGAATTGAGTTGCTCAAAAGGCGCTTTCACGAGCTGTGCAAGAACCACGCTGAGGTCCCACGATACTGCAGAAAGTTTGTAGGGAGGCTTCAAGGGGAGCAAGCATCACATGGAACGAATAAGTAAAGGCTGTACCGAGATGGACTTCCCTTCCACACACCGATGGATAAAATTCAAGTGCACTGAGGTTGATCCTGACAGAGTTGGACTCGTACAGACTAGGAGAGATGTAGAAGATAATCTAGCAGTTTTTGAGTGGGACAGACGAAAGGATCTAGGGCATGGCCCTCACACCAGACAGCAAACCTCCTCCACTTACAGGAATAAGACTTCCTCATTGAGGCCTTCCTTGAAGCCAAAAGGACATTGATTATATTGGCAGCAAGTTGAGCTCAGACAACAACTTTAGCCGCTCAGTATCCATGTCAAGGCCATGGACTTGATGCTGGGGTACAACATCATCCAGTTCTCCAGCAAAATCAGATCCAGTGCATAGCCCAGCCGGAGTGGCTCCTGACTGGAGAGCTGCAGCAGAAGAGGGAACCAAGGCTGTTTGGGCCAGTAAGGAGCAATGAGAATCATCATGCCTCTGTCCGTTTTGAGCTTATGGGGGGTCTTTGCAATGAGAAGTATTGGAGGATACGCATACAATATGGGAGGAAATAATCAGAAGCTAGTCTGTTGTGTGATTTTACCCTGGATGCACAAGGAGCAAGAGACGAGTCGTAAAGGATAATACACAATGTTTATTGAACAAACCCCGACGCGTTTCGGCGTGACCGCCTTCCTCAGGGGGTATACAGCTAAAAACATATAAACAAATAAAATAAAATGCAATTCAATAATTAATTAAAAGCCCCAGGAGAAATAGGACCATAAATGATACATCATAATAAAAAGGACATGAAAGACAAATTACCTAGTTAAAGCATAATATGTATATAGGCACAGGAACAAAGGCAAGACATGAAAACAAATATGAACCAGACCAATAATCACATAACACAACACATATTTATGCCATAATAACAAGGGACTCTACGATCGCCCATTGAACAGGATGGTAAAAATCATACCTATAATCAAATTACTATGGTCAGACATGCAGAGACCAAAAGATAACACAGTTTCAAAAACACATACATAAGTGATATACTCACAGAGAACTCTGTATCTGAAGGCCAACCCAGTGGAATCAAAGCTGCATAAGTATCTGGAATTTTAAGGCACTAGAGCAGTAAAACAGGCTATCAGAGGGCAACTGAATAACAAGGAAAATTAGAAAAAAGGGGGGAAATAAATGTGATAGAGATCGTGAATAAAAAACTGTGAATAAAGAACTACCAGCAAGTATCATATATAAGCCTAATAACAAATAAACAACCAGACGGGAAGATCCATGTGAATAAGTGAAATCGCATATAAAATTGTAAACGCTGACAGTTCAGCCTATAGTGAAGAATGCATGTATTAACAAACAGATTCCAACACACCACAAGGATAAACAAAATCATCTATACGTAAAGACCACTAGTGCAAACTAAAAGGGGACCCCATGTTATCCGTAAGTAGAAACCATCCACCCAATTGATAAAACCGCATGAACAGCTAATACAAAAGCTATTATAGCAATGAGACTCGTTATGCACAAGTACTACAAGTAGAAAGTGGAAGAAATAGGTAAATCCCTCCTAGTGCCGGGACATGCCTGTTGAAAAGTGAAGATCAAGAGAAAACCGCAAGAATAGCATGCCATCCATGAGACAGAGCTTTCGGCGAAATCATTGTGAATGCACCATGAAGAAGTGACAGTATCATGTATCTACAGAACCATGTAAAAATATTAAAAATAGAACCTATCAGTAAATAAGCCAGTAAAAGTGACATAATAACTGCACGAGCGTGGCCGGCATGAATACCTCACCTCGAGGCTGCAGTAAGTGAAAATCAAGAAAGAAACGAAGAAAGGGCTCGCGGCGAAAACATTGTGCAAAAGCAAGCAAAACCAAGCAATGTGAGTACACTATGAAGCCGTGACAATATCCTGTATATACAAAACCATTTAAAAATAGAACCTATCAGTAAATAAGCAAGTGAAAGTGACATAGTTACTGCACGATCGTGGCCGGCATGGGTGGAATCTTGTACGTATGATGGAATGGAGACTACAAATGGTCTTAAAAAGACATCGAGAAATATTGCAACAACTTAATAACAATGAATTTTATTTTAAACTCTATGATGATCCCACACAGGTGCTGAAAGAGAAAATTGATACTATGATATTCATTGGCAAAGAGGCCGGTTATCTCACTGCACATGAGATATCTTTTTTAACTGTATTACATCCCATTACACCGACTATATATGTATTACCCAAGATCCATAAGTCTTTGAAGAACCCTCCTGGGAGGCCAATCGTATCAGCGATAGGGTCCCTCTTGGAACCATTATCAAAATTTCTCGATGTCTTTTTAAGACCATTTGTAGTCTCCATTCCATCATACGTACAAGATTCCACCCATATTATTAACATCCTTCAGTCCTTTACTGGATATCATCAGGAGCTTTTTTTGGTAACTCTAGATATAAATTCGTTATATACCAATATTCCCCAACAAGCAGCTTTGGAGGTTTTAGCTAATACTCTTATTCTCAGACCTAAACCTGTTCGCGTCCCTGCTTTTTTCCTCACACAATTAGCGGCATTGGTAATGATGGAGAACTATTTTAGTTTTAGAAGGATATTCTATAAGCAGACGAAGGGGGTGGCCATGGGGTCTCCCATGGCACCTGATGTTGCAAATTTATATGTAGCACAGTTTGAGAAACAATTTTTGACCTCACATCCATATTCATCGAATATATTGCTTTGGAAACGGTATATCGACGATATCCTTATAATATGGGAAGGGACTGAGCTGGTGCTCAATGAATTTTTTATCTGGCTAAACACACTAGATCAGAACCTACAATTTGAGGGTACCTTTAGCATGAATGAGATTGCATATCTGGATATATTGATAAAGAAGGGCGAGGAGGGTTTCATCACGGATCTCTACCAGAAACCCACTGATCGCAATACCCTATTGAGGTATGACAGTGGCCGTAATCCATCTTTAAAAAATAATTTACCTATTAGCCAGTTCTTAAGGGTTAAGAGATTATGCACCAATACCTCTGATTTTGAGAACCAAGCAGCTAAGATGCACCAAAAATTTCAAGAACGTGGATATTCAGAGAAATGTATTAAAAAGGCATACTTGAGAGCTTGTACAACAGAGAGATCAACACTGTTAAAGAAAAAGCGTATGGACAATTCAGATAGGGTTGTGTGTGCCTTAACATTTACGAATTTATCCAAAGAGATTGTTACTATACTTAGGCAAGAATGGTACCTGCTTAACTCTATACCGTCATTAAAATCTAAACAGCTTATGGTCGCCTACAAAAGGAATCCAAATTTATCGAACCTTTTGGTCCCCTCGGTCCTTACTAGGTATAATCCGCCTCTGAAGATTAAGGGCCATTACAGTTGTGGGAACTGCTCAGTCTGTCTCCATACGATCATTGTGAGAAATAGCTTCACTCATCCTACATCTAACCATAAAGTATACTTACAGAATTATACTAACTGTAGGACATCCAATGTATTTTACTTGATAATGTGTCCATGTAAGATGATATACATTGGTAAAACCATCAGAGAAATACGGACGCGCATTATAGAACATAGGAGCAACATTATAAGGAAAATTCCAGACAAACCGTTAGTAACCCATTGGATTGCTGCCGAGCATAAAGTTAGTGATTTAAAATATTTAGTACTAAAAAAAGTGACCCCACACTGGAGGGGAGGTGACACAAATAAGGCCCTATTGAAGCTTGAACAAAGATATATTTTTGAGTTCAATAGTTTGGAGCCTTCGGGTTTAAATCAGGAGATTGATTTATCTGTCTTTTTGTAAGTGTTAATACATGGTTTTATATGTTTGTTTAACATTCAGGTTCTAGCATATACATGTTAATTTGTGCCGTTGGTGTATATGTATGTTAGGGCACAGTTATGATGCCACACTAAGCATTATTACCTATATTCAATTCTCTGTCCGTTTTTAGGTTATTATGAGTATTATGGTTATTCACTATTATGATTATTATTATTATTATGATTATTATTACTATCATTTTATTATTTTTATTAGTACATTGTACCATGACAATCTATTTTGTTATTTTATCCCTCTTTTATTTCTCTTTTTAATGATGATTCATTATTTATTCTTTTATTCATTGTTTCTTACGCAGTGTACTTAATTTATTGATTGTATGTTATTTATTTATTTATCATCTCAAGACATAGGGTTTTTATTCAGATTCTATTATTTTTATTATTTTATATTACCCTATATCATATTGGTCTTGATATGTATATTACGGTGCAGTCAATATTTTATACGAGGGAGCCTTTTTAGATGTTGCCCATCTTTTGTTTTTGTTTATATCAGCGCAGCTAATATTTTACATAAGGTAGTTTTAATTGGATTTGGTCCAATTAATATTTTGATGTTCATACTTCAGTATTATTTTTATAGAGAGGTTTAGGTTCGAATTATGGTATGTTTCATACCATGTTGCCTTATGCTATACATGACCTATTATTTTATTGTATTTCCCCTTGCCACTCAAGGGTTTAATTACTTTTTGGGACCAGAGTATTGTAGTTTATATCTAGTTCTTCATCCTATTCTATTTATTTATTTATTTATTTAATATATATTTTTCCCAGAGCCCGGTCCTTTTATTTCATTACACTACAGTGGTTTGATATACCTTTTAGCCCCGCCCCCTTTGCCTCGGTCTGATTTTTGGCGCGATTTTTTGGCGGCGATTTAAGCATTCCTGTAGTGTTCATGCTTCCATTTTTCACTGATGCCTGCTTCTCCCGGAGTTTACGCGTCAAGGGAAATTGTATCGGTTTTGTATCTGACTACAGCCTTGAGGTGAGTTATTATCTTCACTTTTCACCAGGCATGTCCCGGCACTAGGAGGGATTTACCTATTTCTTCCACTTTCTACTTGTAGTACTTGTGCATAACGAGTCTCATTGCTATAGTAGCTTTTGTATTAGCTGTTCATGCGGTTTTATCAATTGGGTGGATGGTTTCTACTTACGAATAACATGGGGTCCCCTTTTAGTTTGCACTAGTGGTCTTTATGTATAGATGATTTTGTTTATCCTTGTGGTGTGTTGGAATCTGTTTGTTAATACATGCATTCTTCACTATAGGCTGAACTGTCAGCGTTTACAATTTTATATGCGATTTCACTTATTCACATGGATCTTCCCGTCTGGTTGTTTATTTGTTATTAGGCTTATATATGATACTTGCAGGTAGTTCTTTATTCACAGTTTTTTATTCACGATCTCTATCACATTTATTTCCCCCCTTTTTTCTAATTTTCCTTGTTATTCAGTTGCCCTCTGATAGCCTGTTTTACTGCTCTAGTGCCTTAAAATTCCAGATACTTATGCAGCTTTGATTCCACTGGGTTGGCCTTCAGATACAGAGTTCTCTGTGAGTATATCACTTATGTATGTGTTTTTGAAGCTGTGTTATCTTTTGGTCTCTGCATGTCTGACCATAGTAATTTGATTATAGGTATGATTTTTACCATCCTGTTCAATGGGCAATCGTAGAGTCCCTTGTTATTATGGCATAAATATGTGTTGTGTTATGTGATTATTGGTCTGGTTCATATTTGTTTTCATGTCTTGCCTTTCTTCCTGTGCCTATATACATATTATGCTTTAACTAGGTAATTTGTCTTTCATGTCCTTTTTATTATGATGTATCATTTATGGTCCTATTTCTCCTGGGGCTTTTAATTAATTATTGAATTGCATTTTATTTTATTTGTTTATATGTTTTTAGCTGTATACCCCCCCTGAGGAAGGCGGTCACGCCGAAACGCGTCGGGGTTTGTTCAATAAACATTGTGTATCATCCTTTACGACTCGTCTCTTGCTCCTTGTGTATCCACTGGTTCTGCAAGAGCGCTGCTCTTTGTTGTGTTTGCTTTGGTGTGATCTTACCCTGGAGCAGAAATCTCGCGGCGCCGCCGGGCTCGGTCCCTAGGCCGGCGGAGTAACCGGGTCCCCGGGGGCCGAGCCCGTTGGAGTTGCTGCGGAGGGGGGAGGGGATGGGGGGGTGAGTAGTGGTTTGAGCGCGCCGGACCATCAGCATCGCGCCCACGCCGTGACGTGGGATGTGCTGATTGGTCTGGGGGATTTTGAAGAGGCGGGCTGGGCAGTAAGCGTGGGAGATCGCCGGCGTGCGATCTCCCTCTTCCTGCCGTGCCGGTGACCGGAGCAGTCGTGTCGGAGGGGGCGGCTTCGTCGACGACGGTTGCTTTGGCAGGTTTGTGCGTCGGGGGTTCGGGGGGTGGGCGCTTTACCCTACCGTTCAGCCGGTTTCGCCGCGGTGACGCGTTATTCAATAATCTTTCAAAATAAAAAAAATAAAAAAAAAAAACAATTAGCGGACGGCACGGGAGGCTGAGTGCCGGTGTGCTCGGGGGCGCGAGGGCCTGGGGTCTTTTCCGGGCTGTTGTTGGGGCCTCTTGGGTGATAGCTTGCGGGGTTCCTGGCCGGTGCTACTGCTTGCTCCTCTGCTGCCGGGCCACGTGCTGTTGCGGTCAGCGCCACACGGCTCGTTTTCTGCGCTTGTGGTGGGTCCCACTCTGCCAAGGGAGGTGAGGTTGGGCCTCAGGCTCTGGGTAGGCCTTACTTTTGGGCTCTGCACCTTTTCCTTCCTTGGTTGAACGGTGAGGGGGATGGGCCTTCGTTTCAGGTGGCATGGCCCGTTCTCAAAAGGGAGTTGTGGGGGGATGGCGGCCAGGCACCGTGGCAGCGCACACCCGCGGGCGCGGGACCAGCAGGCGCGGGGGCACACCGGGGGGGGCAGGTGGGACTGAGTCTGGGGGCGAGGTAGGGGCCCGGGGACGGGGGTGGGTTCGCCAGCCTCGGGGCAGGGGGCGGCAGGGACGGGCTGTGGCCCGGGGTGGCGTGAGGCCTCCTCGCGGGGGCGTATCGGTCTTCCCGCCTGGGGGGGGCTGGGGGTGAGTGTTGCGGACCCGGGTGCGGTTGGGGAGGGTCTGGCTGCCCCTGCGGCTCCTCCTGGAGCCCCTGGCGGGGTCTTGTTGGCGGAAGGGGGGGACGCTGGTCCCTCTCCTCCGTCGATGGGGGAGCTTGGCGGTGTTTACTCGGGGGGTGCCCCCATGGGGCTTCCCTTCTCCCTTTTGGGTTTTACGTCCAGCGGCGTGGACGGGCACTTCGCCCGGGGTGCAGTGGGCTCCCCGGTGCCATGGGCTTTTGGTGCGCATCCCTCCGGGGCGCCGGGTCCATGGGGGGGTGGCTGGGGTGGTTGGTTTGGGGCCGGGCCGGCGGGGGTGCCAGCTCCGGCGAGTTGTGGGCTGGCGGGCTGGGAGGCTGGGGGTCAGGGTTCCTCCGCTTGGAGTTGGGGGGCGGGAGCTGGGGTGGCCTCTGCGCCTGGGGCGGTTGGTGCTGGCTTCTCTCCGTCTTTTTCCCTGCAGGTACCTGAGAGTTCCGGGAGTCGCCGAAGTATGGCTACGCGAGAGAGTGGAGCGGTGTCTGTGGGGTCGACAGCGGGACAGACGGAGCGGGCTGCTGGACCGGTGGTCGCTCTCACCCCAGCGGTATCTACGGTGGAACCCGGTGAGTATGCTGGGAGCGGTGAGATCGCCCTCGGGGGGGCGCCTGCTGCGGAGAGCCGTGGTGCGGATGGGGGGAAGGCGAAGCGCAAGCGCGGCAGGCGTCGGCGGCGCGACTCCTCATCGTCGTCCACTTCGTCTTCGTCCGCGCGGTCGTCGTGTGACTCCGCGCCGGATGCAGGCAAACGGGGCGAAGGGGTAGGTACTACGGTGGTGCACTGCTCTGAACTGTGGGAGGGGGTACCTAAGAAACTGCGGCATCGTATTAGGCGTCGGCGGTATATCGACATTTTTCGGTTGTTGGAGGGCAGAAAACGCTCCGGCGACAGCAGACAGAAGCGCAAGGAGGATGAAAAAGCGGGCCGGGTGCGGAAGGTTTCCCGCAATACTCTCAATTGGACTAGAGCTTTTTTGCGCTTGGCCAGTGTATGGGGTCATTACCATCCTGAGCAGCATGGCGCTCTGCTTGCTTACGCTGACGCAATCTTGGCGGCGTCCCAGGCGCACGACGGCTGGGCCTGGTTAAATTACGATGAGGAATTCCGCGATATGATGGAGGAAAATGGTCGGTTGTCGTGGGGTACGAAGGACATTAATTTGTGGCTTACACAGATGTCTGCCAAGAGCAGGGCGGGCGGCGTGGTGGCCGGGGGGGGCAAGGTCGGGGCTGCGGCTACTCCTTCTGGGGTGCGGTCCTTTCGGGCGCCTGGGCCAGTCGCCGCGCAGTCCAGGGCGGGCGGGATGGGAGGAGACGTTTGTTGGCGCTTCAATAAGTCGTCGTGCCCCTTTCCCGACTGCAAGTTCAAGCATGCTTGTTCCTTGTGCGGAGCGGGTCATGCCGCTACGAAGTGCAGTCGCAAAGGGGTGGCAGGAGCCCCGGGGGGGGGGTAAGTGAGGCAGCGTCTGGAGATTTGGCCCCCACTCCCGTGCGGGTTGAGGCCTTGCGGCCGTGGCTTCAATTGTACGGGGAGAAGCGGGGTGGCGCGGCGGGGGGTATGCTTTTGTCAGGTTTCAGCGAGGGTTTTCAAATTCCGTTGCAGGGGGTTCCCCGTGGAGCCTGTTCTAGGAACGCCAGTTCGGCTACAGCCCTGGCGGGGGTTGTGCGTCGGAAGCTCAGCACCGAGGGTGCGTTGGGTCGCATTGCTGGTCCTTTTCCGGATCCCCCCTTTCCTACGTTCGTTGTCTCGCCATTGGCGGTCGTCCCCAAGAAGGAGCCGGGCACCTATCGGTTAATACCCAATCTGTCTTGCCCTCCCGGGGATTCTGTTAACGATCACATTCCTCGTGAGCACTGTTCGGTGCGTTATGCGTCGTTCGATGCGGCGGTGGCATTAGTTCGGCAATGTGGACCGGGGCCCTTGCTCGCTAAAGTAGACATTGAGTCCGCCTTTCGACTGTTGCCTGTGCACCCTTCGGCGTTTCCATCTCTCGGTTTTCGCTTCGAGTCCCAGTTTTACTATGATAAGTGCATGCCTATGGGTTGTGCGGTGTCGTGCGCTTATTTCGAGGCTTTCAGCACGTTTCTGCACTGGGTCCTCGTGCAGCGGACCGGTTTGTCCACTATCGTGCATTATTTGGACGATTTTTTGTTCGTCGGGCCCGGGCGGTCAGATACCTGTGCTACCCTGTTGGGTGCCTTCCACGGCTTGGCCGGGGAGTTTGGTATACCCATCGCGGCGAGCAAAACAGTCGGTCCATGCACGTGTCTGATCTTCCTGGGTATTGAAATTGACACTGACCATATGTTGCTGCGGTTGCCGGCACAGAAGGTGGAGCGGCTGCGGCAGCTGGTTGCGTTGGTGGGTGCGGTGGCCAAGACCACTCTGCGAGTTTTACAGTCTTTGGTGGGACATCTTAATTTTGCTTGCAGGGTGCTACCGATGGGGCGCCCCTTTGCACGGCGGCTATCCTTGGCTATGGCGGGGGTGCATCGGCCGCACCATCGTATTCGCGTGTCGGTCGGCATGCGCGAAGATCTGCGGGTGTGGGACGCCTTTTTGGCTGACTTCAATGGCTGTAGGGTCGTTCAGTGGCCGGAGCAGTCCAATGCGGATTTGCACTTGTTCACGGACGCGGCGGGCAGTTCTGGTTTCGGGGCATACTGTCAGGGAGCTTGGTGCGCGGAGGCGTGGCCTGCGGATTGGGTGGCTTCTGGGCTTACCCGTAATATTACCTTTTTGGAGCTCTTTCCTATTGTGGTTGCGCTGTGGGTATGGCCGGAGCGTGTGCGAAATAAAAGGGTGTTATTCTGGTGCGACAATGCCGCGGTGGTCAAGGTCATGAATCGCAACGCACCACGGTGCCCGCGGGTGGCAGCGCTGATGCGGGTGTTTGTGTTGGCTTGCTTGCGCCTGAATGTCACCGCCAGAGCGCGGCATGTGCCTGGCGTACATAACTCCATTGCTGATGCTCTGTCCCGTTTCCAGTGGGCGCAGTTCCGGTTACTGGCTCCGACAGCGGACGCAGTTGCATCGGCGGTGCCGGACCATCTCTGGCGGATTGGGACCCCGACGTGATGGCACTGTTGTCTGCCTCGGTGACGCGCGGGACATGGGTGAAGTATCGGCGCGGCTATTCGCAGGTGAGTACTTTTCTGGTTGAGAGTGGGTGGAATGGGGGGCGGGTGCACGCTGGCCTCATCAGTCGATTTGTGTTGTGAGCCAGAGAGGTCGGCTGGGCCCGGTCGGCGGTTGTGGCGGCCTTGGCGGGGTTTTCCTTTTTCTGCAAGGCGGCTGGCTGGGGCAACCCGCGCACTTTCTTTTTGGTCAAGCGGTTGCTGGCTGGGTGGGCCAGGGTGCATCCTAGGACGCGGGACTGGCGGCTGCCGGTCTCGCATACTATGCTTCTCGACATTTGTATGGTGTTGCCGCGGGTCGCGGCCTCACCGTTTGAGGCCACCTTGTTTCAAGCGTTGTTTGCAACAGCTTTTTTCGGCGCTTTCCGTGTTAGCGAGTTGGTGCCTCGGTCTGCGCGGCAGAGCGCGGGTGGCGGGCTGGATGCCAAGTGCGTGGCGGTCGAGGCTTCGCGGGTCCGCATTCTTGTTGCGCGTTCCAAAACGGACCAGGTGGGCAGGGGTACGTGGGTGATCCTGAATGCCATTTCCCCCTTGCCTTCCTGTCCGGTGTCTTGTCTGAGGGGTTACATGCTGAGGAGACCGGCGTTCCCAGGCTACTTCTTTATTCATGCCAATGGGGCTCCGGTTACCCAGTTCCAGTTCACGGCAGTTTTGCGCTTTGTTCTGCGTTCACTGGGTCATGATGAGAGGGGTTACTCTTCACACTCCTTCCGGATCGGCGCTGCTACCAGTGCGGCCGCGGCGGGGCTGGAGGGCCCTGTCATTCAGCGCATCGGGAGGTGGCGTTCAAATGCTTACAAGGGGTATGTGCGCCCGTGACTGTCCCGGGGAGTCTGGAGTGTCACGGGCGTCAGGTGCTTGCCAGGGTGGTAAGAGGTGGGGGGGGGAGGGGGGATTGGGGGGGGGGGGTTCATCTTGTGCTTCTTGTTGCAGGCGAGGTCGCCGGTGGTAGATCAGTTTGTTTCCTTGCAGATGGTTCGTGCTTGAGAGAGTGGTGGATCATCGGGCACTCCTTCGTCTACTGGGCGGAGCGCAGAGCAGCTGTGCGGCCGTTGGGCATCCACCTCGGTCTGGCGACTGCAGGGATTCGGCTTCGTTGGATGGGACAACGTGGCATGCGATGGCAGCAGCTGATTGCCTGCGTCCAGGCGAAGATGGAACAGTGCCAGCGGCCGGTCGGGTTGCTGATTCATTTGGGTGGAAATGACTTATCAAGCTGGCCATGCCGGCAGTTCATACTTGCTGTGCAGGCGGACATTGGTTCCTTGCGGGAATTGCTCCCAGGGATCGCCATTATTTGGTCTGACATCATACCGCGCCCTGCTTGTTGGTTTCAGCGGCGGTGGTCACGGGGCTTGGCCAAGTTCAACCGCCAGGTTGGGCGCTGGGTGGTGCAGACCGGGGGGTGCAGGTGTTGCACTCCTGGGCTGAGGTGCAGTGCCGTGGGCTTTATAGGCTGGATGGTGTGCACCTCGCTCCGGTGGGGCAAGACTTATTGCTGAACGATTGGCAGGAGGCGCTCGAAGGTTGGCATTGGTCGCAGCTGGTTTTGGGGGGGGCGACACAAGGATAAGGGGCTACCTTGTGTCGGTGGCGGGGTAGCGAGCTGGCGCTCGTCGACCCGGTGGTGCAGTGGCGGCTGACGCCACTTTGCAGAGGAGCTGGGTGCTCCTGGTTGGGGAGAGACATCACAGTTGGTGTCTCTGCCCGGAGGGAAGCAACGGGAGCCGGCCTTTGCTATAGCACGGCGAGGCGGGCGGAAGGGGGAACGGGGGGGTGGATGATGCCCCACCTTGCTAAACGGCTTGTGGGCAGGCATCATCCGGATGGGTTTGAGGGGGGGGGGGAGTTGTTATGTTGAGGGAATGTCAAATTGGCCTATGTTGGGCCGGGTGGTTTATGGTTATGTAGCTGCGACCAATAAAGGAATTGTAATATGCCAAACCTTGGTGAGAGCGTAATTTGTTCTTGGGATTGCCAGGGGCAGATGAGGGTGGGGGGAGGGGTGTGCGGGGGAGGTCCATCCGGATATCCCGGTTACTGGTTCAGCTAGGCATTTTGCAGAGTACCGAAAAGATCTAGCAAGGGGATGCCCCACTCCCAAAAGATGCCACACTACAGAAGCAGATACCACACAGAAACCAAACAACCAGTCCAAGGTGTGATAAAGGTGGAAAGACAAAGTCTTTATTAATTACTTGACAACCCGACACAGGCCGTGTTTCGTTACCCTTCGTCAGGGGTTTGTCAGGCACAAACTAAAAAAATATAAACATGTAGATACTTAAAATCATAAAAAACCGTGCACAAAAAGATTTCCAAACAAGATAAAAAAGCCATTATTAATGCAGAATTGCATTGGCATTGCAGGAAACATTTTTGCAACCTTCGAGGTATCAATAATTGCAAGAATTGAAAAAATCACTATACCTTTTCTTCCAAAGCTACCGCATGCAGTTGTAAAGAATACAATGACTAAAAGACGACTGCTCATGCGCGTGAAGAAGAAGAAAAAGAAAAACAAAGGGGGCGGGGCTAACTCCAGGGGAGCGGGAAAAACTTTTATTCAGTGAAAATGTAAGATCCAAGATCAAAAACTGTACTGGGGAGTTAAAAATTATTCAACTAAAACAGACTCAATCAAGTATACCTATTGAAACTGCTAGTAGGGAAGAGAAATGATAAACAATCATAAAGCGTTCATGGGCACCGCATAAGAGTGCAGCCGTGCAATCTATGAATATCGCTAAGTTGAAACAAGAAAAATTATGTATATATATGTGTAAACAACTATATATTATGTATATATATGTGTAAACAACAACTGAAGTTCTCCTTTCTATGTTTTTTCACTCCAACTGACTCACTCCTGCAGTTTTTTGATATAGAAAGATACTATTACTCGTATCTCTTCATTCAATCAGTACGTGATCCCTCCGTCTCCCTTAGTTCCACTCATTACATTATAACTGGTACATTGATGACCGCATTGTTTATAATTTATTTGTTTTTAATCTTATTTATTTATGTCTTGTTAGTGTGAACTGTTCTCTCATTAAGCCTTACAACAATATGGTACGAGACCGTCTGTTTTAATGGTCTTTAACAGAGGTATTTATGCTTTTTTATTTTCTTGAGCATATTTGTTCAGTTGGTTCTGCATTGACTGTATATGATATGTTTTACTCTTTATTTTAATTTTGGTTATTTATCTATTTTTTACTGCCTGATTTGCCTTTTATTGTTTTATTTATTTATTGTTTTATGGATAGTGCTTTTTGTGGTCTGTTTTTATGATTTTAAGTATCTACATGTTTATATTTTTTTAGTTTGTGCCTGACAAACCCCTGACGAAGGGTAACGAAACACGGCCTGTGTCGAGTTGTCAAGGAATTAATAAAGACTTTGTCTTTCCACCTTTACCACTCCCAAAATATGCAGGCCACCAGTGTCCATTCATATGGTTGGAGGCCTCGACTCAGTCTGTCTGCCAGCATGTTTTGCTCACCTGGTAGGTATGTAGCTCTGAGGTCCATCTCATGAGCGATGGCCAACTTCCACAACTTGACTGCTTCCCAACATAGGAAGTACAAGCCTGTTCCTCCCTGCTTGTTGAAACAGAACATTGTGACCCGATGGTCGGTCTGAATCAGAACAATCTGGTTGGCCAGTTGATGCCGGAAAGCCTTTAGCGTGTTTGCTGTGACTCTTAACTCCAAGATGTTGATCTGGAGGAGACTGTCTTGACGGACTGGAAAGGGGGGCTGTTACTTCTGGAGAGAAATCTGAAATTGTGAGTATATACTTCTGGGAATTTTTCTGAAAGGAATTGTTTTTCTTTTAAAGCTAATTAATCTGTGAACCCACTATTCTTTTTGTTAAATCAGTCAGGGCCTAGTAGCAACAGTTTAAGATTCAATTTAACAACACAGAAGAGAACTTTCTGGTTACCTTTCATACCCAGTAGACAGCTGTAGTTTAAATTTCATAGTCACTCAGGGCCTAGCATCAGCAAAGTACTTTTTAGTTTCAAATTAAAACACAGAAGAGAGCTTTCTGGTTAAATTTAGAATCCAGCAGAGAGCTTGTAGTTTAAATTTCATAATAGGTTAGAGCCTAGTAGCAGCAAAGAGCTATAATTTAAATCAAATCAGAATATAGTTTTCCTCAGCAGCACAGGACAAGGTACTGTGTAGCAGCCCTTTTTTAATAAGTGTTATATCCCTCCCTCCCTCCCCACACCCACCCTCCCCTGGGAAAATCACAGCTTTATAGGTACTTGCACAACTTAAAAGACAGGAGGTGCTCTCAGGTGAAGCTCATTACCCAAATCAGTCATACACCAAGGACCTGAGATTAATTAAGCTTCAGGTGAACAAGGTATATTAAACTTCTTAGGTACAGTTTTAGTGGTATAAATATCCATTGCACCCTTTAGTACATATAGAACTTAAAGATCTAAACACAAACTTAAAACTAAGATGCAGACAGCAGTCCAGCAGCGGGATGTGGGCTTTCCAGTCTTTTGCATTGAGTGTCACATGTATGATTTTCTCCCAGCTGGTGAGAGGTCTTACGTGTGCACTAGGTGCAAGGAGCTCTCTGCTCTCAGGGAACAAGTCCGTTCTCTAGAGGCTAGAGTAGCAGACTTGGAAAACATAAGACAGACAGAGAGGTACATAGACGAGACCTACAGGGATATAGTCCTGAAGTCCCACCTCCAGTCTGGCAGCATCCCTGTTGCCATGGAGGAGAGAGGTCACGTGACAGGAGAGCATCACCCTGGTGTGGCAGGAAGTGATCCTGTAACTAGGACCTGTCCTCCAGGTGATGTAAACCCCTCTCGCACCGAGGAGGTTTCTCCAGGGCCAAGTGCCCATGCGGGAAGGGTTAGGACAGCAGTTATAGTTGGTGATTCGATCATTAGGCATGTAGATAGCTGGGTGGCTGGTGGACGTGAGGATCGCCTGGTAACATGCCTGCCTGGTGCGAAGGTAGCGGACCTCACACGCCACCTAGATAAGGTCTTAGATAGTGCTGGGGAGGAGTCTGCTGTCTTGGTACATGTTGGTACCAATGACATAGGAAAATGTGGTAGGGAGGTTCTGGAAGCTAAATTTAGGCTTTTAGGTAGGAAGTTGAAATCCAGAACTTCCAGGGTAGCGTTCTCCGAAATGCTTCCCGTTCCACGTGCAGGACCCAATAGGCAGGCAGAGCTCCGGAGTCTCAATGCGTGGATGAGACAATGGTGCAGAGATGAGGGTTTTGGATTTGTTAGGAACTGGGGAACATTCTGGGGAAAGGAGGGGCTCTTCCGAAGGAATGGGCTTCACCTTAACCGGGATGGAACCAGGCTGCTGGCATTAACCTTTAAAAAGGAGATAGAGCAGCTTTTAAACTAGATAATAGGGGAAAGCCGACAGTCGCCCAAGAGCGCATGGTTCGGAAGAATGTATCCTTGAAGGATACTACAAAAAGCAGAGAGGTTCCAAAAAAGAGTAAAGTAGCCCAAATGCCCTCGAGTATGGAGCAGACAGAACTTAAAGATCCCAAATTACCCATGTCTACCAATAGCCAAATTAATATGAATAAAATACAGTCTCTAAAATGCTTGTATGCAAATGCTAGAAGTCTACAAAACAAGATGGGAGAGTTAGAATATATAGCACTAAACGAGAGGTTAGATATGATTGGAATATCAGAGACATGGTGGAAGGAGGACAACCAGTGGGACACTGTGATACCTGGGTACAAACTATATCGAAATGATAGAGCTGATCAAATTGGTGGAGGGGTTGCGCTCTATGTTAGAGAGGGCATTGAGTCAGAAAGGATTAAAGTTTTGCAAGAAACAAAATTTGCTGTAGAATCTCTATGGATTGAAATTCCATGTAAAAAGGGGAAGGCGATGGCAGTGGGGGTGTACTATCGTCCGCCTGGCCAGAATGAACAAATGGATGATGAAATGCTCAAAGAAATCAAGGAAGCTAGCAAAAGTTACAGTGCAGTAATAATAATGGGTGATTTCAATTACCCCGGCATCGACTGGGTCAGTGTCACAACAGGACATGCTAGGGAGATAAAGTTCCTAGATGAAATAAATGACTGCTTCTTGGAGCAGCTGGTTCATGAACCGACCAGAGGGGAAGCAATATTAGACCTAGTCCTTAGTGGAACACCAGATGTAGTGCAAGAGATAAGGGTGTTGGGGCCACTTGGCAATAGTGATCATAGCATGATCGCCTTTGATTTAATTAGTGGAGGAGGGATAGTAAGGAAATCCACAGTACTACCCCTTAACTTTCGAAAGGGAGACTATGATAGAATGAGGAAAACAGTTAAGAAAAAACTAAAAGGAGCAGTTGCAAAGGTTAAAGACGTACATCAAGCTTGGGTGTTGTTGAAAAATACTATCTTGGAAGCCCAGACCAGCTGTATTCCACGCTTTAAGAAAAGTGGAAGGAAGTCCAAAAAATTGCCAGCATGGTTTAAAGCTGAGGTCAGAGAGGCTGTTGTTGCCAAAAAAGCATCTTTCAAGAAATGGAAAAAAGAGCCAAATGATGAAACCTGGAAACAGCACAAGCACTGGCAAGTCAAATGCAAGGCATTGATAAGGCAGGCAAAGAGAGAATTTGAGAAGAAGCTTGCTGCGGAAGCAAAAACGCGAAATAAAGACCTTTTCAAGTACATTCGTAGCAAAAAAACCCGTGAGAGAGTCAGTTGGTCCATTAGATGATAAAGGGGTTAAAGGAGCACTAAGAGGCGACAAGGCGATAGCGGAGAGACTGAATGAATTCTTTGCTTCGGTCTTTACTGAGGAAGATGTAGGGATGTTACCCACGACTGAAGTGGTATTTAAAGGTGTGGAAGAATTGAAGGAAATATCGATACATCGGGAAGATGTCCTACAACTATTAGATAAACTGAAGAGTAGCAAATCACCTGGGCCGGATGGTATACATCCAAGGGTGTTGAAAGAACTGAAATTTGAGATTGCAGACCTGCTATCAGTAATCTGTGAACTATCATTAAAATCATCTCTAATACCTGAGGATTGGAGGATCGCCAATGTAACACCAATTTTTAAAAAGGGTTCGAGGGGTGATCCGGGAAACTACAGACCGGTGAGCCTGACATCAGTACCGGGAAAAATGGTAGAAACCATCATAAAGAATAAAATTACTCAGCATATAGATAGTCATGACCTAATGGGAGACAGCCAACATGGCTTTAGACAAGGAAGATCTTGTCTTACTAATCTGTTATGTTTTTTTGAAGGAGTGAATAAACAGGTGGACAAAGGTGAGTCGGTTGATATTGTGTATCTGGACTTTCAGAAAGCCTTTGACAAGGTCCCTCATGAGAGACTTTTGGCAAAACTAAAGAGTCATGGGATAGGAGGCAGTGTACTACTGTGGATCAGGAACTGGTTAAAAGATAGAAAGCAGAGAGTAGGGCTAAATGGCTAATTTTCCCAATGGAGAAAGGTGAATAGTGGTGTACCCCAGGGATCTGTGCTGGGTCCGCTGCTTTTTGACATATTCATAAATGACCTGGAAAGTGGAATAACGAGTGAGGTTATCAAATTTGCTGATGACACAAAACTATTTAAAGTTGTTAAAACCCAGGAGGATTGTGGAAAATTGCAAGAGGATCTTGATAAATTGGAAGACTGGGCATCAAAATGGCAGATGAAATTTAATGTGGAGAAGTGCAAGGTTATGCACCTAGGGAAGAACAACCCAAACTATGGTTACACGATGCAAGGTTCCACATTAGGAACCACCACCCAAGAAAAAGATTTAGGCGTCCTTGTGGATACCATGTTAAAACCCTCGGCCCAGTGTGCAGCGGCGGCCAAGAGAGCAAATAGAATGCTAGGTATGATAAGGAAAGGAATGGAAAATAAAACAAAAGATATTATAATGCCTCTATATCGTTCCATGGTGAGACCGCACCTTGAATATTGTGTGCAATTCTGGTCGCCGTATCTTAAAAAGGATATAGCAATTTTAGAAAAGGTTCAGAGAAGAGCCACCAAAATGGTAAAGGGGATGGAAGGCTACTCCTATGAAGAAAGGCTAAAAAGGTTGGGGCTCTTTAACCTGGAAAAGAGACGGCTGAGGGGAGATATGATAGAAGTCTATAAATTAATGAACGGAGTGGAACGGGTAAACGTAGATCGATTGTTTACCTTATCAGAATATAGAAAGACTAGGGGACATGCAATGAAGCTACAGGGTAAACTATTTAAGACTAATAAAAGAAAATATTTTTTCACTCAACGTGTAATCAAACTCTGGAATTTGTTACCGGAGGATGTAGTAAAGGCTGTTAGTGTAGCTGGGTTTAAAAAAGGTTTGGACAAGTTCCTGGAGGAAAGGTCCATAAACCATTATTAAGAAGGGACCCAGGATATCAATGCTTGAACCAATACAAGCATTGTGGAACCTGTGTCCCTTGGGGAAACTGCTAGGTACGTATGACCTGGATTGGCCACTGTTGGAAACAGAATACTGGGCTTGATGGACCTTGGTCTGACCCAGTATGGCATATCTTATGTTCTTATGACTTTCATGGAAGGACAAATTGCCCTAAGGGTGAAATCCATCGAGATGAGCTCCCCAACCCAGTTTCGATGTGTCTGTCATCAAAACGCTTTGAGATGGAGCAATTTGGAAAGGGGACCTTTGAGCAAATTGTGGTGGATTGTTCACCATTGTAGTGACTGAACGAGAGGATTGGTGACACAGACGATCCCTGAGTTGACATGTGGTATGGGTCCACCGAGTCCTTAGAGTCCACTGACCCTGCCTCATATGGAGGCATGGCAAGGGTGTTACATGCAAAGTAGAGGTCATATGACCTAGTACAGTTAACATCTTGTGAGCCATTACTTGCTGACTCAATTGAGTCTCTTGCACCAGCATCGACAATCTGAAGAGTCTGTCATATGGGAAGAAGGCTCTTGCCTGAGTTGTGTCGAGCAGGGCTCCCATGAATTCCAATTGTTGAATGGGTTGTAGGTGGGATTTCAGGTAATTTAGGACAAACCCTAGTAATTCTAACACCCAAATGGTCAACTGTGTTGATTCTTGCACCCCTTCTGGAGTGGTATTCTTCCTCAGTCGCCAATCATGCAGATGAGGGAAGACAAACACTCCCTGCATCTGGAGATAAGCAGCTACTATCGCGAGGCATTTTGTGAAAACACGAGGTGCTGAGACTAGGCCAAAAGGCAACACTCTGTACTGGAAGTGCGGCCCCCCCCCCCCCCCCCACGATGAATCTGAGATAGATACATCCCGCTACCAGGAAGTATGTTGGTATATGCATCCTTCAGATCCAGAGAGTATAGTCAATCTTCTTTTTGAAGATAAGGAAGCAGGGTGCCTGGAGAAATCATTCTGAACTTTTCTCTTACCCAAGTATGTGTTCAGATTTCTTAGGTCTAGAATGGGACAGTATTCCCCTTGTTTTCTTGGGGGATCAGAAAATACCTGTAATAAAATCCATGCCCTCTCTGCTCTGGTGCATGAGCTCAATCACAAAATTTGTCAAGAGGGTAGTGATTTCTCTCTGAAGCGACTCCTGATGCAGAGGGTCGAGGTGATTCACCCTTGGAGGGGACAATTTGGAAGTGTTCGAATAAATGTAATTTGTAACCACTTTGGATGATCTGCAGAATCCATATATCTGAGGTTATGAAGGGCCATCTTTGGGCAAAAAGAGTGAGCCTTCCCCTGACCAAAGGGTCTTCCACTGCGGTTACTGGTAGAGTGGCTATGCTCTGAAGGAACCAGTCAAAATTCCACCCCTGACTTTGGCAGAGGAGCAGTCTGGGCTTTCTGAGGCTTTTTTCGCTGTGATTGTGGTTGAGGACCTGTATTGGTTGGGATGTTTGGGACTCAGGAATGTACCTACACCTACAATAGGTAATTTTCTGGCCCCCTCTCCTTGATACCTTCTGCAATAGGAGGCTGACTTGGATGAGCACCTTGAGAGGTTATGAAGGGTAATATACTGCTTTTCAATTAAGTCAGCTTTCTCCAAAGAGATTCTCCCCACTGCACAGTATATCAGCAAGTTTATCCTGCACTGACTGTTCCAGGTCTAAGGACTGGAATGAGGTGATTCTCCGAGAACCAACACCCAAAGGAGAAGCTCTCAATGCCGTTTCAAAGGTATCATAGGTCACACAGATCATGAACTTCGAGCAATCCTTGCCTTGAGCCATAAGGGAATGATGGAGTGGAGGAGTAGCCTAATAGTTAAGAGCACTGACTTAGGAACCCAGAGACCAGGGTTCAATTCCTACCAGCACTTCTTGTGGCATTGGGCAAGTCACTTAACTCTCCATTGCCTCAGAAAAATCCAAGTTATCAATGTCCCTGTTTAATGTACATTACCAAGTTTAAGTTACAATGTAAACCGCTTTGATTGAAATGATAAAGCGGTATATAAAACCTGTTAAAATAAATAAATAAATACTGTTCCATTTTCTCTGGAGAGAGATACTGGGACAGATCAGCAAAGTCACACATGATGTTCTTCAAAAACATGCTCATATAGAGCTGGTAAGAGGCCATGCGGGCTATCAGCATGGAACTCTGAAAATGCCTTCTCCCCAAAGAGTCCAATGTCCAAACCTCCGTCCCTGGGGACATGAAGAAATGAGTCTTGGAACTCTTGGATCTCTTAAGGGCAGATTCGACCACCAAGGAATGGTGATGAAGTTGGGGCTTCTTGAATCCAGGAGCCTTCTGAACTCTATACATGGAGTCAATCTTTCTAATGACCTGAGGCACAGTGAGGGGGTTTTCCACATTCTCATCTGTACTCTCTGAAAGATGCAGTGCACAGGCACCATCATCACCTCCTTAGAGACCGAGGAATACTGAAGGATCTCAAACTCTTAAGCCAT
Organism: Ichthyophis bannanicus; assembly: GCA_033557465.1. Taxonomy (NCBI): domain Eukaryota; kingdom Metazoa; phylum Chordata; class Amphibia; order Gymnophiona; family Ichthyophiidae; genus Ichthyophis; species Ichthyophis bannanicus. Next base: position 812,324,412 of record CM066032.1, on the reverse strand, counting down.
GGGCTCATCCTCAGTCTCCAAAGAAAACAATATGGCCTTGGCCATGTCCCTGACAAAATCTTGGAAGACCATATCCTCAGGAGGGGGACTTGCACTGTACTCATGAGGGGGAGAAGTGTCAGATGGAAGCTAGACTGTTGTGCCCAGAATCTGAATAGGGTTATCAGAAGCTTGGTCTCAGCTTGCTGTCATTGCCTCTCTCATGTCCTGGAGAATGAGATCTCCTCCCTTCAGGGTAGCTTAGAGGGGCACCCTTGAGGACCTTCATTGCTGTTGACGCCATGCCTTGAGAGGCTTCAATGCCAGTGCACCAAAGTCTTCATTCGGTGCTCAGCGTGATCTCCACTCGGTGTCGATGATGATGAAGCAGAATCCTTCCTCATCCTCGGGTAGAGATGGATTGATGGCCAATGCTCTGGGGCATTATGGGTGCTTGGTTCTGAGTTGGCTCAAAAACTCCTCAATGTCGATGCACCATAAGCATCCGATGCAGCCTTTGTAGCCACTGAGACCAATGCTGTTGATACCGATGGATCGGACTTGTGAGGGCCAAAAAGTGATTTGGGCTGCTTCTCTCGATCCTTGAGTGCTCTTTCTGCTATCTGCAAACAAATCACAAGAAGAGGGCTGATAATCGGGTCCCAGGCACTGAAGGCACCAGCTATGGATATCCTTGGTGGATATGGTCCTTGAGCACCAGGGATGATTTTTAAACCCGCTGGCCAATTTTTGGGACAGAGTATTGTCTGTAAAAATAGCTCAGCAAAATCAAATGGCTCCATTTTGAAAAGAGCAGGAGCACAACTGGTGCACAGCCACCTAAGGGGGCAGAGATGCCACGGAAAATAAAAGCAACTCAACAACCGAAGAGAGATTAACAAAAAGGAAAAGAGAAGGGGCGTTTAAAAATATTATCTTGGAAGTCCAGACCAGCTATATTCCTTGCTTTAAGAAAATTGGAAGGCAGGCCAAAAAAACTGCCAGCATGGTTTAAAGGTGAGGTCACAGAGGCTGTTGCCAAAAAATCATCTTTCAGGAAATGGCAAAAGGAGCCAAATAACAAAAACTGGAAACAACATAAGCACTGGCAAGTTAGATGCAAGGCAGTGATAAGGAAGGAAAAAAGAAAATTTGAGAAGCAGCTTGTTGTGGAAGGAAAAACGCATTATAAAAACTTTTTCAAGTACATTCGTAGCAAAAAACCTCTGAGAGAGTCAGTTGGACCATTGGATGATAGAGGGGTAAAAGAGGCACTAAGAGGCAAAAAGGCCATAGCAAAGAGACTTAATGAATTCTTTGCTTCGGTATCTACTAAAGAAGATATAGGGAAGTTACCTATGCCTGAAATGGAATTTAAAGATGATGCAGAAGAATTGAAAGAAAAATCAATAAACCAGGAAGATGTATCACAACTATTTGATAAACTGAAGAGTAGCATATTACCTGGACCTGATAGTATACATCCAAGGGTGTTGAATGAACCAAAATAATGAGAGTGCAGACCTACTATTACTAATCTATGAACTATCATTAAAATCATCAGTAATACCTAAAGACTGGAGGATAACCAATGAAACACCAATTTTAAACATTTTAAAAATGGTCTTGTCTTACTAATCTGCTATATTTTTTGAAGATGTAAACAAACAGGTAGAAAAAGGTGGGTCAGTCATAAGAATATAAGATATGCCATACTAGGTCAGACCAAGGCTAATCAAGCCCAGTATTCTGATTCCAATAGTGGCCAATCTAGGTCACAAGTACCTAGCAGTTTCCACAAAAGACACAGGTTCCACAATGTTTGCATTGGGGCAAGCAGTGGATTTCCCAGGTCCCCTTTAATAATGGTTTATGGACCTTTCCTCCAGGAACTCGTCCAAACCTTTTTTAAACTCAGCTACACTAACAGCTTTTAATACATCCTCTGGTAACAAATTCCAGAATTTGATTACGCAATGTTGATGCACTATCATGTCGATGTAGTGTATCTGGATTTTCAGAAAGCCTTTGACAAGGTTCCTCATGAGAGACTCTCTGCAAAAATAAAAAGTCATGGGATAGAAGACAGTGTACTATTGCAGATCGGGAACTGGTTAAAAGACAGAAAGCAGAGGGTAGGGCTAAATGGCCAATTTTCCCAATGGAGAAAGGTTAATAGTGGAGTACTCAGAGATCTGTGCTGGTTCCGCTGCTTTTTAACATATTCGTAAATAACCTGGAAATGGGAATAACGAGCGAGGTAATAAAATTTGCAGATGACATAAAATTGATCAAAGTTGTTAAAACCCAAGAGGACTGTGAAAAATTCCAAGAGGACCCTGATAAACTGGAAGACTAGATGTTCAAATGGCAGATAAAATTTAATATGGATAAGTGCAAAATTATGCACCTAGGAAAGAACAATTCAAACTATGGTTACACGATGCAAGGTTCCACATTAGGAACCACCACCCAGGAAAAAGATTTAAGCATCATTGTGGATAACATGTTGAAACCCTCTGTCCAGCATGCAGTAGCAGCCAAGAAAGCAAATAGAATTCTAGGAATCATAAGGAAAGGAATGGAGAATAAAACCAAGAATATATAATGCCTCTGTATCGCTCCATGGTGCGACTGCACCTCAAATATTGTGTGCATTTCTGATTGTCATATCTTAATAAGGATATAGTAGAACTAGAAAAGGTACAGAGAAGAGCCAACAAAATGGTAAAGGGGATGGATGGATATGCCTATAAAGAGAATCTAAAAATATTAGGGCTCTTCAAACTGGAAAAGAGACATCTGAGGGGAGATATGCTAGAGGTCTATAAATTAATGAATGGAGTGGAACGCATAAACATAGATCGATTGTTTACATCAACATAATATAGAAAGACTAGGAGACATGCAATGAAACTACAGGGTAAACTATTTAAGGCTAATAAGAGAAAATATTTTTTTCACTCAACGGGTAATCAAACTCTGGAATTTGTTAACGGAGGATGTAGTAAAAGCTGTTAGTGTAGATTGGTTTAATAAAAGGTTTGGACAAGTTCCTGGAGGAAAGATCCATAAACCATTATTAAAAGGGACCCAGGATATCACTGCTTGACCCAATACAAGCACTGTGAAACCTGTGTCTTTTGGGGAAACTGCTAGGTACGCATGACCTAGATTGGCCACTGTTGGAAACAGGATACTGGGCTTGATGGACCTTGGTCTGACCCAGTATGGCATATCTTATGTTCTTAAGAGAAAATATTTTTTTACTCAACGTGTAATCAAAGTATGGAATTCATTACCGGAGGATGTAGTAAAAAATGTATCTGGGTTTAAAAAAGGTTTGGACAAGTTCCTGGGGGGAAATCCATAAACCATTATTAAAGGGGACCCAGGAAATCCACTGCTTGTAGAACCTGTGTCTCCGGGAAAACTGCTCGGTACTTGTGACCTAGATTGGCCTCTGCTGGAAGCAGGATACTGGGTTTGATGGACCTTGGTCTGATCCAGTATGACATATCTTATGTTCTTAACCATGAAGGCAGGCAAAGAGATTCATGGGGAAACCTGGAAAGGCAGCAGAATCCCAGAGAGAGGAAAAAATAGTTCTAAAAAGGCAGAGACACATTGAAACACAAATGTTGGGCTCTGCAGAAAAACAAAGACTAATTCAAGATGGCGCACAGGCACAATGGAACCTCCCAAAAGCTTCCACTAGCAGCTGGGGAATGTTCCCATGTAGGGCTCCATATGTGAGAGCTTCCTTTCTGCTTGTTTATGGAGAATATACGAACTGCTACACTATGAATTGATAAAACAAAGTATGAATAATATGAAAAACAATTCTGGAAGGTTTTAAGAAATTGTTTAAATTAAACCAATCAAGTCTCAGTTTCTTCCTTTTTTTTTTTTTTTTTTTTTTTTAGAAAAACAAATTTTATTTTCAATTTAGTGATTGGAATATATCAGTCTTTGGAATTTACATGTTCTTTCTTTATACTTTGCACAGTACATGGGCACATACATCTCTTTCTATTTCCCTGGTAGTGTACTGCATGCAGGGGTGTAGACAAGGGTGGGCTGTGGCCCCTCCACCGAATCATTGGCAGCAGAACAGTTTAAAGAGAGGATAATTGGAGGCCATGTCAACATTTGCACTGCTTTGTATCCAGCTGTATTAACCACAGGCCCCATCAAAAAATCAGTCCTGTCTATGCCACTGATGTAGATTATGGCTTCTTGGGGTTTCAGCTTAATTTTTGTCTATATATGTATATTTTTAGTGTGTTAATTTATTCCTTACCATTTCTGAGTGTGTGACCAACGCCAGGTATTCTTTTAGCATGGAGTTTCTATATCAGGATTGGTAGTAATCCAGCTTGTTCGGTTTTCTCAATATGTTTATGGATGTTCTATGCCCACTGCAATATTTATAGTGCTCCTCTTTTCTAGACAGGCCTCGTGTAAGTTTTTTTTTTTTATTATTTAAAGTTTATTGACCATATAAGACAATGCTCCACTTCATACAGTCACCCAATCCCGCTCTCCGTCGCAGCGGAGTTCATCTCACTCCCTGCAGCATATGGTACATTTCCCCCTCCCTTACCACCCAACCCCCCCTCACCTTCCCCCCCTTCCCCACCCTCCCCCTCCACATGCCACCTTGTCAGCCCACCTTATTCCCCATTATTCCACAAAATGTACTTCCCCCACACTCTGAGAAACTTTTGTTGTCTATTATGTTTCACTGCCGTTAACTTACTTAACAGGTAAACACTGCCCAACGAGGCTTTATACTCCCCTAGAGTGGGTACTGCCCTTTGTTTCCATCTTCTGGCAATCAAAACTCGGAAAGCCACACAACCTACATTTAGAAATGTACTATACGAGCAATTCAAGGAACCCAATTTGGCACCCAACATCGCTACTCCCAATGTTGGTGGAATATCTGTTTCCAATATCTCACTCAGTAACCGAAAGACGCTATCCCACCCTCTCCTTATGGGCTCACATTGCCACCAGATGTGTGGATAGCTCCCCCTCTTACCACATTCTCGCCAGCATGCCCCATCTCTCCCCTCATACATGCGGCTCAATTTCTCAGGCGTTAAATGCCATCTGTACAAAATTTTATAATTATTCTCTAACAGATGAGCCGCAACCAGCCCCTTATATCTGTTTTGAAAAATCCAGCTCCATTGCTTCTCCTCCCACACTTCCCCCACCTCTTGCTCCCACAATTTCTGAAACCCCCTCTTGGGCCCCTCCTCTTCCATCATATTATACAATTTAGTCAATATTTTCCCTCGCTGCCCCATCAAGAACATTTGTTCAATTTCCGTGGGGTCCCCCTTCAAATCCGGGAGGATGTCATGCCGGAGATAATGACAGACATGCTGATACTGATACAGGTCTATCCGTTCCAGCCCATATTGCTTCATAAGCACCGGGAACTCCTTAATACACCACCCCTCTAGGAGCTGGCCCAGGTGAGTTATACCCTTCTGCACCCACCTCCCGAATGCACTCTTCCCCACGGAAGGCGGGAACTCCAAATTCCCTAAAAGGGGGATTAACCGGGACACCCCCCTCCTCCCCAATCAGGTTCTTTTCCACTTTCTCCAGAGGAGCATCGTCCGCTGCACAAAGGATTGCATATGTAGGCTAGCCCCTTCTCCCCGCGGGGGAGCCATAACCACTCCCCCAATGTCCCTTCCCCCAATTCGCACACTTCCATCTGTGCCCTCTCCTTCCCCTCCTCCGCCCCCCACTCCACAATCGCACTAAGTTGGGCCGCCTCCAGGTAGCATTGCATATCACGTATGGCCATCCCCCCCCCCCTCTCCCTCCGTTTAGTCAGAACTTTCCAGGCCACTCGGTTCCTCTTCCCCCCTCCTATGAATCCCAGAATCCGCTTCTGAATTCTCCCCATAAACTGCCGGGGCACCCCAATCGGGAGCGCCCTAAAAAGATATAGCCATTGGGGCAGAATCATCATTTTGACAGCCGATATCCTGCCCAGCCAGGACAACCCCCTACTTTCCCACATCTCTAACTCTTTCCCCATCTTCTTCTCCATCATCCCGAAGTTAACCTGGAACAGGTCTATCTCCTTTGCCGTTAAATTAATGCCCAGGTATTTCACACAAGACTTGGCCCATTTAAACGGGAAATTCCCCTGCAGGCACACTTTAGTCTGGGCCGTTGCGGAGATGTTTAATATTTCCGACTTGGTAGCATTGAGCTTAAACCCGGAGTAGTCCCCAAATTCCCGCAACATCCGATATACTACCCCCACCGATTCTTCTGGTTTTGTTAACATAAAAAGTATGTCATCCGCAAAGAGGGACACCTTACTCTCCAACGTCCCCACTTTCACGCCTCTAACCTCAGGGCACTCCCAAATTCTTTGCGCCAGGGGCTCCATGGATAAAATGAACAACAGGGGCGACAACGGGCACCCCTGTCTAGTACCCCTATGCAACGCAAAGGCTCTAGTGTATTCCCCATTGATAGCTATTTTTGCCAGCAGCTGGGTGTAGATGGCCTCAATCCACTTCAAGTAGTTCCCTTCCAGCCCCATCCACTTCAGCACCCGGAGTAAATATGGCTACGAGACACGGTCAAATGCCTTTTCCGCATCGATAGTTAATAAAAGCATTTGCTCCGCCCCCCTCCTCCCATGCCAGATGGTATTCAGCACCCTCCTAATATTGTCGGCAGTCTGCCGACCTGGCACAAACCCCCCCTGGTTCTCATGGACTAGTTTCGGCATAAACGGCATTAGTCGATTGGCTAGAATCTTAGTAAAAATTTTAAAGTCCGTTCCCAGTAGAGAGATGGGCCTATATGACCCACAAACAGTAGGGTCCTTCCCCTCTTTAGGCAACACGGTAATCCCCGCTGTTCGCACAGTTTCTGGAATGGGGTCCCCCATCCTTAAAGGAGTTGAAAAGTTTAGCCAACGGTTCACTCAGTATCCCTTGGAATACCTTATAAAATTTATTGGTGAACCCGTCTAGTCCAGTGGCCTTGTTCGGCGGCAAGGCCCGAATTGCTGCACAAACTTCCTCCCCCCTAATAGGTCCTGCAATCTACGCTGCCTCCTCCCTGGAAAGTTTGGGCAAAGAGGGTGGCAAATATCCATCTATCTCCTCCCTCGATTTTAGCTCTTCGGCCGCATATAAGTGCTCATAAAATTGCACAAAACTCTCTTGAATTTGCTCTTGCCCCCTTACCTCTTTCCCTCCTACATCTCTTATTTTACTAATAAAATTTTTATTACGCCTTTGCTTCAGCCGGAAGGCCAGCCACTTGGTGGGCTTATTCCCTAATTCAAAAAATTGTTGTTTTAGCTGATCTTGGGCAAAGCTAAGCTCCGCCAATTCTATTTCCTCCAGCTCCAGCTTAAGCTTTTCCAATACCCTATTAGTGGCCACACTCCCCAGCCCCCGCTTCTGCACACCCTCCAGGTCCCGAATTTGCCCACGCAGAGCCTCCTTTTTCTCCTCTTTAGTTCTCTTCACATAAGAACCTATAGAGATCAACTCCCCCCTCACGACTGCTTTCAAACATTCCCACAGAATCCAAATTTTGCAGCCCTCCCTATCATTGGTCTCCAAATATGTGGAGATCGCCCGGGTGACCTTAGTTACGGTCTCAGGACGATCCAGCAGCGAATCATTCAATGTCCACCCCCTCCTTGGCCTGGCCGGATCCCCCAGTTCACAATCAATCCACACCGGAGCATGATCAGTCCAGGTGCGTTCTCCTATGTCACACCTTTTCACCTTCTCTAAGAACGTTTGGGATACCCATATCATGTCTAGCCGTGAGCTGGAGTTATGAACCAGTGAAAAAAACGTAAGATCCCGCTCGCGCCCCCTCAGCTCTCTCCATGTGTCTTTCACCCCTAGTTGTCTCCCCATGTTTTGGAGTTTCCTCCTACTCCTCGCATTACCCAGACAATATCCTTTAGAGTTATCTAACTGCGGGTTGGGTGTCAAATTGAAATCTCCGCCCATGATCACCTGGCCTTCAGCGAACTGTTCAACCAGTGCTGTAAGCTTCTCAAAATAGGCCCCCTGTAGGCTATTGGGCCCATAGATATTTACCAGCGTTAGCACCTGCTCATATATTTTAAGTTTGAGGAGCAGAAACCTGCCCCCTGTATCTCTCTGTATAGCCAAAACAGAATAGGAAATGTTTCCCCCAGCAAAATCCCCACACCCCCTTTCTTAAGCTCAATCCTATTGGAAGCATACCACTGCCCCCCAAATTGCCGATGGGCCACCCTCCACTCATCCCCCTTCCTCAGATGTGTTTCCTGTAAGAAAATAATATCGCCTTTCAACCGATTGATCTCCTTATACATGCGCTGTCGCTTTATCGGTGAATTTAAACCTCTCACATTCATAGTAAGTACTCTTATATTACCCATTCTCTAAGATATGTAGGGCTTCACATGCACTATACGTGCGGGCCAGGTTCCTCCCCCTCTCCCCCTCCCCCCCACCTCCTCCCCCCCTCCCCACCCCTCCCCCCACCCCCTCCCCTCATCGTCCACCTCCTCCACCATCTGCCCCTTACAGTAAGGCATGACAGAACAGACAGCTCCCCCCTCTCTCTTCACGCAGTTTCAATACCTGTTAGTTAACAATGTTAGCAATCATCCCTCTAATTATCCCAACCCAACGTCTACTAGAGCACAGACACAGAAATAACCAAACAGTGCTATCAGTGTTCCCGGAGTCATCTCTTATCCTCCGACAGTGCTCCGGGCTTCCTCTGTCGCCTGAGCCATTTCTCTCCTGAGGGTGCCCGTCTCCATTGCTCCTCTACTGTCGAGGACTGACCGGCCTTGCTACTAGCGGCTTCTGCTCTCTCCGACCAGCCAGCCTGACACATAAATAGCTGTGCTTCTTTAAGAGTACGAATGTAGGAGGAGACCCCCTCCCTACTGAATTGTAATCCAAAAGGATAAGTCCAGCGGTACTTAATCTGCTCTTCCCTCAGCTGTTTGGTCAAGCCGGCCATCTCCCTCCTTTTCCGCATCGTGATGGCAGATAAATCAGCATAAATCTCAATTTTCCGGTTCTCCCATGTGATCTCCGCCAATTTCCTTGCTGCATTCAGTATCTCCGTCTCTGTTGTATACTCGTGAAAACATGCAATAATGTCCCGTGGGCGCCCCTCTCTCTGAGGGCCGAGTGCTCTGTGGGCCCTATCTATTTTCCAGCACAGTCCCGCACTCTCCGTTCCGGCCTGGCCCAAGATCCACTTGCCCACCTGCTCCACCATTTTTGTACAGTCCTCCTTTCCGTTGCTCTCCGGCACCCCCCGTATTCTCAGGTTGGACCGTCGCAATCTATTCTCCATATCTTCAATTTTCTGCCACATCTCCTCCTGCTCCCCCTCCAGCTCTCCATATTTCATTTGCACTCCTTTTATCGCACTCTCTTGCTCCTCCACTTTATTCTCCACTTCCTCCAGCCTCTGCCCCACTTCCCGCATATCCATGCGCAACTCCTCCATCCACGTCTGGGCCTCAGCCTTGAAGTGGGCCAAATCCTGTCTGAGAGAGGTAAACCACCCCTGGAGCTCCCCTTTCAGGCCAGCGATTTCACTAGGCCGCGGGACTTCTGCCGGCGCTTCTACTCTCTCCGGCGCTGCACTCACCGGGCTCGCACATGGCGCCGCCATTTTGCTCTTCCCCACAGGCCCGCTGTTCGCTGCCTTAAATGCATAAGCCTTCAGGTCCGCGGCGCTCTTTTTTGCCCCCGCCATCTCCCGGAGCACCTTTCCACCTCTGACTCCTGTATTAGGACGTTTTCCGGATTCGGGAAGCTTAATTAATCAGGTATTTAGTCTCCCTTCGACGGAGCTCAGCTTTCAGGCTACCGTCTCTGTCTGTGATGTCATTTCCTCCCTTCTTCCTTTTTTTTTAATTATAAAATTTACTGGTGGGGTGGGGGAGATGGTGTATGGTCAATGATGGGTACATATTGAAGCCAGGTATAATGCTAAGAAACATTAAATGAATTCTGATTTATGTATCTGAGCTCTTATTCTTTGAAGAAAAGTCTGTTCCTTCAATTATATTAAATCTACAAATCTATCTAGTGGATTCTTTGGGGCTTGTTTACAAAGCCGTGGTAGCGGCACCCGCCCGATATCGGAGCCGCTGCCCCATATCGGGCGGAAGCCGCTACCGCGGCTTTGTAAACAAGCCCCTTTGGTTCTGTTCAGTGACACAGAGATCAGTGTTCATATCTCACTATCCCGTTAACATTCTTTGTGGCCATGGGCAAACCACTTCACCCTCCATTTCCTCAGGTACAAATTTAGATTGCGGGCCTGCTGAGGGCAAAAAAATACCTATGTACCTGACTGTTACACGCTTTGAGCTACTACTGGAAAGGTGTGTGCTAAACGGTTAGAAGCAGTGGGGCTTGAACCAGAGATGCCAAGGTTCGAATCACACTGTGGCTCCTTGTGAGCTTGGGCAAATTGCTTAACCCTCCGTTGCCTCAGGTACATACTTAGATTGTAAGCCCCTGTAGGGAATAGAAAAATACCTACTCTACCTAAACGTAACTCATCTTGAACTTCTGAGAAAAGGTGTGAGCAGGGGAGGAGTTTGGGCGCAGTATTTTTTAGCTGTATGGCTGTTAGTGTTCTGATGACTTTTATGTATTGCACATCACCTTGAATGCAGTTTGCATACAGCAGTATATAAAAGTTTTAAAAAAAATAAACCTTATACAAGCTTGAAACTTAGATGAACTACTGTTCACAAGTTTCACATATTTGACCCCTTTTTGTGTTTGTCACCTAACCAGACAACCCTTAGAGACATTTATGTACCCAACAACATGGTAGGCTAATCCACTATTCTTGCTTTTTTCTACAATCAGATTTTTATTTAAAACGCCAAAGGAAAAAAAATATGCTACAAACTCATTTTGAGAAAGCCTGGAACTGCAGAAGTGTTACTTGCTATGTTTTTCTGTCATGACAACAAATAAATTAAATGTAATTGTTGAAAATCATGCCCAATGTATGGCTCACCATAATTTACATCTGTGGGGTGAAAAGGGAGGGGAGAAGGATGGAGATCGATTAATAAGAAATGGGAGAGTTTGTTAAATTATTATTCACCTGATTCTGTCTTACAGTCTCTCATTTTTGCTTGGGAAATAAAACAATAGTAAATACAAAATAATTTTGCTATGACCAAGTATGATAAAATTAAACAAGAGGGTGAGATTTGATGGCACTGAGATGGATAAGCTCATACAGATGCCTGCTGCATAAGTAGTGCCATGTTTTTTTCTACTCTCTTTAATGGGTGTGGGGGGAGTGGATTTTAGGCTCTCTTTTTTTTTTTAATTATTTATTTATGCATTTTACAATAAATCAAGCAACCCTTGTACAGAATAATAATGCTTGCAAGTAACATTGATAACACAAAAAAAAAGAAATATAGGAAATAACTCAAATGCAAGAATTATAAGTAGTCCCCTATAAGGGGGGAAAGCTAACACAAAATTGCAGTATCAAACACAGAATCTTAGGAAACTAATGGAAACAGCATTCCAAGAAGTCCTAACACTAAGATGGAATCATATTACAGGAGAGGAAGAACCTGATAAGTGAGTGCTCAAAAAAGCAGAAAGATCTGCAGGAGAAAAAAAAACATACTTATGAGCTTTATAGGTGATCAAAGGCATAGAGACATCCAAAGCAGAGACCTCTCCAGAGCCATTTTAGAAGCCGGTTCTGGGGACGCCCCCAGCATGAAGACATCCAAGTCAAAACAGGGGCATGGTGGGGGTATGGCTAGGGTGTTCCCAGGAACTTGGACGCCCCCACCTGATCTTGGAAACATCCCGGACATCCAGTGTCACGTCTATGTTTAGAGAGAATCCAGGCACGAACATGCATCTGAAAAGTTCTCTTTTTGGCTGAAAAACATCCAGAGGGTGTAGAGGAGAAAACTCTCCATCATCCACAGTTCTCAGCACATTTTCAATGATAGCAGCAGTGGGATTTGGCCCCTGTTCCTAACCCACTACTCTAATAATTAGGCTATTCCTATTTATTTATTTTTATTTAACTGTGTTTATATACCGCTGATCTACGAGTCTAAGTGGTTTACAAATAACAACTTGGCCAAGTGGGCTTACATGGAACATACATAACTTGATGTGGTACATAAACTAGCTTATAAAAGTGATAACTTATTCCTAGATGTCCAGGTTCTGAAATACTATTCTGGGAACATCTATGTAGATGCACCCGCAGATATCCATTATCAGGCACATACACATTTGTGAAATCATTTCTGTACCTGGAAGTGCCAGCATTTTTTTTTTCAAATGTTCTACTTAGACATCCCAGATTGCACTTGGACATCCTTTCTAAAATTCCCCTCTGCGTGTTCACATGAACACACATTAACTGAAAGGATATAAGAAAGATGGGCCCTTGCTCTCTCTGTAGAAGCGGGTAAAAAGGCAGCATCCGGAAAGTGGAGTGCATTAATGCCCGAAGCACAGGAAATAAGATTCCAGATGTTGAGGCTTTAATAGAAGGGGCTGACTTGCATTTAGTGGCAGTTACGGAGACATGGTTCACAGAGAACCATGACTAGGATGTAGGTATATCAGGCTATAATATATTCAGGAAAGACAGGGTAGGAAAAAAGGAAAGAGAAGTGGCACGATATGTAAAAACTAATATTAAAACTACAGAACTGAGGGGCTTACGAGAGAAAGAGGGACAACTGTGGGTTAAACTGGAAAAAAGGAATGGTGCATCCATTTGCATTAGTGCAATGCACAGACCTCTTTCACAGACAGAAGTAGACAGAGATTTAATTTAAGACATTTATAATATTGCTATTGACAGAGGATTTCCATAAGCCGGATGTGCCAGATGTTGATTTTATTTTATTTACAGCACTTTTATACTGCTAATGGTATAGTACATCACAGCTATTTACAGTCCAGAGTTGGGAAATGCTTTACAAATAAACACAGATTCTAAAAAAAAAACCAGGACATATGACAGGACAAAGAAATGGAAGGGAATTTGTGCTGCAGAATAATATCTACCAGAGACAGAAAAAAACAAAAAATATATGGCTGGACACAAAAGGGTAAAGAAAGGATAAGAGGATAAGCATTATAAAGCTTACCCAAAAGGCACGTTCAAAGAACTATGTTTTAGGCCAGCCTGGAATCTTTTGTAGGAAGATTCAAGGTAGAGATTAGAGAAAAGCAAAAAATCCATGCTTAAAACCTTACCTCACTGAGGCTTTTTCGGATTCTAACCCTTTTTTCTCCTTCTGTCTCCTTCCCTATTTGAACCCCTGTTTCTCTTGTATTGTAGTGTCCGTCTTGATTTGATTACAAGTTCTACGAGCAGGGACTATCTGCTATATGTGCTTGTACAGCGCTGCGTCTTGGGGCCACTTGGTAATAGTGATCACAGAATGTTCACGTTTGATTTAATAAATGGAAGGAGGATGGCAAGGAAAGAGTAGTTACTCACCTGTAACAGGTGTTCTCCAGGAGCAGCAGGAATCAGTCCTCATATATGGGTGTCATCGGCACCGATGAAGCCCCAGCGGAGCATTTCCCCAGCTTTCCAAGAAAGCCTTTGGGAATGCTGCCATGCATGTGCGGTTCCCTTCCCGCCTAAAGGTGCCATCTTACCTCCGTCAAATGACATAGCTAAGAACAGCACACAAAAATGAAAAAAATTAAACTATGTACAACTGCAACTCCCAGGGGAGGAGGGAGGGTTGTGAGGACTGATTCCTGCTGCTCCTGGAGAACACCTGTTACAGGTGAGTAACTACTCTTTCTCCAGGACCAAGCAGGAAGTCAGTCCTCACATATGTGTGACCCCCTAGCTCTGGGCTACCAGGAACCCAGGCTGAACAAGAGAACTCCCTCTAGTCACAGCAGCAAAGAAAGGCTTTCCAAGGACACAACCTCCACCGGTAAAGCACAGTTACTTACCTGTAACAGGTGATCTCTGGGAACAGCAGGAATTAGTCCTCACATATAGGGTACGTCGGTACCGACGGAGCCTGCGCGGGAATGCTCCCCAGCTTCCCAGGATGAAAGCTTTCGGGGCATCCCATAGCGCATGCGCGCTGCCTTCCCGCCTTTCCCAACCAACTCTCCTCAGTTCAAGTTTAAAGCTGAGACAATAGAGAGAGAGAGGAAAGGAAAGACAGAGAGAGAAACAACTCCTAGGGGAGGTGGGAGGGTTGTGAGGACTAATTCCTGCTGTTCCCAGAGATCACCTGTTACAGGTAAGTAACTGTGCTATCTCCAGGAACAAGCAGGAATGAGTCCTCACATATGGGGACTCCCTAGCTGAGATGCCTGGGAGATCCCCAAGGGTATGAGACCCTGGAGGGTTCCTCGTCTTCCTATGGATCTCAGGCATCCATTCAGGGAAGGAGGGCTGGAGTTGTTCAAGAATGGAACAGGTGTCTGAGGACAGCCTGACCAAACAAGGCATCCCGGCGGGAGTCCTTGTCCAAACAGTAATGGGCTGTGAAGGTATGAACCGAGGCCCAGGTAGCTGCTCGGCAGATCTGATCGATGGACACACAATGAAGATGAGCCATAGAGGTGGCCATGGCCCTCACATTTTGAGCTGCTACATGGCCCTCCAGAGAAAGGTTCTTACTCTGGTAAACAAAAGAAATACACTGAGCAATCCAATTGGACAGTGTTCTTTTAGAGACTGGAAGTCCTAAATGAGAAGGATCAAAAGCAACAAAAAGCTGGGAAGACTTTCTATGTTGCTGTGTCCTGTGTAAGTAAAAAGCAAGAGCTCTTTTACAATCTAGAGTATGAAGGTTCCTCTCAGCACTGGATGCATGAGGAGCTGGAAAAAAGACAGGTAAATATACCTCTTGATTAAGATGAAAAGGTGAGACCACTTTAGGCATAAAGTGAGGATTTGTCCTAAGGACTACCTTATCATGATGGAACCTTGTATAAGGTGGATTAGCCACTAAGGCCTGCAGTTCACTGATGCGGCGAGCAGAAGTGATTGCAATAAGGAAAATAACCTTCCAGGAAAGAAATTTCAAGGAGGTAGTGGCTAAGGGTTCAAAAGGTGGCTTCATAAGCTGACCAAGAACCAAGTTCAAGTCCCATGCCACCGGAGGAGGTCGAATGGGAGGTTTAGTTAAAGTTAGGCCTCTCATGAATCTTGCAATAAGAGGATGGGAGGAAACAGGTTGTCCATTGATAGGCTTAAGGGATGCTGCAATAGCACATAAATGGACCCTTACTGAATTCGTCTTAAGGCCTGCATTGGAAAGATGCAGGAGATATTCCAATAGAGAATTCACAGGAAGTGCCAGAGGGTCAAGACCCTTTTGAGCACACCAAATGGAAAATCTTTTCCACTTAAAAGCATAGGAACGCCTAGTGGAAGGTTTCCTGGAAGCATGGAGGATATCCTTCACTTGCTGAGAAAGATTGAAGTCTTGAAGGTCTAGGCCTTCAGTAACCAAGCTCTGAGGCGAAGGGACTTGGGGTTTGGGTGCCACAAAGTCCCCTCCTCCTGAGACAGAAGGTCTGGAGCAGCTCCCAAGTCCAGGGAGGGGGCTTGGGAGAGATGCAGAAGTAGAGGGTACCACACTTGGCGTGGCCAACGTGGAGCTATGGGGATCATAGATCCTTGATCCCTCTGAAGTTTGAACAGAGTCTTGGGAATCAAAGGAATGGGTGGAAAGGCATACAGGAAGCCCTGACCCCAATGAAGGAGGAAGGCATCCTTGGCCTGAACTTCCTCACACGGAATTCTGGAACAGAACCGGGGAAGTTTGGCATTCCACGGACTTGCAAAGAGGTCTATGTCCGGGGTTCCCCATTCCTGGAAGATTCTGAGTACCTGATCCATGTGCAGGGACCATTCGTGTGGAAGCAGAACTCGACTGAGTCTGTCTGCCCAAGAGTTTTGGATTCCTGGGAGGTATACTGCCAGGAGATGAATTTGATGCTCTCTGGCGAAGGCCCATAATCTTAGAGCTTCGTTGCAAAGCGACAGAGAGCCAGTTCCTCCTTGCTTGTTTATGTAAAACATGGCTACTTGGTTGTCCGTATGAATGAGGACGGTCTTGTAGCTGAGGAGGGTATGAAAGACCTTGAGAGCTAGGAACACTGCTCGCAGTTCCAAGTGGTTGATATGAAGAGAGGTCTCCTGTGGGGACCAAGTGCCTTGGGTGGAGAGGTCTTGTAGATGGGCTCCCCAACCTGTTTGGGAGGCATCTGTTGTGAGGTAACACAGGTTGGAAGGGGGACCCCAGCAACAGATTTTGAGTTGAGATTCTACCATTGGAGAGACCAAAAGAGATGTTTGGAGGTTGCTATTTGGTCTGAGAGAGCTCCTGATGCTTGAGTCCACTGTGTGGACAAAGTCCATTGAGCTGCTCTCATGTGTAGGCGAGCATAGGGCACCACATGCACTGTGGAAGCCATGTGGCCTAGTAGTTGTAGCATATCCCGGGCAGTTAAGTGGCTCTTTGACTGAATTTGGGAGGCTAACTGCACTAGACGTTGGCAACGAGCCTGAGGAAGATAGGCTCTTGCAGTAGTGGTGTCCAACCAGGCCCCTATGAATTCTAGGGACTGAGTAGGGGTGAGCTGAGACTTTGGGAGGTTTACCACAAGTCCCAGATACTGCAGAATGCACCTGGTGCGGTCCAGGGAAATTTGGGCTTCTGACTGAGATGGAGCTCGGATGAGCCAGTCGTCCAGGTATGGGAAGACAAATATTCCCAGAGTGCATTGTGTCACAGGGTGGACATAGGGCAGCCTGAGAAGGTGCAGAGCAGTGTGAATGATCACGGTGAAAGTGACAGAATAAACAGGAGAATGTTTATTGGTTGCCAGCGACAACCTAAGCACACGTGCACAGAGCCCAGAAAGACACACCCAGAGAGCAAAGCAAGGGAGTCTGCTTTACCTAATAGAGTGCACCTGAGGGAAGGTGGAGTCAGGAAATACACAGATAAAACAGACTACCAAACATTTGGAGATAGGGAATCCTGGAGAGAGGAGCCAAGGAGGGAATCCTGGAGAGAGGAGTCAAGGAGGGAATCCTGGAGAGATGAGCCGAGGAGAGAATCCCTGAGAGAGGAATTAAAGCAGCAGAGGTCACAAGCTGAAAGGCAGCAGGGGAGCCGGTGTGAATGTTGGAAAGAGTCCAGAGACCTCTGTGGTTCTGGGAGAAGGCAACACCCTGACAGCGTGAATGTGGTTGGAAAGCAAGAAGAATATAGGAAGACTGCAACAGCAGGTACAGGGGCAAAGAGTAGATACAAGGGCTATTTGCCATTTGAAAGGGAAGGGCCCTGGAGGCTTAGAAATAGCCATATAAAGCCCAGATATTCAGAGGCTAATAATAGCTTTTCTCCTGATTATAGAAGTGTTAAAAGAAGAGGTCTTCACTTACTTAGAAAAGCTGAAGAAATCCCTTCTCACGGTGAATTCCCAGCTTCTAGGGAAACACCGTTACCTCGGCTGCAATCAGGCACAGTTGGGCCTGGAAAGCTAGGGCAGACCCGGCAGGGACCCTATCAAAATTACCCAGCTAGCAGGTCAAACCAGGACCTGAGCTATGCATTGAGGCACCAGCGGGGGCAGGGCTCTGAAAGACATCACTCAGAGTTTGGTGATACTCCCCAGAGAGGCAGTGCAGCTCACAGGAAGAGAAACTTCTTGACTGACGAGGCAAGCCTCCCATATTTTTATTCCACGTTGGAAGTGGATAGTGGAGATACCAATGAGCAAGAAATAATGGAATATGAGAATTCTGAAGTATTAACAAATACAGAATTGATGGACTGTTCTTTCTCTGTGATAGAGCCAGAGATATCATTAAGGTAAATGTGATTTGTGTAAACCTTAAATTCCAGTATACAAGTGGCAGAGCTGCAACTCTCTCCCTCTCTCCAAGCCAAGCAGTCAGTTAGGCTGTTTATTATTTACTTTTGGTTTAAAGTTATCAGCTGAAGGAAGCTACTTTTGTTACATAGTTATCTTTTGTTTGAAGCCAAGTGAGCTGTTAATTTCTGTTGTTTAAAAAGAAGAAACCTCAAGGGACGGGGAATAAAACCCTAAAAGAAAAGAAAGTTCTTCTGTGTGATTTATATATAGAAGCAAGGCACAACTACCACCCTCATAATAGCCCAACAATACCAGCAGTCACGGCTGGGGCGGATGAGGTGTGACAATAGAAATGCAGCAACTATTGCCATGCATTTGGTGAACACTCTTGGAGCAGAGGCTAGACCGAAAGGAAGCACTCTGTATTGGTAATGTTTTCCCTGGAACAGAAAACGTAGGAATTTTCTGTGGGATGGATGGATGAGTATATGAGTGTACGCATCCTTGAGATCTAGAGAACAAAGCCAATGCTGACTCTGTAGGTATGGAAGGAGAGTGCCTAAGGAAAGCATCTTGAACTTCTCCTTGCATAGGAATTTGTTCAATTCTCTGAGATCTAGAATGGGTCTGAATCCCCCTGTTTTCTTTGGGATGAGAAAATAGGGGGAGTAAAACCCTGACCCTTGTTGAAGAAGCGGAACTGCTTCTATGGCCCTCTGGGCCAGAAGGGTAGTCACCTCCTGATCCAGAAGGTCGAGGAACGTGGGAGAATTGAAGTGTCTCACCCTGGTGTAGGGAGGAAGGTCTGAGAAATGAAGTTTGTAGCCCTCTCTTATGATAGAGAAGGTCCACTGCTCTGATGTGATTTGCTCCCATCTGGGAGCAAAATGAGCTAACCTTCCTGGAATGGTGAGAGGCTCTGGTTGTTGTAGAGCCAGAAAGGTTAAGTTCTCTAGTATCAAGTCAAAAACCCTGAGGGGTTTGGGACTGCTGGGTTGCAGCAGCCCCTGCAGGTTTAGGCCTGGCCTGTTTAGGTTGCTGATGCTTAGTAGCAAAGCGACCTGTAGAAGACTGTTGACCAGAAGTGGAAGGAAATCTGCCCTTTTTGTAAAAAGACTTTTTAAAAGATTTTTTCTTGGCCGGAGTGGAGGTAGACTTAGAAAGTCTATCCAGAGCAGCATTTTCTGCATCCATTTGAGTGGCTTTAATTTGCCACTCTTTGCCAAAGAGATTTTCACCTGTACAGGGCAGATTTCCTAAACCATCTTGAACCCAGGGTTCTAGATCAGAAGCCTGGAGCCAAGCAATTCTACGAGCAGCTATAGCAATGCCTAAGGCTCTGCTGGCACCTTCAAAAGAATCAAAGGCTGCCCTGTTGGAAAACTTTGAAATGTCTTGAGTATGCTTAAGCCAAAGAAGGAACTCATCCCTTTTATCCTCTGGAATAAAAGGGAGAAAGTTGTGCAGCTTTTCTGCAACCTCCTTCAGAAACATACCCATATAAAGGCTATATGAATTGATTCTGGCAATAAGCATGCTGGCTTGGAAGATTTTCCTACCAAAAGCATCCAAGATCCTGCATTCTCTTCCTGGAGGAGTAGAAGAGTGTCTTTTGGTACTCTTTATCCTCTTCATAGCTGACTGCACCACAATGGAGTGGTGAGGAAGCTGAGTTTTTTGAAATCCAGGAGAAGGAGGGACACTGTACATAGTGTCCAATCTATGAGAATGAGGAGAAAGGGTGAGAGGAGTCTCCCACAATTCAATCAAATGCTCTTGAAGAATTTCATGAATTGGCAAGGTGACTGCCTCTCTGGGAACCTTAGAGTATCCCAAAATATCTAATTTTTTTGCTCTAGGTTCCTTTTCAGAGGTTACTGAAATAGAGAGTCCTTTAGCTACTCTATTATGAAGTCTTGAAAGGACAAATCCTCTGGAGGAGACATTCTCCTTTTTGGAGAAGAAGGCTCCTCAGGAAGGGTGACAGATACTTCAGGGGACTCATCTGATGAATCAGAATCATCAGAAGAATCGAAGTATCGTCTGCTCGATTCCAAAGATCGATAGGCGTATCGATCGGCACAGACATCGGGTGTCCCCGGTACCGGATCGGTACCGAGAAAGAGCCCAGGACAGGGAGCCGGAATCGGTATCCTGGTCGATGTCGATGCAGCCGGTACCGGTATCGAAGTTGGTACCGGTACTGGTGCCGGTACCGACAACGGGGCTTGTTGTGGTACCGACGGCGTCGCAGCCTTGATGAAAGCCAGTATAGCCTGCTGCATGGATTGCACAGTGTGATCCATGGACGCCACGACTGCCTGGATGTCGGTACCGGGAGATAGTGCCGGTACCCCAGAGCAGTCTAACAGGTGATCGGTCGAGGCACTGCCATCGATGTCAACCTGTAACCCCATAGGAGGAGCTTTGGAAGCCGGAGCTTCCCGCCGGGGTTGTTTGGCTGGGGCAGGATCCTCAAGGGCAAGCCCGGAGGCATCTCGATGCTTAGAGGGAGATTTGCCCTTCGAGGACCTGCTAAAAGTATGTTTGGTTACCTGAGACCCATCAGGAGAGGAAGACCTGGAAGATGTCGATGCCACCGCCGGTGCATCCGTGGGAAACAGCACATGGAGCTTGGCTGCCCGGTTCTGTAACCCTCATTTAGACATTAGAGAACAGGACTGGCAATCCGGGGTGGAGTGTTCAGGCCCCAAACATTTCAGACACCATTCATGGGTATCTGTGACAGAAATTGTACCGCTACACTTAGTGCATTTTTTGAACCCAGAGGCTGGTTTTTCCATAAGGGAAAATTTTCTTGTGGGCCTGGAGGCCTAAGAAGAAAATACACCAAGTGAGGAAAAAAGATAGGTTTGTTTTTTTTTTTTTAAAGAAAAGAAAAGACCGGAGGTACCGGTCCGGCGTCGGGGAAGGCAGACACGCGACCAAAGAAATAAATTAAAATAAAGAACTTCTTCAGCGGTGACAGGAACATGACCTGCTGGCTCCGCGGAAAAGAAGAACTGAGGAGAGTTGGTTGGGAAAGGCGGGAAGGCAGCACGCATGCGCTGTGGGATGCCCCAAAAGCTTTCATCCTGGGAAGCTGGGGAGCATTCCCGCGCAGGCTCCGTCGGTACCGAAGTACCCTATATGTGAGGACTCATTCCTGCTTGTTCCTGGAGATCCCAACAAAGGGCAGGAGTTGCCTAAACCTCAAAGAGATTCCAGAGTACTGCTTGGCCAAAAGCACTGTCCCTACGGGACTCCCTCTCCAGACAGTAATGGGT